>JAKSXM010000181.1:0-688168 GCA_022575985.1 Anagrus nilaparvatae | reverse complement strand
CTGTACACAATAAATACTTTATTATCAGTGTTATAAGTGAACATGTTCCATGCCCGTTGGTTTTGTAGTTACACAAACCGGTTATAAATTTTTTTTTTATCTAAAGTTTTAAAATTGAAACCACCCGATACCTTTTTTCTTCAAAAAATTTGAAGTTTCGGAAGTAATTCAAGCCTATTTAGAAACTTATTAAACTATATTTTTTTGAGTATGAATTCGAAAAAAAAACGAATAATGTTGATTTCACGCACATGCGCAGATAAAATAAATTTTTAAACCTGGGAAAAATTTTTGACGGGAAATTTCCTATCCAGACCCAAAAAGAAAAAATTTTCCACATTAATACAAGGGATGATATTCCTCAAGTGTATGAGGAATTCTCGGGTCTTCAAATCGGTCCCAAAATATTTTTCCCTCAAAGTATTATCGAAAACCAGTTACCTCCTCAATTTTTAGTCTCCTAGTTCTTCTCCTTGATTTTTTACAGCCGTATTTGTTTTTCTTGTGCTTTTTATTTTTTTAAATTTTAAGAGCGCAAAAATTACTAAAAACTCTCTCAGACTCTTATTTTATTGCAAAAATAATTTTTTTACCCAGATAGAAAATTTCCCCAGCTATTGGATTCCGTGGTTCAAATTTTTTTTCAAGTTGCGCATGCGCAAGAAATCGAGTAAATACGTCCCAACTTCTAGCATTAATATCTCCCCAGCCAAACCAATTTTACTTTTGAAATACCCAAAATTTTTGTCTTTATGTACTTCTTATGGTAAAATTTTTGTTTTGTTTTTTGGCTTCCTTAAAAAACTGGAACAAAAAATCTGATTTTAAGATTTTCATTTCTTAAAAATTTCAAATTTTCTGCCAAGTCACGTGACCAATCAAAAAACTGACCAAAAATTTGGATTCCGCGGGAAAGTTTCCTTAAGGATATATATTTTTATGTTTTTTGTTTTTGCAAGCTTATATGGGGCCATTCATAAATTACGTAACGCAAAATTTAGTGTTTTTGAACCCCCTCCGCCCCAAACATAACGCTTTTGCTGACCCTTTTAACATTGACTGTAACACAATGGTTGACCCCCCCCCCCCCCTACACCCCATAAGCGTTACGTAATTTATGAATGACCCCTATGTTGAGACAACGAAATTCGAAAGAATTTCCCGATTAATGTCGATTAATTTAGCACAATTAAAAAAAAAAAAAAAAAAAAAAAATAGGGTTAATTCCAGTTGTGGTGTTGTCATTGTCAATTCATGGTGTCGTCTTGCAAAATGACCTTTACCAATTGACCCCAAATTTGGCAGATGTTTTTATATATATAAAACATGATTCCTCCCAATTTCTTAGCCCTCTAGGTGCAAAAGTGCCCACGTTGGGCCCATTTGAATTTTTTTGGAAGTTTTCAAATTTACTCATAATTTTTTTAGCAATTAATTAATAAAACCGAAAAGATGCAAAAAAAAATATTTTCAATAGATATCCCTATGGAAAATTTCCCTGTGAATTCGAATTTTTGGTTGGTATTAGCCTAAAATGCTTCAAGACGCCAGAAAACAGATTTCGACCACTGATGCGGTAATTTGAATTTCTAAATAATCAAAATCAGAAGTCGAAATCTTCATTTTCTGGCGTCTTGAAGCATTTTAGGCAAATACCAACCAAAAAATCGAATTCACTGGGAATTCATATCATTTCAATTCCATAGGGGTATCTATTGAAAATATTTTTTTTTGCATCTTTTCGGTTTTATTAATTAATTGCTGAAAAAATTATGAGCAAAATTGAAAACTTCCAAAAAAATTCAAATGGGCCCAATGTGGGCACTTTTGCACCTAGAGGGCTAAAAAATTGGGAGCTAACTTGTTTTCGATAATACTTTGAGGGAAAAATATTTTTGGACCGATTTGAAGACCCAAGAATTAGGTTCTCATACACTTGAGGAATAAATAGCCGACAAAAATCGAAATTTGAATCTGAAGAGCTAATTTTTTTCTGGGTGACTGATTTTTCAAAGCACTTGCAGATAATACTATGGCATTAATTTTAAGACCTGACTATAATTTTCGTGTGCATTTTATTAAAAAATACCCATATGGGTCTTTTATACATTTACCTCTGGACGGTGTACTAAATTCTATTCGTTTAAAGGGACCATGTCCAGCTGATGTACTAGCTTGAATGTAAGCTAAATATTGAGAATATCCACTAAGAGCTTTCAACAATGCCTTTCTTTTTGTTCCATTAAATTTAATTTCAAGATTTCGTTTTTCTTGTTCACAATAATCAGGCCTCAAATAAAGTGGATTGAAAGTAACAATAATTTTATATTGAGTTATTTTTCCGGGTCTATTCTCTGGTTCTTGCCATTGAAATTCTATATCGCCATTTGGAAGATAATTTGATACAAAACTACTAACTACGCCTGGAACTAGTTAAAATAAAATAAAATTATAGTAATATTGAATCTATAACTAATTAAATTTAAAAAATTACCATGGTCATTTGTTCTTACTGTTACAGTTTTACTCCACGAACTGTTACCTATGTCGTTATGTATTAAACCTCTACAACCATATACCGTAGCTGGAGTTAAATTTTGTATTTCTGAAATTATGTGTTTCTGGTTATCTTTAGGAATTGGTCTTATATCTGATCCATTAAACGGTTCTGATAAAGAGTCAGTTGAAATAAATTTACATTCAGTTATTATATTTATCATGGTACAATTATTTTTATTCCATATTTGTACTTTCCATGATAATATTATTTTATCATGGGTATTTGAAATTTTATTAACTTCAGGTGGGTCGGATACTAAAATAAAAAAATATTTTTTTTAAAAATCAAAACAAAATTTTTCGAAAATTTAACGGGCTAACCAGCCCCATTGAAAAGAAAAGTTAAATTTAAATTGTTATGTTATCAAGGAAAAAATATTTATAGTACAATAATTATCAGATTCAATAATACTAAAATGATAACATATACTTTGAGATCAAACCGGATTATATTAATCTTTTTAAATGTATACCTTAGAATCAATTTCCTGTATACTATGAGATTTCATTATTTATCTACTAAATATTGTAGATTTAAATAGCGCAGCTGCTATATGGATGAAAATTATAATTAGAAAACTTCACAAAGTCATGTTTTAATTTATATTTTTAATTTGCCTAAAAGCCTAATTGAAATTAAGGCTCAGAATTCTGTACATCCGAATTTTAGTTACACAATTCATTGCTGCCTTTTTCATCTGGGATAGTCTTTTTATAGACACATAAAAGAAGCTGGAATTTTGAGAAAACCGTGAAATTTGCCTATCTCAAAGTATACATCAAACCTTTCTCAAAGTATAAACTTTTAAGATAATTGATTTGAAAACATTTGCTTCAACTAAAATATACCTTTTGGAGCAGTAAAATCAGCGTTATGAATTATTTCAGGAGTACTAACATTACCATTAAAATCAACTGGAAAAACCGAAATTTTATAGCTAGCGCAAGCTGTTAAATTTGAAAACAAGACACTAGTTTTAGTTGTTTCTATGCTATCGTAATCACGATAATCTTCAAAAAAAGCATCTCTAATTATTCTATAAGATTTGACACACGTTTTTCCTATTTCTGGTGGTAACCAGGATACTAATAAAGCAAATTCATCAGTTGGTAGAGCTTGTAAGTTTAAAGGTCGACTAGGTTCTATAAAAATTAAAATTTTATAAATTAAGAAAATTTGATTAATGTACAGTAAAACCCCGGTATACGCGGTGAATACGTTCCACAAAAGTAACGCGTATATCGAATCCGCGTATACTGAAGTATTAGTTCTTATGGGAAATAGGGGGTTACGTTCCAACCCGCACAAAAATTCGACAAAAAAATAAAATTTTAAAATTTATATTTTTTTAAAATATTCATCAACAGTTTTTTCTCTTGATCGACGAAACATGTCTTGATATAGTTCTTAATAAGATTTGACAGCCGCATCACAATCATGTTTAAAACGAAGAGTTCTGGTCATAATATTATTACAATTGATAGCTGTTTTAATTAGATCTTGAGAGAATTCACGATCCATGAAATTGTGAATAACTTTAACGTTGGTTCTTCTTCTACATTTTCTTCATCGTCGTTATTTTTGTTTCGTTTTTACGAATTGTTCTAAGTGTAGATTCATTAACATTGTACCTTCTAGCCACGTTAGCAATTTTTTCTATTTTTTAAGTTCGAAAATTTGCAATTTCGTTGCTATATCCATAACCACTTTTTTTTATGTTTAGTTACTATTTGTTTTTTGGAGCCATTTATGAAAAAGTAATTTTAAAATACATAAAATAATAAATAAAAATATGTATATAAAAAATTCACATAACCAAAAGATTTAACTAACTTTAGAAAGTAAAAATAAATAAAGAAGTGCGAATGAAAAATTAAAAAATATAATTTTACCAAAAAAAGTAAGAAATATAATTTCAAAACCGCGTATTTGCGAATCCGCGTATCCAAAGTACCGCCTATACCGGGGTTTTACTGTAATATAAAATAATAATAAATTACTTACCGATGTATGATGTGTTACCAAAAATACAATCATCAAATCCAACTGCTTTAAAACATATTTTATACTGTAAACATGGATTTAAGTTGTTAATAGTAAATTCTGTAGTAGATAAATTCGTAATTGTATTTCCCAGACTTTCTTCATTTAATTTCCAGTAAATAAAAACTTTAGGTTCACCTTTGTTTTCATTAAATTTCCATTTTAATGTAATGGAATCATTTTTGGTGGAACTAATTTTAATGTCATATATTATTTGTTCAATATTACTATCATTTTTGGTTACTGATAATGACGCATCTCCTGAGACGTAAAGTATTTCTAGTACGTAAAGTATTAATTTTAGTTTTTGTTTTAAAAACATTTCCTCTATTTAATTAGCTGAGAAAACATAAATGCTTGTTATTAAACAAAATTTTTAATTAATTAAAGATATCATTAAAAGATTAAGACTATTTTTTATAATATTTATTCACTTATTATTATATTATTATGTAAGAAAGTTCCATTTTAATTATGTTAATTGAATAATGATAAAATATGACATTTTTTAATGTCAAGGTTGCATTGCAAATATTATAATATAATCTAATTGTTTGTTAAGGTACTCGTAGCGGTTAAGGATATTCGTTCATTAAATTTGAAATATTTAATAAATAATCCTATTAGTGGCAAAGGTTTTCGTTTTAATGGTTACTTTTTTTTTTTTTTTTATTTATTTAAATGCGCAATGCGATTCATAGCATCTCATACACCGTGGACTACAGTACTCGAAATAGTGAATTCCGTCCTTTTATTACCCATCCCACCCATTTTGCCCCCAGCAGAATTCAGACAACGAGAGCTATGGTCCTTGGGCTACAGATCCTGGAGTTTCCTTTCCCCGATATATGAAAGCCCCAACTGCAGGATCTGTAGTCCGTTGAGCGGTAGCAGCCGACTTTTGATAGAAGTACTCGCATTTGCCCGGACTTTTTTGTATTTTTTTTTTGGTGGACGAAAGTCCAATTTTTTGTGTCCGTGAGTATAGGAAAACTGCCAAAACCTTACTTTATTTCACCTCCCGAACATGGTGGAAACTTTTTTTAAATTAAAAAAGCGGAATATATAGGCAGGATTCGAGGTGGTCACTCATCCAATTATAGGCCGCGCGCTGCGCTTAACCTGTACGATTAGCGCCTTCGAACCACTACTGCATACCACGGTGCCGGTCTAATGGTTACTTTATACCCTTAATAATATATTAACACAAAAATTTTAACCCAATTAGCATTTTATTATGTGAAATTAAGTGATATTCACGATATGTTTTTTGAACCAGTATATGAACGACCGAATTTTAAATGGAAAAACCGTGTGCAAGAAAGACCAAAAATTTTCAATTCTTTGATTCTCTATTGATTCCAAAAATAATCGTAAAAAATTTTTTTTTATTTATGCAGCGATCCTTAAGCTTCAATA
Source organism: Anagrus nilaparvatae (assembly GCA_022575985.1). Classification (NCBI taxonomy): domain Eukaryota; kingdom Metazoa; phylum Arthropoda; class Insecta; order Hymenoptera; family Mymaridae; genus Anagrus; species Anagrus nilaparvatae. The sequence goes on along the minus strand of JAKSXM010000181.1, from coordinate 682,146 downwards.
TTTATCTATTTTTTAATTCAAAATTAATTAATAATATTAATAAAATTAAATCCAGGTACTGGTAATCGTGCATGCACTGGTACGAGTATCTTACGCAATCGAAGTCGTTACTTATTTTTCCTTATTAACCACTGAATTATTATACAATATCGTTTATTTAATTTATTAAGATAATTCTTACCTTTTATGTATATTTAACTCCTCTGCTTGTGTTATTTAATAATTCCTGTACAATCAACTAAATTAATTTAAAATTTATTTCAGCTTTAATACTTATAATATAGTGACTCATAATTGATAAAATAAAAAACATATTTTTTTGATAAAAATTATATATACAATTTTAATAATAACTATAATTTTTTTGGAGTAATTTATTTTTTTTAAGAATACTATATTTTTAAAATAGATCTATTTCAATGTTTTAATAATTTGAAATGTTCGATTTTAAAAAACATATTTTTCTTAATCGATGTACTTAAAATTAAGTTTAATTAATATTTTAATCTAAAAAACTGAATAAAATTTAAATAATTTTGATCTGCCATGAATAGTAGCAAATTTTATTAAAACACCCATACTCATGCAATAACCAAGTTCATTTAGCATGTAAGATAAATTATTTTATAAAAAACCAATTTTTAAGGAAATTATTTCATATAAATAAAACAAAATTCAAGGAAATTAATAAGTTTTTAGTCTTTTGGTCATTAATTAAACATCTAGGCCGCGTTGGTCCTTGTAATTAGATACATCCAATAGTTACAGTTAAGTAAGTTTCTTCATGATATATACAGGCTATTCTTTGTATATATGTACAAGAACTTATAAATGGTAGAATAGGTAACATCAATGGTATTCAATCGATGATCTCATTGTAAGTTGCATAAATTTATCCAAAAAAAATTGTTTTAACGGTTTTAGTCTATTGAACTCTTATATAGTTAATTAAAATTTTCCAAAAGACGTATTAAATTTTAACTGGCTAATACTTATTTAGATTTAATTTTTCATTCTGATTATCACTCAAAAACTGCCAATTACGTTACTTAATTTATTAACTTAGGTAGGCCATTATAAGAACAAGCACTATGATTTTTCTTAAATTTCCCTGTTGCTAATTTGTGTAAAATTCATTTCTATGAACTACGTAAGAAATTAGTAAACGTAGTTCATCAACTATACACGAATCAACACTGTCCAAATTAACAAAGAAAATTCCATGTATGACCGAATCTCGCAAGTAAACTAATTTACGTAATATATATATTGTTGAATTAGCTAACTACATAAACATTTATTGATATATATATGTAGAGGTCTCTAATGTTTTATATATATATATATATATATATATTATACAGAGATATTATATTAAAGGAAATTTTGGCTACAAGATGTGTAGCATAACGGTTGAGTGAAAATTGTACTACTGATGCATTTAATTTTCATATAGGTTAAATCCTTTTACATTTACTTATCCCTTTTATATACTTTGACTTTGATATTTAGCTTTGTAATATCTAGGTTATTCTATTTACATATAATTGTTTGTATGTCTATACAAGATCCGTTCTTTTTGAGGATTTATAATTTTCTTGTTTATATTAAAACTTTGTATAATTTGGAAAATCTTATTATATTTTTGGTCAGTATAATTACATTTTCTGGTATTTATATTTTAACCAATAATTTTAATATTAATTTTTTTTATTACGGAAAATAGAAAATTAACCAGAAATCATAGGATAATGAACAAGAAAAATATTAATAAATAATAAAATTAATCTACAGGATTACTTCTCTTAGAAGAAAAACTAAATGCACAGTTTATTGACACCTATTGCGCATCAAGACTTGTGCTCCACTAAGAGTTTTACTACATTAAAAAATAGTAGCAAACGACATACTGGTTGTGGCAACAGATTTTTTTGAATTTTGAATGGCATGAAGAAAAATAAAATATAATCTTTATTCCAATTGGTAACCACGCACCACGGTACACTGAAAAAAAAACGGTTCCCGCTACCAGAATCAAGTTTGTGAAACTCGGACTTTTCTTTTCTTTTAAATGATTGTAAATGACATAAAACATTTAATGCGGAAATATTTAAAATATATTACGAATTACGACAATCTCAACTTAAGGAAGTAGCTACAAGAATCGCAGCTGATTCGCTAGCAGATTTAAATAATGCTTTAACATCAAAAAATACAGAAACAGATACAAGAAAAAAGGACTAAAAATGCGAAAAATCATCCTACAACAGTCACTTAGAATTTAGATCAATTACAAAACAGAAGGTCAATCAGGTTCACAATTAATAGTAACCAAGATAATAGAAGGTCAATGGTTTTTCAAAACCAAATTGAAAATCAGGACTTTTCCAGTTCCCCTTACGTTCCACCTAGAAGGAAAGAAGCAACTGGAAATCCAATTTTAAGCTCAACTAGAAGAAGTCACATACCAAGTTTGAGCCACAACGAATTTGATTTTAACATATCTTATCAGGGTCAAAGATATTAACGACATTGTAAGAATATGAAATATTAAATTTAGTGGAGAAGGCTCAAGAAGCATGGAAAATTCTTAGATGAAATTTTAAAAAAAGCAGCACTGGTCAATTTATCAGAAGAAGAGTTTTTATTGGCTTTACCAGAATTATTTATTATTTTGTGCGTACAAATTGAAAACCAATCGCGAGAATAAACAAGAAATACCAGTGAAGCCAGACCCGTTTGGTTGATTTTACGATAAGGTTTTTAATGATATACTTGATTTAAATAAAAAATTTTTTGATTAATTCACTGGACTTAAAACGCATTTTTAAATTTTCGACGCAGTGCGTGAAAATGAGGCTATAGTGAATAAGATAGTAAAATTTGCCTTACAAGAATATGCAAACGAAATTTAATCAGAAATTTTAGAATTAGTTATAATGTAATTTGTTTGAAATTTCAAACGAATTCCTAGTGGTGCAACCTGACAGCGTTGATTATTAAATTTGAAAATTATACAAAGTTCACTTAATTTTCTTATACAACACATTAAAAACTAAAAAAATTAACAAAGGAAAAAAAATACTTATTTAAAAAAAAGATATTTAATTAAATTAAAAGATTTATTATTATTATAACTTTGAAAAAAAAATTTCTTTTATAGAGAATTCGAATTAAAATGTATTTGTATAGTTTTTGAAGTCTTTGAAGATATTTCACATTGTTAAAAAGTATACTTGATGTACATTTCTAAGATACTTAAATGTATATATAAATTTGTTTAAAGGTTAAAATGGTTTTGAAATTAATTAATTTTAACATTAATTATGCAGTCTTTATACTTTTAATCATTTAGTCGTATATTTTGTAAAATGTATTGTACTGTGGATAACTTGATAAAGCTTTATTATTATTAGAAATAAGGCATCTCTATTTTCTATCTTTTTCTTTCTCTTTCTATTATACTGGCTTTGTGCGCTTTTAAAGATAATTTAGGTTTCTGCTTGAAATAATTCGTAATGAATATTTTAGATTTTGATATTTATTATTATCATTATTAATTTCAAATTAAATTATTTAATAATCGAGTAATAGTAATAGTAATTCACGTGTCGATATTTAGCATTGATATTTGGTAAAAAAAATATCGATATTTTGAAGTATAATCGATATCAAATTTTATTAAGAGCACTGGGTGCGCGCTATTTTGAACATTTTTTAGGGAGTAGAGGAAAGTGCGGAAGGTTCCCACTTAATTTATTTAATTTCGAATATTTTTGCATAAAAACTTTTTAAACTTAATAAAATATAAGAACGTATGCTGATGGACAAAATTTTCGAGCATTTAAAATTTGAAATAAATAAATTTTTGTTTTTAAACCAAATGGCACCCACTCAGTACTCTTAAATGCAGTAATTATATTTAAAATCTTGCAAATAATAATGCTAGTTTACTTTTTCGAAAATTAATTCCTAATGGGTCTCAATTTTTTCGGGTACGGATCTACATTAAAAACTCCATTAAAATCTGGTGCAATTTGGAGACCCAATGGCGTCTTTTATGATGCACAGTTTAATTCCGAAGAAACTCACATTGAATTTACTTTATTCTATTATTGCCTTATCGATAGTTCTTGGACATTTGAACTGTTTAGTAATAAAAGCTGTATATTTTAGGCTAAAAAACTCGCCCAGTAGGTAATTTGGTTCGCTCTTTTTTTTCAGGATTCTGTTTTCACCTACAACCCTTACAAAATAAGATATCAACCCTTAAAGTGGGGTAAATGAAATAATTCTTAAATAAACTTAAGATGTTACCAAATACAAAAAAGTTTTTATTTGTCATTGATAATAATTGCTAAGACTCCGAAGATAGAAAAAAAAATTCCAAAACGGGTCGCTCTTTTCATTTTCGGAGTCTATTTTCACTTATAACCCCTAAGAATTAATATATCAACCCCTAAAGTGGGGCAAACCTAAAATATACAGTTTTTATTACCAAAAAATTCAAGTGCCCAAGAAATGTCGTTTAGGCATTAATAGGTTAAGTTTCCTGAAGTAAAATATTCTCAAATATAAAAAAGATTATCCATATATTAAATAATAAATTTCATATTTTATAAATTTTTTTATTTTAATACTTTAATATGCGAATACTTAATCAAAAATTTATAAAATTTATTATCAAAATAAGTTATTACGAATAAAATCTTTTTTTTTATTTTTAATATAACTGAAAATTAAGTTTTAACTCATATATTATTTTGTTTTCTCTTTATATTTTTTTTATTCAACATATATATAAATTATTTGATCTCTTCTTTATTTCCTTTGACTACGTAGGTAAAGCTCGACTACTACTACTATGAAAATTACTAATACTTTTCTTTTTTATTTGTGGTTTTTTTGGTATGCTAGAACGAGCTAAAATAATAAAATTGCGTTCATGAAATAAATGCGTTTTTTTCTTTCTCTACTTTTATGTTTTATAATCGCCCTTTTCTTTTTCACTCTTTTAATATACATAAAATGTGTGAAATGTTTTTGCATGTGAATATACACAAAACTTTCGCTCTTTTTTTTTTTAGATTTTACTTTTAGTTAGGGATTTTCGAAGATCCTATATATAAATAAATGCCGATATAATAAAGCTATATGCTATTTTTTTTTATTTTTTTTTATATTGAGCTATCGCTGGATATTTTTTTTAGTTTTGAATTATAGTTTTATTTTATCTTAAATGAATATATATTTATTTTTTTTTCATTTTTAAAATAAATAAATAAATATTGTATACCTATATATACCTCATATTGATTATATCATTAGTTTTAATATATCTATGTATTTGAAATTTTACATAATACCTTTTTACATAATTTGAGGTTCATGAAGTTACTAACGAGGGGAATTCAATACATATAGAGCACCAAATTACACAATGGTTATGGATCAGTTTAATATGTTGAAAAAACTTGCTGACTACCCTCCGTTCATTCCAATGGGCCTTCTGGGCACCGAAACGCAGGGTTCAATATTATAAAATAGGATATTTTGGTAATTTTCAATGAAACGCCAAAATCTCACAAGTTGACCAAAAACTTCTGGTTGAAGTAAACAAAACAAACAAAATAAACAAAATTCCAAAAATTTTAATGCATATATACTTTTTTATAACAGTCAACATAAAATAAATAAAGTATACATTATGACTAAAAGGAATATTAAATTTATTCTATTACCCAAATAAACAAAAACTATTTTTATAATTTAAACTTTTACTTACTTCAAAATATTTCAAAAAAAGAAAAAAAAAATTTTTCAATTTTAAATTTTATTCATTTTTCAAAGTTAAAAGTAAAATATATATAGACTAAGAATGATAAATAAATAACTGACATACTTTCTCACTCTTACAACTCTGTATAGATTTTCTTTATGTATAGAAAATAATATACTATTACTAATGTAAAATATTGTATATAAACAACGACGAAACACTATAAACAATCTATGATGGGTTTTTAGTATATGATACCCGAGAGAAAGAGAGAGATGCATGACGCATATAACAGAAGGTTTAAGCCCTTCATACTCTCCTTCTCTCTCTTTACAGTTACAGGATTTAATGGAGATCCAACTGCGTGATAATGGTATCATTTATCGCAAGGACACTATACATACATACGTACACTATGTATAGATGTTTTAAACCAGGAAAATGAAAAAAGAAAATAAAACATTGTTACCAGGTATAACGAATGAAAAAGTTTTATTTTATTTTTTTGTTTTCTTTTATTTTCTTTTATACTTTTAACTATAGAGAATTAATATCATGATGATGATATCTGACTTTGCTGGATTTAAATTTAGATTTTCTCATAAATTTAGCTAATGGATTTTTATATACAAAGAAGGATATGAGTTTATCCAGCTGTAGAGTACAAGGATTAATTTTTTGTAAATATTTTTTTTTACATTTTTTATAATGAATTAAATATTTCTAAGTTTGAATTTAAGCTTTCTAGTTTTTGAAATATAAAAAATTTTATTTTTCGTGTTTGAGATTCTGAGAGGAAAGTTTAAGTTTTACTATCGATAAGGATTACTTGAGAGAAATTAGATACTAAAAAAAGATTTAAAAATAATAAATTCAACGTAAAATAAGAGCCTAAGGGGCTAAAACTAAATAAAAAATCTCATTTTCATAACTGGATTTTGTATTATTTGGTACCAGAAATTTTTAAAATTCTATTAATTTCAAAAATTTCAAAATTTATATTTTACATAGTAAAACATGATGTTACAAACTTTTCCGCTCTTCAACTCAGAAAAGTGATCCTTGATAAAATCTAAAAACTTAAAAATTTTTTCAAAACATTAATTATGAAAATGTAAGTCAAGGATTCAATTTTTTTATTTATTTATATTTTTTGAATAATTATGAATATTAAAATTTTGAAAAGTAGATAAGTTTAAAAAAAACTTTACAGTAAACAACTTGAAAAATTAAAAAAATATTACATAAGAGGTATTTTTTTTGGTTTTGTAATTTACATTCAATTTAATTCACTAAAATGAAGATTAAAACTTATAATAAAAAAATAATATTTTATTTAAAATGTTGAGTACCATCAAAACGTAATTTAAATATTAGTTTTTAAAGTCAAATTTATCTTCCTTCCTGTAAATATAACTTATTTAATTTATTTTATCAGTGGATCAGACATACACTATCTTTTAACCTGTCAATCTACATAGTTATATATAACTTTCTATATAAAATAAGAATTGTTCTTTAGGTACTCAACGTGTCTTTTATTTCAGTTTATAAAATTTAATGAAGTTTTAAGTGAATACAATTTTCTTAAAATAAATAATTAAAAATATTTTTTTTAAAATTATTTTACAAAGTTTAATAGAAATATCTCAATTAAATAATTTTTTCTTTTTTTATGTTTCAGGTGAGTAAAACTTACAAATAAATACATCTATGGCAGTTATAGTTAGTAAGTTGATTAATCTTTAACATTTACACAAAAAAATAATCTGAGTGTTTCACAGGCATTTACAGTACAAGCAATTTTCTATAAGTACCACATTAAGTATAAATCTGATAAGAAAATTTACCCCTTTTAATTGTTTCAGGGAAATAATCTAGAGAGAATGTTTGTAAGTTGTTAATCGCTAAGACTGCGTAGTGTAAAAGCTTGAGTATGAATAGTTGTATGATTTGTGGCTCAAAAAGGGGGTGTTTTTTGCTGCCAGTTACCTCCTGTTACCAAAATTTGCTAAATATGATACATTCAGCTTCACCTGATCTAAAATGATTTTTAAGAAATATATATGTCACTTGGGCTTAAAATAATATCATGATAAAAAAATTTATCTCGATAGTAAAATTGGTTTCTAGAGGTAAGAAATGGGCCGCGGAATATAAATTTGATTCCATATGCTGCCTAAAATTATCTGGCAAATTTGGCCACTTGTAGCTAAAATAAAATCGTGATTAAAAAATTAATCGCTGATAGGTAATATAGACTCTGGAAGGACCAAATGCATCAAGTTCAGTTCCATCTAGTGCTGATTGCCTCTATAGGGAAAAATAAAATTTTGGTTCTAAATTGGATAAAAATGTATCACGAGTGCATTGATAAATTCAGCTCTATATGGTGCTAAGTATCTTGTAAAGGTCAAATGGGCCCCTTTCGTACTAAAATAATATCTTGATTCAAAAGTTCATTTCATTTATATATATTCTAATTTCATATTCTTACTAACAAGGGGAGACCGGAACCTTTGGGTCGCCAAATCACAATCTATAGTTATGGATAACTTTAATATGTTGAAACCCCCCCCTAAAAACGTCACTTTTTCACTCCCCCTAAATACGTCAATTTTTCACCCCCCCCCCTGCCGAGCCAAACTTTTTCAAATACCCCATCCAATGAACATGTTAATAAGTCTTATAGGCTTCAAAAATTTTCTACAAGTTCCAAGTTTTCGAAAATTTATTACTCGTTCTTTTAGTTTTAGATGTCTCCGAGATATGACTCTACAAAGTTAGTGATAAAATATGATTTTTTTAAAAAACTTTAAATTGAGACTCTGTCTTTAAATTATCAAATCTGCTAAATGAGTAATCAAAAAGAAGCAAGTAAGAAATTTTTGGAAACTTAAAACTTGTACAAAATTTTTGAGAACTAGAAAACCTGTTTTTATTGAAAATTGCAATTTTGGCAGCAGTTTAAAAATTGGTCATTTGGGTCCAAAAATGGGCATTTTTGGTTTATTGACTATAGCGATGAGAGAATAGGTGATGAAGCATTGCGGCTGACGCCAGTTAAAAGATGATACTTATATGAAAAAAATGAGACCAACCGAAAGTATTTTGGTTAATTTTCAAGGTTACAGCGTTATATGGAAAATTTCGATAAAACCCTATTTTATAACATTGAGCCCTGCGTTTCTAAGCCCAGAAGGCGCGTTGGAATAAACAGAGGGTATCTTGTGTGTTTTTTCAATATATTAAAGTCATCTATAACAATAGATTGTAATTTGGCGACCCAAAGGTTCCGGTCTCCCCTTAAAAGTCTATTATTTATAATGACTTGCTACTACCAAATAAATTATTTTCTAATTTTAAAAATAACAAATTATTAAATTTAAAAAAATAATTTTTTAAAAAAATGTCATACCTTAAACTAAAAACCATGCTTTTAATACTAAAATCTTCGAGTTATATAAAAATATGATTAAATTTTTTATTACATATATATATATATATTTATAAGTTTTATATTTATATCGAAAATAAAAATTTTTTATTTTAAAAAATTTTTTATTTTTATTTATTTTATGTCTCCTTATCTTATTATAACTTATTAAAAAATCTTAACACGTTTTGTAACTTTTCACCTACAGAGTAGTATTAAGAAATTTTATTATCATTATTATTTTTTTTTTTAGTTGCATGTCACGAAAATATACACGTGCAATATTGTGTTAAAATATTACAGATAAAAATATAAGACATTTTAAAAGATAAAAAAAAAGGGGATATATAAATATGGACAGAATTTAGAAAACTTTTGCCAAAGCTATATCGAGGGCATATCCCCGGGAAAACGATCGAATTCATTGAAGCAAAAGATTTTTATGCTATATTTATAACACAGCCTATCTATAAGATATCATTTGTTATGTGTTAGAATCTCTTGATCTTTTACATATTCTCTTTATCTCTTATGTATTTTTTGACTAGGTCAAAGGTTTTTTCCTTTTTTTTTACAAATAAAAATAAGAAAGATGTGTATAACATTCAGTTTCAGGATATACTACGATTCGTAACGTGCGCCAAAACGGAAAAAAGAGAACAAATGTATAACCCATTGATATATATATATATATATAGCCATAAAGAACACCCGTAGATATATACTGATTTTTTTGCATCTTCAAAAATATAAGTTAAAATTCAAGTACCACATATAAGCATTGCAGATCTTATCTTCCGCACTATTTTCTATATATGTATATTATTTACAAAAAAAAAATTACAATATATGTTCGTTCTTGTACAACTGAAAGGAAATAACAAATTTATGACTAGAATGCAATTTATAATCTTTGAAAATTTACATTAAAAGTTTCTTTATTTTTCATTTAAGAAAATAAACAATTTATTGTATTTTATGTTTCAAATTTATGCTTTTTGTGCATTTTAATTTTTTTGTTTTGTAAAGTTTTATAAGTGTATTGAATTCGATATTTAAAAATTTTGGCTGAAGGATTTCTAGAAATGTAACAACGATTATTTTGTTGGGTTTATAAGTTAAATGACTTTGTGGGCTATTTAAGAATATTATTCAGTACAAGAATGGGTAGTGGTAGAAAGCGCTCTAGTAAAAACGTATGTTAAATAACAAGGATGATAAGAAAATACCAAAAATTCTTTTGAAATTCTTCGTAACTGTTATTGAGTGAAATAAAGTTGATTTCTAGCACAGCCATAACTTTAACTAAAACAGCTTCTTAGTCTACGTAGTAAGTTTAAGATAATTTAACTTATAAAAAATATTTTTGAGACCTTCGTAAAGTGCTGTAAACGAACCTTTATTGATCTTATTATCGCAAAGTATTTGAATGTCCAAAGAAAACCGTTGAAAAGAAAACTGAGAGATGGCAATATTTTAAATCAATGCCTGATATTTTGGTGTCGGGAAATAGCACATAAGACTTCTGCATCGTAGTAAAAGAACAGTAAATTTTAGAAGTGATTTACATCTCATTCAAATTCTGATCTAAGCAGTAGATAAAGCGATTTTAACAAAATTGAGAAAATTGAAAATTTCACTAAAATCAGCATTACTTTCTTATATCAAAAATTACCCTCAGGAAATTTTTTTCTATGACATATATGAACTTTTGGAAAAATTTCAGAAAAAAAAATTTTTTCAGTGGGAAACCTTTTGGCTATTTTCACTTAAAGTTGCCAAATTTGGGGCAGAAATTTGAATTTTCCCGCGATTAGGCACTGAATGGGGAAAATCTGACTGAAAATTCGAATTCCTCATCTTTTACATTTAAATACTTTATTTTTTTATTTTTTAACGTTTTCCGAAGCTTTTTTACGGAACTTTCAAAAATGGTGGCTGAGGAGAGCAATTTTACCAAAAAACTTTAGAACAGTATAACTCTCTTAAAAATCCATAAAAAACGTTCAGATTTGGTGAATCATCTAATTTTAAGTAGTTTTTTCGAAAAAAAATAAAATTTTTTATTTCTGAGACCTCGTGTTCCATATTGTGCGTGTTCCATATTTATTCATGGAATTACCCAGCTAGTAATTTTACGTTCTGAAAAAAAAATTATTTTACTTCATGATATTTTTTTTACTAACACATGATAAAAAATTTATCAAAATAAATTGTTTACTCTTAAATTAAAAATGATATTTTATTTAAATAAATTCTGAAAAATATTAATATTTTAAATGTCAGATAAATTAAAAAAAATATATGGTATTTTTTTTTCAAATTAAAAAATTATTTTATGCATACTTGACTAAAAAGCTTTTGGTGAATACAATTTAAATAAAAAAATACACATGTATAAATATTCTAAAGTAGTATAGCTCAAGTATTTATAAACTTAGGTGTTTGAAGTATCACTTATAAAATCTGAACTACATTTTTATTTTTACATAAAGTATAGAAGAAAAAAATGTAATTTTCTTTCATTAAAAATTTAAATAAAAACTATAAAAAAAATTTTTTTTTTACACGTACTTATACGTATATAAAAATGGTTAGTTTTATATTTTTAATATTAAAATAATTAAAATTTTGTATATTTTTTATATCTTAAAAAACTTAATTTTTTTTTTAATTTTAATAGGCTTTAAAAATAAAATCATGGAAAATTTTTGAATTTAATTAAAGAGGGAAGCTTTGCTCTTTGCCGAGAAATTTTCGAGGAAACTTGAGAGAAAACTATCTATCAGATAGATTTTATATTTGATATTTAAACTTTTATCATCGTTTAGATGACATGTAAAAGTTTTGATGTAAATCGGATTATTTAAAAAGGATATTTATTTTGTATATCATGACTTACTTCGCTCTACCCAATTATAACTTAATAAAATCAGATCTAAATTTAGCTTTCATAAAAATTAAATAATTGAAATATTATATGTGAGTATTAAGGAAAGAGTAATTCTCTTTTTCATACAATTTTGTATAAATCAATCTTATAATCAATCAAACAAAATGTACACTGAAAAAAAATCCCCCTGTTGCTAGTAGAATTTCACTTGTGGCTATTGGAATTTTTTTTTCTTGATCAAACGATTGCAAATTAACAAATGTTTAGGAAATGAGTGGAGCAGTATGATGCAAAAAAAAATTTCTATATTAAATTACGTTTCAAGTCATTTGCAATCGTTTGAGCAAGAAAAAAAATCCGTAAGCCACTAGCAGAATCCTGCTAGTCACAAGTTAAATTTTTCTAACCGTAATTGGAATATTTCCGCTCGCAGCAAATAGATTTTTTTTTTTTTCAGTGTAGCAATTATAAAAAAAACTTATAATATATTTAACAGTTGCAACTTAACTCCCTAATTATTATAAGTCTTAGAACCGAAATTATTTTAAGTCTTTTAATTCAAATATTTGACTCCCTCCCCTAAAAACTTCATCTTTTCACCCCCCTCTAAAATTTCCCTCCTTTTGAATTTGGGGCCTTTTTCAAATATCTCTTCCTATGAACGCATATTCCATGTCAAAATTTGTTTTTTAGCGTTTAAAAGTAGATAATTATAGGCTAAAAAATAAGATTAACCAGAAGATTCTTAGCTGACTTGCAAGATGACAGCGTTATTATATTTGGAGTGTATTTTCAATATAATAAAACATTTTGTCTAATTTGAAAAAGATCTGGAATATTCGAATCGTATACTTCTTTTATATGAATATAATATAGTACTTTTTAAAAACGAATACCATATATTTAAAATTACTAAAACTGCTAATCAACAAGACGCAATCTAAAATTTACAAAATCAATACAAAACCACAGAATATATTGTAACCAATATTAAAACATGTATGTACTAAAGCTTTTAAACCGTGACGAGAAAATTATTATGTATAAAAAAATTTGTAAAATACTCTGGTTAATATATAGTTTAAGACATTTTGTCACTGGCCGTTACAAAATTTGGTCAAAAATAAATTTTTGGGTTGTTGATCATGAATTTTGGGGTTTTAATGTGAAACATGTTCATTAAATGGGGTATTTGAAAAAGTCCAGCTCAGCAGGGAGGGGGGTGAAATGGACTTAAAATATTTGCTATTTAGGGGCTTTGTTCTGACTTATACTTGAAAATGTGTATATTTGTTAGTATTTGTATATTGTAAGAGAGAAGAGAGAAGTTGCCTGTCGGCACCTTCAGTGCCCGCATGGCTTTAATAACGACAAGTGTCTAATAAATCACTTTATTACGTTATAATTAAAAGTATGGTTTTTTATAACCTTAATCCATAAAAACTTCACCATTATCATTATCCAGCCTTAAATATAAACATTTGGTCCTTCGAGCCGAGAATAATTTGCAGTGAGAGTCAGGGTTTGATCAGGCTCTGATAAAAACAAAAACTTAGAATGCTTTAGGTTTATGGACTTAGGATAATTTATATTTCGGGATTTATTGTAATTTCGATCTTAGAATTTATAATAATTAGGGAATATACATTAAAACTGTTATAAGTGAACATGTTCCATGATGGTTGGTTGTGTAAGAACACAAACAGGTTATAAGTTTTTTTCTATAATAAATTAAGGATTCACCCTAAAATTTGCAAAAACTACCCCTAAAAGGTGTGTTTTTAATGTATTTGTACTTTGAGTCCCCAGATTTGGTTTAGTAAAGGGTTTTTGGGTCACTGATTACATATATTTGGGATTTTGTCTATGAGATATTGGCGCTGCATCCTTAAAGGCAACTTCCAGATAAGTACAGTAATTTTTCCCTTGGAACCAACACTAACCTCAGTAGTAGCATTCAAAAAGTTATCGAAAAATTCACTGATGCCCGTTGGAATTAGACCTCTAAGACACGATCCCTAAGAACCAAAAGCAAAAAAAAATTCCTTCAATAATTTATGTTTTATTTTAATGAATTAAAATATCAGTTAATTAAATTTTCGAGGACATTTTTTTACTACATTATTGACATTTATATTTATGATAAATTATTTTAATAAAATAACTAAACTAACTTAAACAAATTAAATTTAAACATGATGTTTGCTATAGTCATAAACTTATTTGCATAAACTTGTTTAAATTTATAAAAACCTTAATGTTTAATAAAATTAATTGTTTTTAAAATTTATCTTTATAATATTTAATTCACGCTTCCAAAATTTTTTACCTTCATTAAAAAAGTAAAAACAGAAAAGTATTTATATAAATGTAGTCATTTATGTTCAGTTAGAAATAAAAAAAAAGTTAACTTATATTCCTTTTACAAAACTATACAGTATACTCTCTAGCTTTTATTTAGTGAGAAAGTTTTCACGTCAAGTAACAACAAACAAAAAGTATATATGTGTATGTATTAGTATGTGTATAGAATATTCAAGTAAATTTGTATAGTCGAAAACATAAATGTATACAATGTAACTTTGATCCATGTTTTCTTCTTTTCATTTCCTTTATACATTTATATCTTTCAGGTATTTATAGGTTATGTATTATTAGTACAAACTTTTATTAAAATAATAAAGTTTATGATTTTTTTTATGAAATTTCATACTTTTTCACTGTCTTTTTATCAAAATCCAAATAACGCTGTCACCTAGCAAGTTAACCAAAAAACCTGTAATAAATCAAAAAACTGTATGTAAGTAATATATATATATCTATAAGTAACTTTCTTATATTAACAAAAAAATTAGAACATTTTCGAAAAATTAGTAAACTTTCAAAAAAATTTGTAAATATTCGAAAAAAATCGTATATTTACTAAATTTAGTATATTAACAAAAAATTCTAGTATTCTCGATTTTTTTTGTGAATTCGCAAGAAAAATTGATAATTTACAATTTTTTTCTCGAAAATTTTCCAAAAATAGTTGCAAATTTAGGAAAAATAGTTGTGAATTTACAACTTTTTTTGTAAATTCACAAAAAAAAATCGAGAATTCTCAAATTTGTCGATAATATACTAAATTTAGTAAATTTACGATTTTTATCGAATAATTGCAAAATTTTTTGAAAATTCACTAATTTTTCGAAAAAATTCTATTTTTTTGTAAATCTAAGAAAGTTACTTTTTACAGTGTAATTATTAGTCCAAAAAATCAAAAAATTTTTATTTTATTTCAATATTACAAAAAACTTCTAATATCTAATCAGCATAAACTCTATTTTATACCATGGGGGCTCACTATTATAGGCCCAGGAGTTGAAGACCTGGAGAATATTTTTTCAACATAAAAATATTTCAAAGTTCGGTTAAAACCTAGATTCGAATTTTGCCTTATACAAAAGCTTTGGCGTCAATCTTTGAATTCATATGTAAAATTTTCATACTATCAAAAAAAGTCAAATTTTCAATTTATCAAAATGTTTGATAAAATTTAATCTAAAAATCTCTAGATATACATATTTTATTATTATTAAATATAAAATACAAAAAAGACAACAAAAATTTGATATATATTTTTTTCATTCTTCAACATATAATAGAAAATAGAAATATATAAGTTTGTCTAATATTTAATAACACAAAAAATAATATATAAATGTAAGTAAAAATTCTTGTTATAAGAGAAAGAAAAAAAAAAATTTCTTTTTACAATTTCTTTTAGTAAAAAATGAAAAAAAAAAAAAATATATATATTTTTATACAGAATTTCTTATAAAATATAGTATCTCTCTATATATTTTTTTACCCCTTTTCTTTTTTATAATCTATAAAGAGAGAAAATTTTATAGATATAAGGTTATGTATATTATATGCAAAAAAAAGCATTCAAAAAACCCTCTTCTTCAAATTTAATACTTGGCTGAAAATCAAGTACAAGGTTTCATTTTCTATATATATATATATTTTTTCTTTTTTATCGTAAAAGAGAAATATTATAAAATTTTGTAATTTTGCGGTGATGAGAAATGAAATAAAGGGAATGAGGTATAAAGAGAGAAGAAATACATGGAAGGATGAATCTTACAGGGGCTTATCTTAAAATTATTATGCGGGACTGCAAAAGGATCCTGAGGGAGAAAAGACTTTACTTGAAAAGCTTAAGTCTTAGCATTTACTGAATAATTAATGTACATTTATTAATCTAATTAGGTTTATCTTGCTTTTACCTGTGTGACAATCATCACTCTTATGTACTTATTTTATACAATGTAATATATTCTTAGAAAAAACTCAAAGCTATATTTAAATTATAAATTTCTGCATTAAAATTTCTTATTTATGTATAAAATATTAAAAAATAATTTATTAAGCGAATTATTTTTCTTCTTTGAAACTTGAGAAGCTTCAAAAGTAGGATTAGATGTATAAGTCATATTATCTTAACAAATTTTTACGCTATTTTAGTATTATATGCCTTTTTTAGTTAATTCATGACATGGTTAAAAGAATTATATTTATTTATTTATTTTAATATTTTATTTATATTTATTTATTTATTTATTTATTTTTTTATTTTTCCAAATTTAACAGGCGTTACCGCCTTTATACAATTTTAATACAGAAACTTATATTTAGTTAATTACAGCTATTGGCAAAAAAAAAAAAAATTTTACAATCAAAAAGAGAGAAAGTCATATAAAATGTATGATATATAAATATAAAATTATATAAGACTTAATTTATACAATATTTACAAATATTCATAATATGAGAAAATTAATTATATATACAATAGAAGAAACTTAAATTAAAGTTACTAAAACATTTTGTAATTAAAAATAGATTATATAAATTTGGTATGAATTTTTTTGGTATAGGATTTAAATTATATAAGTAAAGATTTTTAATGATATTTTTATTAATAGATCAATGAGATCAGTGATTAATTTAATCATAGTACTTTAAGAAGCGGTGTTTGATAATGTTTTTAAATGTATCTAAATCAGTTTCTATGGAAGGTTTATTTATAAATGGGTCACTGTTCCAAGTACGTGTTAGCCTAAAGTGAGGCGAATTATACAGACGATTATTAATTGTTTGACCTTCAGACAAAACTCTATAATTTCTTAGGTTGTAACCAATATTTCTATTAGTGAAATTAAATAAATTATCATTATCATTAAACAGATTTTTATTAGTTGCAATATTTACAAAAACTATATCATTGACTTGATGGTATGAATGTACAGAGAAAATATTTAATTTTACCGAAATTTCTTTATAATTATGATCAAAATATTTCATGGGCTGACCGGTTTTGTAAGACGCTAAGCGAAGGAACTTGTGCTCCAGTTTGTGCTGATCAGACACTTTATATGGTCTCCAAATTACTGATCCGAAAAGTAGATGTGGTAAAACTAACGTCTTATAAAGTATTGATAATGTTTTAGTTGATTTGAAACCGGGGGTGGATCTGCGTATAAAACCAATCATTCTACTGGCTTTTGAAATTATATGATCTAAATGGTTGTTAAATGTCCACTTTTCATCAAGAATAATGTCTAGATCACGTACTTATGAGACTCTTTCTAAAGTGATACTATTAAGTTGATAGTTAAATTTATAATTAATAGATTTTTTGAAAAAGCTAATAACTTGAGATTTCGAAGTATTTACAGGAAGACCATTTTCTGTTGACCAGTTTTGAAAGTGTATAATATCTATTTGTAAGAGCATTGAGTCTAGAAAGCTGTGAATAGTTTTTCTAATTCTTGTGTCATCTGCGAAAAGTTCAATTTTGGAATATCTGATATGAGAAAATAGGTCGCTGATAAATAATAGAAAAAGAAAGGGTCCAGAATAAGAGCCCTGTGGAACCCCAGAAATTACAGGGAACCAGTTAGAAATAGAGTTTTTAAATTTAACTGCTTGAAATCTGTTTAATAAATATGATTCGATCCATCTCAAAGCTGAACCTCTGACTCCCATGAAGTTTAGTTTTTCAATAAGAAGTGTATGATTAACTTTATCAAACGCTTTCGCATAATCAATATATACAACATCCATCTGGTGACCGTTAGTAATAACTTCGACAGCTTCATTACTGAATTCATACATACTTGTTATCACCCACTTATCTCTCAAAAAGCCTTGTTGATGTTGAGATATTAATGTTGACAATTTTTCATAAATAATAAGATAGAATATATAATCTAATAATTTAAAAATAATACAAAGAATCTGAATTGGGCGATAGTTTTGAATATTACTAATATCACCAGCTTTAAATATAGGATTGATGAAAGCTAACTTCCATATAGGTGGTATTATGATAAAAAATTTATATAAAATATAAATTAATAATTTCTCTTGAATGGCTGTGGTCATACCTTAGTGATCGTTCACAGTGTTTCCATTCACAACTATCAACTTCAGCCCCTCGTGATATCAACATAGGTATTCCTTAATCAGTATTGGGAATATTCCTATTTTACATATACATAAATTGTCTTGAGGTGCATTTGAATGATGCACATACTTTACGGCTGCTATATGCAGATGATCTACAAATATATGTACATGTACCATTTGACCAGATACATAAGGGGATCCAGCCTTTATCAGAATCGTCACATAAAGTGTATGTATGGTCCAAACTTAAAAACTATGGTCCAAACTCCAAACTCCAAACTAACTTTCCCTAATGTCAAAAAGACCAAAGCCATTGTATTTGGATTACTACAAACTATTAGACTTTTCAAGAAGTTTAGCATCTCAAATTTTGTAATAAATAATAATGGTGAATCAGTCCCTTTTGTTGACGAAGTATTAAGACTTGGTGTACTTCTGAATAATGCATTATCATGAAAGCAACATGATCAACATGTTATCAAGCTAATTAACAGAACTTTATTTGGACTCAGCAAATGTTGAGGTAAGGTGTATATTTGGCGCTAGATAGAATGACCATATATCTCCTCTCAGGAAAAAAAAAAGTGGTCACTCAATGATAAGCGTCGTGACTATTTTACCATGCTGCTGTTGTATAGGGTTGTACGCATGAAGAAGCTACCATTCCTTCTTTCTCTTTTTCAACTGTACTGAACTAAACAAACCAGAGAGAGGTACACGTCAAGATCTCCATTAATTTCTACTAACTCTGGATTCTTATCTTTCTAAGTTACGTATGTCAAACTATGAAATGCAATTCTGCCGTGTATTCGATATCTTCCATCGCACTCCCGATTTAAGCAGAATATAAATGTATACTAGGTAATGTTCGAAAATAATTACCAATAATAGTGAAATCTCATCTATTATTCTATTCTATTTTTATCATACATAAGTACTAAATCCAAATATAAAATAGGCATAATATTTGTCATTAAATTAATAAATTAGTTTGTAAACTTTAATAAATCTGGTCTATTATTATCTTTTAATTAAAATATTTACTTTGACTTTATTATACTGACTATTTTTATGAAGCCTATCGACATTTGCTGACTAATTATAAAATAAATATTTATACATTATTATAATTTTATTTACTAAATAATTAACTGTGTAAAACAATAGTGTGCTGTATATGAGAAATTCCACCAAAAGATTGCGCTTATCATGGTCAACCTTTTGAAAAAAAAAAATTTGAAGGCACACCTTGCTAGTACGTTTTTTTGAGTTCTTTAGATCATATATAGTCACAAAAAAGTGATGAACAGAAAAAATGTTGCGTGTACAATAGTTTTTTTTGAGTTGGAAGGTTCAAAATCACGTTTTTCCGATATTTAAAAAAACCAATTTTTGAAACTTTTTTTTAATCAATTAAAATCATTCTAAACGATATATTTCTGTTTTTTAACTTATTTTGTACTCATAATTTACTAAAAAAATCGTTTTTATACAGAAATAACACAAATTTTTAATTATTAGCGACTTAAAGTAGCTCAAAAATTAAAAAAAACGTTTTTAAAAATAAAAATTGCTTATTTAGCTTTTAAAACTTTTTTTAGTGGAATTATTATTAAAAGATAATGATAAAAAGTTGAATTAAATATAACTCATTAGTTACGAGCTTTAGAAATTACCTAATACAGCTGAAAACAACTCCAAAACTAAATTAACCAATTTTGGATCATTTTTAAAATAGCAAAATCAGTCTTGTTTTCAATTATTTTCTTTATTACTAATTTTTTTACAGATTTTTTTATTATTTACTTTAATTATACATATTTTTAAGTATTATCTTTCTGTTTAAAATAATTTTTCTTTTAATTTTCAACGTCTTAGAGAAGTTCAAATGTTAAATATTGGGTTTTTTAAAAATTCATAGACTTGGGATTTTTCTAGCAGATTCAAATTATATTATAAAATGGACTAAAAGACGCATTTCCTAGTAATTTTTCCCGTATAATTCGAACTCACTATTTATTTTAACATTTTACTACGCTTTACAGGAGAAAAATTCATTTTTTTAGTTTTTTAGGGTACCAATTATGGGGGACCAAATTTTAAAAGTTTCGCAGTCTTCAAGAAAAAATTTTCTGAATAGTATTTGCAAGAGTTAATTATATATTTTTTCCTCAGGAATTCGATGAAACCACTAGTTTTTTCATCTGGGCTTTTCCTTAGCCATAAAATCTTATTTTTATATTTTTACTGGTTTTGTCCAGTCTTTTATATTTTGCATTAGTAGCCCATTTGAACCTAAAGGGTTTGAAATATTTAAAATTATCTTTAACATAAATAAATAGTCAGTGAAAAACTACTCGATGCAATACTAAAACTTTTTGTTTTTGAATAGTCGAGATAATTAATAATTAATGATTTTGCACTAATTCTCCTGTAATCTCAATTTAACGTTACTTGGAGTTCAATAATTTAAAAATTAAATAAGTCAGTGAATTTTTATCATAAGACTAAACGATTTCGTATTTTATTGAGCAGTTTTTTCCTGTCTATTTATTTATGTTAAAGATAATTTTAAATATTTCAAACCCTTTAGGTTCAAATGGGCTACTAATGCAAAATATAAAAGACTGGACAAAACCAGTAAAAATATAAAAATAAGATTTTATGGCTAAGGAAAAGCCCAGATGAAAAAACTAGTGGTTTCATCGAATTCCTGAGGAAAAAATATATAATTAACTCTTGCAAATACTATTCAGAAAATTTTTTCTTGAAGACTGCGAAACTTTTAAAATTTGGTCCCCCATAATTGGTACCCTAAAAAACTAAGAAAATGAATTTTTCTCCTGTAAAGCGTAGTAAAATGTTAAAATAAATAGTGAGTTCGAATTATACGGGAAAAATTACTAGGAAATGCGTCTTTTAGTCCATTTTATAATATAATTTGAATCTGCTAGAAAAATCCCAAGTCTATGAATTTTTAAAAAACCCAATATTTAACATTTGAACTTCTCTAAGACGTTGAAAATTAAAAGAAAAATTATTTTAAACAGAAAGATAATACTTAAAAATATGTATAATTAAAGTAAATAATAAAAAAATCTGTAAAAAAATTAGTAATAAAGAAAATAATTGAAAACAAGACTGATTTTGCTATTTTAAAAATGATCCAAAATTGGTTAATTTAGTTTTGGAGTTGTTTTCAGCTGTATTAGGTAATTTCTAAAGCTCGTAACTAATGAGTTATATTTAATTCAACTTTTTATCATTATCTTTTAATAATAATTCCACTAAAAAAAGTTTTAAAAGCTAAATAAGCAATTTTTATTTTTAAAAACGTTTTTTTTAATTTTTGAGCTACTTTAAGTCGCTAATAATTAAAAATTTGTGTTATTTCTGTATAAAAACGATTTTTTTAGTAAATTATGAGTACAAAATAAGTTAAAAAACAGAAATATATCGTTTAGAATGATTTTAATTGATTAAAAAAAAGTTTCAAAAATTGTTTTTTTTAAATATCGGAAAAACGTGATTTTGAACCTTCCAACTCAAAAAAAACTATTGTACACGCAACATTTTTTCTGTTCATCACTTTTTTGTGACTATATATGATCTAAAGAACTCAAAAAAACGTACTAGCAAGGTGTGCCTTCAAATTTTTTTTTTTCAAAAGGTTGACCATGATAAGCGCAATCTTTTGGTGGAATTTCTCATATATATTTTTTTTTTCAAGGGAAATATGTGAATCTTTGCCATGGGGACTTTGTTGTTAAACTCGGTCGCCAACTTCATCCCAGATTCTTACTGTTTAAACACACTTTCAACCCCCCTGCTCTTGTTTGTCCCAAACCGGAACTCCCTTTTCAGGTATAACTTCCATTTGGAACGCGCAGCCTAGGCAGCTGGCCGTTACCTTTCTCCTGCATAGGGATTAGAGAGCTCTCTACGGTAGAAAACCGTCCTCTTTATACGACAACAGAGTGGCCCCCACGTACTCTGCTACCTTGTTCCAATTTTCAGAACTTCGTAGCATTTGCGGGACAACTCGCTCCGGCCTCCAAGTCGGGAGCCCGTGCTCGCCCATGCAGAGGTTCATCTGTCTCATGACTTGATTCAACCTCTGCTGGGCAATCTTTATTTTTCTAAACTTTATAGTTAAAACCACGTCGTCTGCGTATTCGATCAGAGAGACTCTTTCTGGGAGGTTAACGCGCAACAAGCCGTCGTAAAAGGCATTCCACAGGTCAGGTCTGAGAACTGACCATTGGAAAATGCTCGCACTTAACGCTCTTTTTTCCCGCCTAACATCGAGCGTGTCTTAGAACAGTTTTCGCTCCAGCAGGTAATCCTTCAGGACTTTGCCCAGGTTCCACCTGGCTGAATTGAATATGTTTTTATCATCAAACGTCACCAGTAGAACGTCCATACGAATCGCGTGCGCCCTATCCTTCGTTACCAATACAGTATCCACGATACGCTTGATGGCGTCTACGGTAGAATGCTCCTGGCAAAAGCAGATGAGGAATGGCAAAAGAGATGGGAAGCCTCCTCAAAGAGAAGAGATACTTTCATCTTCTTCAATGACGTGAAAGAGAGAAGTAACCTGTCTTGGTTTCAGCCTCGTCACAATCTTGTGCAGGTTGTCTCCGGACACGGAAACTTTAAAGAGTATCTCAAAAAGCGTAATATAATAACCGAATGTGATGAGTGTGAGTGCGGGGAAGGGTCAGATAACCCGCATCATCTCATACTTAAATGTCTAAGATTGAGTGCCATCAGAGAATCTCTCATAGGTACAGTCGGAGAGACCGCATGGAACGAGATGGAACAAACACCAAGTCATCTAGTGTCCAAATCTAAGGAAACATGCGAGGTGTTCTCCGACTACTGTGACGAAGTTATGTATATCAAATCTTGGGAAGAATGCTTCTCTGAAAGCAGCTAGTCTCGGGATCGTAAGAATGTCCGGGACTAGATCCCAAGTCAAAATAGCTTCATGAGGTTGCTCGGGGTGAGGATTGTCGGATCCGTCACCTGGCATTTTCCCGCAATACGCATCTTTGCGAGGAGACCAGCTGGAGCAAACAGGGAACTTTGATGAAATTTCTTCATTTCTTCTTACTAATAAATATTTTTCATTCAGCTAAAAGTCTTCAATAAAACAAACGAGGCGCGTCTGTGGGCCCACGCCGCTGAGAGGTGCCCCGCGGGTAGACTGCCGCTTATGGGAGCGGGTCTAGAAGAAGTAGTGTTCTTCCGCACAACCCAACGGATCCCTACCCCGATGAGATAAAAATCATGGTGTAAAGGTCATTAGGGATCGCTAATGAATTGATGGTTTTTCCTGGCTTGGTTACCTGAGGCCCGCTTGAGTGAGATGGTAGATAGGGCTCCGTAGGGTCTCGATCTTAGGGCCGTGATCCGGGATTTGCATCGATGTGTTGCGTTATACCCGGTCAAAAGACATTCGCTGTCCCTCGGAGAGAATACCGCCCTCCACGATCGCTAACCTAACACTCGGGCGATTCCTTTTTGCAGTTGGTTCTTTTGAGGACCCTCCCCCCTATATTTGAGGCAGACCTTGTGTCTATCAGGGTTTTTACAGGCGTACTGATTAGTAACCTAAGCACTTATAACAACGCCTTGCGTCCGCTCGGAGGCGCACTCTGTTAGCAGTCCAGCCAATTAGGATTTTCCCCTTTTTGGCCAAGCGCCTGATTTCAGCTACGCTCGTGACCCCATCAAGATCTCGAACCTCGAGTTTCCGCATTAGGATCATTTCGCGCAACATTGACTCAGGGACAGTCAACATTCTCACCGCATCTTCCAGTTTTTGGCGGTCCTCAATGACCTCCAGCTCAATGAGGATACTACTGGGTTTTCCTGATCTAATGGATTTTAGCCCCCGAATCCTCGAGTTTAACACTCCTCTTTATTTCGAAAATCATTTCTTCGTAAGTTTTACTCTCCGCTGTTGTAATCTGGAGGGCTTCTTTCCTTTTCCTGAACCTGAGCCGCCTTTTACGTTTATGTTCCGCCTTGGGTTTCACAATGGGTTTTTCAGCTGATAGCATTCCCTTCTTCCTTGCCTTTTGAATTTCCCAGTTATCTTCTTGTGGTTCCTTTCGCAAGTTTCTTCTGCAATCCTGTAGACTGATCATGTTAGTCAGTTTAGACAGTTTGCTACTCCTGTAAATAACCTAGCATGTACTGTAAATTGGTCACCAACTAAATGCAATGAATAATGATAATAATAATAATAAAGTTTAAAAAAATAATAATAAAGTTTACTAAAATATTATGCGTGTATTTTAAACGGCGGTGTTGTCACCTTAAAATTTTCATCGGTTTTTAATTTTTTCTAATTAAAACATCTTTTATATGAAATCCATAATTTATTTTAAAATCGAATAGAAATATCCTCAACAATTAATTTACTTCGTTTATTTTTTTTTTTAATAATATTTTATACAATTACAAAATGAAAAATTTAAAAAAGCATTCTGTTAATAATTTAAAATTGATTTAAATAGTTGTAAATTCAATGCTAGAACGTTTCAGATAAAATGTATCTTACAGTATAATAAAATTAAAGATACGACAATAAAAAAAAATAAAAGATTTAATAATAATTGAAAGTTTAAGATGCTTCTGTTATATGTATATATGTCGCAGGCGTTTTGTTGTTTTCCGTCACTTTGTAAATAGCCTAGGCTATTTATGAAGTGACGAGGCCGGATTAGGCACTTTATATTTTAGATAAAAATTACCATAAAAATAACGAAAGTACTAGTCATTTTATAGCGAGTGAAAAAGATTATTTTAAGAGGATTAAAAAAATATAAAAGTACTAGTCGTTTTAGAGTTTTGAAAAATTTATTATTTTATGCCTCATTCAATCTCATAATATAAATATAAATAATATTAAAAAATTATTAACAATATTTTTCAAACGTATTTTTGTACTTTAATAAGAAAGTTAACTATGTTTTATTTGCGCATGCTGATTTACCATGGCATCGTGAATTACCTGGAATTACATAAAAGTTTGTTTTTAAAACATGAGCATTTTAAAGTTTTACACTTATTTTTTAAGAGGTTCATTTATTTCGATTTCTGTTGCCGTAATTCATTTCGCAGGTACCAACGGTCGTTGAAATTTGATAAAGTTCATTTCGAAAATCTACCACTTTGCCTAGAATATTATGGGCATCTAATGGTCCGCGGTCAACCTTAGGTAGACCTACTAAAACCGTTTCTCAAAGTAATTAGAAAGTGACTGGGCTATTTTAAATTTTCAATAAACCCAAATAAACAAATATGAGATTGATATAGGCATAAAATGATAAATTTTCAAAACTCTAAAATGCCTAGTACTTTTATATTTTTTTAATCCTCTTAAAATAATCTTTTTCACTCGCTATAAAATGACTAGTACTTTCGTTATTTTTATGGTAATTTTTATCTAAAATATAAAGTGCCTAATCCGGCCTCGTCACTTCATAAATAGCCTAGGCTATTTACAAAGTGATGGAAAACAACAAAACGCCTGCGACATATATATAAAAATTCATATTTTTTATTATGAGATAATAATAATAAAAATAAAATATATAATGATGTTTCAATTAAATTCAGCCATTATAAATTACTATTATTATTATTATTTTATATTATCATAATATCGATATGATCATATTTCAAAAAATAAATATAAAAAATTTTAATTTTAATAAATATATAAATAATAATAATTATATGAAAAAAAATTATTATTATTATTATTATTATTATATTATATTTATATTTTTTATTTTTATATTCATAAAAATTTTTATTTATTTTTTTTCAATTATCTATTTTTTTAAATAAATTATCCAAATTGTTAGTTAGCAAAATTTTTTTTTTAATTTACAGTTCTCATGATATGATGTTTAGATTCAGTGTAATTTTAACTAAAACGAAGATATTTTGAATACTGTTGAAAACATATAATGAGGTGTTTTGCATAAAAATTTTTTGCATATAATTTGATAATAATTTGCGTTCCTAGAGTTCCTAACATTATTTCTCATTTTACTAAGAAGGAGATGTCATGAAATTTGACACCAATTTTTATTTTATTTATTTGAATCATTTTATTATTTTAAAAAAACATTTCCTACGTCCTTAGTTTAACTGGCTAAAATTTTAAATCCAGAAATTAGGAAGTTGTGATCCTAAATAAAGATGGTGACAGAACTGAATGAAATTAAAAAATTATTTAAGTTAAAAATTTTAAAAGTTGAATTGAACTTGGTTTTACCTTTATTACCACATCAATTGTATTTTTATTGCAAATTAAAAATAGACAGTTTAAAATTGATCTTATGGAAATTCATATTTAGAGCTTTCAAAAAGTACAATAATGATGACCTAGGAAGATGAAACTAATGAAATATGATAAATAAATTGTCAAAGATTATATTTCAAATTTATTTAAACTAACTTACCATATTCAATCATTGAATATTCAGTAAAAACCAAGTTTCAGCAAGTTCCATAACCTAAAATAACAAAGTTTTTTCCTAATTTATAAAATTAAAATAATTTTTTTTATAATAATATTACATATTTTAAATAACACATTTTTAAATATTTTTACGAATGATTTTAATTTAAATCGAAAATTAAAAAAAAAAAAAAATTTAGCGTAGGTAATGTGGCTATTTATTCAAATTTTCTATTTAAATCTATGACTCCTTAAGCTAATACAAAAAAATTTATGTAGAAAAACTAGGTGTGTAATAGATTTGAAGATGTTGCCCTAATAAAATTTTTATTTTATAACTGAAAAAATCCTTTTTTTTTTCTGTTATGTAAATAACAGTAAACAAATATACATATTAATCAAAAAAAGCTTTTTATAAAATTAAATTCATAAAAAATGAAATCAAATAAAACTATAAATTTTTAAACTTGTATGCAGTAAAAAAATATTTTGATTGATTTTGATTATTATTTATTCATTAAAAGTGATTTTTCATGTTCTTTATATATATATATTTTACTGTCTTTGTTTTTAAGTATCTTTTAAATTTACTGTATATAGTAAACTAAAAGTTTAAAGAAACTTTATCTATATACCTTTTACTACTACTACCACTACTTCATTATATAAATTAGTAACAATACAAGTTTAAAAATTTATGACGTTCTTTCATCATTTACAATCTTTAAGATTAAGAAACTTTTTTTATATCATAAATATAAATTATGCGTCTGATACAGATATATCCTTTGATGATCTAGGTAATTTAGAACTAGTTAAATTTTTGTTGTGTTTTTTATTTTTTATTGACCTGTTTTAGGTATTGGCTTGGATTTATCAAAATAATTTATTTCAATATTTTAACATCATTGATCATAAGTTGAAGGGCTTCAAACAAGGGAAAAAATTTAATGATTTTTCATGAAATATATCTTTTTTTATTTTATATATAATGCTGAATAAGCAATGCGTCGATTTTTTTCAGTGGCCAACTTTGACTCGAAATAATGATTTTCCGGTAGAGTTTATCTTAAATTTGATATCAGGTTCTAAAAATTGAGACTCTTTGAACAGAGATACATTTTTGAAATATAAATATTGGTCTTAATATTAATTTAGTGTGCAATAGCAAAAGGACACGTAGACGTTTATAAGGTTTTTCAACTGTGTGAAGCAAAAATACAAGAATAAACATGTATTTAGAAATACCGGATTGGGTCCAAAAACTAGGTATCATCAACTCAATAGAAAAGTTTTAGTTTTAAAAAATGAAAGCAATCCGATTGATCGTTTTTGTTCCATCGTACTCAGAAGGTTTCAATTTTCGCAAAATTATATAATTGTTGAAAATATTTTTATACAATTTTCAAAATTTTCACCTATTTACAGATCACTGACCTCCTGTAGGATGTATCAATGTATCTTTTCGTTAAACATTTTTTGGAAATAAATAATAATAATAATAATAATAATTTCAATAAAATATAAATATATAAAATTTGTTGTTATAGTATTAAATGCATCAATTAATACTTCATACAGATATAGAAATCGAGGTGGGCCTTTAGAATTGTTGAGAGATTATTTATCCAATAGATTACATATGGGGTCAAGCTAAATAATATTTTTCGTGATTTAAAAAATCTAAAATGTAAATAATTTTGTTTTGAAAATTACTGTTTCTTCGTAAATTTACTAGTAACGTGAAGTGCATTTTTCTGAACTAGAAACAAAATGAAATTATTTTAATGTGTATACTAAAAAATGTGATCGCCTTTGAAAATTTATAGAAGTGCATTTAAAACTTGTTTACAAGAAGTTCGAAATTAAAAGTAAATAATGCTATTACATTATAAAAAAATTTATGTATAAGAAATTTAATACAAAAATTTAATAGAATAAGATTATTGATATTTCACAGATCAGTTACAAAAAATAATGCTTAAAAGACATTCTTTACTTTTATGATATATTTTTTTTTTATATTCTTTAATAAAAAAGTAAAAAAAAAAAAATAAAGTATGCTATTAAGTATAGTTTTTCCTTGTCAGTAACCAATAAGTATAGAATCATTGAAATTGAGACGAGACTTATCTTCAAGAATGGTAGAAGAAGAAAAAAAACATAGAAACGTTTATACTCTAACATTCACACATACACACACATTTAAGAAAAAAAACTTTGCAAAAAAGAAATAAGGTAAAAGAAAATATAGAAAAAAAAAGAAACGACAAAAATCTCTAACTTTCGAATAAAAAAGTAGATATTCTTATTATAGTATTCTTTTCCGAGATTTCCTTTTTAACACTCTAGAGAGACATAACATTTTTTTTTCTTCTTCTCTCAATAATACTAAATTTTTATCAATTATTTTAGATATCGTTTTTTTTTTTATTTTTTTTATTAAATAAAAAGATCAAATCTATTTAATTAAATTAAAATATTTTTTTTAAAATATGAGGTAAATATTATATTCTAAATATTTAATATTGAAATAAATGATGATGAATTAGAGGATAATTAAGGTAAAATTAACAATAATACTGTGTTTTAGTAATAAGCAATCAGTCACTTTATTAACGTTATAACTACGGTATATGTTTGAAAGCGAGGCAAACACTGACCGCGGATGTCACTTTTAAAGTAGAGGGCGTGTATTCTTAACACACACGCAACAATATAATATATATACACAACATTTCCACCCACCACATTTTAATTAATTAAAATGTAAAACAAAGAAAATTATGTGATAGGATTTTAAGCAAAATTTATATTTAATTTACATTGCCAAATGGCTACATTAATTATAATGTTGAATTTTAAAAACTTAATATAAATTACATAAAGTATATAATAAAAAAATTGACTTGATTTTAGAATATAAAATTTAAGTTTTTGCAATGTAAAATTAACAAAGATGTTATAATAAATGTTACACATTAACATTTAAACGCTAGTATGAATAATTATTGAGTTTCAACAACTCCACTAGACTGGCAGGAAATCCGTAGACCTCAAGGATTCAAGTAAGTACCTATTTTGTCTCAGATCACGCCACACAGTCAATTATGACATTTATCCTTTTTATAATTTGAGCAAAAAGTACCACAGTTAATTATCTTTATTTAGCAATAAGACTGATACAAGCTTTATTTTGAGTTCTGCAAATAGAACTCAAAACCCAATTTAAAAATTTCTCTGAAATTAGTTCTGCGCAAGTATCGCCCTTTCCTTGGAAAACGAAAAGGAAGATGTCATTTTTTGCAAAAATATACTTAATTTTATCTACGGAACCATAAAAAAAGTGGGTTACCAAATACATTGGTAGTGGCTCGACTAATTTAATGACTTATAATTTCGGTTCTAAGACATATAATAATTAGGTTGAATAACTTAAAATTATTATAAGTAAATATTTTCCATGATCGTTGGTTGTGTAAATACGCGAACCAGTTATGAATTTAAACATTTTAAACACTAAAAAATATTTTTTACATTATTTCATCGTTATGTACAAAAAATTTTACAGCGTCACTTACCCTACCATAATAGTATATTAAGATTTAAATTCTTTTTTTTTACATTCGTAAATTTAAATGTCAAAAATAACAAATTTTTTTTATTTTTACAATGATTTATTAACTCCTTAAGGATTTACTTAAATTTTTTTAACAAACCAAAAAAAAAGTAATGTTAAATTGCTTCTTATATAATTCACTCTTTTATAAAATATCAATTTTAGTTAATAAGACATAATAATAAAATTAATGTTTCATGGTCTTTTTAACATTTTCATTTTTTTTTACTTATCCTCTATTTTTTTTATTTTCATAATTTATCTTAAAAAAATATAAATTATATTTTTTTTTTTTTAAACAGCTCAAAAAATTAAATTAAAACTTTATATAATTAAAAAAAAAATTTTTTTATTCTAATAAAAATAATGGAACAAAAACTAAAGTATATATTTTTTTTTTCTCTAAGGTAAAACTAAAAAATAGTGCTTTCAATATCTTCTTTATTCTTTAATTGAAAATAAAGTCTTCTGGGACTGATAGCTTAATACAAAAAAATTTGAAAAACTTTTATAAATTTTTGATGTATTAAACAATAGAAAGTACTAACAATAATTTTTATAACATATCAGAAAATCTGTATTTTGGTTTTTTTTTTATTTAGTTACATATTAGATATGTTCCCTTTTAGGAGGCTTGCGCTTGTGAATGGGTAATATTTAAATAATTTATTAATTATTTAAATCGTTTTTTGGCTACTTCATGCTGAAGTTTAAAAAATCACTAATGTGACCATGAGTCTTACTGGATGTATAAATAAACAGTAGCTTTCAAGTCTTAATCCAAGAGTTATGAATAGTACTTTTTGCAGGCAAGCTGAATTTGAACAGAGTCTTAAAAATTTTACTACAAAATACATTTGTTAAATATTTAACAAAATCTTCGTTAACCAGGTTCCACATTTTCTAGTTATAACCAATATTGAGACAAACGATCGTTTAATTTTTTATAATTACCTGAATTTCATATCTGAGTATATAATATATGATAATAAAAAACTTTTAACATTTGAAGGTCGTTTATAAAAGAAAATAATAATTTAGAGAATTAATAAATAAATAATTGTTTAAATATTTATTTTTATTAAATAAGTGTCTCCTGACGATAAAAATTTAAATAATTTTTTAATTATAAATCTAAAATCTCCTTCTTTTATCAAATAATTTTCTTAAATTTTTTCGACAGTTATTTTTAAATAAAAAATAAGTATATGTAATAGTAAACTGACTTTATTTTGTTTATACTTTCTACAAAAGAAAAAAAAAACATACTTTGACACAAAGATATATAAATTTTAATGAAAATTTAAAGAATTTAACTCAAGTTTCAAAAGTATATAAGAAACTTAGCTAACAATAATTTTTTAAAAACAACAAACTTTAATACAAAACAAACAAAGTTTTCTTAAAACATTTTCACTATTTGAAACAAAGGATAGTCCATTCTTGAAAAATGGATAAATATATAGATTTTTGGAATTTTTATATAAAACAATAAGGAATTTCTTTAAGTCAGTACATTTTCTAAATAGAAGAATTAAACTTTCGTTATTTAAATATTTTATTGAGAGTTTTTAAAAGGAAAGAAAAAATTATGTTTCATTTTGTTTTTTAGATTATAATAAAGTTTAAAGGTTTGTATTTTATAAAGGTTTGTATTTCTTATTTTTGTTTAATCACAAATTTTTGGGTCCTGCAGGTTAAAAATAAATTCAGCACCCTTAAATCAACAAAAATACCCCTAAAAACTTGACACTTTCAAATTACATACGAAGTATAACCCTTCCAGTCTTTGTATTGATTAAAATAAATATAAGGGCTCCAAAATATATACATTAAAGCTCTTTTTCTAACTAGTTTAAACCTTTCCACGGTAAATACTAGCGTGTAAAAAAATACTGGAATTATTTTATTGTAATAAAGAAACTTGAAATTTTAACTTTCATAAAGTATTGCCCTTTCAGCCTTTGTAAGGATTAAAATTAACATAAGTGCTTTAAAAAATATATATAGTAAAACTCTTTTACTCACTAGTTTAAATTTAAATCATCCCACGGTAAATACGTGTAAAATAATAATTTTTTTATTGCTCACGGTGGTCTTGAACGATACATTATTGGCCAAAAATCCTATTTGTATTTAAATGAAAAAACTCTATAATTGGTAAAGGTACTCAATTAAATTTGTTTTGAACTAAATAAATATAAGAATTTGTGACGTCTAATCATGCATGTTATTTACCTAAAAAGTTTTAAGAATTTAATGCACGATTTGACGTTCTATTTCCCATTTATTCATCACTTTATTTTGTTTTTAACAAACATTTAAATTTTACCTTAACTAACGTTAAAATAATAATTCTAATTTATAACTGTGTAAGAATTTTCGGAACTATCATTTATTTTTAATTTTTTACTAATATTAGAATAAATTTCATTCATAAAGCTCATTCAATAAATTTTATTAATGAATATTATCCACGCGTTACGCTTTGATTAGCTATTTGGTGGGAAGTTATTGTCTTAGGCCCTTTCTACATCAGATTAAAAGTCGATATTAAATCTGGTCATCTTTAAAATTTATACAGTGTAGTTGGGGATTTTTGATAATTAATCGTGAATAACTCCCAACTACACTATATAAATTTTAAACATGACCAGATTTAATATCGACTTTTATTTAATTTTAATTTTAATCTGATGTAGAAAGGGCTATACTTCTTAATAAAATAATTATTGGGAGTCAAAAAAGATTCGTATGGGGAAAAACGGTTAAAAGCCTCCAAGGCAGTGATTACCATTTCAGTATTCGTTAACAGCTGACCATAAATTTTTAATTAAGGGTTAAAAATAATTCTTCTTTTTATTACAATTGCTAATTTTTACAATTTCAATTTGTTTAAACAATTTTTTAACATAGGGGTTAAATTGAATCCTTTTCTAGTTATTTCTGTTTTGTCCATTTAACATTTTTCAGTTTGCTAAAAAAAAGCACTTAGTAATTTTTATTGTTTTTGTTTTCAACACTATTTATTTTTTAATATTTCTGATGCTTTTAAAAGCCCTCATTTTTTTTGTTTCTATGAATAAAATAAAAGGAGTTAGTTATTCAAATATTAATTATAAATAAAATATATATAATTTGCATAACAATAAAACACCAAGTTCCAGATATTTAAAAAAATTATTATTTTATTGATTTTATTTGGATTGAGCCTGATTGCCTATATTTAAGGTAAATCAGAAATTAAATAATAATGTCATGTTTCTGGGGTAACAAGCTATTGCTTTCTATTTGTGGTATATAGATATTTAAATCTATTTTTTTCAACTAACAATTACTACCATTTACTTATTTTTGAAAACGAATATTTAATATTTTTACAAATTCTATGTACTTAACATTGGCAACATGCTAAAAAGCTTATTTTTTGGTTCTCTTTTTCTCGGGGCAGACCCCGAGTTTTGACACGGATTTTAATCACGTAAATACTATATAAAACACGTTTAGTTAACTCATTTCTCTCACCACCTTAGGCCGGACAATGTTTTGATCAGAGCAACCATGTGTTATGAAAAAAACTTAAAATTTTCAACTTACATATGAAGTATAGACCTTGCAGCCTTTGTAAGGATTGGTTTCGAGTGGCGTTCTCGTCGCGAATAAAATCGGCCAATTTCGCGTGCTCCTGGCGCAGTGAAGTATTTACTTGGAAATTTCGGATTAATTGATCGGGGTAAGTTAGGGGTTATTTGTTGGGGTTCTTTTCATTCATTTCTAACCTACCTATCTTTCCGACTATTACTTTTTTTCTATATATAATAGCCATATTTTACTATTTTCTATATTTACTACAAGTCTAGTCCCATAATCAAATATTTCAAGAATATAAATTTCAAACAACTGAAATATAAATACAAACCTAATCTTTTTTTTTTATACAATCTTATATTTATACGAGAACAAGAATATGGTTTGCCATTGAAGCCACAGCTGCAAAAAACTTTAAGTTGAAAATTAATGTTTAAAATTTTCTTTCAGAATAAAAGATAATTATTAGCTTACTGGTAATGAGGGACCACCACAATATAGTTGTTTTTACTTTTACCTCAAAGAAACTGATTTAAAACCTTTTTCTATTTTTATTTTTTATTATTAAATTTTTTTGGTACATAAATATGTTGCTTTTTATATTTTAACTAATTTACTACAACATTATTTTTTTTATTTACTTACAACATAACATACCTTAATATTAACTTCATGTCCATCTGGCAAACTATTTCATAAATTGTATAATCTCGTAAAAATTATTACTTTATATCTTTATAACTCTAATTGACGTCTTAAATTATTTAATTTACAAGTTTTTATACCTCAAAGAATTTAATTAAGCACAATAATTTTGATTTGACATAATTTTTATAATTATACTTGTGTAAAAAATTATTAATTAAAAAAGAAAAAAATTTTTTTCAGATATTTTTATTAAAATAATAAATTGACTTTTTTTAAGTACAAGAATTTTAAGTATTCATTATAAATTCAATATAATTATTTTCTCTTTTTTTTTATTATCATTGAAATAAAACCTTAATTTTATATTATAATTATCATTAAAATTTTTGTTATATATTGCATGAATACTGTGTGACTGATATGTATGAATTTTTAAATATTTTAGGAATTTTTTTGGATTTTGAAATACAGTTTTTAGTTTTAAGTATAATTTTCAAACAGAATTTAAGTCACATTTAAGCCTTTTACTGTAAATCGTCTTCAATCGTCGAATTTGTACGACTTTGTCGTTTAATGGAGACCAGTTACATGCAGTTTCTCAGCGCTGTATGGAGTGGAGTGAAATCACAGTAAAAGGGTTCAATGCTTTAAAATTTGTTTAAATTTTTTTTTTTGGTTAAAATTGGTTAAATATGGTAAAAATATACTTTTCAGGTTCAAAAAAAATTTGTAACTGGTTTGTGTGTTAACACAACCAACATGGCATGGAACATGCTCGTACTAGTCTTAAATTATTCAAAATCCTTAAATCGAAATTGTTCCAAGTCAAATTGACCCCCTCTCCTAAAAAAAATATTTTTTGTTTATCTCCCGCTTCTGTGTTGGCGATCAATTACAAGTACCACACCCCCCTGCACCCCATAGGCATGTTTCACGTTAATAATTTCTTATTGGTAAATAAGATACAAACAGAACAAGTTTTTTCGAGAAGAAATTTCGCATTTATCTATGGATAAAAGTATGCTTGAACTTATTAACTTAAAATAAATTTTAGAGGTTTGATGGATTTATACTGGACAGATTGTTTAAAATATTTTTTTGGAGCAACTTCTTAGAAATAAATTTATCGAACCTTTTGATCTTATCAAATGACTATTTAGGTTAAAAAAAAGGTTCGAAGGATAAAAACTAGAAAAATCTAAATAAAAATTTTCCGATTAAATTTGCATGTATATCAAAGAATTTTTTAAAAAATATTTTATATTTTTTTTAATTTTAAGCAGAGCAACCCTTCAGTGTACATTTAATCACCTTTTGAAAATTTAAATAATGAAAAAAAAAAAAGAAAATTATATGAAATTCAAAAAGCATCTGATTATATATTTTATAATAATTTTGCATAGCTTCAACAGATTAATTTTATTCTTTTTTTACAATTTTTTTTTAACACACAATATCACTAATTTTTTTTCTCTTTTCATAATGGATGCATGAAATAACAAAACAAAAAAAAATTTATTTTGCAAAAAACTATGTTGCTCTGCATTTTATCTAAAAAAAATGTATGCTTTTACTTTTTACTTAAAATTTTAACATAAAAGACTGAAAATGAAGGACATCGTTCAATCACTTTAATTAAATTATTATAATTTTTTTTTGCGTATGTAAAATGTAACATAAAAACAGAATTCTCGTAAATGCACATAAAAATATTTTTAATTTGATTGATTAGTTACACAAAAAAACAAAAAAAACTTTTTTTTTTAGTTTTAAATAATTTTTTCTTTGAATTTCTATCTTCCGATATAAAATCAACAATGCATCACTACTCATCAATGTAAAACATACGTATTTGACTCGAACAAATATGTTGAGTAATGTAGGATAAAAATTTTTTAGATTTTACTCTTTTTATTCCATAAAAAAAAAGAAGAAAATGAAAAATGAGACAATGTATAACGAAAAAAAAAAACGCGTGAAAATAAGAGAAAATGTATTCATATAACAGATTTTTTTTTTTTTTGGTTTTGAAAGAAATAAGGAAAGAACTACTTGTACAGATGCTTTGCGAGAAAAAAATTTGAATTTCCGTCTGTTATGTCATGCGTGATAAACTGCCAGCCACAGTTTCTTCCGGTACCGATTTATTTAAAATGAGAAAGAAGATTTTTGGTTTTCGAAAAAAAAAAAATTGACATTGCATATGAAAAAAATAAAAATTGCATTTCTTTTTTTCAATGAGAAATCACAAATATATATAAAAGATGTCATGAACTTTAATAAAATCATAAATTTTTTTTTATTTTTTATCATATTTAAAATTTAAAAAAAAGCGTACAGTTATGAATTTGAAATTTGTTTTAGAAAAAAATATATTTCAATTATTTGTTTTTTTGTAAGGTTTGTAATGACATTTGAAATGCACAAGATTAAAAAAGTAAAATATCAAGTAAATTAATTTAAGTTTTTTTTAAAAGAAAATGTAATTTTTTCTGAATTTAAAAAAAGTTAGTTTTATTTATAATATTGATATGTAAAATAAAATGTAAAATGTCAATATTTTTTTAATAAATTTTAAACGAGGTTAATATAAGAGATAAATTAAAAGGAAGTAGCAATCGTTCTGGTTTTGAGAAATTAGTATTTTTTTTAAACTAAAGTTATCATTGTTTGTGTATCATATTTAGGAGATAATCCGAGAGATAATCAATTGTCATAAAATGTTTTGGTAATTAACTGGGTAATAATATTTGTTTTAAATGAACGATTATTCCTTGTTTATTACGCATTTACTGTATATAACCAGCTATTTTATTCATTTGATACGGGCAAGATTAGGAAATATTTCAAATAAAAGAAAGGATTAGATCTAGAACGCTAAAAATTCTAATTATTATTTTATGTATCCTTTGGACAAAAAATTATTTTAAAATGGATTTGACGACACATCTATATAAATTTGTATAAACCACACAAATATTTACCCACATATTATTTATAATGATCTAAAAATAGTAGCCATCAATACCAGAGGTCAAGGAAGGCAACTAGGGGATCCAGAAAAGTGTCTCAGGGCAGGGAGGGAGGCGCTCAAGTCAAATTGTGTATGTTTTCTCATGAAAATTGTGAAAAATTAACAAAAAAATATAATTTTTGGATTACAATTTTGTGAAAAAATTTTTTCTCACAAATAAAATGATGTCTAAAGATTATATAAAGTACAATCGAAATATCATAAGTTAGGATTGGCTTCACTTTTTACCTGAAGTCCTAGGAAACGTGTTACGGGAACTAACTTAAACGTGTCTTAGAGCAGTGAAATTCAACAGTATTTTTGACAGATTTTCGAGTAGATGCGAATTTTGTAATAAATTTTTATAAATTATAATAAATTTAATAAAAATACATTAATAATTCAATAATAATC
The DNA here is from genome assembly GCA_022575985.1 of Anagrus nilaparvatae. Lineage (NCBI taxonomy): Eukaryota > Metazoa > Arthropoda > Insecta > Hymenoptera > Mymaridae > Anagrus > Anagrus nilaparvatae. Next base: position 643,809 of record JAKSXM010000181.1, on the reverse strand, counting down.
GTAAACAAAATTTTTAGTTTTCAAAAGTACCAGTAAGAAAATAAATGTATTATGTATTTATTGTAAGTAAAAAATGACCATAATATTTTAAAGAAATTATAAAAGGAAGTGTAAATAAAAATAAAAAATTTATATCTTTTCCTGTAAAGAAAATTAAAAAAATACTTTTTTAAATTTATATCTCTAATAAATTGTACTTTATTTATAAATAAATAAAATATTAAATTAAATCCTAAAAAAAATAGCTTCAAATATACTAAAAAGTTTATATTGAATTTACGCAAAATAGTAAAAAAAAAAAAAATTCAGATTCTATAAAATATACAATGATATATATTGAACGTGAATTTGTTTATGTAGCAAACCTTACGTTAAAAAGTAAAAAAAATAAAATTGGAATAAAAAGTCAAAAAAAAAAAAGTTTTGATCTCTGAACTATTTGCATCATATGCGGTTAGTCTAAGAAAACAGTATAGTGAATTGAACAAAATTCTCAGCTTCAATAAATTCCCTATCGGTATTTTTCAATCTTCGTAAGTGCAAGTATATAAATACAAATACAGTGTTGTGTATACAGAAGGATAAAGCGTAAACCAAATCGTATATAAGAGTAAAATCTAGCTACTTAACTTAAACAGTATAGAGTATATAGAAAATGGATTTCAAAAGTTTCAACATTGAATGTACTATACTGTATGTTTGAGGTACTGGGCGTCAAGGCAATAGTTTTATATTCAGAAAAGGGAATTAATTTTGATTATATTTTTCATGTATTAACTAAAATAGCATGTACTTCTATTACTCGGTGTAGATCATTTTGAAATGAAATTTGAGTGCCTGAAAGAATAATTTGTTAAATTCTTGTAGAGGTTTTTGTTTTTCTTTCATTAAAATGAGCAAAAAGTATATGAATAATATTATCCATAAATAAATCTGCATAATAATTTAAATGACCTAAAATATCTAAAACCCTAAATTGAATAAAGCATGCATGAAGTATTTTTTCCAAAAATAGATTTTAAAATATTTATCTCTATTTATTTCTATATTTACTATTTTGTTCACACAAATAAAGTTCTATTCTATTCTATTCTATTCTCGAATTCTATAATAAAATGCTTGTTATTGATCAGTCTAGATTTTTGGCTACTAATAACTATAAATTTTCCAATTTTCGTGAATTCAAAATAAATTCATTTATATTTCATTCACAAATAATTAAAATAAATGGACTAAATATTTTGGGAGTTTATAAAACGTGAAAAATTTTTTTGAAGTTAAATCTCTAAAATTAGTTGCAATACTTGCATACTTCTAAAGTATTAACCAACATATATATGTTTTAAATAAAAAGCTTAAAAGATTATAGGATTATATACTTTAAATTATAAACAAAAAATGTGTTAGTTTTGTTACAGGATTTAATTAATAAGTTTAAAAAAAAATTTAATTATTATGTAAATAACTGCCATTAAAAGTATTATAATTATTTTGTTTGTTTTTTTTAATGAAATTTTATTAATGTTAATTTTTAATGGGAAATAATTCTAGCAGTAAATTTTAATTGTTCAAATACAAATTTCTTTTTATATTTTGGATAATTTATCTTAATGCTTGACTAAAAATTGTTATAAATTTTTACTTTAACTAGATACTCAAATTTTAATTTTAATTAATTTTAATTAGCGTCGGGGTGGACAAAATGTGCTCCTTGATATCTAGCAGATTTAATTTTCTTACAGTTTTGAATTTAGTATTTCATTTATATAGTCAGTATTAACCTACATTCATTAAGAAAATATGTTTTAAGGGTTCCATATCCAAAAACAAGCAATTTGAGGCTTATTTAACAGATATAACGTGATATTTTGATAATACGAAAATCGTTTATTAATTTTAACATGGAACATGTTTATAGTGGGGGGTATTTAGTAATTCAGAAAAATGAGTGGGGAGGCCAAATTTGTCTATTTTAATGGAGGTGGTCAAATGTATCTAATTTGAGGGGGTAGTCAAATGGAACTTAGAATAATTTCAAACGAGAGGATAGAATTGAGAGAGCTTTGATTCACATATAAGACGAACTAAGAAGGCGACAGAGTGTAGTTGTCATTTAGAGCCACCACCCAAACATATCTGATGATGCCCTACGGTAGTGGTGGGTCGAAACGACTACGAGAAAAGGCGTTAAATCCTCTTTTTCAATGAACCCTACATTAAAATTCAATTTCCTAAAATATAATAAAAAAGCTTAAGTTTTATATATCTGTTAATTCTGTAGAAAAACATTGATAGAAAATAAAAAAGACATAGGTAGTAATATATAAAAAAAAAAAGAAAAAAAAACACAAACAAAAGAAAAATAATATATAGTTTCAAACAGGTGTCGTAACGGTGAAAACGTGGTTGCACGAGTTTTAAAAGATAATGTTCTTGGGTCAAACCTTTTTTATACGTGACAAGATTTTACAAAATAAATTGTATAATCCTTATGTCTTTTTTTTTTTATTCCGAAAATACCTTTTGTTCTCTTATTATCTTATATTATCTTTATTGTCTCTTTTTTTTCATTTCTGTTTTTTAACAAATTATATATATTATTGTAGGGTTACACTTTGTTTTATTAGTTTGTTTTTAATTATTTAATGTAAATTAATATTTTTTTCGTTCAGAATATTAAAAACAAAACAATTTTTTTGTTATCAGATTTAATAAAAATTTTAAAATATTTAAATTGTGTAGATTTTTATACCTATTTATACAAAATGATATTTTTCCTTTACATGCTGATATTTATATATATAGGGAGTTTCATGTCATCTCAGACATAGTAGTTTTGAACAGAAAAAAAAATTTATAACCGGTTTGTGTAAACACAACCTGGATGCATGGAACATGTTTACTTCCAGCTGAGGGCTAGGAATAATGCAAATGTTACTCAACATTACAATGCAATTTTCTAATTTTATAATTTGTAATTATCACCTTACTAGCTGCTAAGATTCTAAACCCAAACTATTTTGATTCCCTAAACCTGAAATATTCTAAATCCCTTAATCGATATTATTCCAAGTCCCTAAACCTGAATTATTCCAAGTCCCTAAATCGATATTATTCCAAGTCCATAAACCTGTACTATCCTAAGTCCTTAATCCCAGATTTCTCTAAGTCTCCTAATTATTCTTAGTCTCGTTGGACCCCCCCCCTTAAATAGGACAAATTTGACTACCCCCTTAATTTTCATGTTCTGAAGTACCCCCTCCCTATAAAAATGTTCCATATTAATAGCCAAGTTTACAAGAGCCCGTTCGTTTCAGCTCGAAGAATCAATTAATGCTATCAATGGTGACGAAAATATAATCGTTCTATTAACCTTTGCAGGTGAAACAATCAATATTTAAGCAGACAGATAGCATTGGTTGATAGATTGAACTGTCACTGCACACTCGTCTCAAAAAAATGCAAAAAATTTATTTACAAGATTTTCAATTTTTATAGATTCGAATCTTAACCTAGGCCTATGAACCAACTTGTAAATTATCATAAAACACCCCATATATATATTTAGGTATTTACATATTTTTCGTTCAATATTTTTTGTGTTCGGAATTTTTTATACTTTCAATTTTACATTATTTTCTGCCTTAGGATATTATTTCAATATAAACGTTCTCAAAAAAAAAATTGTTTATTTTTATAGTTTTTTACACAAAGATAAATTTACAATTTTAAAAATCAATATTTGCAAATATAAATAATTTTTTTCACTTTCTAAATCAAATAAAATTAAATTATATTTAAAGTAAAGTTTTATAGATAAGTTAAGACTTATGTATAATACATTTATGTAAATAATATTAGTGGCTTCTTAGTTAACGCACAAGTAAAAGGTGTCGAGTTTCCAATTTAGTATATAAAGTTTAAGAGTTATTTGATAGACAAGTTCAACGTTCTATGTAGAGAAACTAGGTTTCATATACAGAATTCATGAAACACTTTGATTTCTATATATATATAAACTATACTAAACTCTATAAATCTTCCTCTTGTACTTTAATTAATTCCTTGTTAATTAACCATTAATTCCTTTTATTATAAATTCTAATTTAATGTAAACTATTATTTGCTCAAGTTAAATATTTTATTTTTAATTTCAATATTATAAATATTAAGTAAAATAAACCCATATTCATTAACTTGTGTAAATAATTAAACATTTATTTAATTATATACGTAGATACAAAGTTATTTTAAAAGTTTGGATTATTTTTTTAAAGATCTGGTTATCAAAAGTGAAAATTCATTCGGGAAATAAGAAACTATATTCTTGTAGAATAACTTGAATACTGCCATCAATTTTTTGAAGTTTTATAAAATGCTCTTGTTTAAATGTTTTAGTTACAGTAAAATGTACGTAATTAAACTGATAAAATTATATGGAAATAGTATATTAAGTATCAAGGATGCAAAAGTTTTGGTACTAGGAGAATCACGCGGGATATGAGTTTACGCTAACCAATAAAGTTTTTCTCCCATGGAGATTATAATATTTTTTGCCCTCCTGGGTGTAAAACTCATGCATAAAACTTGTCACCGAATTTTTTCGTGCTAAAGCTCACACAAGTGCCAAAATTTTACACCCTTGATACTTAATAAACTATTTTGCCTACCTAGACGAGTGCAGAAAATTTCTTGTCAAATTTTCTGCATGAGAGGGCAAAAATCTTTTTATATGATAAAAAAATTTCAAATCACATTTTAAAATGTTACTAGATTTTTAGTAGATGTTGATAGTAAAATTAAATACCCATTTTCAGCTATGATTTTATGGAGCATTATTTTACTAGATTCCTAGCCACAAGTATCAGAATTTTTTTAAAATACACAGTTTTATTTTTTGCGGATAGTTTTTGTTCAAACAATTGTGAATGAAACGCAAAGAAAATTAAAAAAAAAAATTACTATGATCATACTGCGACATTGTAATACTAAATATAGCAAAAAAGTTTTTTATACATTTCAAGTAGTTTGTAATCATTTTAAAAAAAGCCCTATGTCACAAAAGGATTCAATTTTTGGCAAATGAAAATCTTCTTATTGTTAGCGAATTTTTTTCACCATGAAACAGATTGGTTAACTCAATGATAAGAAACTAAGTACATTCATTTTGGAATACTTTTTATTTCAACTGAATAAAATTAGCCTCTTTTTTGCATGCAAGAAGGATAACTATATAGGTGAGAATTCGTTATCTATATATTTAGGGCCCGTTCCTCAGACTCAGACGGACTTCCAAATTTGCAAAGCAGGATGCCTTGGAGGATGTATGCCAACTAAACTCACCCCTCGTCAACCAACCAGCGCTTTTTGACCCTGTAAATTTAGTTTACCGAGCGCAGCCTAATTGTAAAAGTCTCCGATCCAAAGAAAAATAAATATCTCAGAAAAATTTTTCTGAAAAAACTTTTTCTTAATTAAATAGAGCGTTAAAGTATGAAGAAATTTTTTGTCTTTGGGATGTTTTTCACTCTTCTTTTACGTTAATACGTTAATTCTAAATGTAAACGTTAATGAAATACTTATGTATCTAAAGATTAAAAAAAAAAAATAATAAAATTAGAACTGGAATAAAAATGAAAAACCAGCATTTTATGAGCCAGCATTATATCTTGAATTACTTGGTAAATAAGAAAAGAGAGACATATATATAAACTATATATAGATAAGCTTTAAGATTTAACTATATAGCAGTTGACATAAGGGAGGTCATCTTCGTCGAAAGCACTGATTGCTTGACCAACCTTATCGAGTTAACTAGCAAGTTTCCTCTATTAGTTAGATTCAATCTATATATTATATCCTCTATAATTTCTTAGTTATCTCGTAATTGTTACTATTGATATATAGTTGAAGCATTAATCTATAATATAATGAGACATGGAAGTATAGGAGGTAGAGAATTGTAGAAAATAATAACATTTATAATTATAATTTGAGTCATTGAGTGTTAAATAGAGATATATACTTGTGTCTAATAAATTTATGTCATTTAGAAGGTTTATATTATTTTCGAAAAATTAGTTTTACACCTGAAAGAATTAAATAATTACTAATTATTATTTTAAGACTAATTGTATATTGTTAGATTTTTTTGTTGTGAAAAATAGGCCAAAGACTTTTTTTAATTAGTGGATATTTCATTATTATATACTTAACTGAACAGTTCAATCTTCCCTGATAAGTCAGGTTATTAAATTTTGAAAATTAAGAAAACTTTTGGTATAAAATCAAAGTGTTACGTGAAATGTAATGTTTCATAATGTGTGATAAAAATAATATCTTTTCATGTATAGGACGCTAATAGGTGAGGAGAAATTGTTCCAGCCGGCCTTGCTCTTCGTTTGCCTTCGGCTGGCAAAATTAATTTTCAGCTTCCAAGGTTGTTTTAGAAAATATTAGTTGCATAAAGTAGAAATTGATCAGTTAGAAGACAAAGGAGATTGTCTTCTTGTTAAAATACCGAAAACCAAAAATAAAGTTCCAAAAACTGTGGTTATAACTGATTTATTTTATGAGGTTTATAAAAAATATAAATCTTTACAACCTGCAAATATCGAATGCAAAAATTTCTTTCTTGGCTTCAGATATGAAAAATTCATAAGGACGCCAGATGGTATTAATAAAATAGGGGTCATAACTAAAGAGTTTGCAGAATTTTTAAATTTAGAATATCCGAAAAAGTATACTGGGCATGCATTACGACGGTCGTCAGCATCAACTGCAGCCAACGAAGTACTATTGAAGAAATACAAGATTTGGTGGTTGGATGAATCAAAAAACTACAAAACGGTATATAAAAAATTCGATAACTTACAAGAAAAAAATAGCTACCAATATACATGGAGGTGTTTCTAAATCAAATCATGCGATGAAAGGAACTAAGTAAGAAACCTGTCCTTTCGTAGAATCAGAAGCAAGAAATGATATTCCAACGAACTCTAATGATTCAACAGTAGTACACCATTCAACTTTGAACATTTGAAAGTATATAATACTGAAAATAGTTTTGTAGAAAAAAGTGTTGTATTACCAATGCCTAGTTTTTCTAATTCAGGCAATGTAATTAATTATTCTTTCAATAATTGTCAGGTTACAATTAATAATGTAAAAAATAATTAATAAATCTATTTTTTTTAATAATAATTTTTTATACCTTTTTATAAAGTATATCATTTTATAATTCCGTCGAAAATGACATGATTTTTTTTAACATATCGTTTAAAAAACGTAATTCATAATTTGTGTTAAATATTTAATATCCTTTCACTTATAAAGCGCTAAGAGGGACGAAGAGACAATATCCCAGCTGGCCTTGCTTCCTTTCCTGCCGGCCGAAGGCAAACCATAGACATATATTAGTTTAGATGCAGTCATGTACGGCTGCAGGACAGACATATATTTTTACGCAAAGTGCGACAAAGAAAAAAGTGCACACGCTTGTATTTTTATGTAAAAATAGACAGACATATATATGTTTGTCCTTTAGCTTGCCTTTACGCCTCCAGCCGTACATGACTGCATCCATAATAATATATGTCTATGAGGCAAAGAAAGAGCAAGGCCATCTGGGACAAACGTATGGTGGCCCCTGGTGCTCAACGAATTGAGCGTGATCTTTGACTACTTTGAAAACAGAAAAGTTACGCTCTCTTGGGGGAGCAGTAAAATTTCTAAAACACAAACTAAGGGCTGTCCTCAAGGTTCTGTTCTCGGACTTTCCTTATAGAACATCCAATTTGATGTTCTTCTTAAGAATCTCGACGATGCGAACGTTGAGAACGTTGTTTATGCTGACGATCTGAACGTCATAGTTAAGGCCAGTAGCCTTAACAATATTCCATAGTTAAGTCAGCCCATAGTTGACTTAATAAATAGTTGGTGTAAATTTGCTACTCTTCAGGTTTCCGAATCCAAAACGGAAGCCATATATCTTAAGAGAGAAACCGGTAAAAAGACAAAATCCCTAAAATTTGCGAAGTCCCCTAAAAACCCGGCGATAAAGTTAAATGGAAAAAACATTGTCTTCAAAAAAATCCGTTAAATACCTTGGTGTTCATTTTGACACAGGCCTAGGAATGAACACACATTGCGCCAATCTCAAAGGTCGCATACTTAGGATGTTCAATGACTTGAAGAAAATGTCAGGAACATATTGGGGAATAAAATTCCCAGCGGCAAAGATAATCTATAAGGGTTACTTCGTCCCTACGATTACCTACGCCGCTTCAGGTTGGTGGGATCTATGTAATGCGAGTCATAAAAAGAAAATAATAAGTGCGCAACGGGGCGCACTATTAGCTATTACCAGGGCCTACTCCACCACATCAAACGATGCCCTGCAAGTAATTGCAGGAGCATTTCCGGGTAATCAAGGAAGTCGATTTAGCGGCCGCGAGATACCAGTGTAGGAAAACAGGGAAAATTAAGCTTTACAATAAGAACTTAGACTCTGATGATGGGGACCAGATCACAGAGCTAAAGTTCATAGCGTATGAGGAATGGCAAAGAAGATGGGAAGCCTCCTCAAAAGGGAGAGATACTTTCGTCTTCTTCAATGACATGAAAGAGTGAAGTAACATGTCTTGGTTTCAGCCTCGTCACAATCTTGTACAGGTTGTCTCCGGACACGGAAACTTTAAAGAGTATCTCAAAAAGCGTAATATAATAACCGAATCTGATGAGTAAGAGTGCGGGGAAGGGCCAGATAACCCGCATCATCTCATATTTAAATGTCTAAGATGGAGTTCCATCAAAGAATCTCTTGTAGGTACAGTCGGAGAGACCGCATGGAACGAGATGGAACAAACGCCAAGTCATCTAGTGTCCAAATCTAAGGAAACATGCGAGGTGTTCTCCGACTACTGTGACGAAGTTATGTATATCAAATCTTGTGAAGAATGCTTCTCTGAAAGCAACTAGTCTCGGGATCGTAAGAGTGTCCGGGACTAGATCCCAAGTCGAAATAGCTTCATGAGGTTGCTCGGGGTGAGGATTGTCGGATCCGTCACCTGGCAGGCTCCCGTAATAAGCATCTTTGTGAGGAGACTTGCTGGAGCAATCAGGGAACGTTGATGAAAATTTCTTCATTTTCAAAATACTAATAAAAATTTTTCTTTCAGCTAAAAGTCTTCAATAAAACAGACGAGGCGCATCTGTGGGCCCACGCCGCCACGACTGCCGCTCATGGGAGCGGGTCTAGCAGAAGTAGTGTCCCTCCGCACAACCCAACGGATCCTTACGCCGATGAGTTAACAATCATGGTGTAAAGGTCACTAGGGCTCGCCAGCGGATAGACGTTTTTTCCCGGCTTGGTTACCTGAGGCCCGGTTGAGCGAGATGGTAGATGTATCTCCGTAGATTTCCTAAGACCGTGACCCGGGATATGCCCCAATGTGGTGCGACATGCCCGGTTGAAAGATATTCGCTGCCTCCTCACCTCTTAGCGACCTATACGTGAAAAGATATTATTTTTACCACAGATTATGAAACATTACATTATGGCATATTTTTAAATAAGCTTATGTTTTCCGCAAGCAATGCTTAAGATTATGAAAAGAGAATTTTCGGCAGGATTACCTTATTTTTATGAGTTCAGAATTTTAAATTATAATAACCATTAAAAAGTTGTTTATCATGATTTCAATGACAAACCATAAATATCTAAGCAAACTTAAAAAAATTGAATTTAAATGAATTAAATTGCAGAAAAAGTAGTAGGAAACATATTGTCGTAAATCGTTAAACAAAAAAAAGATAACTAACCATATACACATTATTTCAAGTACGAGGTTATCATTAAAAAAATAAAGTACATTATTTATTTTTTACTTTTCTGTTTATTTTCCAGAAATAAATATAAGTAAAAACAAAAGTCATATAAGTATGTGTCTGTTATTGGTTGATAAATAAATAGCTTTTTTTAGTACATATATATAACTATTCGATATAAAGAACGACTCGTTGAAAAGTACATTTTCTGTTTCAACTTCAACTAACTCATCCAACTTAGTTAATTAGTGATCGTGCAATGGATTTACGCTTCAGTTAACATTTATATATAGTTTTATATATATTGAAAACTATTACTTTAGGTTTCTTATTTATATCGAAAATGTTTATTTTCTATTTTATAAAAAATATTTTTGAAATATTTTAAATTTATATATAATTTTGATGTTTATATTAAATAAATATATATATAAAAGTCATATTTATTTACAATTTAGATAATTGACTAAAATAAATAAAATAATTTTATTTTATTTACTTAATTTAAAAATTTTGTTTGCTATAAAATATATAATTATCAAATGAATTCATTTTTATTAGCTCTTACAATTTTCCTTTTGTTTTATCAAAATACTGAAAATTTCATTTGCTGTATATGACAGTCATAAATATGTAAATTATCATTTACTTTTGTATTACATTGTATATATGGAGTTTTTCATGTCAAAATTTTCATTTATTAACAGATAATATTAATCTAAAAGTTCAGGGAATTTTTCCCCTTTGGGAATTTTTACGAAGGGAAATTTTTGATTAGTTATTTGAAGTAGTAACTTTTGTTTATGAAAAATATATTTGGGTCACTTTTAAGAACTTTTTTTTACAGTACAGTGCATAATAGAATTATAGAGGAAACCTTTAATCGTACCAAAAGAAATATTAATTTTTGGAGCAAAATTTACTATTTTAAATCAAATTAATTTTTGGTATTAAGTATTTTAAAAAAATTTACGCCAGATATCCAAAACACATAAATTATACCAAAAATTGTCTTCTCAAAATGTTTAATTTTTGGAGGAATTTCGTCCCTAAGTCATGATTTAAGTCCCTAACACGTTTATATTAGATCTCTTTGAGTGTATGACATAAAAAGCAATACAATAATTTTTTAAACATAATTTAAATTAAATTAAATTATTATTCAGTTTATTTTGCCATGAATAAAATTAGTACACTCTTTTACAATTGTTTTATAAGTTAATACAATATAATAAAAATTCTTTAAAATACAATAATTCAAATTGAAATAAATTAAAAGTCAACAACAATCTGTCAGTAGTAAATAGTTAAAATTAATAAACAAATTTAAAATATATATTACAATTGCTATAACGTCAATAAAATTATAAGTTAATAAATAACAAGTCAATAGTAATATTTAATTTAATAGTAAATAATATATAGTCAATAAATTAATAAATTAATAAAGTAAAATTAAGTAAATTAATTAAATAAAGTAAATTAATGGTCATTTATTGTCCAAACTAAATAAATATGATTTAATACTTTTTTTGAACTGTGTGAATGAGGGGAGATCACGTATGCATGGTGGTATCATATTCCAAAATTTGGCATATTTGACTTGAAAAGAGTGCAAACCCCAATTATGTATAACAGAGGGTATATCCAGATCTTTACGGGGTCCACGAGATGGCCTGTCTCTTTTATATGGTTTAAATAGTGGTAAAAGAAATGGGGGTTGTTTCATACGTATTATTTTATACATAGTCAACGATGCAAAGTAGTTCGTGCGAGTAGTTATTTGCATCCATTTAAGTCGTCTTCTGTAAGGCGTGATGTGTTCCTGCCGTTTTAATCCAAAGATATACCTAATACTTGTATTAGAAAGCCTCTGAAGCTGGTCACCCAATTGTTTAGAGATATCAGAGTAGATGACACTACAATAATCCAATTGTGGCATTACTAATGACTCAACTAGACGTTTACGGAGAGATTGAGAGGTGCAGGGTCTAATGATCCGAAGGCCATAAAGTACCCTATTCACTTTTTTGGTGACTTGTTGAATTTGAGAACGCCAGGAGAGGGTATTATCAAGTATAACGCCTAGGCAGGTAACTTGCTCCACAAATGGAATACAATCACCATTCATATTGATGTTTATTTTTGGTATATCTAGCTTTTTAAATGTTTTTAAGGTTTTACAGGAACCAAAAACGATAGCCTTGGTCTTTTTTATATTTAATGATAAGCCATTTGATTCTGCCCATGACACCACTATTTTTGCTGACTTAGATAATTGTTGTATGCCCTGCTTTATTTATAACTTTTTAAAAAATAATTTTTTTAGCATCTAGGGGTCCCAAAATGAACCTTAATGAAAAAAATAAATAAAACTACAACAACGGTTCCTTTCAAATACCAAAATTTTAAATAAATCATTTTTACAATAAACTACTGGTATCCATTACTATGGTCATCTTTACTTTTTTTTTTTTTGAATTTCTTTTTTACGTGAAACCTGCATACCTAAAAAATTCAAACACATAAACCAATACATACACATGGATAGAAATATATATGTATAAATATTACTATCCGTACCTGTAGAAAAGATTAATGGTGTAATAAATATTCTTTTACAAGACATTTTTTATGCATAGATTAATGAGCTTATTTTTATTTTTCATTAATTACATTTTATGTATTTATTTCTTTATATATAATCTCAATTAACGATATTAAAAAAATTAATATATATTATATTTAAAAACTGAAATGAATAATTTAAATTTAAAAATTGAAAATCCATGTATTTTTAAAAACTAATTTTACATGTGTAAAAAAAGGTATTAAAAGAGAAATAATTTTTTTTTGCATTTATCAGTTTGATACTTTTTATTTGCATTTTCAGTTTGGTGAATTTCAATTAAAATATATGTTTAGAGTACATAAATCGTTTATGAAAAAAAGTTAAATTTATTTTTTTTAAAGAGAACTTTTATGCCCTATAGATAATAAAATTGAATAAAACTTTATGAATCAGCTAAAAGAACCCTCATTTTATTGGTTTACGTAACGTTTTATAATTTTAAAGATACTCAGCAGTTTATTAGTGTGAATATTAGCATCTATTAGCAGTTTAAAATACGGGTATAAAAAAGTTTTACTCTTATTGCATTTGAAATATTAAAATGAGAACGATTAAATAGTGTAACAGAAAAATACAATAATTTTCGATCATAATAAATTTTTATACGTTTTTATATACAATTTAATTCCCATTTAATTGCAGATTCTATACAAAAATGGCTTGTTTTGATCCTAGGGCTTATATATTTTTGATAGCAGAGGTTTATTATTTATTTGGGTTTTGAAATAAAAGCTTATAACCGGTTAGTGTAAGCACAACCAAAATACATGGAACATGTTTACTTTACCTGAGGGCTAGGTTTAATTATTAAATGTTACGCAAAATTACAATACAATTTTCTAATTTTTTAACGAGGGGCTATCGTCTTGGAAATCACAAATTTGATTTTTCGTTATTTTTTGTGATTTTTTTTGGTAAAAACCACTAAATATTATATTGAATAGTAAAAAATAGATTTTTGAGGTCTAGGGTGAGTTATAAGGCTAAAAAACGCAAAAAATCGCGAAAAATCACGAAAAAAATCACAAAAAAACACAAAAAATCACGAAAAATCACGAAAAATCATTACAAGACAGAAATAAACCATCTCAACTAGTAAAGATTCATGATTGAGGTACAAACAAGCCAAAATCAGAAAAAAATCAAAAAAAATTTTTTTAAATCAAATTTGTGATTTCCAAGACGATAGCCCCTCGTTTTTTAATTTGTAATTATCACCATACTGGATATTAAAATTCTAAACCCAAACTATTCCGATTCCCTAAACGCGTATTATTCTAGGTCCCTAAATCGAAAATATTTAAAGTCCCTAAACCCAGATTATTCTAAGTCTCATTTGAACCCCCCCCCCCCCTTGATTTTCCAATTCCCAGGGTACCCCTCCCTGTTAACAAATGTCCATGATATAAGGCTTAAAAAATTACTTATTTTAGAGGATCAATTTAAAAATATTAAAAGTAAGTAGTAAGCTTCTAGTTTAGTCAGCCAAAGAAGAAAAAATTTTTAGTTTTGGTTTAATTAATGGTATTAATAACTCAAGAAGAAAATATTTTGAATTTTTAAGGTCTGAATATCAATTTTCGAAAGCCACTTTAATTTTTTTGTTTATTTAAAAAAAGCAGCTATATTTTCTTATTGTTTGTGTGAAAATTCATTTTATTATGAAAATTTTTCTTTCTGGCTTCAAAAATTCAATTTGAATTGCGCATTTGCCAGAAAAATACATATATCGTTTATTAAAACTCAAATATTTAAAATTTTCAAATTATTTTTCCATTTAAATTATATAATTTTTTTCTAAGATAAAATTTCATTCAAATGTATTCACTTTCAGACTTTAAAATTTTCACACAAACCCTTCAAAAGAACTAGAAAACTCAAAAATCGTATAATTTTTCCGAGGAATTATTAAACTGAATCTTCTTTCAGACTCATAAATTTTTTTTCATTTTTTGTTAAATGTATGGGTAATTTTGATTCATTTTTACCCCCTGTGTAGGTGACAGTTAATTATATAAAAGTTAAAATACGATAAAATATTTACAAGTACAAGATTAAAAAAATAAATAAAGAAAAAAAAACTTACATCGTGTTTTTCCAATTTTTTCTTACTCTCGGGATAGTTTTCAACCCCAATAATTAGTTTTAACATTGAAAAAAATCAAATAAAATCAAAATTTCTTCTCTTAAATATGGCACATATACGAAAAAACATATAAGAGAAAGATAGTTTCTGTTGTGCTCTCCTATTTTCTAACCACTAAATTTGGATTCGGTGATATACAAAACCTACATAAGACCTTTTCTAATTCTGGTTGTCCAATTCCGACACCCTCACACCGCATTATGACTTAAATATAATATTAATTTAGTAATCAAGTGTATTGATATGGGTATTAGAGTTGAGGGAAACTTTTTTTTTTTTGATGAATTATGGAAGTAGCACATAATAACAAATATTCCACAAAAAACAATAATCCCTTAATTAAAAAATTTCTGAAAATTTTTTCTAACACAATCAGCCTCGTTGTAACTGTTTTTGAAGGTATTTAGCATGTATCTATTATATATATTCATTAATAAAACCTAAATGAGGAAAACTAATGAATAAATTCTTTATATTTTTATAATTTCTTTATATTTTTATAAAAGACAAAGCTTTTATAAATTTATTATTTTATTAAAAATTATTAAAATATTTATACATATAGGAAATAACTTCTTAATATTAAAAAAATATTAATTAAAAAATATTAATTAAAAAAATTTACTTTCTTTACTGTGCATTTTAAAAGGAAAATAATATTCTCAAGAAAATATATTTTATATTAAGTTAAAAATATCCGTAACAAAGAGCAGTCTTTGCTGGGCGCTTTACCGCGGGCCTTTAGTCTTGCTATATGCTTCTTGACAGCCTTGTCACGGGCTTTGCCGCGCTTTGCTATTGCTCCTGGATACTGGCGAGCTTGGCCGCACATAGCGTTATATATTATTTCAAGATGATTTAAGGCTCCAATCTTAAAATTTTGAAATAACATGAAAAAATTAAATTGAAAACATTTGTTTTTTGTAAAAAATATTTTATTACTTAATTTAGAAAATTAGAAATTGAGAAAAAATAATTAAATTAATAATAATAATAATAATAAAGTTTTACTAAAAATAAAAAGCAATAATCTTTTATTTTGGTTTGTTTTTTATCAAATAAAAAGCACTTTTAAAAATTAGAAGTTCAGTACGTCTAACTATTTCCCAAGAGATAAAAAATAACCAAAAGCTTAATCTTTCGAAATTATTAATTTTTATAAAAACTTTAATAATTTATAATTTTCTCTCTATGTACCTGTCATTTTTATATTTTATAAGAATTAAATTTTTTAAGTTAGATTACAAAAATTATTGGTATTATGAAGGCTATCTTGAATTTTAGATTTTGTTTCGTTTAAATATCAAACTCTATTACTCGTCTCAAATCTGGTTTTGCCATTAAAAATGACGACAGAGACACAAAATATATGGTATAAATTTAAACATGATTTAAAATATTGGAATGTTACTAAACTATCTATGCTATCTGCTGGGTATTTTCTTGTAAATTCTGTGCATAAGAACTTTTTGTTCATAGGGCATCAAAAAAATATGATTTCCAATACTGCAACCCATTTAATAATTTGTCATAAAATACGTACAATTATTCACTAACATTATCGAACATTAAATTCTAAAAACAATATTAATAATTGCGTATAATTTGGTTCTTATGGGCCAAAATATTCTTTGAATAAAAACCCGTAGATTAAATGTATTTACACTTTTGACCATCTTATAATTTTTGGTAAATGGTAACGAAATATTACTTAAAAAAAAAATAAGTAAATAAAAGTAAATTAAAAAAATAAATGAAAATGTAATCAAATAAATTAATACCAAAAAATCACATTTCTTTTATTTTATTTTACACAGAAATTTCTCTCGTAAATATAAATTTTTTGACAAAAAAATGATAAAAATATTAATGTCAAGGAGATAGTACATATTTGCTTTTTTATTACTAGCAATATCAATTACATATATGATTGAATTTCTAGAATTCAATTTAATTTTATTTGTTAATGAAAAATGCATTATATTTTTGTTTCTAGTTTTCATAATAAAAATTTTTTAGTCATACGTTTTGAATACTTGACCCATAAATTTTGTCATTTTTAAATTTTAATTATAATTAAAGTATTTTTCTAATCTTCGTTTTTCAATTTTTAGGCAATTTATGCTCAATATTGTTTTCTAGAAAAACTGCCAAAAAGGAGCAGATCCGATTTCCTGCCAAGTAGATTCTAATTATGTTTGGTCTCTAGAATACTCCCCCATAATCAGATTTTTGCGACATTTTTGTGAAACCTAAAGCCTCTTCTAGAGACCCGTGATAAACGTGTCCTATGTTCGTTGGTTATGAGTAGCAAAAGAATTTTCCCATCCAGGCTGGGAAGTAGTCTTTTTTTGCCCAAGTTACGCAATAGCAATTGATAAACAAGGGAAAAAATAGGATCTGAAATTTAATGCAGAAGCAAAAGTAGCAAACGAGTATACACACAATTGAAAGTAAAATTTTCCGATATTGATAAGCGTGTCAGTTATTTTAAAACGTTGACTGAACTTATGATTGACGGGTAAAATTAAGTGTCGTGTACAAAATTTAAAATAATAGATAATGTAATCACTCCGAAGTATTGCTAACAAATGGATGAGCTCTTCTGGAATAAATCTACGGTCCCATCCTAAAAATACTTATTTTGGCAATACTTATGAGTAATTAAATGAGCTATAACTTTTGGAATCTTATTTTTTTGGAAAATGATCCCTAATTTCATCTAAGCAACTTTTTAAACTAACTACCGAATAAAAATATATAAACTAAACAGAAAGTAATTTAAATGGTATATTTAAAAATTAATTAGAGTATTAATAACAATAATAATAATAAATGAGCATAAATATATCTAGAATAGTAAAAAAAAAATTAATATAATTTAATAGTACAGTAATTGTAAGAGAACTGGTGTGCACCATAGCAGATAAGCGTACTGATCCCAATTACATGTCTAAAAGCTCGAGGCTACTTCTGCGTGAGTATGGGCTTAAATATATATATATATATATATATATATATATATATATCCCAATGAGAGATGAGAAGAGAGGAAAAAGGGAGTATATATGGATGTGTACTTGAGAGTTAAGAGGATCAAGGATTATTTAGTTCATCACGATTAACGAAAAGAGGTTATACTCACGTATATACAATAAAGACAGTAGTTTTACCTATATATATAAGTATATATAAAACTTTTTACTTATTTACTACACAATTTATAAATTTTTAAATCCACTTTAATATTGATAGTGAATTTAATTTAAAAATAGGTTTATTATTTATTTATTTATTTTGAGTAATCATCACAGTATTGGTATTCAGTAAAATTATTTTATTAAAAATTTACTTGTCAATTTATAAAATGTTAATTAAATTGAAAGTAAAATTTTAAATTTTAACTAAAATAACAAACAACAGAAATTGCCTAATAATAAAAGTATTTGATATTAATTTTTTTTGACAGTTTTAAATGAAAATTTAAATATTTAAAAATAAAAATATAGTAAGTTGTATTTTTTAATAAAAAATTTTATGTAAATTTTCTTGAAATTACGTGATCAAAATTCATTTTAGATTAAAGATAAATTTTATTTTATACCAAAAATTTTGTCTGATTTAATAAATTTTTAAAATTAGATAATGTAAAATTAAAAAAAATATATATATTTATTCGAAAAATCCAATAATATTCGAATGAATAATTAAAAATTATTTATTTTTCATATTTTTAATTAAGGCTATGTTAACCTACATGCAAATTTTTTTAAACTATTTTAGATATGTATACTCGAGAGACTACTTTTATCCCTGAATATTTTGAGTAATAGAGATAATTATAATCAATTCAATCTTTCGAGTCCTTTTTAGACTCTAAATTTTGCTATTTATTTAAAAAAGCTACAATGTATAAAAAATTTTTAAGCAAAACTTATATCATTGTTAAATATAATGATTTTTTATGATGATTTGCATACATATTTTTTTTAATTTTTATTCATTTTTGGCCACAGCTGAGAAAAATGTTTAGTAACTGCTTGAAAATCTGATCGAATTAATAAAAAGCTTTAATTTTTAAACACAATGCTAAATATTTACTGTATTTTAATCTTTTTACAACCTTCAACCAACTGAAAACTCCACATTGATTTGCAACATAAGTTGCACAGAGTTGCAATAGAGTTGAACTCCATTTGGAATTTTCAGTTGGATAAGGGTTTTCTTTTTACCTGTTTTCTAATTATTTGAATTTTTGTAGTAATTAACCACTCAGAAAACAATAATTAACTAAAAGAACTTTGGTATTTCGGAGTAAGGTCTTTAGAAAACTGTCAATTTTATCGCTTATTAATATGCCTTGTAAATTAAAGTGAAACTTTTGGTTATCTCTTATCTCTAAAGTCGTACTTTCGGGCATTTTGAATTTATGAAATTTCCGGTCTCCACAAATTTTTTCATTTTTTTATGGTTCACTTTACAGGAGCTAGTAAAATAATTTTATTAAATAATGAACCAGATTATATGAGATATTACCAAAGACAAGTAATATTTAATTGATTGAAAACATGAGTAATATACACATCAAAATAGTAATTATCTACACAAGTCTTGTAATCATTAATCTATTTAAACTATATATTGATGATTTTCTCTTAGGATTGGAAGCTTTATTGACAGACATTTACTAGCAATACAAGTTACGAGGAAGTAATCATCACTAAATCTAAAGTTTATTTGTCAAATATATATATAATAGTATTATGTACATTATTTTATTTCAATAAATAATTTAAATTTTAAAATCAATTTCAAACAATTAAAAGTCTAGAAGCATAGAAATTATTACATTTCAGTGAAATGTAATAGAAAATTAAACTAAAAGTTTTCTAAATTTAGTTATATTTAAAATTTCTATAAACTTACGAATACATAAAATTTTCATTTTATAAATTATATTTCTGTACAATAGGTAATGCTTGTTGTAAACTTGTAAATTGTACGTTTTACTTATTCTTATTCAAATAAAGTACTTTAAAATGCTTATATATATGTGCTTTTATTTAATAATTTCAAGAAATTTCTATATTATTATTTTCATTATTATTTAAAACTTTAAGTACTTAAGTGTTTTTTTTTATTTATAAACATTTTTAAACTAATTAAGAGATATTTCTTAAAAAAAGGCTTGTAAGTAACTAATTTGTTTTCAGTGTAGATAATTTTAATTCCAAAAATACAAGTATGCTATTTAGAAAATAATGACATATTACTCGAATCAAATAATAGAAAAGTTTATTTCGTTAAATTTTGTTGAATTGTATGCTAAAATGAACATTTCTATTTATATAAAATCATTACCATTACTCCTATTTTGTTATTATTTTATGATAATTTCAAGTTTATATAGTATTTTAAATAATTGAGAGAATTTCAAGGTATTTAAAAATTTTTTTAAAATAGTAAAATTTCTTGTATTTTCCTTAAGTTTTAGAATTTTTGTTAATTTAAACCTTTTCTAACTAAATTTACATTATAAGGTACATTCTTTTGTACCTCTCTTCAAGCTAAATAAAAATCAGGTATGAAATGTTTAATATTTCAGGTTATTGAAAAAAATCTTTCTAAAACCTTTATAAATGAACAATTAACTTTATTAATTTAAAATTGTTTTTTATTTTAATAAAAAGTTATTTTTGACATTCTCTTTATTAGAATAAATTTACAATTTTAGGATGAAATTTCTGATATAAGTTTAATTTTACCTACATAAAGTCCTTGCATGTGACAATTCATATTCCATTTGATTTTTTCGATCATACTAATAAAGAGAAATAATAATTTTAAAATAAGAAATGTTCACTATAATCAATCTGACCACACATAAATGTCTAGTAAGGCAAACCGAGTATCTAATTAGCACCCAGAAAAAACATAGGGTTGTATAATTTTAAAAATTTTAGTTTTACTAAAAGCAGCAACATAAATTCCAAAGTAATTTTAGAAAAGCATAAAAAACATAAATCCCAAATATCTTACTAATCTGAAAACGAGCCATATATATTCGTATCTATTTAAATATAAACGAATATCGTTAATCGATCTTAAATCTAGTGTAATTTCATCGCATCGTATTATGCAATAATAGAAGCAGATCCCAGATGGTACAATTACGCTTTAAAATCCTTAAGATATGTATGCATCACTCACAGCTTTCTTCTCGGAGAAGCCTGACGTATATAAGATTATAAGCATTGTTTTAAGACTTTTCTATTTAGCTTCCCATAATATTTATGTATGACATTAAAATTTATAAATTATAAAATGAAATTATTTATATTAATTTTATGCATGTTTTATTAAAATTTTGAATATTAATCAAGATAACACAAACAAATTAGCAATTATGAATTTTATTTTTAAAAAAATTTTATTTGACAACTAAAAACTCGCTTTCCAATATCTACAAGAAAATAAGAAGCCTAGAAACACGTATTATATAAATTTAAGTCTATCTCTTTAAGTCCAATTGACATTTGACAACTGAAGATAGAGACAATTAATTCTTTATTCTTTTATACGTTCAAAAATTATAAATCAAAAATCTGTTAACTAGATTAAAGTTCAATAATATAATATAACGAGACTCTAAATACTCTAATTTTATTTTTTTTTTATTAAACTTAAATTAAGATCCCAAAAAAATGAATTTAAAAAAAAAATTTTAATTTTAAATAATTAATCTTTTTCTAAAAATCATCCGAGCCTCAATGCCCAACTCCTAAATTCCTTTATTCTCATCTTATTAATGCGCAACCAGGTGTTCGCGCTTGTCATTTAGTATTCATAACTTTACAATTTTAAGGGGTCCTTACAATAGCATTTAGAATCTTAAAATAAAATTTTTTACTTTTAAAATGATTAACCTTATAATCAACTCTAAATAAGTCAGAAAATAAGACATGTGTATTGCATTTATTTCCTTGTCACAAATTTCAGATCGTCTTTCATTTTAATAAAAAAATATTTCACGAATTTAAAAAGTTTTTGAAATTTAAACCTTATGTTATTGAAATAAACATAAATTTGATTCAGACTATTTACATAAACTTAAAATCTCTAAGAATATCTCAAAAAAATCAAATAAATTTAAAATAAGTGCTAATTTATAACTTGTAAGATACTCATGACCCACTTTAAATTAGATTTACTGTTATCCCAAAAAAAGTAATCTCAAACATAATAGGTCTTTATTTATTTCCTAGCTTTATTCTAAGAAAAACAAATATTTTTATAAATTTAAGATAAGAAAATTTTTTATAATTGACTAAATAATAAGCACAGAAATTACCAGGATTTTATAATTAATACTCACGTATAAAATATTACATTTGCATTCAAACGAAAATACAAAAGCACTTCAAAAATTGTTCTAAAAGCAACTACTTACAAAATTTTATTGTTTTAATAAAGGTACTTTTGTTGAAAATTCTGCTTTTCTGAAATAGCTATTTTTGTTTTTTATAAATTTAATTAAGTTTATTTTTGTGTTTTAGATTTTTAATAATATTTTTACGTGAACTTAATTAAATTTTAGCATTTTGTCAACCACTCAGGTCAGGAATAATTTTGTCATTACAGTGATAATTCTTTCATGTAAAGGTTTGCATATTTGCTGAAAGATATTTTTTTTTCCATGAAGGTTTTAGAATTTGAAAAATTAAATTAAAATTCTTGCATACAAATTTTAAGATTTAAGCCTAAATTTAAAACATATTCTGCAAAAAACCCACTAATTCAAACAACTATTTCTAATAAATGAGCTTACAAAATAGAATATTTCTGATATGAAAAATATTTTATGGCAATTTTTTCTTGTGAGTTTAAAAGTCTCCTGTATTCTTTGCTAAATGTAAATTAATTATTCAATTAAATATATTTTATCATTTGCTGAAAAAATTTTCTTGTTTGCTTTTACAGGTTTTGTAAAATTGTATAAAAAACAAAAAACAAAGCTAAAAATTCTGGAAGCAATAAAAAATAATTTCAGCTTCCCCCAATATCCCCAATTCTACAAGAAAATGTTGTTATCAACCGAGAAAATTTACAGCATCTGATACCATAAAAATTTAAAAATGTATGATCTTAATTAGAATCATTTCAAGAAACTTCAATTAAAAATTTGGTAATGACTTGCTTATCTAGACTAATTTCCGAGCAATTTTCTATACATATTTTTAACATGTTTCAAGTTGGTTAGTCAAAACTTAAGTTCTAAAGTGAATTTTAGTAAGTGGAGAATAAAATTGTTTACTGTGGCAGATAACAGCGTTGACTGCTTCTGCGTTCATTTATTCACCATAGCGAGTTTTTGATCTTGTTCATGTTTTTGAAATTCTTTCTAACACTGGATGCATACAATTTTTTTAATCAATTTATAAAAATGACTATGAAAAACCTTTTACACTTCAGAAATTTTTACCCATCTAAATTTTTTAAAATAAACTACAAAAAAGCTGAAAAGTTAATAAAATAAAAAAATATTTAATAACATCTAAATCTTTTAATTTACCATAAATAAAATGAGAATATGAAAAAACATAAATTTTCAAGTAATTTTAATACCATAAATTACGTAATATTTTATTCTTTTACGATACTTCTTAAGTTTTAAGTAGACTATTAAATTTCAAATATGGTTTAATTATAAAAAAGGTAGTACTTAAAATAATACCAAAATTTACGTAAACATAAATTATTATTTCAAATTATAAAGTTATTAAAATAAGATGATTATGAGTTAACTATTATGCCCAATGTTATTTTTTAATAAGTACTTTAAATTTACAAGTACCTAATTAATTTCTACTTTATTCTAATACTGATTATAAAATTTTTTATGTATTATACTTTTCTTGTTTTGAACTTTTATGATTTTCATTGCTTTTCTAAATCATTCTGTTGAAATATTATGTTTTTTTGGAATATTTTTAGCTGGTTTTAAATTTTTACATTTCTGAATGAAAATTATTATAAAGTTTTAACGTATAAAAAAATATAGAATTCGTTAATTAAAAAAAGTGTAAATGTCATAGTGAGTAAAAAAAAAATTTGTTAAGAAAATAAAAAAGTGGCTAATGCACAATTATAGAGCGAAGCTCTAACTTATACCAAGAAAATTTGCAGTTCATATGGCCACGATTTTGAGGTGATTATCGATCAGATTGCTTTCATATTTAAGTCTTAATATTTTATCACCGTTTAGATGAAATGTATAAATTTTGTTTACAACCCGATATTTCTTAAATTATTCATATTTGTAGTTGAAGTTTTACTTCACTCTACCCGTTTTCGACGGCAGCTAGTGTATTATTTATTATTCATGCATGTAGTTAAGTAAAAAAATTTAGCATAAATTCTATCAAAAATTTATAAAAATAGAATGAATTCATTAAAATTTAATAAAATTAAAAACAAATATTTATTTAAATGAACAAATTTTATTAAATTAAATGAAATATAAACAAAAGCAGACTTTTTTTTTAATATCATTTATCAAAGTTAAAAATTTTAGTTTAATTAAATAGAAAATTCTTGGTATTGATATATATTATTTATTTTTAAAAATCAAATCCATTAATAAATAAAAAAATTGTGGTTCAATTTTTCAACTTAAAAAATATAGAATAAGTTAATTAAAAAGTGTATAAACAATAGTGAGTAAACAAGAAATTTTTATATTTACATTTACTTTTAATTTAAACAAAATTATATTACGTCTGATGTAATCAACTGTAATACTACTTGTTTTTATACAAAGACTAATTATGTAGAAATTGTAATAGATAATTTCATTGTTTCTAATCTTGAACACATTTAAGACGTTAATTTCTTTACTATTAATATTTTTAGTCTGTAAGGTTTGAGTAACATTAGCTTTTTATCTTTTTAACATGTTGTATACATTTTTATTTGTTTGTACACATTGAAATATCTCAGATGACTATAAAAGCAAGTATATAATATTCAATATCTCCATTGAAATGGGAACCAAAAACTTATAACTG
The DNA here is from genome assembly GCA_022575985.1 of Anagrus nilaparvatae. Taxonomy (NCBI): domain Eukaryota; kingdom Metazoa; phylum Arthropoda; class Insecta; order Hymenoptera; family Mymaridae; genus Anagrus; species Anagrus nilaparvatae. The sequence goes on along the minus strand of JAKSXM010000181.1, from coordinate 619,136 downwards.
GTTTGTGTTATGAAAACAACTAACGATCATGGAACATGTTCACTATAACAGTTTTATCGTATATGTTAGATTATAAAATAAAAATACTAAATAATAAAAGTTATGAATAAGATGATTCCAAAGCCAATGCAAGAGTCCGCAAGGTCCGAGCAATACGAGCGAAAGAAATTAAAAAATACCATCCATACCAATCGAGAGGGTACGAAAGGCATAGGAATCATGATACTTAAGTTAAGAAAACCCAGGATCATGCGTGAGCTGGTATTCTCCTCTAGCTAAGAAAAGGCTTAAGGGGACGACTAGTTTACGCTTACGGACACCTGGAGCTATGCTTTATTTAATTGTAAAACAATATTAAAAACTTGAAAAGGTTACTTCGGCAAGATGTTTTACTTTATAGAAAAAATCGGTGGCCCTGAAAAGGACCGATTGAAATCCTCCTTTGCCAACTCGTCGATTCTTTTTTCCTTTTCTTTTCTTAATAAAATTATTATACCGGTTCAGCTGGTTCAGCAGTAGTATGAAAACGACCGTTATTATTTTCTCTCCTTTTCTCTCTCATTACTTTTTCTCTATTGGTTCTCCGGCGTGCTTTGCTAAGCCCACCTAAGTCTTTATACACCGTCATCCAGAGCGGGACGTAAATTTATATCATATAAAGCATACGTTTATTTTTAAGTGCAAATTTGCGTCCCGCTCTGGATGACGGTGTACGTAGGGTCGAAGTAAAGTTGCGTCATTCAGAGAGAGGCTTTGCTTTGGATCACGTCGCATCGATTTTTTGCTGCTGTTCCTGATATTATTTCTCGCTTTGCTGTTGCTATTCTCGAGGATGGCTTTTGTGTGTGTGGCCGAAAGAGCTATTGAAGGTATTTGGTTTCTCTGTGGGGTTTGGTCAAGCTCGAGGTCATTGTTAGGACCTCTGGACGCCTAGGCTGCGTCAGTTCAGCCGCTGGGGCTGTCGTCGACTGCAGGTTGCAGGCCGGACATAAGGATTATGACTTTCAGAGTCACCAGGTATTTTTTTAGAATTTTGTGTATATGAGTGTGCAAGTGAGTGAATGAATTTTATTTTAATATAGGTGAGAATTTTTAAGTGAGAACTTACAAAGCAAAGCCAACTGGTCATTTTCAGGGCCACAAAAATTAACGTACTATTCATACAAAGTTCTTGCACCAGAGTATTAAATTAACAGTATACTTCCCAATTATTATAAGTTATAAAACCAAAATTACAATAACTTCCAAAATATAAATTATCCTAAGTACATGAACCTAAACTATATTAAGTTCTTGCTCTTATCAGGGCCTAATCAGGCCCTGACTTCCACTTCAAATTATTCTAAGTCCCTAAATCGAAAATATTCTAAGTCCCTTTCACCCCCGCCCCCCTAAAAACATCACTTTTTCATTCGATTTTTCACCCCCCACCCTAAAAACAAGCGTCACTTTTTCAACCCCCCTTAAAAATGTCAATACTTCATCCCCTCCCTGTCGAGGTTGACTTGTTAAAATAACTCATCCAATGAAAATGTAAAAAATCCAGGTTTTTTGGACACGTATCTCAAAACCAATCAAATCCATTCAGCGACCTCGAAAACATATGGTCAAATCATTTTTTAAGTTTCTTATATTCTTTTGTCAATTTGTCAGCTAGTTTACAGCTACCAACTGTTAATTTTGTAATTTTAACATCAGATTTAAACTTAGTGACATCAAAAACATAAAGGTATACTTTAAAATAAAAGAAAAAAGGTTTTTATGCGATCCATGCTGGAGCTTTGGAGCTTTCAAGTTCCGTAGCCGGCAACGCTGAGACTTTTGAGGTTTTTGCCCATGGAGACTTCTGTTCAGAATGATAATATCTACAACATATTCGAAATTCAGACAATTTGATTTTGAATGGGGCTCTTAACTTCAGTGATAATTTTATGGATTACCCTACATATAAAATAAAATACATAATTTTATGAATCCCAACGAGTAAAATTTTAGCTTGATTAAAAAAAATATAAAATTTAAAATTAGTGACATTGATACGATTTTTATTATATATTATTATTATAATTATTAAAGCTATATGAAGTTTTTCAATGCATTAAAGCCTTGTCTGATGAAAAGTTTTTGAAAGGTATTACGTTTTGAAAATAGTTGTAGGTTTCATCGGTTAAGTTTTAAAACATGACATACACAGAGATATAGAATACAAAAGGTATTAAACTCTCTCAAAAAGCTGTTGAAACTATGAACCAAAAAATGTCAAATAATACTTTTTATTTTTATATTATTTCATAAACCGATTGTGGTGCTTAATGGAAAATATTTTTTTTTTAAATGAAGAATATGTAGTAGTGTTCGAAAGCTGCTTTTATAAAATAGCTAAAATAATTTTAAAAACTTTAACGATTTTTAAAAATATTAACGTATGTACAGTATTTTTGTAAATTTTATTATATTCATTTATGGTTTCAAAAATTTATAACGTTTTTTTTAGAATAAAATATTTTATAGTTTATTAATAATAATAATAACGAATATGTCAAAAACTGTAATAAAAGTCATAAATCAACAATTTTATTTTTTTATTATTTTTTATTATTTTTAAAAAATTTTTATTGTTATTAACTGTATGTCAATTTTTATAACAAAAAATGGCTTGTTTATATTGAGTTACAAGTTAATTTTAAAAATAAATATTTTTATATTACGAATTTTAAAATTATATTTTTTTTGCAGTAACTGCTTGTTAAAATATTGGTCATTTTATCTTAGTTTGGTACTTAGCTTAAGATCAGATTTAAATTTACTTAAAATCCTAAAACTTTTATGTAAATTTACAACTATGAATAATATTGACGTTAAATTTACTTCCAACTATTCAAGAGGATTGAATTAAATTTTTTTGTTTTTATACTGGTTTTATTTTCTCAAATTATAATTAAATTCTGAAATATAATAAAAACAAAAATTTTACCATTTAAGTATGTGCAACAAGCATCTTAAAATTGGAATTATTTTTTATTATGCTTTAACAAAATTTTTGCGAAAATGTTCTGAATCTTCTAAGCTCGTGGCAAGGAAAAATATGCTAATAATAATTCACTTAAGATTTGGCTACGTTTAAAAAAATATTTTTGTCGTACTCGCTTTTCTTTAGAGTTTATAGAAAATGTTGGGTATAAGTTTTGGCCATTTAGCGATTACTCAAAAAAAAGTATAATTACAAGAGACTTGATATGTAAAAAAAATTCGAATCTAAAACAACTGATTACACCTTACAGAGTTGCAAAATTAGTTGCCCTGGATTGTGGACGAGTTTCACGGAGTAGCAGTCGATTTATTAAGAAAATTAAAAAAAAACATTTACAATCACTGGAATATGACTTTATAAAATACAATCATTTTTAACAAACAAAAAATCGCTTGCAACAAGTAAAAATTTGTAGAATATTTCTTTGTTAAAAATCCCTGCTACCTAGATCCTTTTTGAAAAATCATCTTTACAAATCCAAAAAAAAAATGAAGTCTATCAATTCATTTTTATTTTTTCTATACGACTTAATTTAAAATTTAAAAACACACCATAAAAATGTAACTTCACAAAATATCAATTCAAATGTAAAATTATAAATATATCACGTATAAGAAATAAATTCTATAAAATAGTCTAAAAAAGGAAGAAAAAGAGCAAATAAAAAAAAAAAAATCCATTGTATAGTCTTGTAATCTAAAATATAGATAAAATAAAATTTTCGATTCAACATTGTACGTCTGTTGCGATCATTGGAAATATATATATATATATATACTTGAAACTTATAGATAAAAAAAAATCGAAATTGGCTTCAGCTTTCTATGTATGTGTATAGGAATAGATAGGATTATCTCATATATACATAATCCAAAACTATCATTGAACGATGATATTATATACAATACTTGGGAATAAACGGAAGCTTTTATACAGATGTACATAAGTATACCATATAATATACAAATATTGCCACAAAAAAATTCTTTAAATCTTATGAAGGAATTTTTTGCAAAATATTATATGAATTATATATATATACAGTGTTTACGAATGAAAATCGTATAATACAAAGCGCATTTTTATATATAAGCGTAGATATGTGTGTGTGTGTGTATTTTGTTATTGTATACATAGTTTATGCAACAAGTGCAAGTATACGTAGAGATTCAAGTCGTTTCTTTCCCTATTGTATTATATGTGTGTGATTTAAGCTACAATGATTTTAACAAACAAGAGAGCCATAATGGAAAATCATTGAATGAAAGGATTGGCAGAAAGTTATAACAGTATAATAAACTTATATGGGGGTTTTTTTATCAATTCATCGAAATGCAAAAATAGGTTTTGAAAAAGTTGTATATTTTATTTATTATTTATTTATGCCTTTCATTTTTAATCATCTTAACCTTAAATTATGAAAGATGTCATGGTTACTTAGCAATATTCAAATGCAGCTCTGAATCGCACTTTTTTCTTAGGTGGTGTATGTATTCAGATATTACATTTTTTTAGGCGATGGACGCGTCGATGCTCCATCTAGTCCTTTGTGTATATGACTCGATATGCCTGAGGATTAAGATATTTATTAAAAATAAATCCTTGAATATAATCGAATGATCGGTTTAAACATTAGCGGAATCCAGAAAGAATGTGTGGATAAAAATTTGCGAAAATCGTAAAGATTTTGGACATAATTTTAGAGGATTTGCGGAACTCGAATGCGTTCATTTTTAGACTACTTATTGGCCATTTTTGGGAATGGACAAGCGACCATCAAATTCCGTAAAACGGACCGATATTATTTCGTGGAATAGTCTGTCACGGGGTATTTAATGTCGGAAATTCTGGTATTAATATTCAGAAAAACAGGAATAAGCGTGGTCGCTTTTTTAGTTCCTTTTAATACCGCATTTATCGTCTAAGAATTTTCAGCGCGTGAGTTGTCTCAACATGAGAAGGCACTACTTAAACTTCAACCATGAGAGTATTTTCATGGAAAATAATGACACATGTCGAATAAACTATAGATTCATCGATTTTAAGATTGTGACATAGGCGGTGACCGCACGGGGGGTAATCAAATGTCCCCATGATTAGATAATAGTGTAGAAAAATCGTTACATATTATAATCGTTATATAATCGTTATATAATCTTTATACAATATACTCTATAAAAACTAGAACAACCCCTGACTTTCTAAAAAAATAGATAGATACACTACGAAGCAAGTATTTAATAACAAAAATCTATGAAAAAAAGATTTAATTTTTTGCCAGAAAGTCTACTCAAAGGGGTGAAAAAATCAGATAAGTTTTTTAATTGAGTAAGAATTACCTATAATATATATTTTTTTAAATAACAAATTTAATATAAAAAATAAATTGTTGCTCATAAGATATATGTAAATTTTACATTGCATTTCCTTGAAAGTGACAAGTTTTTCTTTTGTTATATCATAATATTAAAATTTTTCTGATTAACATAAATTTTTAATTTAAAAAAGAAAAATGAAGAATAATAATTAAGTATAAAAAATTTTTTTTTCTTTTATTAAATTACTTTGATTAAAAAAAATAAAAGAAAATTTTAATTGAAAAAAAAAAAAAAAAAAAAAAAAAAAAAATTAATTTACCAAAAAAATAATTAAACTGTAAAATTAATTCGTATCCTAAAAGTATAAATATAAGAAAAAAAAAGTATAAAAGAAAAATCATTAAGCATAAAATAATTTTGTTGAAAAATAAGTTTTTTATCATAAATAGAGAAAACTTTATTTTCAGAAATACAAAAAAAAAAAGATAATTCAAAGTATATATTTACTTTATTTATTCTTTTATTATCTGAAAAAAAAGTAAGATCAAAGAAAAAAAGAAAAAAAAAGTTAATTTTTTTAAGATTATGTCAATTTACAATTCTATTAAAAATATGAATCTTTTAAAAAACTTCCTTTATTATTTCTTTTATATACCCGACTAAAAAAGTCATTTTTTTAATCTTAATATTTTTCTTTGTGAAAAAATATTTAATAAATAATAATTTTTATGTTTAACACTTTTAGTTATAATAAAGCAATTTCAAAAAAAAGTGTATGATAATTTGATTGGCTATATAAAATGTTAAAAGTAAACGAAGAGAGAAGAGAAAAAGGAAAGTAGAAAATGTACTTTTTTTTGCCAAGGAAAAATGAGAAGAGATGATGAAATGTATACTTTGTCTGTTAGATGTACTCTAAAGATATTATATCTATCTACACTTAAGGTTTTTTTTATGGTGGAAAGATTGTGTAGAAAGTGAATTTTCTCTGTAATCAAGAAAAGAGGATGAGTTTGCAATTTTATTTTAATTTATGTGTATGTAAAAAAAAAAAGATTAGATTTCAGGTCACGGATCATCATGAAATTTAGTGAAATCCGCTTTTTTTTTGAGTCTAAAAAATGAAACGTCATGTAAGCAATTTAATCTCTTAAGTTACGTCTATATATAAAAATTAAAGTATTTTTGTAGATTTTGTTCGGGTATATGTATGGGATAAACTAAAAGTTTTTTAAATTTTTTGAATAATAATTGGTTTTATAGAGAATTTAGGATAATAATAGTATTTTTAAGCACTTTTGCTCATACTAGGAATTGACTAAACTAAAGTTTAATTTTGAAATTTTTAGATTTAAGGATATATGATATGCGTATTCGAATAATAAATTAGTCAAAATTTATCAAAATCAAATTTTATCAATTTCAATTAGGAGCGTGTAGCTAACCGAAGGTCGGATTGGATGCTCGAAATTTCGGCCTGTTTTATTTGGTTAGATTTCAGGCAAAACCCGAAGTTTCTAAAAAAAGGTCTACATTTTAAGTTTTGAATTGGAAACTTGCTTGGCTATAAAAAACTCGACCCAACTCAAAGCAAAAAATCCTAAATTTCGGGTATCCAACCAAACATTCAGGTAACTGCACACCCCTAATTTTAATCAATATTTAAAATCAAGAAAATGCATTCTAAGAATTCTAGAGTTTTATTTACACTGAAATAATATTATACACTGAAACACTTATTAATATACTGAAAATTATTTTGGTTTTCTGATCCTTTGGATAGTAGTTCAAAGCTCTAAATCCTTAGCTTGCTTCATTATGATTTTTTAAGGCACATAGCCCTAATTTTGAGAATTCTGTAACACGAAATTATATTTTTTGCATTTAAGGTTATAAAAAAAGCAAAAAAAAAAAACAAATGATCATTTAAGGAAAATTGGCAATTATTTTTAGCTCTCCTTCCCAAAATTCGGCTTCACGATCAACAAATAGTTAGTAACGTTAACGACTAAGTACAACTGGTCATCAAACAGAAAAGATTCTCAGTGTAGTTAAAGACCAAAATAATATTTATTTCAGGTAACCTAGGTAACCCAGAAAACGTAGTTGCTAAAAGAAATTTTACTTTACGAAAAAGAGCTCACGAAGTAAGAGCTTTTCATTAAAAATTCATGCTTAGAAAAAATCTTAAAGTTACGAATAATAAACGTAAAGCTATTGCAGCTAAGGTTAGTTTTCATTCTAATTCTAAATTAAGAATCTTAATTAATACAATGCTTATTATTTAAAAAAAAATACATTTCATTATACCAAAGAGTACTCTTCACAAGAGTTCTGAAATAATTAGACATTGGCTAATTTAAGCTTGGATTTCTTTAAATATTTACTTTTAAGACTCAAAGCTTTACCTTCAGGCCAAGCTTCAAGGAATTAGTTTGACCCATTAGCCCCGAGCCAATATCCCGAGTTTCCACAAAACTTAAAAACATATTTTTTTTGTTTTTAAAAGTTAAAAAAAAGAAAAGTGATTGATAAAAATGATAAATTATAAATTACCGAGTGATTGACATTATTACGTCCATAAAAATTTTTATGGATTTTTCCTAACAAATAATAAATATCATAAGTTTTACTAGAGTACATAAATTATTATTTATTTATATTTCAAAAATAAAGTTTTTATTATACGTTATAAAAATTTCTTGAAAAAAAAAAAAAAAAAATATATAGACAGTCAAAAAAAATTATATTTATAAACTTATCGTTAACAATTTTCTCGTATGTGTCAAAATTTAATATCAGAAAAAACTGTCAACTTAAATTTATAATTTATTTTATTAAAAATAAATTTCTTATTACATGACTATAATATTTGATCCTTTCAGCTTTAAAATAAAAATAAAAAAAATGTCTGTATTATATTATAACCAACGATAACATTCATTTTACATTGCTTGGCACTGTGTTTTATGAGGCTTGAGTATCGCGTTTTTTTTTTTTTATTCAACGACAGGCAACAATAAAACACTTATTTTTTATTTTATATGACAAAAATTGAAATATTTCATATAATATACTTTTTTTTTTGGTACAATTTTTTTTATAGGTATCGTAATTTATGTTTATTTAAAATCTTAATGTCAGTGTGTGTGTTTCGCTTTGGTAAAAAATTGATTAACTGAGTATAAAAAGTTTTTTTTTGAATTTTGTTCTTTTATTTAGACCACATTGGAGGATTTTAAATATTAGGTTTCTTTTTCTGATGAAAAGTTTTATTTTTATCAACTCGAAACTTTTTAATTTTCCGATTTTTTTTTATAATAGAAAATTATTTTATTCAGTGGATATGTGTATCAAAACTTTTTTGTATTCTGTAATATAATGCTAAAGAAATTTTTTTATGGAATGTAATACAAGGGAGGTACAGAAACTAGTACCAAATATTAAATAATTTTAATGTCAAAATACAATATTGACCACCGAAGCTTGCAGCTCGTTATTCTACTTGGTTATTTCAAGATCAAATATAGAAAATTTGGTCATAACAACTCTTCTTCCATAAATTTTGTAAAATTTGTTCTAATGTTACAAGCTTTTAATAAAACTGATTCGGTTATTTAAGGTCTAATTAAGATAATATCGAGTTTCAAAAAATTAATTTAGGACAACAGCATTTTTAATCCTTAAAACAAAAAATGGACAAATTTTATTAAATTTAACCTTTTATATTATAAAATACGATTCTATTATATATAAAGCCACTTGACGGCATGAAATTTAAGCTTTAATTCTTAGTTTTCCTGTTTTGATACTATACACACAAGTTATAAAGAATAAAGGAGAGAAAAGAAGCAGTTTCTCATGAACTAAAATTCTAGTTGCCATAGTTTTCTAAAAAAAAAAACTTTTTTTTTTTACTCGTTACTCTTTTTTTTTATAGACGACCAAAAGAACGCCAGAAGCGTAATTAACTGAGTGGCTGTTTCATGGTATAAAATAAAAGTTAAAAAAAATGAGAAAATTAGAAATACATTTTTTTTTTTACATAATTTATATAAATGAGATATTCACTATAAGAATATATATTTTTTAATACTTTTTTTTTTCATTTATATTTTTTTAAATTAGGTTAGATTTACATTTAAATAAGATATTTTTGTGTTGACTAAATAAAAAAAAAAAATTCTTATTATTACCTACAGGTAAGAAAAAAAAATTATGGGAAATAAAATTATACTTGAAGTATAAATTATAAAAAAGATTTTTCTTTATTTTTTTTTTTTTTTGCTTTATTACATGTAATAATAAAATAACCTTGTTAATTAAGTTGTGTACTTGTATATTTTCTTTGCTTATAATTTTATGTTTAATAAAATTAATTACATTTTTTTTTAATAGGTAGAGTATACAGAAAATGTTCAGAATTTTTGAGATTTTTGGGAAATTTTAAGTATATGATAAAAATAGTTTACTTTATTAGAAATTTATAGTTTTGTACTAAAGGATTATTTGAGTATTTAAGTTTCTCAAAAAACATTTTAGGGGGCTTGCATAGATAAAAATTTTGGTAATTAATTTTAGGCGAGTATTTTTTTTTTGTTACAAAGTTTCATCAGACTTGTGACGTCACAATGTTTTATATCAGGTTAGTGTGACGTCATCACTTTTTTAATTTTCTTTAAAAACAAAAAAAAAATACTCCCCTATTATATTTTGATCCAGTTTCTCAAATTTGCAATAGTTTTTGTAATATTTTTTTCAAAGACTTTTTTTTTAAATTAAAAAAAAGTGCTTAAAGAAAAAAATTATGCAGCAAGTTTTTTGTTTATTTTTAGTTTTGTAACTTTTATATATTAATAAAAAAAGTTACTTGTACATTTCAAAAAATTATTACAAAACAGTGTAAATAATGTTTTCAAACTAATGTAAAGTTACATTTTAAATCAATATTTTTTTCTTCAAATTTATACTTTCTATATGGGTCGAGTTACTTCAAAAGTAAAAAAAAAATTGGTTAAATTAACTTTATATTTTATTTATACTGATAGATTTCTTGTTTAAAATTTTCATGCTGTAAAAAGTAATTTTCCAGCTTTTAGATTTTAAGACTTTTCTTACAATTTGTTGCAAAACATTCTTGATTTTTTTAATATTTTTCGTAATATGGCCATCCAGAGAAACAAAAAATTTTCTTCTACTTTCTGCCAATATTTTCATATTAATTAGACTTAGCAAGTTAACAAGCTTGAAATTTCAATAAAAATCTAAATTTTACATAAATTTTTTTTTATTGAAAATTATAATACATTATATGAGGGATTCCACACCAACTGGACCTAAGTTTGGTTAAAAGCTGTTTAAACATTTTTTTCCGAAAGCAACTAAAAATAAGTACTTACCATAATTTTTAGCATTTTAGTAATCATAAACATGTTTCATGCCATTTCCTACATATTCAAACTCATTATGAGTTTTTTTTCACGAACCCTATTTTTTATAGGGTTTATGCAAAAAGGCGAAATTTTAAAGCTAAAATTTTGAATTACCATTAAAAAAATTGTTTACAATGATTACCTATTAAATAAAATTTTTTAAAAAATCCAAAAATATCCAAATTTAATTTATAAAATTTATTAGTAGAAAAAAATCTTAGTACTTTAACTAGAAACTCATCAAATAGTTAAGGCCAAGTTGCCATTAACTGTGGTGTACAGTCAAGCATAATAGGATTATAAATACATAAACCTAAATTAAATTACACACAAAATCTATCAATATAACAGAAGAAACTACAAAACAAGAAAATTCACTATCTATTAACAAATACTAAGTCCAGTATAAATTAAACCCATGTTAAACAAAAAATAGAACTCTGAAAATGAATAAACTTTTTATCAATTATACACTGTAAAAAGTAACTTTCTTAGATTAACAAAAAAAATAGAGCATTTTCGAAAAATTAGTAAATTTTCAAAAAAATTTGTAAATATTCGAAAAAAATCGTAAATTTACTAAATTTAGTATATTACCGAAAAATTCGAGAATTCTCGATTTTTTTTTGTGAATTTACGAAAAAAATTGTAAATTCCCAACTATTTTTCATAAATTTGCAACTATTTTTGGAAAATTTTCGAAAAAAAATGGTAAATTATCAATTTTTCTTGCGAATTCACAAAAAAAAATCAAGAATACTCGAATTTTTTATTAATATACGATTTTTTTCGAATATTTACAAATTTTTTCGAAAATTTACTAATTTTTCGTAAATTTTCTAATTTTTTTGTTAATATAAGAAATTTACTTTTTACAGTGTATATATTTTGAATAATTAAAATATAAACAAATAACTGTACTGTAATTGCTTGTTAATTATTAATTAAGTACCTGAATAAAATATATTTAGTAAATACAGAATTATAAATATTTATAAATAAACAGTAATTTATATTAATTAACCAAAAATGATTAACATGTAATTAAATAAAACTATTTTTATATTTAAAATAATAATGATAATATGACAAGATATCAATTTTCAGTATAATACAAATATAAGTCGATATTAATAGCTAGTATATAGTAAACAGTATGATATATCTTTATTTGGATTTACTTCGCGGGTTTTAGTATTGCATTTATTTGCTGTAATTAATCATCCTCTAGGTTTTGGTTATATACATACACCATTTACAATGTTCTTCGTTTTCCATATATATATATTGCGCCCCTTTTTCCTCTCACTCTAAATACTATATATATAGTTTAGGTATAGACTAGATTAATGGGTGACAGTGCAGTGAGAGAGAATCTAGCAAAACGATGAAACACATGAAGGCAGGAAGAACTTTTCATATATATACGAAATATAAATGATTTTTCTTTTTTTTTTCTTATTCAATATTTTACTATTTAGATGTAATTTTTCTTCTTTTTTTTTTTGTATATATGGAGGATTTTAAGAAAAATAGCTGATTCGAAATTTAGTTTATATTAATGAGAGAGGAAAACTCAAGGCCTGTATATCAATTGAATCCCAAGTTCAATCTCTTCAATGGCGTTTTTGGTCACGAGATATATAGAGGCTAAAATTTTGACCCTGCTTTATTGAATCCTATAAAAACTTTGAGTTTTATGCCATTTATAATATATTCTTAGTGAAAAGGTAATTAATTTAATATTAAGAGAAGGAAATTGTATGGAAATAAAATGCAGTTGGATTGCTGTACCATCTTAAAAATTTTTTTCGTTTACCTCTACGGTCTTTCTCAATGTTTAAATTCTAGCCTCATCGGATTATACATTAAGTATTGGAATTATTATTTATTTATTTACATTTCTTCCCATCAAAAGCTTGACTTAGAAAGATACAGTGAAACCACCAAGTGATTCCCTCAAATAAAATCAAATGTTAAAAAATAAATATATTTCAATATATTATTCTTTTAATGTAAACAAATTTATTTTTTCTTTTAAAAATTTAATTTATTAAAATTTAGGTAAATTAATAAATAATTTAAATTTATTATTTATTTTTAAATATTTAAATAATTTTGAACACAAAATATTAAATATCAATCAAATTATAAATAAAATAAAATAGAATAAAAGTAAAATTTATGTTTATTACATAAATATTTTTTAATAATGCTCGATAAATCAATTATTGAATTTGTTGGATTATTGCCTAGAGCTTTCTAATAATAATACAAAAGCTAACCCTTTTCTCTCATGAGTATAAATCTGTATAAATGTAAGTTATTTGTTCATTTACATGCATAATTATATATATATATATAAATTGCATAACTTATAAATTTTACTATTTTCTATCTTTCTCTTATTTTATGTATATAAGAGCATAAATTGTTTCTATAAACTTTTATGCTATCAAAGAAAAGCACTTTTCAAAGAACTTGTAATTTTGAGTTATGATTTCTTACATAATTTGTAAATATTGATATATTGCTAGTTTTATGAATTTTTTAGCCATTTTTTGAATATTAAATATTTACTCAGGGCTGAGAGGGTATTTTAATACTTATAAAAGTGTTAGTACTTTAAAGAGAAATTAAACAGAATTAAATTTTAAGTACTTTTGGGGGATCATAAAAACGTTTTTCACACTATTTTTAAAATTAAGTAACTTATTTTGATCTTAAAATCACAAAAAGCCGGATTTTTAATTGGGACTAAGCTGTACTGAAGGGTTGCTGAAATTTGTCCAAATCATTTTTTCCTAAAATATTATTAAAAATATCTACTCTCAATCACTGTAAATTTTCGGCAGCCATTTTTGTATTTTCGGCCTACTTTGGTGAATGGAATAAAAATCTTCTTTTTGCTACCAAATTCTTATTTTTCGGCGCAAAATATTTTCCTTTTAAGTATACTTATAGGTAATTTCTTGCATTATTCGAGTTCAAAATTCGGTTCAGACTACGCATGAGTCATAATTACGTTTTTCATCACTATACCTTTCAGCTTAAATAAAAAAAATTTTGTTCTATTTTCTTTTACTAAGGTTTAAATTTCTTGTTCTAGAACCTTTTTTCATCTCCAAAAAAAGGATACGCTAATCTGAAAGCACCAGTTAAAAAAATGATATTTTTTAAATCATTATTTTTCAAACTTAAGCCACGTGACCAAATAAAAATTTAACCGAAATTTCGGATTAATTAATTTTTTTTTCGTTTTGAATCCCTGTAGACAGTTTTTGTCTTATTTCATAAAAAACAATGAATGTTTAAAACTACATCGATGTCTATTCCTTGACCCTATATTATAGAATAACATAAAAAATCGTAAGTTAGAGACGAGTGGTTACAATTTTTAGACTTTTGGAGAATATTCAGGCAAAATTAATATTAAAATTTTTCACTTTAGTCAGTAATCAAGCAAATAATAGTGTTGCCATAAATTCGAGAAATTTATGCATATAGTACCTATTATTACGTAAACTGTTAAATGATTCTTCGTTTAGTATTTACTTTACTTATTTAGTTAGTCAAAGTATTTAGAGAAATACTAAAAATATTTAATTATTTTTAATTAAAATATTCAATAATAAACTATTTTTTAATTGTACTATTAAAATATATGAACTTAAAACCTAAATTCTTTTTATTTTAAAAGTAAATCCTTTTGACCTAATTAATATGCACTATTCAAAAAATCAATTACATTATTAAATTTATGTTATAGAAGAACTTAGACTTTGTCTATAACGAAAAGATTTAAGAATTCAATTTTTTCTTTTAATAATTTTTATTTTCATTTTATTTAAATAAAAAAAAAAAATGTAATTTTTAAATAAAAAATTTATTAAAAACTTTTAGCAAAATTTTATTATTTTAATATTTTAATTGAAATCATGAAAAAATAATATTAATTTTTGTTAGTAATATTTTTAAAATAGAGGTTAAATTTAAAAATATTTAAAAATTTTAAAAATAACTGTAATATAGTTTATATATGCCGTGCGTTGCAGACTAATGAAAGTTTCGATCGCCTACTTCCCTAAAATTTTTAGTGAAGTAGACGAAAATTATAGCTGTTGTCTACTACACGGACAGCCTATCGGGAAGTTTACTCCACTGAGTTTATATCAGTGAAGTAAACGATTCGTCTAAAGGCTATCCGTGTAGTAGACAACAGCTATAATTTTCGTCTACTTCACTAAAAATTTTAGTGAAGTAGGCGATTAAAACTTTTATTAGTCTACTACGCGCGGTTTGGGCAAATCACGGATTTTGCTACTTCCCTACGGCATATATACTGCAAAAAAATATTAACCAGGATGAACATATTAAACGCATACCTTTTATAACGATCATAGAAATTTCGAGCTTTGATTTTAATTGAAACAAAAATAGTTGTGTTAATTTTTTTAACATAAAAAGCACACTTCAAAAAATGAAAAAAAAATTATTTTATTTTCATATGAGACTCTTCAATTTAATTAACTATTATTATAATAAGCCTAATTAATTAGTACGAATAATTTAAAAAAAATATCAAACGTAATATTAATATTTATTACTTTAAAACAATAATAATAACAATAATAATAATAATGATAATTAAACGAAAGGATATATTTGTGGTTTTATGTTATCGCATCGTAATTCTAACCATAGGAAATCTATACCAGAGGATGTAAAACAAAATATGTGATATAGAATGTCAAATTTATTCCAATTACAGAGAATGATATAATGAATCTCGTTAATCTACCTGTAGAAGCGTTAATCGTTAATGGCTAAATGTGATATATCTTTTAAATGTTTAAATATAATTATACATCAAACTAATCAGAATATTTATATTGTTTGTATGTTGTGCAGTGATTTAAATCGCATAATTTAATGTAAATATAGAATTTGTTGATATTGAAATTTTATTAAATGCTTGATTGATTGTTTATTAATGTAGTGTGTTATATGTGTGAATAAAGAATTTATTGATTACTATTTTGAGGTGTGTACTGTTTAAAATTTTCCTTCGATTTTACTATCTTGATAATGTTGTAACAGCAAAAATATCAAAGAGCTGCTTTTTCCTACACTTATATTTCGTAGATTTTTTACTTTTTTAGATCAATGTCTCTTATTTTCTAAGTCTCATCTTTGTTGAATTATTCAGGTGTTTTTTGGTCGCTAAATTCAAAGGGAACACCCATTTTTCCAAAAATGGACCTTTTGTCAAATTTTTGCCCACATGTAAGACAACATTAGATTAATTTTTGAAATTTTTTTGAAACGTTTGGCAACATAATCAATAGGTAGAAGTAAAAAAATTACTTTTGTGTTCAGCGAATAAATAGAATAATAATGGAAATATTTACATTCTTGATCAGGAAAAATTATTTTTATTTTAGTTTCATATTATCAGTCGTAAAACAAAATAACAGGAAAACAGTAAAATTTAAGTGACCCGTGAATGTGTAAAAGATTGTTTCAGGGTATACAGAAAGTACGGGTTACTCGACGGAAGTGTTTGTTGTCGGATTTGATCTGGACTTTGGGTCCTTAACCCAAAGCATTTTTTATTAGTTAGCGAAATTACTAAAAATAACAACTGATGATCTTAATAATATTTGAATTTTATTTTTAATCAAAATTAAAATGGACGAGAATTTAGAAAATGCGTAAATAAACTTAAGATCCCAAGATTTCTTGACGCTTCCGGCTGGAGTGTCAGTTTTTATTACGTTTAACTCAATAAAATGTGAATGTTTTATTTTGCATTTTTATTGTCTTTTAGCGAAATTTATTGCACAGCTGACATTTATAAGCTTCTTCACCTGTGTGAAGTAAAAAAACAGAAAATGCATTTCGAAAAAATTTTGGAATACTGGATCAAGTTATCAACACGATGTAGGTTTAAAAAGGGAAAGCAATTCGTTTAATCAGTTTTGAGATATCATGTCCACAAGGAGTCCATGTTACTTAACTTCGCTCTATAAAAATTGTACAAAAATTCTTAATTTTTGAGCTAAATATTACCTTATTGAAATCCTCTTCAATAATTAAAATTTTCAACAAAAAAAAAATAAATATTAAAGCCAATTTTAATCGACGATAAATAAAATTTTAATTTCATAAAATATTTTAATTTAATTATTTATTTTATTTTTGATTTATATTTATTTTTCATTTTATATTTAGTTAATAATTATCATGGTTTATTAAATTTTTATAAAAATTAATGAAGCATATAAAATGCGTAAATAATTTTTAATAAATATATGTATTAAAATTCAATTAAATGATATGGTTCATATTAAATAAAGCTTATATTCAAATAATACAATTAAAAATTTAAAAAAAAAAAAGTTAAATTTATTTTAATTTTTAATATTTTAAATATCAATATGCATAATTATTTTTAAATAATTCAATTATTTAAACATTGTAGTTAAAAAAAATATACTTCAGTATTTCAGTAGCTTGTTAAAGCATGAAAATTTTATAATAAATGTAGTTAATTGCCCTTAGGCAGTGAATATGTATCTTAGTGATTCTATATTTAATATTTTTTGTGTTGGATATCCATGCACAGAGTATTCCCGTGACGGAGTTTCGGATTTTTGAGCATCATAGCTTCCTTGCAGTTCAGTTGCCCATAATAAAAGTTTTAATAAAATGCATGTAGTTTTTTATGCTTTGTCATTTATTTTTTAGTAATACTTTGTGTTTCAACTTCATTTTTTGAATATAGGCCCCCTCCGAAATTTTTTGGCCCCCCCGAAAAAATTTTCTGGATACGTGCCTGCTGAAATAATGACATTAATAAGATTAACTGATATACAAAAAGCCAAAATTGTGTTGCGGTAAAAGTCTATCTCAGGTTCTAACGCACATACTTGAATAAAATTACTTCTTTGTAAGTCGTAATACGTGAACATGAAAATACCGAAATAAACAAGCGTTTTACGTTTTGTGACTATAGAAAACGAAATAAACGTCTACCAGGGAACTGGTAAAATAAATTTTTATTCAAAGCTTTGTAGTGATTCTTGTTTCCAAGAAAATTAAAAGAACTTTTTTATATCATTTGTAAACTTAAATAAAGTTCTTTTTTTCATTGGGTCAGTGAATTCCTAATTAATTATTATAAAATATATATAAATGTATCCTTATTACATTTTTATGATATTAAATTTTTTTATAAAGAACTTCAAGTATTTTTCTAAGAATGAAAATTGAAATTATTAAATATATATAAGTCTTTTTATTAAAAATTCTGTGAAACTTTTTGATACAAAAAAATTAATTATTTTTATTACAAAAAACGAGTTTTTTCAAACGAAATAAATACTAGCAACCTTTGAAAATGGGTAAAACGAAGCAAAATACAGACATATTAGATTTTTAAGCTTTTTTAAAAATGAAATTTTAATATTTACTCAGTTCATCTATTCAATGGTATAAAGTAGGCTGAAAAAAAATGTAGTCCTAAGGCAAATAAAATAATTATTCTCTATTAAAATAACATTAAGAAATTTTTGTTTAATTGATCAATTCTTATAATATTTAGAAATTACCGACTATTTTAAATTTCCTCACAAATTAACCAAAAATACATTTTTTTCAAGAAGCATTATAAGCAAAAGCTAACATTTAATAGAAAACATCATCCATTAAGGGTCGCAATAACACTTTAAAAACATTTGAATTGTAAATTTACAATTATTTTAATTCTTATAGTAGGAAGTAAAAGGAGTTCTTGATGAAAACAATAACATGAATTACTTGAAGTGACATTTATTCCTAAAATGTAAGACTATTTAAAAAATTACTCATAGTTAAGCCACCGAAGAGGACCATTCGTGGAAATACGTCTTGCGTGGATAAAATTGGGTGTTGTTTATATTTTTTGGCCTCCTGAAACCGAAACCAGGATCCATTTTTACCCAAAAGTGGCAGATTAATTGTCATTAAAAAATTATTGCAAAATTGGCGATCTGAAGTTAAAAATTTATAAAATTTTAAAAAGGGACCAAAGAAAGTTTGTAGTTTGACAATGTAGTTTGACCTGATAAACCTGAATTTTCTATTTTTAAAGTAATCAGATGATAGGAACAAGAAACTGGTAATTTTTAAGCGAAATCAACTTGAAATTCGTGTTCAGCAGATAGAAAAAAATTTAATAATATATGTATCACATGAATTTGACCGACTCTTTTCAATAATTTGTCAACAATTATATATATTGTTAATATAATTAATTTGATACCTTCAAAAATCAAAAATTCGGGTTTGGCAAGTCAAATTACATAAAATTTCTTTGGTTCTTTTTAAAATTTTCTAAAATGCTATCTTCAGCCCACAAATTATGTCTAATTTCGCTATAATTTGTTAATAAAAATTAATCTGTTACTTTTAGATAAAAATTTACCCCAGATTTCGAGAGACCAAAAAACATAAATAATACCCTCTTTTATCCAAGCAGAACGTCCACGATAGGTCCACTTCGGCGGCTTGACAATCAACCCAAACATTTAAATAAGTATAACTCAAAAAAGTTAAGCACACTATATAATTATAATTGAATTTCGATTTGATTTGTAAATATCATTGTTTGAAAATGTTTGAAAATAAAATTAACACATGAAGCATTATTTATTTGCCTATATATAATTTCAAACTCATTTCACTTGCGAGAAAAAAAAATCTTTAAATTTAAATAATTAAGTCCATATAATAAATAGAATGTTATAGAATTTTATAGAATCTACTAATAAATTTCTTAATATAATTTTTAATAATTTTTTTTTGTTGTTAAAAATATATGATTCATTCATTAAATTCGCTATTTTTTAGTTTTTAACATTATAAAACTTTTTCAAAGCTAATAAAATTATCGAAAACATCATAAAAATTTAAATAATATAATGTTGAATCTAACGATCATATGAGAGCTGTAACTATTATACCTACAACATGTCGTTCAGGCTGGTATAGCTCTGCAAATAACATGATGTTTGATAAAAGTTACATACATTAAAAATAATGAAATTAAAAAAAAAAAAAAAAAAAAAAACAAAAAAAAAAAATTCATAAAGAATTATCTCTTTAGGGCTGGTATTGCTCCTCAAGGTCGATAATTCAAACTCTTAATTTAATTAACGCTCCAAAATGCTTACACAAAATCATAGTAAAATGTTTTTGATAACAATGTTTCATCCCGGAAACACCTGATAGAATCATCAGTGAGGCTCAAGTGTTTCCTGCCTCATACAATGTTATTCATTAATATTGACATGAAAGAATTTGATTTAAAACTTTTTTTTTTTTTTTAATTTTATTATTTTTAATGTATGTAACTTTTATCAAACATCATGTTATTTGCAGAGCTATACCAGCCTGAACGACATGTTGTAGGTATAATAGTTACAGCTC
This sequence comes from Anagrus nilaparvatae, assembly GCA_022575985.1. NCBI lineage: Eukaryota > Metazoa > Arthropoda > Insecta > Hymenoptera > Mymaridae > Anagrus > Anagrus nilaparvatae. The sequence goes on along the minus strand of JAKSXM010000181.1, from coordinate 598,884 downwards.
TCATATGATCGTTAGATTCAACATTATATTATTTATATACATAAATGAGAGCGTTAGCTTCAAAAAAGTTTTTTTTTTTTTTTTTTTATCATAAAAATTTACTTAAATGGCATTAAATTATAATAATAAAATAATAAAACACATAAATATTTTTATTTTTCTTACAATTTATCCTAAATAATTGACTTTTTTAATAAAAATAAAAATAAATATCTAAAAAGTATACTTCTTAATAATACTTAAGAAAGCATAAGCTTAAAACGTAAAAAATATATAGATAAGTAAAATTTATAATAAAACTTACAAACTGTTTGTGAACTGACAATCAACAAACATGTAGAAATCGAAATTTCTTGCTACTGTCGCAGAAAAATTTTATACGGCCCTTCGCCTCGGAAGGTAATTTACCTGCGTTTTAGGCCATTCTTTACTTTTCTGGACACGAGCCGAAAATATACGATAATAAGTCGAATCGAATCGAAAAGTCTCTAAATCTAAAATATTTTAAGTCCCTAAATCAAAATCATTCTAAGTCAATTTGCCCCCCTTCAAATTTGGCATATTTGATCCCTCCCAAAAATGGCATGCTTTAAATACCCACCCACACACAAACATACACACAGACTTTTTTATCAACGAGTTTTTAGCTTCCTGAGGTCTCAAAACGTGCTTATATGCAAAAAAATTAAAATTTCACCTAACACAATGATTCGTCTATGAGGAACCAAAATCAAAAATTAAAACATTGATTGACTTTAAATTGCAAACGATTGGCAAGTTAGTCTGAGCTCAGCTTTGACTAATTACTATTGAATGGATAAAGTAATGTTCTAAGATAGAGAGAAAGTAGAAAGATTATTATTTACACACCATTAACAGTTTAAAATTAAAGTACGATTTAAATCAAAGGTATAAAATAAGAAAATACGTGTAAGAATAATGGAATTTAGTCACATTTTCTTAATTTAATATTTTATAAATTATCACATTTAATAAATTCTTTGCTTTCATTCATAGAAAAATATCTAGGTCATCATTGTCTACGCAACAATAATCTGTAAACAATGGAATAAAATAGTAGGGGAAATAATTTATGAATTTGAAACAAAAGAAAGAAAACTTAAATTATGCTGGAAAAAAGTTGGATTAATAGTAATCAATTGAGATACCTCATTTTTTCGTTTCATTTGTTCAATTCATTTTTTCAAAATCAAATCTGACACTATAGTTTATAGTATTATTTTTATGATGATCTTAGTGCAAAGTTCAATTTTTTCAAAATTCTCACTTTTTAAATAAATCATATTTTTGGATTGCCATATTTAAATTTAACCAATGCATGAATAGCATTAAAAATAAATTAGTTGGCTTCAAATTTTATTAGAATATTATAAAATGCATCTACCTCATTATTTCGAGAAAATTAGCAGCTTTGATTTAGCGTTAAGTGAATTCCATTATTATAAATCAAATGAAACACCACTCTACTCACAGTTTTGTCTCTCATTTTCGTTATATTCAAATGTATGTCAGGAGAGGTTAGTGATCTAAGAATGATTTTTAAATTTAAAATATCTGATCTTATCAATTCGAAAAAATATAAAATAGTAGAAGAATATTGATTCAAGAATTCAAAAAAAAAAATTTTATTTTATCCTGAAAAATGAATTCACCTAATTTTTTTTCTATAACCGCTTCAGGTTAGTACCCAAAAAAATAAAAAATAGGCTGTGAATTGGTATATTAGTTCCCATAGATACTTCCCTTGCAGGAGAAATCAGTAGAATGAACCAACTTAATAGTACTTAAAGTTTTAACCTTAGATAGGTTTTGAAGGTTTTTAGAGCGTGAAAAAAGGTAAATTGTACAGTTTTTTATAAATTAATCCATACTTGCTTGCGTTACAATTTCCTAAATTCATTGGTTTTACTAATTATTTTTAGAGAGTTTTTGTTACCTCATATGTATGGTAGCTTAGAAAAATCATTTTCGGCCTCAATTAGGTAAATTCATTGCACAGAAAAAGTTTTCAGATTTCTTGAATAAATATATCTTCAACTATATCAAACGTCTATTAATAACTTTTTACTACAAAAAAATTTAATTATTATTAAATTAATTTTTAACGCTTTATGGTCACAGAGAAATTGTTATTCAAAGAGAGACTTTAAGATAAGAAATTTTTTTATAAGGAATCTGATAGTCTATTTGTATTAACAAGGGAAAGTCATGAATGTCAGTGCCACAACCTTTAAGAGTAACTTTAAATAATTTATTCAAGACAAAACTTTCAAAATATTTGAGTAAGTTTTTAAGGTGATCAGTTAGTAATTCAAACTAATTTCATCTTATAAATATCAGATCTTAACTACATTAAACTCTTAAAAATTTTAAGATTAGTATTTTCTTTGGGGCCGGATGCTGAAATACATTACAATTTTGATTATATAGGGTTTTGCTTAAATTTGTAAGCTAATATTTAATTGTTATAAAATTATCAATGTTCAATAAACTTAAATACGAAAAACAAAAAACGCGTTTACGACATAAGCCAATGCAAATAGTACCTGTATTGCATTCTGTGTACATGTACTATACAACACCAATATGATCTATATTTTTCTATACAGATAGTTGAACAAGTATGTATAGGACCTTATTTAATTTGTATACACCTGCTACAGGCCATACAATAACTTTAGCATCCAGCTTCTGTGGTAAAATATAGTTGGTTCCTCATAGAGGAACCTTTGTGATAGATGAAATTTTGATTTTTGATTTTTTGGCATATAAGCACGTTTTGGGACCTCAGGAAGCTAAAAAACCGGTTTTTAAAAAAAGTCTGTATGTGTGTGTGTGTGTGTGTGTGTGTGTGTGTGTGTGTGTGTGTGTATGTATGTAACCGGTAAAATTTCACAACCATTATGGAATTAAGACCTAATTTTTTTTTCAAAAATTTTTTCATCAAAAAATCTCAAACTACTTTTTTTTTTTTTAATTTGGATGTAATACCTCATTTATTTCCACGAAAGTACTTATATTTGAAAGTACGATTTTTACTCGATATCTCGAATCTGATAACTAATTTTTTGAAAATTTTTTTCTCAAAATTTTTTTCACCAAAAAATACAAAAAATACCAATTTTTTTTTTCTTTACGGACGCAGTACTTAATTTATTTCTGTGGAAGTACTAGTTTTAGAAATATCGTTTATAGCATTTTTTTGGACCTGATACTTAATTTTTTCAAAATTTTTTTCTCAAAATTTTTGTCGCCAAAAAATACAAAAAACGCCAAAATTTTTTTTATTTTAGGACGTAATACTTAATTTTTTCCTATGAAAGTACGAATATCTAAAATTATCGTTTGTAAAGGATTTCTCCATCTGATACGTAATTTTTCGAAATTTTTTTTTTTCAAAACTTTTTACATAAAAAAATTAAAAAAACACTATATTTTTTTTTCTTTTTGGATGTAGTACCTCATTTTTTTCCATAAAAGTACTGATATCTAGAAGTATCGTTTTTACTCTATATCTCAAATCTTATAATTTATTTTTGAAAATTTTTTTCTCAAAATTTTTTTCACCAAAAAATACAAAAAATACCAATTTTTTTTTTCTTTACGGACGCAGTACTTAATTTATTTCTGTGGAAGTACTAGTTTTAGAAATATCGTTTATAGCAATTTTTTGGACCTGATACTTAATTTTTTTTAAATTTTTTTCTCAAAATTTTTGTTGCCAAAAAATACAAAAAATGCCAAAATTTTTTTTATTTTAGGACGTAATACTTAATTTTTTTCTATGAAAGTACGAATATCTGAAAATATTGTAACCGGTGATATTTCACAAATAATTTCTAATAAATTTTATTTTGGAATTAAGACCTAATTTTTTTTTCCAAAATTTTTTCATCAAAAAATCTCAAACTATTTTTCTTTTTTTTAATTTGGATGTAATACCTAATTTATTTCCATGAAAGTACTTATATTTGAAAGTACGATTTTTACTCGATATCTCGAATCTGATAACTAATTTTTTTTAAATTCTTTTCTCAAAATTTTTTTCACCAAAAAATACAAAAAAAAACTTAATTTTTTTTTATTTTTGGATGTAGTACCTAATTGATTTCTATGACAGTACTAGTTTTAGAAATATCGTTTATAGTAATTTTTTGGACCTGAAACTTAATTTTTTCAAAATTTTTTTCTCAAAATTAAAAAATCAAAAAAATTAAAAAATCTGTAATATTTTTTTTTTTTTTAGTGTAATACTTCCTTTAATTCCATGAAAGTACTAATATTTGAAAATTTTGCAATCGGTGGTATTTAACAACCATTATGGAATTAAGATCTAATTTTTTTTTCAAAAATTTTTTCATCAAGAGATTTCAAAATACTTTTTTTTTTTTTTAATTTAGGTGTAATATCTCATTTATTTCCATAAAAGTACTTATATTTGAAAGTATGGTTTTTACTCGATATCTCAAATCTGATAATTAATTTTTTGAAAATTTTTTTCCCAAAATTTTTTTCACAAAAAAATACAAAGAATACCAAATTTTTTTTTTGTTCAGACGTAGTACCTAATTAATTTCTATGAGAGTACTAGTTTTAGAAAGCTTATTCATAGCAATTGGTTCCTCATAGAGGAACCTTTGTGATAGATGAAATTTTGATTTTTGATTTTTTGGCATATAAGCACGTTTTGGGACCGCAGGAAGCTAAAAAACCGGTTTTTAAAAAAAGTCTGTATGTGTGTGTGCGTGTGTGTGTGTGTGTGTGTGTGTGTGTGTGTGTATGTATGTAACCGGTGAAATTTCACAACCATTATGGAATTAAGACCTAATTTTTTTTTCAAAAATTTTTTTATCAAAAAATCTCAAACTACTTTTTTTTTTTTTTAATTTGGATGTAATACCTCATTTATTTCCACGAAAGTACCTATATTTGAAAGTACGATTTTTACTCGATATCTCGAATCTGATAACTAATTTTTTGAAAATTTTTTTCTCAAAATTTTTTTCACAAAAAAATACAAAAAACACTAATTTTTTTTTTCTTTTTGGACGTAGTACCTAATTTATTTCTTTGAGAGTACTAGTTTTAGAACTATGGTTTATAGCATTTTTTTGGACCTGATACCTAATTTTTTCAAAATTTTTTTCTCAAAATTTTTGTAGCCAAAAAATACAAAAAATGCCAAAATTTTTTTTATTTTAGGACGTAATACTTAGTTTTTTTCTATGAAAGTACTAATATTTGAAAATTTTGCAATCGGTGGTATTTAACAACCATTATGGAATTAAGATCTAATTTTTTTTTCAAAAATTTTTTCATCAAAAAATCTCAAACTACTTTTTTTTTTTTTTTTAATTTGGATATAATACCTCATTTATTTCCATAAAAGTACTTATATTTGAAAGTACGATTTTTACTCGATATCTCGAATCTGATAACTAATTTTTTGAAAATTTTTTTCCCAAAATTTTTTTCACCAAAAAAATACAAAGAATACCAAATTTTTTTTTTGTTCGGACGTAGTACCTAATTAATTTCTATGAGAGTACTAGTTTTAGAAAGTATTCATAGTAATTTTTTGGATCTGATACCGAATTTTTTCAAATTTTTTTTCTCAATATTAATAAAACAAAAAAATTAAAAAATCTGTAATATTGTTTTTTTTTTAAGTGTAATACCTAATTTATTGAAAATTTTTTTCTAAAAATTTGTTAAATAAAAAACATTAAATCACAGCAACATTTTTTTTCTTTTAAAATACGGTATTTAACTTTTTTTTATGAAATTCTGATATCTCAAATTATAATTTTTATTAGATAAAATAGACCATTATAAATATTTTGCTATTGTTAATGAGGAACCATAGTGCCAATCACTTGGCAGCGTTTTTTAATTGTTAACAAGCTTTTGCTGTACCTTACATACGTCTAGAAATATAGAAACACTCAAAAAAAATTTAAAGATTGATATTTGTAGGCCTAGAAAACTTATCTGATTCGACCGTTGTTAAGGGGTAGGCTTCCAAACTACAATATCAGCCACCTAAAAAATTTGAAGTAAATTGAACCCCCAAAAAACATGACCTCTCCTTATGAGTATCATAATAACTGTACACGTTAAAATCTAATTAACAGAAAATTATCATCTCTACATAAATCTTTTATATACTCTCTAACTAAAATATATACATATATTTATATCATGAAAGAGATAAAGGTTAAGCTAAGAACTGTCGACAAAGAAACTCTTCGTCTTAGACGTCGAATATATATATATGTACCAAAGAAACTTGAAAGCACATACAAAATCTAATGCGGATAGTTGGATTTAGTACAACGATTTACGGACTCAATGTTTTATATTATTTCTGTCTCACTCTGTTCAACATTCACTATATATATATTGTATATATATAAATGTGTTTGTCTCCAATAACCTCTTTGTTCATTGTTCTATACATACAGTTTACCTTATTATATAAAATATTGTCCAAGTGCATTTATGCTGAATAACTGAACACTATAGACAAATATTCACTGGAATATTACTATATATATATAACTATTATGCATACAATATATATATAAATACATTATTATATTATATATGCATAGAGAGATAGAATGAAAATTTTGCTTATATGTTTTAGAAGGTCCAAGATTCACAAAGTCAATATCCAACGTGACTGTTCCCGTGGGAAGAGAAGCTATTTTAGATTGTGACGTTGAGGGTTTGTCTAACTATAAGGTAAAATTATTTAAACAGATATATACGTGTGTGTGTATTTAATTCTCTATTATTAAATTTTGTTTTAATTATTTTAATATCATCAAATATTTCTGTTATTTTAAATATGGATTAAATATTAAATGATAATATAATAGTTTTAGTTTAAATCAAGAAATAGTTTTATGTATAGCTGGGTGTTTTGAAACTTTACTTTTGAAGAGTACTTCAATGTCACGTCTTTTCCTGTAGCGTGAAAATTGATACTATACATTGCTCTTATCCTTAATTATACCAGAATCCTTTTGAAATGACTGTAAATTTATATATATTTTCTCTGCCTTTTAAAATTTAAGATTTTAATTAAAAGATCATTTACTAAACGACATATGATTTTGTTTTAAATTTCATACTAGTTGGTATATATATATATATATATAACATAAGCTTTTATGAATATTTAAATATATATGAATAATTCTTAGTTAAAATAGTTGCTTTTCGAAAACTTGAAAAATTAAATTAAGTATAAGCCGTATTATATAATGATAATTCCATAATCAGAAAAGTTGCTTTTGCTAGCTTTAAAATTATATTGAAAATATTAGATGAAAAAAATATCAAATGAGATGTTCAAATGAGCTTAAAGCTTGAAGTTCATTTAACTTGTAAGATTAATTTCGATAAACGTATTGAATATTTGGATAATTTTGGTATTTTTAAATACTTCTTTTAACATGGAACATGTTTAGAAGCAGGGGGTACTTCTGTAATGGGGGTAATTTATTTAAATAAATAATTTTTAATAATATACATACATATTAATTTATTAATATATTTATACTTTAAGAGCGCCTTTTAATAAATATATGTATGTATAGTTATTTAGTAGTAGTGATAATATTAATAAGGGGGAATTACCTCCGTAATTCGGCTAGCTCGGCATAAGAACAATTTTTTCTAATTATTGACTTAGAAAATCATTAGTAAAATATTTAAAGGATTGATTTTTAGCCAATTTCTCAAAAAGGGTTGCATTTTCTATTGTTGTTCTTACATAATTTTCTTTATTTAAGTTAAATTGAATAATGTTTAGTGGCCAAATAGGTGACTGGTCCCATGGACTTCTATCCCGTTGGTCGCACCATTCATAAGGCACACATGGGTCCTTTAGCAGTATCAAATACCTAAAAAGTCTGTCATGGACCTTTTCAGGTGGCCAATCAGAAGCTAAAGCGAACTCATCCATTTTTTGACAAAACGTAATGAACTGCATATTCTTAATGGTACGCCTCAGTTCCTGTACTTCCTTACGTTTCTCATAAGCCCGCCTACTGCTGGACTGATGAGTTACTTTTAAATAAATTTCTTGCAAATGCATATTTTAAATTTTATTTTAATTTTTATCGCTTAGCTTTAGCTCAAGCGCTCACCCCTTCCGTAAAAAAAAGTAGGCACATTAACTTAAAAAAAAACTTTTATATTCAAGAACTGAGCACGGAAAGTTTTCCCAGTGAATATTTGAAATTAAAAGTTAATAATTTTAATAAGTAATTCTACCTTTTTTTTTATATTTGCCGAAAAGTTTTTGGTGTTAAACATTAAGGCTATTTTCGGCTGGGGGAGCAAATTTTATGTGGTTAAGAGGAAATTATGTTAATTAAAAAAATTTTGGAAATTAATTGTTTAATATGATAAAAAATAAATTTTTAATATTTTATATGTAAGTAAATTTTTAAATATTATATGAGTAAATGAATATTATCAAAAACTAGAATTGAGAATATAATTTATTATTGTAATTTATTATTGTAATGGAACGTTAATTAATAAAGCCTAAAATTTATAATTAAAAATCTTTATTATACTTTTTTATGGGAAGTACTGTTTTTAATTTAATTTTAATAAAAATGTTCTTTTTAATAATAAAAAAAAATAATACTACTTATTGTAAAATATTTTATTTTTCTTTAAAAATTTACAACAAAAAAGAAAAATAATTTATTAATGGATTTTTGATTTTGTTCTCAGTACTATTAATTTACTTTCTGAGAATAATAGTATTATAATATTTATATTTGTTTATATTTTTATACCATATACTAGATTACCCGGGACGAGTATAAGACTGAGCGAAGCTATAGAAAATTTTTTGATTTATTTTATAACTTTTTTTAAATCATTATATTATTATTTCTTATTTAAAAATAATCCAAGTTAAAACTTAATAGTTTCGTATTTAATCATCTGCATAAGTATTATTTTATCGTATATATAGTTTATTTGGTCTAGGAGTAATTGTTTTGTTTTTTAAAATAAATTTAGGCATATTAATGAAAAAAAATATAATTTATTGAATTATCTATGTATGAAATTGAATATAATTTTTTTTATTTTATTTTTATATTTTAGTGAATATCGTTTTTCAATTTGTCTAAAAACTTTTGTTTGTCTTTAAAAGAAGCACATAATCGAATAGAGTCGTATCTATATTTGTTGTAATCTTTTATTAGAATTAAATCGTTTATTGATTTAACTCTACTTAATCCAATGTAAGTGGTACCTAATTGCCGTTCACTGTCTCCAATATGGAGAAACATTTTATAAATAGTTTGGCCTTGGGATTTATGTATGGTTATTGAATATGATAACATAAGTGGTATTTGTATTCGGCTGCATTGTATTTTATTATGTGTCCATGTACGGTTTAGAGGTATTATTGGAAATAGATTTTTATATAAATAGGGTCCTTTATAATTATCAAATTCTACCATGACAGCTTCTGGTAATTGCGGTGGTGAATTATTTTCAGCATAAATTATTTCTCTCACATATCCTAAAGTACCATTTATTAAACCTCCTTCAGTCCATAAGTTTGCCCGTAACATGACATGACAATTTTTAGATAAGTATAAAACATATTGTAACCCTGATGCTTTTTCATCAGAACAACGAATGGCTACACTAGGTGCATTTGTGGCTACAATTCTAGCTACTGGGTTTCCTGTGTTTTTCAAATGTTTTTCGTTATGTTCATCTACTTGTATGCATTTCGGGTATAAATGTATTGCATTTTCAAACTTATCCAATTCATTTTTTGGTATAACAGTTTGCCGTCTGTTGTGCAATGCTTCATAGTTTTTTTGTGACAGTTCAGCGTTTGCTATTTCATCTAATAACTTAGAATATGGTGTTTCATTACCTTTTTGTCGGTGTGCATTTTGTAAACAGAAATATTTCTGAAACTCGTTAAAAACAAGTTTTCCTTGTAATTGCATTTTATTAGTATGTTTTTTGGTACTAAATATTGCTGTATATCCTACGGGTGTTAATTGGTTATAATCTCCGAATAAGTAACTTTTTGTTTTTAGAGGATGTGGAAAATTGAAACGACATGTAAGTTTATTTGATTTGTATTTGTAACGTAAGTAATGTTTGCCATGTATTGTATGTCTTTGCAATCGATTTAATAAATCTATTAAATCGTTTGTCAATCGTTCCTTTTTTATATCTGAAAAATTCTCTTTAGATGGATGAGAAACGCCTATATCATGTCTTGGGTTAATAGCTAAACAAAAGTTATCAAAATATGTACAAAGTTTTTTTATTTCTTCTTCCGATAAATTATTGTAATCAAATGATGGTGCATCTGCTAACTATAATATGCCATGTATATGCGGGGATCCTCTAAATTGCCATTCCCATCTGTACCAAAAATCAGATACATTAAATATAGGTTTTATCACATGTTTTATAAATTTTTCCACTCGTATTTTAAAAAAGTAGCTGACTATCGCTAAGTGTAAGGAAAATTGTTGTTTTGGTTCCTCATAGAGGAACCATTGTGTTCGGTCAAAATTTTTTTTTTGATTTTTTGGTATATAAGCACGTTTTGAGACCTCAGGAAGCTAAAAAACCGGTTTTTAAAAAAAGTCTGTATGTGTGTATGTGTGTGTGTACGTACGTACGTACGTATGTAATCGCTGATATTTCACAAACATTATGGAATTAAGACCTAATTTTTTTTTCAAAAATTTTTTCTCCAAAAAGGTCGAGGTACTTTTTTTTTTTTTTAATTTGGATGTAATACCTCATTTATTTCCATGAAAGTACTTATATTTGAAAGTATGGTTTTCACATGATATCTTGAATTGGATACTTAATTTTCTGAAAATTTTTTTTCTAAAATTTTTTTCACAAAAAAATACAAAAAATACCAATTTTTTTTTCTTTTTGGACGTATTACCTAATTTATTTCCATGGAAGTACTAGTTTTAAGAACCTTGTTTATTGTAATTTTTTGGATCTGATACTTAATTTTTTCAATATTTTTTTTCTCAAAATTAAAAAAAAAGAGAAATAAAAAAAACTGCAATATTTTTTTTTTTTTTTGGTGTAATACCTCATTTAATTCTATGAAGGTACTAATATCTGAAAATATTGTAACTAGTGATATTTCAAAACCATTATCGAATTAAGACCAAATTTTTTTTTCAAACATTTTTTTATTAAAAAATCTCAAATTCCTTTTTTTTTTTTTAATTTGTATGTAATACCTCATTTATTTCCATGAAAGTACTTGTATTTGAAAGTATGGTTTTCACATGATATCTCAAATCGGATACTTAACTTTCTGAAAATTTTTTTCCTAAAATTTTTTTCACAAAAAAATACGAAAAATACCAATTTTGTTTTTCTTTTTGGACGTAGTACCTAATTTATTTCCACGGAAGTACTAGTTTTAGAAATATTGTTTATTGTAATTTTTTTGAACTGATACTTAATTTTTCAAAATTTTTTTTGTCAAAATTAAAAAAAAAAGAGAAATAAAAAAAACTGCAATATTTTTTTTTCTCACTCTCATCTAGTCAAATAGACTACTGTGATTTAATAATAATAATAATAATAATTACTTAAATTATTGCCTAACGATTAAATTCTACCTCGACTCCCAATTCCGAATTCCTAATACCTATACCTGAAAATTAATTGGAGCAGTTAAAAGAAGTTAGTGAAGATTGTTGGTAATATTTAGTAAAGTTAAGTTTTATATTGTGATAAAACTTATTAAGATTTATAATGTGATAGGTCAAATTTCGATTTGTAAACTATTTTTTTTTTTTTTTTTTAATTTGGTTGTAATACCTAATTTATTTCCATGAAAGTACTTATATTTGAAAGTACGATTTTTATTCGATGTCTCGAATCTGATAATTAATTTTTTTAAAATTATTTTTCCAAAATTTTTTTCACAAAAAATTACAAAAAAACATTAATTTTTTTTTTCTTTTTGGACGTAGTACCTAATTTATTTCTTTGAGAGTACTAGTTTTAGAAAGTTCATTTATAGTAATTTTTTGGATATGAAACCGAATTCTTTCAAAATTTGTTTTCTCAAAATTAAAAAAACAATCATTTTGGATGTAATATTTCATTTATTTCCATGAAAAAACTTATATTTGAAAATATGGTTTTTACTTGATATCTCGGATCTGATAATTAATTTTTTGAAAATTTGTTTCAAAATTTTTGATTAATAAAAAAAACTTAAAAATTAATATAAATGTATGTATGATTGCATGCTTATAATTGGCTCATTGTTTGAGGAACCTTAGTGCCAGCTAGTTGGCAGGGTATTTTTCAATTGTTTGACCATGGTTATTAGTTCTTCACATCGTTGATACCAATAACTGTTAGTTTACTTTAATTTATTTTAGATGAATAAACCATTACATGTTTCCAGAAGTTTTTATCGTTTTTTAATTTATCTTTTAGCTGTTCTATAGTGCATTCTTGTAATTTTGCTTTATTTACGTAAATTCCTGCTTTTTGTAACATTCCGTGTCGCATTACGGTATTCATAGCAAAAAATCTGAATCTTGGATCTTGTGCAAATCTTTTATCTTTATATTTCATAAGATGTTTGAAATATTCGTCTAAAGTCACTTTGATTTCTCTAGTTTGTGAAAAGTCTGCTACTCCTCGAGGAAATAAATGTGCGAATGCACAAGCTATGTAACCTTCCGTGGTAAATTCATTAATTGGATCCTTTTCTAAAGTTGGGTAATTTAAATTTAATTCTTCTTTTATCCTATTATCTTGATTAATAATTGATATATTCTGTATATTTGATTCAGTTAATGTATTATCATAAATTTCTGATGAATTGTCCGATTTGTTAGAATTATTGTCCAGATTTTCCATCTTATTAATTTCTAAAGATTGTAATTCATTACCTATGTTTCCATTATTTGGTAACTGTTTTAAAATATCCTCATCTATTTCAATATCTTTGTAATAAATATTATTTAATTTTAGCCATACAAGTGCATTTCTTATTTTATCAGAACGCACTTTGAAATCACTAAATCCACTTGGTGTTTCTTTATGAAAAATTAATGTAGATGGTAAATTATTTGGATGTATCGGTAATTTGTTAATATATTCATTAATATATTGTCGAAAGTTAATTATGTTTCCAGAGTTTGAATACTTATTTCCTTTAATTCTGTAAATTGTAATTATCGGATGTATTCTTGCTATCAACATTTGTTCTATATAACTTAAATCGCATAATTCATAATTCATCGGGTACCGCATCCGGATCCATATTATTATCAGCAGTAAATTTGTTTGATTTTTTGCAATTGGTGCAGATGTTATTTTTATCCGTATGAATATCATAAAATGATCTGTTACATTTGATGCATTCTTCTGTGACTATATTTTGACATTCTTTGTCAAATGAATTTCCTGCTTTGATTGTTTTATCCGTGAATATGTTTGGTAATTCGAAATTATTTGATTAACTATTTTGATTATCCTGAATTTTATTTGTTTTGGCTTCATTTAATCTTCTTGGTGTTAAATATTTTCTATGCATAATATTACGTTGTTTAGTTGATTTTTTCGTAACTTTAGGCATTTTTCTGCTGAAATTTGTAATATAAGCTATGTAATTATATGTGTTCAAATATAGTTAAATTAATTTTAAATTCGTAAATAATATATTTGGCAAAATTTTTTTCATTTTAATTTTTTGTTTTGAAAATTATAATTTTAAGAATATTTTCTCCTTATAAATTATGAAATTGTGAAATTTCAAATTAATTTTTAATTACAGTAATAATTCATTTTAATTATTTACTTTTATTTTGAGTAATTAATTTATTTAAAATCGTTTTTTATTACCTAAGAAATCCTTTTGTAAATTTAGAAACGTACATTGTTAAAAACAATTCCGGTAATTTTACGATAAAATTGTAAATTAATAATAATTTTATAAAATTTTAAAAAAATTCTTAATTTTTCGATAAAAATCGGAAGTTTAAGGTATTCATACCAGTACATGAAGGGTTAAGGATTTTCTTTTATTAAATGTGAAATATTTAATAAATAAGTCTTGGAAAATCGGAAAATATACTGGGTCAAAAAAATGAAAATTTTTATCCAGAAAAATGTTTTTTTCAATTGAAAACCCTTTAGGCAATGTAAAATGTTTATTCCAATATATTTTGGATTTGCTATTTTGGAAAATATTTTCGGTAAAAAAAATAAAAATTTTCGACAATAATAACATTTTATAAATCTCAAAATCCCCCCAGACAATGTAAAAAGCTTATTTGGTTGTGTTTTTTGGTTTGCCATCTTGGAAAATTGGAAAATTGTTTTTGGTGAAAAATCTCAAACCTCTAGGATATCAGAATTTTTGATAGAGAAGACTAAAATACTTTAAAAAGTTTCGCATTTTAACTACAAGAAAACAGTTTTGAACACTTTTAAACACTTTTAAACACATTTGATGAGTTTTTATTTTTGACAGGGAAAATTTTTTGGTTAGTAATAAAATTTGCAAATTTTTTTCTTTAATTTTTGTGTTAAAGTACAAAATTGGAAAATTTATTACGGATAAAAGTTTGATATTTTCCTTTATAAAAACGATATTTTCAAATTTTCTAAATTGCATTAAAGTGAAATTGTTAAAAATTTTATTTTTAAAATTGATATTTTGTACTTGATAAATTCCCAAGTAATGTTCAAAGTATTTATATATATTCTCTATATTTATGTTCTGGATTTGTTATTTTGTAAAATTCTAAAATTATTTTGATTAACAGCAAAATTTTTATTATTCGAGATGACATAAATTTCAGGAAGTTTCCTTTTCAATCAGGAAATTAATTCTCAAAAAATTTATGTAGTTCCAATAATTAACTATTAGGAACCACTAGTGTCGAATATAGTTTCAAAAATTACCTTTATGTCAGAGAAGACGTCTATTGCAGGATCGATTAAACTTATCGATCGATTTTACTTAGTCGATTTATATGTTTTTTAATTTTATATGTTTTATAATTTGAATCTCAGTATTAAATATTTATCTGTAAATAAAAATATTATTATGTTAAAACTTTTTAAATTCTCTTTTGTAATTTGGTTTATTATTTAAAAATATTTAAATTGTTTGTTACCTAATTGTTGTGATTATTATTGTTCAATATTTGAATATTATTTATATTATTTAGAATGCATTTATTTGATTAAATTTTATTTAAAATATTTAATTATTAAATCTCTTTAATTATTCTTTCTAAAATTGTTTATCTTGTAGTCAATTTTTATGTTTTTTAATTTTTTAAAAACATGTGATTATTTAATATAAAGATTATTTAAGTATCAGGTTCATGCACATATTTATTTTTTAAAATTAATGGCTACAAGGCCAATCAGTACGGAGGACGCATAAGTATTTTTTGATTTAATTCGCGAATTTTAGAATAAAATAATCAATTTAAATAATTATAAATTTTTGTAATTTTAATAATTTGATTAATTTTTTTAAGAATTTTAAATTTTTCATAAATTAATTATTAAATCAGATATATTGACTAAAGACGGTATTTTTTTAGGTATATATATGTTACCGTTAAAGTCCGCTCTCCCGATAATGTTAACATTAACCAGTTAAAGTTAACTTTAGCGAAGCGTTTTCGTTAAAGTCCACGAAGACGATTAAAATGAATAAAAATACAACATTAACGGGTGTGTATACGATAAAGTTAACTTTAACCAATCCTTGTCAGTTAAAGTCCATGAAAGCGGTTTAGCATACTAAAAAAAATTTGTATTATAATATATTATATACGACTCTGGCTATAAGGCATCCAAGGATTTAGGTTAGGCTACTTTTTTAAAAATGCATTTCTTGGGATCAGTAATCAATCCTAGTTATAACACGCCCCTAGGGTTAGGTTAGGCTATTTTTTTTTAAAGGCATTTTCACGCAGTAAGGCATTCCCTAGAATTAGGACAAGGTGGGCTTAAGAACCCATGCGCAAATTTGTAAACAATACTGTGACAATGCCTTTAAAAAAAAATAGCCTAACCTAACCCTTGGGGTGTCTTATAACTAGGATTGGTTACTGATCCTAAGAAATGCATTTTTAAAAGAGTAGCCTAACCATAGAGATGTTTCACAATATCTTTATGAGCCTAACCTAAGCCCTGAGAGTACCTTATAGCGAGAGCCGTATATAAAATATAATACAAACTCGAACTCTTATATGAAACCGCTTTCATGGACTTTAACTAACAAGGATTGGTTAAAGTTAACTTTAACGAACATGATGCCGCTAATGTTATATTTTTATTCATTTTAATCGTCTTCATGGACTTTAACGAAAACGCTTCGCTAAAGTTAACTTTAACTGGTTAATGTTAACTTTATCGGGAGAGCGGACTCTAACGGTAACATATATATTTTATATTTTAAAATATATTTTATTTTAAGATTTATTTTAAGACGATAGGTTTTAGAGGTTTAGTTAATCGTTTTTATGAATGAAAATTTTAATTTTTTTGCCGTAGGATATTTAATTAATTTTCCAATATGGCGAAACAAAAAATATGAAAATAGGAACTTGCTATATTACCTGGGGGTTTTCGAGGTCGAGAAAACGTTTTTAATAATAAAATTTTTAATTTTTTGTCCGCAACATATTTTCCAATTTTCCAACATAGCGGAACGAAAACATGAAAAGTAGAAATATCTATGTTACCATGGGGTTTTTGAGATTGGGAAAAATATTTGTATGAATAAAAATTTTAATTTTTTTGGCCGCTGCATATTTTCCAAAATTTTTAATATGGCGGACTAAAAAAATATCCCTAGATAAATATCCCTAGATAATGTGAAAATTTTTTTTTTTCGTAAACATCGAAATTTTCTATATAAAATTTAAAAAAATGCTATTTTTTATGTGGAGTTAGTTTTTTCTCTATTATTTTTTATCGTGTGTACCAAATGGGTTAGAAATTTAATTAGTTCGTCTTTGTCTCATTTGAGATCATCTGTGAAATTTTGAAGTCAATCGGCAATATTGTTTAAGAGTTATCGTTTAGAAAAACTTTAAAAAATGTAATTTTTTGATTAGCATTCAGTCTTTTCGGTATTATTCCAAAACGTGCATACCCAATGAGCCACAAATTTAATCCTCTTTGTCTCAATTGAGGTCATCTGTGAAATTTTGAAATCAATTGGCAATGTCGTTAAAGAGTTATCGTGGTTACAAACTCGACATTATTTCGAGGGAATACACTGAGAAAATAGACTGAAAAAACTTCCTTGTAAAGTGAAAAATTGATGTTTTCAAGTTTTTCAATCAGTTATTCTGTAAAATCCGAAAATTTGTTGGGTTGAAAAATTCAATATTTCCATCTAAAATTCATTTTTCACGCCCTAAAAAACTCCTTTGTAAATTTAAAAGTTGGTTTTTTTAAGTTTAATGGTCCGCTGTCTTGGAAAATCGGAAAATTTGTTGGGTGGAAAAATTGAATATTTTTCACCTAAAATTCATTTTTCTCGTCCTAAAAAACCCCCTTGTAAAGTGGAAAGTTAATGTTTTCAAGTTTTTCAATCAGCTATCCTGGAAAATCCGAAAATTTGTTGTGTTGAAAAATTCAATATTTCCACCTAAAATTCATTTTTCACGCCCTATAAAACTCCTTTGTAAAGTTAAAAGTTGGTTTTTTAAAGTTTAATGGTCCGCTGTCTTGGAAAATCGGAAAATTTGTTGGTTGGAAAAATTGAATTGTTTTTCACCCAAAATTCATTTTTCTCGCCTTAAAAAACTCCCTTGTAAAGTTAAAAGTTGGTTTTTTTAAGTTTAATCGTCCACCATCTTGGAAAATCGGAAAATTTGTTGGGTTGAAAAATTCAATATTTTCACCCAAAAGTTATTTTTCTCGCCTTAAAAAACTCCCTTGTAAAGTTAAAAGTTGGTTTTTTAAGTTTAATCGTCCACCATCTTGGAAAATCGGAAAATTTGTTTGGTTGAAAAATGGAATATTGTTCACCCAGAATTCATTTTTATCGCCCTAAAAAACCCCCTTGTATTGTGAGAAGTTTATTTTTCAATCCACCGTCTTGGAAAATCGGAAAATATGTTGGGTTGAAAGATTGAATATTTTTCCCAAAAATTCATTTTTCTCGCTCTAAAAAACCCCCTTGTAATGTGAAAAGTTGATGTTTTCAAGTCTTTCAATCCGCTATCTTGGGAAATCGGAAAATTTGTTGGGTTGAAAAATTCAATATTTCCACCTAAAATTCATTTTTCTAGCTCTAAAAAACCCCTTTGTAAAGTTAAAAGTTGTTTTTTTTAAGTTTAATCGTCCACCATCTTGAAAAATCGGAAAATTTGTTGGGTTAAAAAATTGAATATTTTTCACCCAGAATTCATTTTTATCGCCCTAAAAAACCCCCTTGTATTGTGAGAAGTTGATTTTTCAATCCGCCGTCTTGGAAAATCGGAAAATATGTTGGGTTGAAAGATTGAATATTTTTCACCCAAAATTCATTTTTCTCGCCCTAAAAAACCCCCTTGTAATGTGAAAAGTTGATGTTTTCAAGTTTTTCAATCCGCTATCTTGGAAAATCGGAAAGTTTGTTGGGTTGAAAAATTGAATATTTTTTACCAAAAATTCATTTTTCTCGCCCTAAAATACCCCCTTGTAATGTGAGAAGTTGATTTTTCAATCCGCCATCTTGGAAAATCGGAAAATATGTTGGGTTGAAAGATTGAATATTTTTCACCCAAAATTCATTTTTCTCGCCCTAAAAAATCCCCTTGTAATGTGAGAAGTTGATTTTTCAATCCGCCATCTTGGAAAATCGGAAAATTTGTTGGGTTGAAAAATTGAATATTTTCCACCTAAAATTCATTTTTCCCGCCCTAAAAAACCCCCTTGTAAAGTTAAAAGTTGGTTTTTTTATGTTTAATGTTCCGCCATCTTGGAAAATCGGAAAATGTGTTAGGTTGAAAAATTGAATATTTTTCACCTAATATTCATTTTTCTCGCCCTAAAAAACCCCCTTGTAATGTATAAATTTGATTTTTTCAAGTTTTTAAATCCGCCATCTTGGAAAATCGGAAAATACGTTGGGTTAAAAAATTAAAAATTTTATTCATAAAAATTTTTTTTTCAACCTTAAATACCCCTAGGTAATGTGAAAAGTTCTTTTTTATTCGTAAATTTTCAATATTAAAATTTAGAAAAATGTAATTTTTCGATTAGGAGTTAGATTTTTCGCTATTATTTTTAGATTTGCGTACCAAATGGGCTGCAAATTTAATCAGTTCGTCTTTGTCTCATTTGAGAGCATCTGTGAACTTTTGAAGTCAATCGGCAATATCGTTAAAGAGTTACCGTGGTTACAAAATCGACATTATTTCGAGGGAATAGACTGAGCTCAGCTCAGAGCTTCGCTCTGAGCTTCGCTCAGTCTAATTATACTATTCTCGCATACGGCGCACTCATTCATACTCGTATTACGAAAACAAATTATTTATTAATAAATATTTTTAATAATTTTAGTTACAGTCTATTTATTTATTTATTAATTTTTTTTTTTTTTTTTTATTTTTTTTTATTTATTATGAATTATTTATCTGAATTTATTTATATCTTTATTTATATTTTTATATTGCCTCATGGGCTTTAAAAATCAAATATGAAATATAATTATAATATTAAATACTAAAATAATAAACCCGCGTGGCTGTACACTCAGCGACTATTGGTATTGTGGCAGCACCAACGTTCAAAATACAATAGACTAGTCAAAAGAACAATAGACTAGTCTATTGTATTTTGAACGTTGGTGCTGCCACAATACCAATAGTCGCTGCGTGTACATAAAATATTCGCGATCCGCACTTTACGATACCACGCTGACTTGTGGATGATGCCTTCGTTGCATCTGCCCAGAAGCTTCTTTATTATGTAGGCTTGTGGATGCTGGTACAGGATTAAATCGTCTGCTGTCAGCTGTCTCACTTCACAAGATCGAGTTTTTACTTTATATTTGAATATTATCGCTATGCGATTTAATGGCGACCGTAGTCGGCTAATTCAATACAACTTATAAATTCATATAAATTAAGGTTTCACTATTAACAATAATTATCACTTTATGAAATTATTTAATTAATGAAAAAAATGGCTCCAAGGCAATATGCGTATCTTTACCAGTATTTTTGGCACTTGGAGGTGCGAAACCGTTACCTTCTCTATGGACATCGCACGTGACGTCGCGGTCCAGAGCTCAAACCGGAATGCCCGTTTTGCCATGGAAACGGCATGGTCTTCTATTAAAGCGCCATGCGGCTGATACTATAAATCATTATCAGTCAATATGAAAATCTATAACTTTTATTGATCGGTGCTGCTTTTTATTGATCTTCTATTAGAATATTTTTAAACTAGAAATAATATTTTTGAAAGTTAATTGTTGCTAGGCGGAAATATTCTGTCTTGAAGATTTGAGGCGCGCGAATATGTGTGTATGTGTGTTTGCAAATATTAAATAATTTAATATTTAATATTCTCTTGTAAGGGGCAAAAATGCCTCGTTACACTTCAAGTATGTCATTCGGGGAAGGATCAAATGGACTTAGAATAATTTTGGTTTGATTCATAATTTATAGTATAATTTATCTCAGAATACGCCATATAAATAATACATGTTAAATAATATATAATTTAAAATAAATTTTATATAATTAAATTAAAAGTAATTAAATCTCAAAAAAATATGCAGAAGGTTTTTTTCTTTAATTAAATATTAAAATTCAAATTTTATTTTTTTTTCTTTTAATACTAATTATTTACAGAAAATATGAAAATTTAATTATTTTATCTGCTATTAAAAAAAAAAAAAATTATTTTAATTAAATTTATATATGCAGTCTGCAAAAAATAATAAATTCTTAAATTCGAAAAAAAAGGAAAATCAAAAATAAATTTTTTTTTTATGGATATGTAAGTCTTTATATTAGTCTAGCAATTATTTTAAAAAATAGCTTCAATTTTTGGTTACTGGAGTTTGTGAAAATATCAATATTTATCTAATAGGGCCGAAAATTTGCTCCAAAAAAAACCCATGTATTTGGAGTCAACATTCAAAACTTACTAAATGAACTTTTAAAGTTTTATTTTTTTGGTAAATAGTAAAAAATTTCACCTGGTAACCGAGAATCCAAGCAACAATTTAATAGTATATTTTTACCCATGGCCACAAAAGTAAAGAATGGCCCAAATCGCACGTAAATTACCGTCCGAGGCGAAGCCGAGGATGGTAAACTGCGATTTGGGGCATCCTTTTTTTGTGACCAAGGACAAAACATAATTTTTCTTGCTCAGTGTCGAGAAAATGCGTTTTTTCGAATAGCGCAGCGGCCAGAAAACACGCACTTTCTGGACACTAACAAGAAAAATAATTTCCAGGCTAATATATATACATATAATATAAAACTTTTTATTTTATTTTTTACTTTTTTAGATTAAGAAAAAGTGTAATATATTGGTTAGTAACCGAAATAATCCAGATAAAACGCGTTAATTTATTTCAAAAAAAAAGGAAAGCAAAGAAGGGGACTTTATATATATATACGTTATATTCTACCATTTGCAATGACAATAAAATCGATCTCATTTTTCTTCTTACTTATATATATTCGTATATATATTGACCTCACGTCAAATTTCTATAGCTCCTTTTTTTTTACTTTTTGTAAGTAAAACTTGTATATTTTTCTATAAATAAAAAATAAAAAAAATAATCTGATAAGAATTATAAAAAAAATAATTTAAATATAGGTATTTTTTTTTGAATTAAAAAAAAAATATTCTGAATTTATGGAATTTCTATATTAATAGCGTATGGATTTTACATTATTTATTTTTCTTTTCTAAATGATAAAACTGTAAATGGTTTTAATATTGCTAAAAAAAAAAGTTAAATAAAGTATGAAAATTTTTTTATTAAAAAAGTACCTGGTTTTACAGATAAAAAGAGTTACTTTTGTACAGATATGGTTTATGATTAATTAGAGAGAAAATATTAGTAATTTAGTTAACATTCTTAAATTCATATTTTGTGCTCAGAAATGTAGTAACTTTAAGAAAGCAAAAATATTTTCCGTTATGAAAAAATGCAGTAAACTAATTTAGTAAAAAAAAAAACTTACTTAAAAGCATATAAAAGAAATAAAAATATACTGTCATAGCTTTGCTTAAGTGCTTTACCTTTTTTTTTGTATATCCTTTTTATGTTAGATAGTTTAATATATATAATATCAACTACACAAGTTGACAAAGTTAGCGACATTTTGCCACGCTTCCTTAAACTTTCTTATACTTTTCTATGTTTTTTTTTTGTTGTAGAATACTTGCTCTTCTTATAAAAAAATTTTTTTTGTTAGTTAGTTACTTATATTTCTTTAAACTCTTCCATTTTTTTTCACATTTGTATAATGAGATATTTTTAAGAATTAAGTAACCCCTTTTTTTATAGAGAATTTTAAAGGGAAAATAAAGTTTTTGTTAACCACACAGCTAGAAGAGTTTAAGTAATTTTTCAAAATGTGGTTATTAAATAAAAGTATTTAATTATTTCTTATGCTTCAATTATCTCTTTTTTATGCATTTTTTTTGGTGGTTTAATTTTAATAAATATTTTATTCATAAAAATGTGCATCAGTGAATAAAAGCTTATGTTATAAATGATTTTTTATACTTTTGAATAAAATTTAATTTTTTTATACTCAACTAAATAACTAATAAACTATAAAAAAATCTGTTTTATGTACGAACTAAATAAATTAAATTAAATTATAAATGGCTAATGCACAATTATAGAGCGAAGCTCTAACTTATACCAAGAAAATTTGCAGTTCTCATGGACTTGATTTTAAGGTGATTATTGATGAGATTGTTTTCATATTCAAATCTTAATATTTTATCACCGTTTAGATGAAATGTATAAATTTTTGTTACAATCTGATATTTCTAAATTTATTTATATTTGTAGCTGAAGGTTTACTTCGCTCTACCCATTTTCGACGGCAGCTAGTGTATTATTTATTATTCATGCATGTAGTTAAGTAAAAAAATTTAGCATAAATTCTATCAAAAATTTATAAAAATAGAATGAATTCATTAAAATTTAATAAAATTAAAAACAAATATTTATTTAAATGAACAAATTTTATTAAATTAAATGAAATATAAACAAAAGCAGACTTTTTTTTTAATATCATTTATCAAAGTTAAAAATTTTAGTTTAATTAAATAGAAAATTCTTGGTATTGATATATATTATTTATTTTTAAAAATCAAATTCATTAATAAATAAAAAAATTGTGGTTCAATTTTTCAAATTAAAAAGTATAGAATTAGCTAATTAAAAAGCGTTTAAACAATAGTGAGTAAACAAGAAATTTTTATATTTACATTTACTTTTAATTTAAACAAAATTATATTGCGTCTGATGTAATCAAGTGTTATACTACTTGTTTTTATACAAAGACTTATTATATAGAGATTGTAATAGATAATTTCGTTGTTTCTAATATTGAACACATTTAACAGGGTAATTTCTTTACCATTAATATTTTTAGTCTTTGAGGTTTGCATAACATTAGTTTTTTTTCTTTTTAACATGTTATATACATTTCTATTTGTTTGTACATATTGAAATATCTCAGATGACTATGAAAACAAGTATAGAGATTCTTATACGATCTTTCCATTGAAATTAATGGGAACCAAAAAATTTATAACTGGTTTATGTTTTCACACAACCAACGATCATGGAACATGTAACTTATAACAGTTTTAACGTATACTCGCTAATAAGTCCATAAACCTAAAGTATTCTAAGTTCTTGTTCTTATCAGACTCTGACTCCCACTTCATATTATTTTAAATCGAAAATATTCTAAGTTCATTTCACCCCCTCCCCTTTAAAATATCACTTTTTTATCTAACCCCTGCCAATAAACCATCCAATGAACATGTTCCATGTTAAAATTAAAACAAGGTGAGATATACCAACAATCTGTATTCTAAAGCATTTCTTTAACATCGAAAAAAATTGATTTTTATCTGATTCAAAAACTCTTTTCTATTACTAGCAGATCAGTTAGATCAATTTCCTCAAAAAGGAACATTTATACATTTTTGTTTTCAAATTTTTTGTAAATCAGTACGTTTTGAGAGCCCCGTACAATTAGGGCATACCTATTTCAAAAAACTATAAAAAAAATTTATCGTTTATTGGTTTAATAAAAATTTATTCCTTCAACAAGAATTTACGTAAATTGACAAAAAGCCTATAAAATTTTAAATAAAAGTAAAAATAATACATATCATAAAAAAAGTTTTTGATAACTGATATTAAACAAACTATTTGATAAAAAGATTTTCATTCAAATAAAAAACTATTTTTACATAAGTAATAAATTTATTTTAAAAATTTCTCGAATATATTTTAAATTTAATAACATTTTCCACAAAAAAAAGTTTAAAATAGTAAAAAAAAAAGAAAGTAACTTTGATTGCATATCTTTTTAATTATACTTGATTTTCTTACCAGAACATAAATTTAAAAAAACCTAACCTATTTCTTTACTTCAATAATAATTCATATGAAAAGTTAATTATAGTTTTTTTTAGAGAAGAAAAAAAAAGTTAAAAAGTGTTAGAAAGTGTAATAAAGTCAAAGAAACTCTTAGAATTCTCATAATAACCATCATCACGTACCTTTAGTATAAAGACGATTTCTCATGTAAAATGTCAAGTGTCATAAATCTAAACGTACATCAAAATCCTTTTCGACACAATGAAAAAGAAAAGAATTTTAAAACTTTTATTAGTTTTTACTATTTTCTTTAATTTAAATTCTTACTTTTTCTTCATTTTATTATAAATTTTACTTTTCTAATATATTTTTTAAGCTTACTTTTTTAACTATTATTTAGAAGTATATTTTTTAGATATTTTATTTTATTTTTATAATAAAAGTCAATTATTTAGGATAAATTGTAATAAAAATAGAAATACTTATGAGTTTTATTATTTTATTATTATAATTTGATGCCATTTAAGTACATTTTTATGATGTTATTTTGATAATTTAAGAAATATTTTTATTACAAAAATATAATTTTTTTGAATTATTACACATTTTTTTAAATTGAATTTTTGATAATAATTTTATTAGTTTATACTTTGAAAAAGTTTTATTATGTTGAAAACTATTTATCTTACATTAAAAATAACTAATTTAATGAATTCGATGAATTAATCATATTTTTTCTAAAAAAAACTTACTTATATTTACATTTATAATTCTATTAAGAAAAATTTAAGTAGATCATGAATATAACAATATATTTTTCAAAAAAATCACAAACTTAATTTATTAAAGTTAAAGATTTTTTTTCTCGCAAGTGAAATGAGTTTGAGATTCTATATAAAGGCAAATAAGTAATGCCGCATGTATGTATTAATTTTATTTTCAAACAAAGATACTTACGAATCAAATCGAAATTTAATTAAAGTTATAATGTGTACTTAATTTTTTTGAATAACGGATTCTAATGAGTTGTTTCCAAGGTTGTTTTTTTAAACAATCTTAGATTTTAGGAATCAAAGTCATTTGAAATAATTTATCGTATTATTTTAGAGAAATATCTTTTTACTTCCTAAATCCTACTATAAGAATTATGATAAACGGTTCAAACTGAGTGGCTAATTATACTGTGACCCATAATGGATGATGTTTTTCTGTTAAATGTTAGCTTATACTTGATGCTTCTTAAAAAACGTGTATTATTGATTAATTTTTGAAAAAATTTAAACCATCGTTCATTTCAAAAATTTATAAGAATTGATCAATTAAACAAAAATTTTTTAATGTTATTTTAATTAAACAGATGATTCGACGATATATTTGTCGTAATATTAAATATGGAAGCGTAACAGTAGCATAAAACAATATCAAAAAACTGGCAGCATTTGCATTACCAAATAGCCTCTTTTACACAGAATCCAAATAAATCCTAGTTTAGGTTAAGTTTATGCTGTGGACTATTATTATACGAATCTAACGAGTGATAAATAATTAAAAGTATAAGCTTAGGCCTTGCGTAAAAAGAGCCAATCTGGTTTTTCAAGTTCGCCACATAAGCCAAATTCGAGTCTGTGCTACACGTTGTACCAATAAAGTTAGCAGGTCAAACATAATTAAATTAATGAAGTAATATCAATTTAATTAAATTTAATACGATATAAAAAGTAGATTATAATAAATTAAAGTATAAAATAAAAAAAAAAAACATAGAAAAGAATAACAGTTTAAGAATTTAACGGAAGGTATATTATAAGGTTAAAAGTTTATTTAGGTATCTTCTTATTATATAAAAGGCTACTAGAAAAAGTTTCTAAAGTGTACTTGACACTGTTTGTACTATACTGTTTCAAGCAGATTTAAAGTATGGTTTTTTTTTTTTACTTGCTTTTTTTAAAGTTTATTAGTACCATTTTTTTTATGTAATAAAATAAAAATAACAAAGCTTATATTGTCATTTTCTTTGAGTGTAATTAAAATAATTAATAATTTTTTTTGATCAAACTTAAAATTCAATTTATAATCTAATCGATTTTAATAAAATGAGAAAATATACATAGAAAAACATTATAAATTTTACAATCAAAAAGTTAAGAAAACTTACAGAAAATCAAGTATAGAAATTTTCCAAACAAAAATATTTATTTAAGCTCATACTACACACTTAAGACTTTTTGCATTAAATTCAATATAAAAGTCGACATCATTTTAAAAATCCCTTTTTTTTTATCTTTTGTTTTTGACGCTTTTTTTCTATTCAAACATTTTCACAAATGCACTAAAAAAAAAACTGTTTATATTTCCTTGAATTTACTCCACCATTAAACAGTTTTTCTTATATTTTTACTTTTTTTGTATTCGACAAAAACATATAATTTTACTCTACTTCTTTAGGACTTTATATATATACTTTTTTTTTGTTACTTTCTTTACTCATTCTATTTATAAGTGTAACTCAATGGTATCACAATTTTTTTTTAAAGAAAAAGAAATAAATAAAAAAACATTTGCTTATCGTTTAAATAACATTATCTTTTTACAAATAAAAAGTGTACGAAAATAATTTGGGTTTAAAATTATAATATTTTAGAAAATTATAAAAAATTTAATTTTTAAAGGGATTTTCATTAAAAAAAGAAAATTTATATAATTTCACGTAGTGAAACTCTCTAAAGAAGTTAAATGTAAGTACGTTTTATGAGTAGGGAGATCGTTGTTAAAGATAAAAACGACGAAAACGTGATATTTGAGTATATTATAAAGTTTGAATATCTAACAGATTTCCAAAAATTTTCACAAAAAAAGTTTATTAAAATGTAGAAAAAAAAAAAACGTTTTTTTTTTTAATGCTTTTGTAGCACTTTATCTTTAGGTATTTATGTAGTTTAATTCTTACTTTTTATTTTTATCTTTTAAATGTTTTCTTATTATTTTTATATATGCAGGTTATTTTTTTTAAAGTTTCTTTCATTTTCTTTTAGATATTAAATCCTAAATTAAATTTTCTGAACTTTTTTTTTTATTTTTAATTCTAGACTGTTTATTTTACTTAAAGTCTATTTTGTGTTCTTTCTTAATATATTTAATATTTTTAGGTTATATTATGAACGGAAAATATATTTAATTATTATTAAACTTAATATAGTATATGGAATATTCCATGATGTGGCCACAGTATTCTGGCAGATATTTTACGAAATAGCTTAGTTTTTTGATTGCCGGACTAAATTAGTTGACATTTACCAAAAACTAAGATTGCCAAAATGATTTGCTCATTTAATCGCTTCTGAGTATTGGCACAGAGCACGTGAAAATAAAATTATGTATTATGTACTGCAAAAAAATCTCCTAGCTGCAAGCGGATTTTTTTTCTTGCTCAAACGATTTCTTGCGTAAATGACTTGAAACGTGAAAAAAATTGAAACAATTTTGGTTCCTCTTTGAGGAACCATTGTGATAGGTCAAATTTCAATTTTTGATTTTGTGTGTGTGTGTGTGTGTGTGTGTATGTAATTGGTGATATTTCACAAACATTATGGAGTTAAGACCTAATTTTTTTTTCAAAAATTTTTTCACCAAAAAAGCTCTAGGTACTTTTTTTTTTTTTAATTTGGGTGTAATTCCTCATTTATTTCCATGAAAGTACTTATATTTGAAAGTATGGTTTTTACTCGATATCTCGAATCTGATACTTAATTTTTGAAAATTTTTTTCCCAAAATTTTTTTCACGAAAAAATACAAAAAACAACAATTTTTTTTTTCTTTTTGGATGTAGTACCTAATTTATTTCTATGAAAGTACTAGTTTTAGAAAGTTTGTTTATAGTCATTTTTTAGATCTGATACCGAATTTTTAAAAAAATTTTTTCTCAAAATTAAAAAAACAAAAAAATTAAAAAACCTGCAACATTTTTTTTTTTGGGGTGTAATACCTCATTTAATTCCATGAAAGTACTAATATCTGAAAATACTGCAACCGGCGATATTTCACAACTTTTATGAAATTAAGACCTCATTTATTTCCACGAAAGTACTTATATTTGAAAGTATGATTTTTACTCGATATCTCGAATCTGATACATAATTTTTTGAAAATTTTTCTCCTAAATTTTTTTTCACAAAAAAATACAAAAATCACCAAATTTTTTTTTTCTTTTTGGATGCAGTACCTAATTTATTTCTATGAGATTACTAGTTTTAGACAGTTCGTTTATTGTAATTTTTTGGAACTGATACCGAATTTTTCCAAAATTTATTTCTCAAAATTAAAAAAGTTTTTTTAAACTGCAATATTTTTTTTTTGGTGTAATACTTCATTTAATTCCATAAAAGTACTATCTTGATTAATTATTATCCAATGAATTACGTTAGATTTTATTTGAAAAAAATAGATTTAGTTAAATTCAATACATAAATTTTCTTTTAACTTTTAAAAGTTAATAGAACTGAGTGTATGATTGCATGGTTGTAATCAGTGATATCTGTGGCATATTGAAGTATTTAGCTCATTGTTTGAGGAACCTTAGTGCCACCTAGTTGGCAGCGTATTTTTTTTTATGATATGCGCTATATGATTCGACAAAAAATTTTTTTAATAAAAAAAAACATTTTTTTTTTAAATTTTCTTTACGCTTCTGATTTTCGGGCTGTTTTAGAAACGCATTTTGCACTTATTGCACATAAACATATCAGCATAAACTTTTATATCCAGCGTTAAAATAATTTATCACAAAATGGATATCTTATAATTGAATAATTAAAATCTTGTACGCTTATAACGGAACAGATCATATAGGAAATTCGAAAAATAAGAATAATTCGAATGTATAAATAATATAAATTGTCAAGAATAGATATAAAATATAGGTCAATGATATAGGGACATGTACGTTAATCAGAATAGGATTTACGTATGCTAGTCTGCCAGGAATATATATATAAGTTCTGATATAGTTTTAGTAGAAGGAAGGAAGATAAGTAGCTTTAATAATTTAGAGAGAGAAAATGCATACTTGTTACAATCATGATAGTAATATTTAACAAATATATATATATATATATATATGTCATACCTATATAGAGTATGATTATATCATTTGATATTCAACTTTATATGATAATGCAGGTTTATATTGAATGCAGTCATGTATTTATTTATATATATAATTGAAGGGATATAACCAAAATTAGTTTAAGTTATTCATTGAAATTTTTCAAGTTTATCAATTTATTATTTAATAAACTTTTCAATATACTTTTTTCAATTGAATTTTTAGTCTATGTGTGTACTTGAATTGATGATATTTTAAAAATTAATCTATTAATTATTATTTTTCATTCATTTGATTATTTATTTACTTGTTTATTTATAATTGAATATTTTATACATATATATTTAGATATAATGGAATAATTTGAAAATGTGGGTATTTTAATTTTAATTTTTAATTTATTTTATATTTTAATTAATTTTTTGATTAATTTAATTATTTTTTATTTAGAGATTTTTTATAAACTATTGAATAACGTATAGTTATTGCATTCATTTAGATTTAAAATAAATGATTTTTAATTACTTAAAACATGTTTATATTTAGGCCAAAAAAATTTTAAGGTATATTCACTTATTGCATGTTAGACTGAACATTATTTAAAATATCAATGCTGATTTTTGTGATTTTCGAGTAAACAAGAGTGCCAGCTGTTGAATGGTCAGGTATTAAATTTATTTGTTAAACCTAACTAGGTCTACCTTAGACAGAAGGGTCGTGAAAACAGTCCAAACTAATTTTTTATCAAAAGTGTAACTAAGAACATGTTCTTTCATGGGTTCACCTAAATTTAACTTCAAAGATCAAATGCTCGATTTTTGGCAGTTTTTTACAAGTTTTTGATTTTTTTTTGGTATATTGACCAAAAATTTTCTTATTTATGCTGCCAAATGCTTACTTTAAATTAAACATGTATTTTTCTTTGAAAAACTTATATGTGGAATATTTCCTGTAGGATTCGATTCTGGAAATCAAAAAAGTGCATGGCAAAAAAATCGTTATTTAAAATTTCGAGCCGAAATATTCCAAAATATGCTGATTTGATTTTTTTCTAATTGAACTTTAATTTCTTGTCTCATACTCTATTTTCACTACCTCAAAAAAATCTGTGGGGTAAGCTAATCTTAAAGTTCCAGATTAAAAAATTTTTGTTAAATTACAAGTTTTCCAAATTTTTTAATTTTTCCCCAAAGTCACGTGACCAATTGAAAATATAACCGAAAATTCGAATTTCATTAAAAGTTGTACATGTATAAATAAATATCTATTTTTCAAAATAAACATCTTTTGAAAAATAGTTTCCAGTCTAATATACCTATTTATTAATCAAATCAAAAAGGGTAGCATTCAAGGCTAAGATTATCAAAACAATTTCTAAAGTATTAAACCTGGAAAATTGATCTTTTGAAATACTTGAGTTAATATAATTTAATGTATAACTTGAAGTACTGGACGAGGTCGATTAAATAAGTAGGTTAACTTCAAGAGATTTAATGCTTTTGGTCTATAACCATAACATTTTCCAGAAGTTAAGATGCGCAAATAAATTATTGGTTTGTTAACTTTTAGCTGTTAATAAATGAAAAGTAATTATTATTTTGATATTTGTTTATTTTCTGCATTTTGATGAAGTTTTGATAGACTCTTAAGCTACCATGATATGCTTTTTGAGTATGTTTTTCTAAAACTGTCGTATTTTGCAACGTCGTAATAAAGTTTACTGACGGTTTATGATATTTTCGGACTAATCTATGTCGGAAATACATTAAGGAGTGACAAAAATAAATAATCACCGAGTAATTTTAAGTCTATTTTGCAAAAGTTGGCAGATTAGGTCATCGAATTCTGAATTTTTTTTTCATTTATGAAATAAAACATTTAACAATTTTGCAATTCAAAAAATTTTTTAACTCTAAAATAAAGGTAAATTTAGAAAATTAAATTTACGAATTCCTTAAAAACACTTGATCCTGTAACAAATGCAAAAAGAACTTTTAAAGTATATAAGGCTACTATTAAAAAGTACTTCCTTTTCGTATAACCGGCAAGGAAACACGTACCCTTCGGCAATGGAATAATGAAAACTATATTTTCCTAAGTAAAAAAGTAAAAAAATAAAAAAACTGTTGGCTATTTTACTTTTAATTCTTAATAGTATCTTCAAAAAAAATTATCCAAAAAATGATTTTTTTTTTAAATAAATAAATAAATAAATTTTGATGTAACCTATATAAAAAAATTTAATTTAATTTAAATGAAAAATTTTATGTATATTTTTTTTTTATTTTAAATGAAAAACTTTTTATAATGAAAGGTAAAATTTGTGTACATTAAAACTAAAAGAAAATGTGTGAGGGAAAGTCAGAAAAAACTTTAATGAATAAGAATGGCTTAAGTTTTTTATATTATATTCTATTTTTTTTTTTTTTTTTTTTTGTAAAAAATAATATTTTTATAAATTAAAATTTAGTTTTCAAAAAAAAAAAAAAAATAAACAAACTTTTTTTTATATTATAAATATTTACAATTTATTATAAAATTTTATACACAAAAGTTGAAATTGATGAATGACTTAAAAAAGTAAAATTTTATTATAAATTACATAAAAGTAAATTAAATTAAAATGAATAAAATGTAGAAAGAAATAAATAGTTTTATGCAACCATATTATATTAATATATTTAATGTGTATATGGGTTAATATATCTAAAGCGGTTTTTTGTTTTTAAATTATATTATATCAGAAATATAAATTTTTCACAGTAAACTGGTTCGGGTGCACTCCTAATGGTGTAGGTTTGAAACAAGGTTTTGAAAAATTGCTATAAGCTTCGATGGGGGTAAAACTAATGTATGTATTTAATAAACATACATGGGAGTGGGATTGAAGCCTTGATGAGTGTCAAGGCACAAGGCTCCTGCACTGCTACAAATCACTACCACAAAATCTTATAATTTGCGTTGAAATTTGATAAATTTAGAGAAGAGCCAGTCAAAAAATACATA
This sequence comes from Anagrus nilaparvatae, assembly GCA_022575985.1. NCBI lineage: Eukaryota > Metazoa > Arthropoda > Insecta > Hymenoptera > Mymaridae > Anagrus > Anagrus nilaparvatae. Next base: position 566,109 of record JAKSXM010000181.1, on the reverse strand, counting down.
ACCTAAAATTCACTAAAATTGAATAGCGAAAAACTTTGATTAAAAATATTTAAAAAAACTAAAGAATTTAATTATAAAGATATTCAAAAATAAAATCATTGTAGAAGAAGAATCAAATTTTATTAGTGATGCAAACTCTACACTAGGGGTTACCATGGTCCTAAAACAACTTTTAAAAATGTGAGGTTTTTCTCCATAGATGCATTGAGTGACCTCGAGAAGTAACATCCAATGGTCAATTAAACCCATGCGTTCCTAAATGAAAATTTTAGGAGCATCTACCATTTTAAATGACGATTATAATAACGTAAATGGGTATTACTACTTTATATACAATACTGAGCGCAAGCATATCACTAATTGGGCTTGAACATTGACCTAGAAAAATTTCCCTTTAGTTTTGTATGTGCTAATTTTTTAATATTTCGGTTAATGAATAGGGCGAAATTGCTTCAGGATATCCGTAGTTAGGAACAAATTGGGGATAATAAGTCTGTATTCCTTAAAGTCAGATATGTATTAAAACATTTAGTTTATTTATACATACAAGATTGCGAAAGGATACACTGCAGATGCAACAAAATGCTTTTATCTCAAATGGCTTATATATTTATTAATATAACAAATTAAATTTACATTTTTCAATATTATTTAGATACTTTAAAACTATTAGCTTAATTTTATTTATAGTATCATAAGAGCATTTCACTTTCGAGAAAAAATTAGCCATCTAAGAGTTAGAGCAATAGTAATTTATATTTCGTTTATTTTAAATCAGTAAATTAGCGTTTCTTCATAATTCTTTTTTTACCCAAAATTGCAAAAAAAAAAAAAAAAAAAAATAATAATCTCCTTCTTAGTTATCTTTTCGAACTAAAATAAAATCTCTTATTTATTTAAATTACCACCCCTTCCGCAAAAGTTCATCCTTCAGCTATACGCAGCATCTAAAAGGTAGCAAAAAAAATATAACTGAAATACTTATAAAGCTGCTAAAAGAAAAATAATTAAAAAAAAAAACTCACATGTGTCACTATATGGGTGCTTTTCACAGGAACGGTATACATACTGCCCTCCCCTCACTTGTATTTAAAAACAAATGTTCTTTCGCACTTTTTTTTCTTCTAAAAAGTTAATATTTTTTTTTGAAAATCAAAATCAACTGCGCATATATTGGTAAGTAAACAAAAAAATTTTCTTGAGCGTATGTGTTCAAAATGTCGAAACCGCGCTGTCCTTTTGTTTAACTATAAACTTTGAGTATTGACATACGACTCTAACAAGGACTGCAGTTACGTTGTGAATCGAAAATTTATCTGGTTTAATATCCAAAAAACCCCCCAAAAAAAATCCAAAAAAAAATCCAATTTTCTGGTCAGTAACCTGATATTTTGGGTAACCGAACATCCATTCAAACTCTGTACAATCCAGGAATAATATCCCATATATTTAAAATAAAAAGATAAAAAGGTTTTATTTTATAATACGTTTATACTTTAAATATAAAAAACAATTACCATAAACATTTATTAATTTAAAAAAAAAAAAGAAATGAATTACAGTAAACTTTTGTATTTTCAATCAAAACACGTGTTTCATTCCATTAATCATAGTTTTTATTTTTGTATGTATAAAAAAATGTTAGTTTTATAAGAGAAGAAATATAAAAAAAAAAGCAGCTATACATAGCATGTCTACTCTTTTTTATACTATAAAATATACAATTTTTTTTTTATATTATTTTACTTTTTGCTTCATTTAACATTGTGGCATTTTTCAAGACAAAACTATAGAAAGCTTCTTCTTTTATTTTTTTTTTATTTTAGTCGACCACCTGCAGAAAATTTTCCCTAAGGATATCTTTTCATTTTGTAGTAACAAGTTACAGGGAAAAAAAAAACAGAATTTTTATATAAAAAAATTTATATGTAATTTTGTTAGAGAAATTTTTATTTTCTATTTAAAGAAAAAAATAAATAAATAAAATGACCTAATGTATTATTATATTAAAAATAAAAAAAAAACATTGGATACAAATTTAGGTATATTAATCTGGAAGTTATTTAAAAAATTATTTGGATTTTTGATTTGTGGAGTTAAGATCCTTTTACTATTACAATAAGATGCCCAAAATTTAGGCCAATTTAATGATCTTTCCATCAAGCCTATAAAATTTTTGCATGTACCAAAAATAAGCTCCATCAGAATCCATATATTTGGTGGTAAAATTTAAAAGTAAATAAGACACTAAAATGTTTGCAATATTAACATAAAGAGAAAGTGTTTACCAGAGGGTCTAGCATTCAATAAAATAGGGGTGGGACAGGAGGTACTGAGATGCTCTTAAATGAAATTGTTGGTAAAAATATCACAAACGGAAATAGGGGGGAGAATCATTTTTATAAAATTAAAAAATTATATTTTTATTTAAAAAAATCCTCAATTTTAATACTCGTATTCCAGAACTTAATCCATTGACACCTAATCGACACATTTAAGTTACTTGATATTTTTTAATGAAAAAATCATTATTTTGGGCTAAAAATTTCATCTGGTAGGTAAACGAGACCGCTCTTTGCATTTCTGAAGGCTATTTTTACATATCCACAGAAAATTCAATTTCATCTTCTTAATACGAGCTAAATTTTCTAAATAAAAAAAAGATATAATGATTTAAAATTTATCCCATATTTAGGGTATGTAAACTTGTTTTCTGGAGGTTGTACACAAAAATAGAAAATATCAGACAAAGATGCCTATGAGACGACAATTTAAGCCCAAAATATTTTTTTTTTCATTTGGGGTATGAATCTACTCCTTTACCCCATTTAAGGCGTTGAAAGTAATAAATTGGTATACATTTATTTTTTTTGTACTCTGATAGTTCTATATTGATTTTTTTATGACTTGAGAACTTTTTTGTGCGTAAATTGTCAATTTAAGGAACGCCAAAAAATTATATAAAATTTCTATAGATTATACGTAAAATAGGACTTAAGAAATTAAATGGACAGCCTCGATTATCTACTAGATGCCATTTTTAGCCTAAAATAATGATTTTTTTATTAATTAAAAAATATCCAAGTGGTTCAAACGTAACAATTCGGCGTTAATGAGTTAACACATTGCAAAATAACTGCCAGGCTAATATATGTTTACCTAACAAAATAAAATACAAATAACTTTTACTCATTATTTTTCTCTTTTTTTTTGCGTAACTATTTGTATGAGAGTTGTTCCAGTTTTTGTTTTAATTTTATTTTATAGGATTTCAGGTATTTGTTTAATATATAATTTTATTTCTATAGACAAATTTGTATGAAAATAAAGTTTCATCGAGTTTGGATACATAATTAAAACTAAATATACACCTGTTATTCTTTTAACTCTATGTTTTTGGGCTTTTAGAAATATTTACGTTTTCTTTTTTTAATATCTTTAAAAAATTATAATATTTTCTTTATTTCATCTTCACCGCAGGCATGTACGCTGAAAAAGCAAATTTAATCATATTAAATATTTATTCTTCCTGATCTGTCTTGCTTCACAAGTGACAATAATTAGGTTAAATTTAAATTTAATTATTTTTAACGATTTTTATTTTTAATTTAAAAACTTTATCTCAAAAATATTTTGCTGTTCTTTTTTTTGCAAGAAATATTGAGAAATAAATTTTAAGACCCTGATTTTATTAACAAATGACTTGATTATATTATTTATTTCTCTGTAATATCATTTTCTGAATTAGTTTTTAAAATTTTACATTTTTTATATTTAAGTATTATTTTGCTATTTGATCTTTCAAAATTTCTGTTGACAGGTGTTAGGATATATAAAAAATATATGTCATAAAAGTAACTAAAACGTGGTCCGTCGAGCAAAATGTCTTATTCATGTATTCCTGTCAGTATTTTTTTAGTTTTATTACGCCTACTATGATGATTGTTTTTGACATATTTACAGCACATGTCACGTATATATACTTTTTATAGTTTAAGTTTTCATATTCAAATTATAATGAATTCTTCTTTAATTTGACGTCTTATTTTTTGGTTATTGCCTATCTGATACCAGAGTTATAAACGGACATTTTGCATCTTTTAAATAAGAATTTTAAATAAGAATTCTTACCACGCCAGAGTAGAAAATTCTAAAATCAAAAGTAATAGAATTGTTTACAAGAATGCAAATTTTATGTAAAAATAAATTACTAAAGATAAAAATCTGGATATTACTCCAGTCAAAATACAGGGGGGGGGAGTGTATTTTCACTGGCGAACACGAGATTTGCTCTACTATAGGTTTTTTGGGTCGCTAAACACAAAAATCGGGGTCATTTCGTAAAGAAATTGGGTCTTCACCCTTAAATTTGCAAAAACAACCCCCAAAATGGTTTTTTTTTTACATATTCGCACTTTGAGCGCTCAGATTTGCACCATACGGGTTGTTTGGGTCACTGATAAAGAATTTCGACTTCTTTTTCATAAATAATCAATATTTCACCCTTAAATTAGCTAAAACTGCCCCTAAAATGGGTGTTTTTGCTATTTTCGCACTTTGAGCATCCAGGATATGCCCATATAGGTTTTCTGGGTCGCTAATAAAGAATTTTGACTCCTTTTTTGTGATGAAATATTGATTATTTATGAAAAGGAAGTCGAAATTCTTGATTAGCGACCCAAAAAACCTATATGGGCATATCCTTGATGCTAAAAGTACTAAAATTCAAAGACACCCCTTTTAGGGGTAGTTTTAGCTATTTTAAGGGTGAAATATTGATTATTCATGAAAAAAAGTCGAAATTCTTTATCAGTGACCCAAAAAACCCGTATGCTGCAAATCTGAGCGCTCAAAGTGCGAATATGTAAAAAAAACCCTTTTATGGGGGTAGTTTTTGCAAATTTAAGGGTGAAGCCCCCATTTCTTTACGAAATGACCCCGATTTTCGAATTCAGCTACCCAAAAAACCTATAGTAGAACAAATCTCGTGTTCGCCAGTGAAAATACAACCAAACCCGTATTTTGACTGGAGTATATTACACATTACATAACTTTATAATAATTACGATTTAATTAACTTTATTTAATTACATATTTAATAATTATCCAAAACTCATGATATATTGCACATGTGTATTAGAGTGAAATTATTTTTATAATTAACATAATTTTGAGATTACATTTTCACATTACATTAAAAATATAAAATTTTACAATTTATTGATTAAATTTGACTTCTTAGAAATGTCTTAATTTAAAAAAAAAAAATAAATGGAACGGAGGACCTAACTTTTAAAGCATGAAAATTTGAAAAAATTTGGTCTTAAAAGTTCAATTTTTGTAGTCTATTTTTTGTTAGGGAGTAGAATTAGTATAGAAATATATTTGTAGAACCTATTATTACTTCATAATAAAAAAAATTTTGCATAAAAACCAATAGTTACTCTTATATATGTCGTTTTATTGAATTCCGTCACTTTATAAAAATACTAGGCTTGAAGAACAAGACAACTACTGCGACATATAACTTTATGAATTCTTAGAATTCAGTAAATGTTATTTATTAAAAAATCATGAAATATACATAAAAAAAAAAGTATATTAACCCTTTTATCGCATGTACATAATTGACTTTCCCAGTAAATGTATGAATATTTCAAACATTAGCATATAATCATCTCGTTTAAAAGTTAATAGATTTGAAAATTTTATATTATTACGTGATTCTATTTAATAATTATTCGATTTTATTCTTATTTAAAATTAAAATTATAATTATACACGAATATACAATAAACATGCACATATTTGATTATTTGTTAATAGATAAAAGAAAAGAATTTTTTTCAAGTTAAAAATATTTGAATGACTATAGAGCGAAGCTGATACCAAAAAAAATGTCAGTTTTTTTCAACACGATTTAAGAGAAACTATCAACTTTCATATTTGAAACTTGAGCTTTTATAATCGAGCAGAAAAACTGTATAAATTTTGGTTAGGATCCAATATTTTTAAACTCGAAATTATACTTCTCGGCAACAGCCTTCATTCCATTTTTTAACATCAGCTAATACAAATAAAAAAAATAAATAAAAACTTGTACTGTAAAAAAATTAGGTAACTTAATTAACTATTAAAAAAAGGAATTTTCACGAACGATTTTCCACAGTGTATTTAATCTATATTTTTATTATTCTGATGTTTGATTTTCAAACAAAAAACAAAAGGAAATTCAATAAGCTAACAGAATTTACCTGACTAAATTTCAATAGTAATGTATATATATGGATTATATTCATTAAAATGTTGAATTGCATTTCGAGAAAAGCAAATGAAAACAATTGCTAATTGCTTTTGCTTTGAAAATATTTGTGTTTGTATAATAGATACCTATATATATATATATATATATATATGATTAAAGTTTTAGGTTTATATAATACACATATTATGATCTCTCTTTTTTTCATATAAAACAAAAATAAAATAGTTCATTTTTTATTTTTTTTTTTTACCAAATTTATGTTGATACGTAAAATCAATTATATAATTTACGTTTTCATTCTTTTTTTTTGTAATGATTTATTATATTCTGACATTTTTTGTTTGTTTTAATTTTACTATTTCAAATTATTTAATTCAATAAATTTATGAGCATTTTTAAACCAAGTGTGACTAGACCTAATGTAATACTTTTAACCAAACATACATCTAAAAATAAGTCTTTCCAGCCAATTTCAGCTTCTTTTAATTCCTGAAGCCATGTTAATGTTTTTGACAATTTTTAAATTTTACTTAAAATTTGAGCCCACACAAAGTTTTACAAAAGCATTTAAATTTTGACATTATTAGAGCAATTCGCACTAAAATTAAAAATTTAGAAAAATTTTAAACTATTTTATATGCTAATTCTAGCAAAGTTTATTTGCCATTTTATGTTATTTAAGGTAGCAATAGCTATACCTCAAAATCAGGTATTCTAGAATAAAATGTTTTTAATTTTTTTCTAAAAATTATGCAGCTGAAATAGTTAAAAAATATTCGTCAATCTTGAAATTAATGAGTTAATTTATAAAAAAGATGCCAATTTTTTTAAAAATATTGCTTAAGGAGTTACGAGGGTAAATAGAAATGATGACAGAACTGAATGAAACTGGAAAATTATTAAATTTAAACATTTTTAAAGTTGAATAGAACTTGGTTTTACCTTTGTTACCAAATTAATTTTCATTTTATTGCAAATTAAAAAATCGGCAGTTTAACATTGCTCTTATGGAAATTCATATTTGGAGCTTACAAAAAGTATGATTATGATGACACAGGGAAATGAAACTAATTAAATATGAGAAATAAATTGTCAAAGATTATATTTCCAATTTATTTTATCTAGGTTACCACATTCAATCATTAATTATTCGGTAAAAACCAAGTTTTAGCAAGTACCATAACCTAAAATAATAATGTTTTTTTCATAATTTATAAAATTAAAATAATTTTTTTGCCTTTTTTTTGCCATAATATTACATAATAAACACATTTTTTAATATTTTTTAGACTAATTTTATTTTAAACTGCAAATTATGAAAAAAAAATAGCGTCGGTAATGTGGATATTGACTCAAATTTTCTATTTACCCTCGTAACTCCTTAATTCAAATAGTGCCTGTTGACTTAAATTTACATGCTTTAACATGCTGACCAGCCAGGAACAGTTATTGATTTATATGTCATTTCACTTCTTTGTAATGGGTGGTTAAATGCAATGATTGTAGGTCTGATTTCTCCGTTTCTTGACATTTGGTATGTAATATAATTTATTAAAATTGATGCTTAATATTAAAATAAAAAAGTTAATTGGAATTCAATATGCTTTGAAAAAACAATGGTTTATGCATAAATTAATTTTCTTTTTTATGTTTCAAAAGATACAAAAAAAAAACAATTCCCCCTCAACGCCATAATTTAAAAATTTTTTCTTCAGACACAAGATTAAAAAGTAGAACCTCAATGAAAGTTAGATCAAAGTTAATTAATTTAATTCGACATTTGCACTAAACAGAAATCTGCAAAGTTAGTATTTTAAGTGAATTTATTCTGTTTGAATAAAATCGTTGATACAAACAGCCTAGAAAAATAATATTTATTGATTTTGCATTAAGCTATAGTTATAATTTAGTGTCGCCATTTTGTAAAACCTACTTTCGTAATAGTAACAAGCTATAATTTCTTTAGCTTTCTACCTTATTATACTCCTTTCAACTAAATTAAAGATGCTTTAACAGATTATTCTGAATTTACTAACCAATTTAAATAGCAAATAAATTTAAAAAGTGGAATTAAGATCTCTTGTAGTATAATATTTGTGTATGGGTAAATGAAAAATTACTGTTGGTAAATATATATGGGTGGTTCCAGTACTTTTCGTACAGATTAGGGCGCACTCATGTCACCGATTGAGCTCAAATTTTAGGGTATAGTTTGGGGTAATAAAAAAGTCCCTCAGCCAAATTTTTAGCCTTCTAGCACCTCATGGGGCCGAAATATGGCCGTTTAAAGCTCCAAAAATAGCCTGATTTGGCCAATTTTCAAAATTACGCCATTTCTTTGAATTTACTTCAAATTTCATCTTACTGGTCGCATTTTAACCACTAAAAAGTCTACATTTCGTAAAAAAATTTTTAGCCAATTCCATGGAGTCAACTTTTTTTGGCATTGATAAACGTAAAATGAATTTTATTAAAAAAGCTGATTTTCAAAATAATACCGTGTCTTAAGATCAACTCAAAAATACTTCTGGTTGATTGCAATTTTTTCGTCTACTCAAGACCTTTCAAATGCGACCCTAAAATTTAAAATCGGTGGATTTTAACCGGAGATATTTTGATTTTAGTGGCGGCTGTTTTTAAAAAATGCGTTTTTTTGGCACTTTTCGCCACCTGGCATTTTTTTCTAAGTGCCTTAAAACGTCTGAAACTTTCAGGAAAATAAGTTCAATATATGTACTACAAATTTCATAAAAAATTTCTTTGCTTATTTGACTTTAAAGCCCTTTTTTGACTCATCCAAATTCAACCTTTCCATTTTCCGGAATTTTCCATTTTTCGGCTTTTCCTGTAATCTAATGAAAATTCTGACTCGATTTTTGGATTCCTCGGGAAATTTTACTATAGACCCTCTTTTTTGAGAAATTTTGAACCACTCTGTGATGCTGTATAAAAAAAAGAAAAAAGAATTTGCATAAAAATAAAAATAAAATTGAAATTGATAAAATTAAAATTTTTCTTGTTTGTCAATTTTATAAATTTAAATTTATTTTTATTTTTATGCAAATTCTTTTTTCTTTTTTTTATGCAGCATCACAGAGAGGTTCAAAATTACTCAAAAAAGAGGGTCTGTAGTAAAATTTCCCGAGGAATCCAAAAATCGAGTCAGAATATTCATTAGATTACAGGAAAAGCCGGAAAATGGAAAATTCCGGAAAATGGAAAGGTTGAATTTGGATGAGTCAAAAAAGGGCTTTAAAGTCAAATAAGCAAAGAAATTTTTTATGAAATTTGTAGTACATATATTGAACTTATTTTCCTGAAAGTTTCAGACGTTTTAAGGCACTTAGAAAAAAATGCCAGGTGGCGAAAAGTGCCAAAAAAACGCATTTTTTAAAAACAGCCGCCACTAAAATCAAAACATCTCCGGTTAAAATCCACCGATTTTAAATTTTAGGGTCGCATTTGAAAGGTCTTGAGTAGACGAAAAAATTGCAATCAACCAGAAGTATTTTTGAGTTGATCTTAAGACACGGTATTATTTTGAAAATCAGCTTTTTTAATAAAATTCATTTTACGTTTATCAATGCCAAAAAAAGTTGACTCCATGGAATTGGCTAAAAATTTTTTTACGAAATGTAGACTTTTTAACCTAACCTAACCTAACCTAACCTAACCTAACCTAACCTAACCTAACCTAACCTAACCTAACCTAACCTAACCTAACCTAGGTTATGACGTCATCCACCTTTTAAAGGACAACTTATGACGTCATCCACCTTTTGAAGGACAACTTATGACGTCATCCACCTTTTGAAGGACAACTTATGACGTCATCCACCTTTTGAAGGACAACTTATGACGTCATCCACCTTTTGAAGGACAACTTTAACCTAACCTAACCTAACCTAACCTAACCTAGGTTATGACGTCATCCACCTTTTGAAGGACAACTTATGACGTCATCCACCTTTTGAAGGACAACTTATGACGTCATCCCCCTTTTAAGTGGGAACTTATGACGTCAGAGTTTACCACCTAACCTAACCTAACCTAACCTAACAAATTTTAGGGTCTTTTTTCATTTTGCTTTATGGGGGGTAAAAAGGGGGTTAGGTTAGGTGGGCCCAGGGTGGGCCTATGACGTCAGCCCCTATAAAAAGAGGGGTAAAAGGTTATGACGTCATCCCCCTTTTAAGTGGCAACTTATGACGTCATCCCCCTTTTGAGTGGCAACTTATGACGTCATCCACCTTTTGAGTGGCAACTTATGACGTCATCCACCTTTTGAAGGACAACTTATGACGTCATCCACCTTTTGAAGGACAACTTATGACGTCATCCACCTTTTGAAGGACAACTTTAACCTAACCTAACCTAACCTAACCTAACCTAGGTTATGACGTCATCCACCTTTTGAAGGACAACTTATGACGTCATCCACCTTTTGAAGGACAACTTATGACGTCATCCCCCTTTTAAGTGGGAACTTATGACGTCAGAGTTTACCACCTAACCTAACCTAACCTAACCTAACAAATTTTAGGGTCTTTTTTCATTTTGCTTTATGGGGGGTAAAAAGGGGGTTAGGTTAGGTGGGCCCAGGGTGGACCTATGACGTCAGCCCCTATAAAAAGAGGGGTAAAAGGTTATGACGTCATCCCCCTTTTGAGTGGCAACTTATGACGTCATCCCCCTTTTGAGTGGCAACTTATGACGTCATCCACCTTTTGAGTGGCAACTTATGACGTCATCCACCTTTTGAGTGGCAACTTATGACGTCATCCACCTTTTGAGTGGCAACTTATGACGTCATCCCCCTTTTGAGTGGCAACTTATGACGTCATCCACCTTTTGAGTGGCAACTTATGACGTCATCCCCCTTTTAAGTGGGAACTTATGAAGTCAGAGTTTACCACCTAACCTAACCTATCCTAACCTAACCTAACCTAACAAATTTTAGGGTCTTTTTTCATTTTGCTTTATGGGGGGTAAAAAGGGGGTTAGGTTAGGTGGGCCCAGGGTGGGCCTATGACGTCAGCCCCTATAAAAAGAGGGGTAAAAAGGTTATGACGTCATCCCCCTTTTGAGTGGCAACTTATGACCTAACCTAACCTAACCTAACCTAACCTAACTGAAAAAACTGAATTTTCAAGAAAAAAATTTTTATCAAATTTTTAAAAAAAACAATGGCAAAATGTGTCCATATCCTATCCATAATATTTCAAATTGTATCTGACTTTATAAATTCCTATCCATTATATGCAAAAGTAACCTGACTTTATAAATTCCTATCCATAATATGCAAAAACTAACCTGACTTGATAAATTCCTATCCATTTTATTTAAAAGTGACCTGACTTCTTAAGTTCATATTTTTCTAACTCTAAACTAACTTAAAGTTAGGTCAGCATTCAAAGTGACCTCAGGTGACTTGAAAAACAATGTTCTTGACTAACCTTACAATATTCAAGTCACCTAAAGTCACCCAAAATTGTAACCTGACTTGACTAAGTTATGGACAAGCCTCTGGAGGGTATAGGCTGTCCATAACATTGAACTTTTCTACCGAGGGCTAGAATTCCTATCCATATCTAGGACCGGCATAACCTATTCGTATTTTTTTCTGGGGCATATTTTAATAAATATACTTCAATTTTAATAAACAGTCAATGCCAATAAAATCCTATCACTAGGTGCAAATATTTTTATAGATTTCTGATAAAGTAACACTGCTCAATCCTTATTGTTTTATATTATCATGAAATCATCATCATGAAAAAAATATTGAGAAAAAATTTTCCAGTCAAAATGCGGTTGAGGGTTGTACTTACGGTTGCGAATATGAAATTTGCTAAAAAATTGGCTTTTTGAGTCAAATAAAAATAAAATTGAAATTGATAAAATTAAAATTTTTCTTGTTTGTCAATTTTATAAATTTAAATTTATTTTTATTTTTATGCAAATTCTTTTTTCTTTTTTTTATACAGCATCACAGAGAGGTTCAAAATTACTCAAAAAAGAGGGTCTGTAGTAAAATTTCCCGAGGAATCCAAAAATCGAGTCAGAATTTTCATTAGATTACAGGAAAAGCCGGAAAATGGAAAATTCCGGAAAATGGAAAGGTTGAATTTGGATGAGTCAAAAAAGGGCTTTAAAGTCAAATAAGCAAAGAAATTTTTTATGAAATTTGTAGTACATATATTGAACTTATTTTCCTGAAAGTTTCAGACGTTTTAAGGCACTTAGAAAAAAATGCCAGGTGGCGAAAAGTGCCAAAAAAAACGCATTTTTTAAAAACAGCCGCCACTAAAATCAAAATATCTCCGGTTAAAATCCACCGATTTTAAATTTTAAGTTCGCATTTGAAAGGTCTTGAGTAGACGAAAAAATTGCAATCAACCAGAAGTATTTTTGAGTTGATCTTAAGACACGGTATTATTTTGAAAATCAGCTTTATTAATAAAATTCATTTTACGTTTATCAATGCCAAAAAAAGTTGACTCCATATAATTGGCTAAAAATTTTTTTACGAAATGTAGACTTTTTAACCTAACCTAACCTAACCTAACCTAACCTAACCTAACCTAACCTAACCTAACCTAACCTAACCTAACCTAACCTAACCTAACCTAACCTAACCTAGGTTATGACGTCATCCACCTTTTAAAGGACAACTTATGACGTCATCCACCTTTTGAAGGACAACTTATGACGTCATCCACCTTTTGAAGGACAACTTATGACGTCATCCACCTTTTGAAGGACAACTTTAACCTAACCTAACCTAACCTAACCTAACCTAGGTTATGACGTCATCCACCTTTTGAAGGACAACTTATGACGTCATCCCCCTTTTAAGTGGGAACTTATGACGTCAGAGTTTACCACCTAACCTAACCTAACCTAACCTAACAAATTTTAGGGTCTTTTTTCATTTTGCTTTATGGGGGGTAAAAAGGGGGTTAGGTTAGGTGGGCCCAGGGTGGGCCTATGACGTCAGCCCCTATAAAAAGAGGGGTAAAAGGTTATGACGTCATCCCCCTTTTGAGTGGCAACTTATGACGTCATCCCCCTTTTGAGTGGCAACTTATGACGTCATCCACCTTTTGAGTGGCAACTTATGACGTCATCCACCTTTTGAAGGACAACTTATGACGTCATCCACCTTTTGAAGGACAACTTATGACGTCATCCACCTTTTGAAGGACAACTTTAACCTAACCTAACCTAACCTAACCTAACCTAGGTTATGACGTCATCCACCTTTTGAAGGACAACTTATGACGTCATCCCCCTTTTAAGTGGGAACTTATGACGTCAGAGTTTACCACCTAACCTAACCTAACCTAACAAATTTTAGGGTCTTTTTTCATTTTGCTTTATGGGGGGTAAAAAGGGGGTTAGGTTAGGTGGGCCCAGGGTGGGCCTATGACGTCAGCCCCTATAAAAAGAGGGGTAAAAGGTTATGACGTCATCCCCCTTTTGAGTGGCAACTTATGACGTCATCCCCCTTTTAAGTGGGAACTTATGACGTCAGAGTTTACCACCTAACCTAACCTAACCTAACCTAACAAATTTTAGGGTCTTTTTTCATTTTGCTTTATGGGGGGTAAAAAGGGGGTTTGGTTAGGTGGGCCCAGGGTGGGCCTATGACGTCAGCCCCTATAAAAAGAGGGGTAAAAGGTTATGACGTCATCCCCCTTTTGAGTGGCAACTTATGACGTCATCCCCCTTTTGAGTGGCAACTTATGACGTCATCCACCTTTTGAGTGGCAACTTATGACGTCATCCACCTTTTGAGTGGCAACTTATGACGTCATCCACCTTTTGAGTGGCAACTTATGACGTCATCCCCCTTTTGAGTGGCAACTTATGACGTCATCCACCTTTTGAGTGGCAACTTATGACGTCATCCCCCTTTTAAGTGGGAACTTATGAAGTCAGAGTTTACCACCTAACCTAACCTAACCTAACCTAACAAATTTTAGGGTCTTTTTTCATTTTGCTTTATGGGGGGTAAAAAGGGGGTTAGGTTAGGTGGGCCCAGGGTGGGCCTATGACGTCAGCCCCTATAAAAAGAGGGGTAAAAAGGTTATGACGTCATCCCCCTTTTGAGTGGCAACTTATGACGTCATCCCCCTTTTGAGTGGCAACTTATGACTTCATCCCCCTTTTAAGTGGGAACTTATGACGTCATCCCCCTTTTAAGTGGGAACTTATGACGTCAGAGTTTATACCACCTAACCTAACCTAACCTAACCTAACCTAACTGAAAAAACTGAATTTTCAAGAAAAAAATTTTTATCAAATTTTTAAAAAAAACAATGGCAAAATGTGTCCATATCCTATCCATAATATTTCAAATTGTATCTGACTTTATAAATTCCTATCCATTATATGCAAAAGTAACCTGACTTTATAAATTCCTATCCATAATATGCAAAAACTAACCTGACTTGATAAATTCCTATCCATTTTATTTAAAAGTGACCTGACTTCTTAAGTTCATATTTTTCTAACTCTAAACTAACTTAAAGTTAGGTCAGCATTCAAAGTGACCTCAGGTGACTTGAAAAACAATGTTCTTGACTAACCTTACAATATTCAAGTCACCTAAAGTCACCCAAAATTGTAACCTGACTTGACTAAGTTATGGACAAGCCTCTGGAGGGTATAGGCTGTCCATAACATTGAACTTTTCTACCGAGGGCTAGAATTCCTATCCATATCTAGGACCGGCATAACCTATTCGTATTTTTTTCTGGGGCATATTTTAATAAATATACTTCAATTTTAATAAACAGTCAATGCCAATAAAATCCTATCACTAGGTGCAAATATTTTTATAGATTTCTGATAAAGTAACACTGCTCAATCCTTATTGTTTTATATTATCATGAAATCATCATCATGAAAAAAATATTGAGAAAAAATTTTCCAGTCAAAATGCGGTTGAGGGTTGTACTTACGGTTGCGAATATGAAATTTGCTAAAAAATTGGCTTTTTGAGTCAAATAAAAATAAAATTGAAATTGATAAAATTAAAATTTTTCTTGTTTGTCAATTTTATAAATTTAAATTTATTTTTATTTTTATGCAAATTCTTTTTTCTTTTTTTTATACAGCATCACAGAGAGGTTCAAAATTACTCAAAAAAGAGGGTCTGTAGTAAAATTTCCCGAGGAATCCAAAAATCGAGTCAGAATTTTCATTAGATTACAGGAAAAGTCGGAAAATGGAAAATTCCGGAAAATGGAAAGGTTGAATTTGGATGAGTCAAAAAAGGGCTTTAAAGTCAAATAAGCAAAGAAATTTTTTATGAAATTTGTAGTACATATATTGAACTTATTTTCCTGAAAGTTTCAGACGTTTTAAGGCACTTAGAAAAAAATGCCAGGTGGCGAAAAGTGCCAAAAAAACGCATTTTTTAAAAACAGCCGCCACTAAAATCAAAATATCTCCGGTTAAAATCCACCGATTTTAAATTTTAGGGTCGCATTTGAAAGGTCTTGAGTAGACAAAAAAATTGCAATCAACCAGAAGTTTTTTTGAGTTGATCTTAAGACACGGTATTATTTTGAAAATCAGCTTTTTTAATAAAATTCATTTTACGTTTATCAATGCCAAAAAAAGTTGACTCCATGGAATCGGCTAAAAATTTTTTTACGAAATGTAGACTTTTTAGCGGTTAAAATGCGACCAGTAAGATGAAATTTGAAGTAAATTCAAAGAAATGGCGTAATTTTGAAAATTGGCCAAATCAGGCTATTTTTGGAGCTTTAAAACGGCCATATTTCGGCCCCAGGAGGTGCTAGAAGGCTAAAAATTTGGCTGAGGGACTTTTTTATTACCCCAAACTATACCCTAAAATTTGAGCTCAATCGGTGACATGAGTGCGCCCTAATCTGTACGAAAAGTACTGGAACCACCCATATATATATATATATATATATATAAACTTTATTTTGAGTAAAAAGTCTTTTATATATACTTTGAATAATGCTTTTCATTTAGTATAAACTTTGAACTTTCTTTTAATACGGCTTAAGTGGTTAATTAATCTTTTAATCGTCTAATATTCCTAAAGGTTCATTTTTGTTAAACAATTTATTTAAAATTTTCTATTAAACTATGTTATATTTTGTTTTCATAAACAAAAATATTATAAATTTAAATAAAAAATATATTTTGAATAATTCTGTCTATTTATATCATCTTTTACCACAAATTTCATATAAGATTATTGTATAAATATTATTTATAGTTATAGGAAATATATATAGACAGTATATAATATATATATAAACGTATAAGAGGATATCCTTTATAAAATTACTGGTTTGTAGTAACATGTATGTAAATGATCTATAGCATCTGGTATATAACGCCAAAATGTTACAGTCTATGACATAGGTACATATAAGAGACGATTGATATTATATATATTTATATATATTTAAGCGTATGTGTATTTGTGAAGTATAACGTCGCAAAAGACGTGCTATGTTAGTGGCATGACAGATAATCTATACACACATATACATATAGATATAAAATATATATATATATAGATACGTTTTATTAGACTTAGTATGTTTAACCTTACACTTATTCTCTCTTATGCTTACTAATTACCTGTAATTTGGCGCAAGTTTTGCTTATGTTAGATGTATATATGTACATAATGGTAATAGGTGCCAAGCATAAATAATCTAGATGATATTACTGACTTGAATTTAATTAACTGATAGCCGCTTGATTTACCCTTCGTTATTTTGCTTTAAAAACATTTTAAACTTCAAAGAGGGACCGAAAAGTGCTTGATTTTTAGCCCATTTTTAGTACCTAAAAATTTAATGAAATTTTTTCATTATATTATATTAAATCAGCATATTTTAAATAGGTCGAAGCACAGCTTTGCTAAAAAGTTAGATAAAGTTAGGATATCAGCTAAGTTCCTTAAAAACTTAGTATGGAAACGTGGTAAGGCTATAAGAAATTTTTTTCTAGATTACATTTTTTGAGTCACTAAATTGAAATATTAAGTTCTCGGAATCCTCAAATAGTAAAATTCCCCCTAAAAATGCAAAAATAAACTTTTAGGTAAACCTTTCAACCATTTTTAGGTAATAAATTGACAGTTTTATAAAATTGAGGTGAGTGTGAAAAGTGTCCGATTTACGGAGGGGGGTCAAAAATGGGACTTAAAATAATTTTGATTTATGGACTTAAAATAATCCGGATTTAGGGACTTAAAATAATTCAAGTTTGGAAACTTACAATTAATTTAATTCTATTAATTATTCTATATAATTTTAAGCCAAAATATAATAATTTGTAGTTCCTAAATTTTTTATAATTCTATACCTCTTTATTGAAATTATTCTAAATCCCTAAACTTAAATTGTTTTAAGTCCCAAAGTCGAAATTATTTTAAGTCCATTATAGTAAATTTTACCCCCAAAAAATGACATGCTTCATATAAACCATAAACATGTTCCATGTTAAAATAGCAAATTCTCTTCTAGCCCTCAGCTGTAGTAAACATGTTCCATGCATTTAGGTTGTCTTTAGACGTAATAAAAGATTTTTGAATGATTTGATATTATTTCACTGAAAATATGAATTCTTATTGAAATATAACTATTACATAACATTTTATAAAAGTTTTAATTTAATTATATAAAAAACTGACACTTTATTTCCTAAAAAGGTTATTTTTGAAAGTGACTTTACCTCTTAATGGTTTCGTAGCCTTAATATTTGTATTTAGCGACCCAAAAAAATACCTTGGAAAAATTTTCGACTCTTTATATAAAAGAAACAAAGTTATAACACGTTTTTGGGGAACTAATATATTCAAACTTTACCGAAGTTTTTTAGCAAAACTGTGCTTCATCTCAATTTAAAAAAATGTTGTTTAATATCACTAATACATGTGCTAAGTGTGCTAAGGTTTTGGTCCTTGTTTAGTTTGGAAAAGAACTTTAAAAAAAACACAACTAATTAAAATTTGTAAAATTAGAATTTTTTTTAACCGAATATTGTAATTTTGACAGAAATTTCTAAATTATTCATTTTTGGCTACAAATAGACATTTACTGCTTTGGACATCATTGAAATAGACTGGGTAGTGAAAATAAACAGCTAAATTAAAATTAGACCTTTCCCCAAGAATGGAGGTTAACCAAAGTAATTTTGTTAAAAACATATAGTTAGTAAAGCAATTTGAAAGTATAATATAGACTAAGCTTCATTTAAAGGAAATTATCAGGGGCTGGATGCTAAAGTCGTTGTATGGTCTATAGCAGGTGTATACAAATTAAATATAGTCCTATACATACTTGTTCAACTATCTGTATAGAAATATATAGATCATATTGAAGTTGTATAGTATATGTACACAGAATGTAATACAGATACCATTTGCATTGGCTTATGCGAGGGGCTACCGTCTTGGAAATCGCGAATTTGATTTTAAAAAATTTTTGTTGATTTTTTCCTGATTTTGCCTTATTTGTACCTCAATCATGAATCGTTACTAGTTGAGATGGTTTATTTCCGTCTTTTAATGATTTTTCGTGATTTTTTGTGATTTTTTGTGATTTTTTTCGTGATTTTTCGCGATTTTTTGCGTTCTTTAGCCTAATAATTCAACCTAGACCTCAAAATTCTATTTTTTACTATTCAATATAATATTTAGCGATGTTTACCAAAAAAAATCACAAAAAATCATGAAAAATCAAAAAAAATCAAAAAAAATCAAATTTGTGATTTCCAAGACGATAGCCCCTCGGGCTTATGTCGTATACGCGTTTTTTATATTCCGTATAGAAATAACATAGGTTAAGTTTATAGGTCATTAATAATATTATGAAAATTAAGTATTAGGTTACACGTTTAAGCTATAGACCATACAACGACTTTAGCATCCAGCCCCAGATCTAACTAAATTAAATCTAAAATTATGGTTAAATAAGTATCAAAATCTCAAAAATAATAAATTTAAATAAAACACAAGTAAAAATTCTCTATACGATACTTTTTTACAAAAATATTGTTAACGAATCATATACAAATCATAAACTAAATAAAAGTGTTATTTGATAAATAAACTGTAAATTATAAAAATTACTTCGGATATTTCAAAGTTGACGCCAGCATTTATACATTTTACGTATAAATAAAAATAAAAATAAATTTATCCGAGAGTAAAAAGAGAATATAATAAAATATATGTATCATGCCATTTTAAACTTGTTGTATACCAATCATATGTATGACGAACAATAAATATAAAACATATAAAACATTTATTTTTACCTATTCATGCGTGTATTTGATTTTAGTATATATATATTTAACTTTATTTTTAGGTGAATATATACCTAAATAACATATGGGTTGTTATAGAGATTGAATGGAAGTAAGCTTAAAACAATGTACCTTTATGTATGTTAATATATTAGAGTGTATCTTATTTGATAAAATGCTCGATACAATAGAAATTCCAAAAAAATGTTAAAAAACATTTCCGATAATTTATGTCGTAATTTCTGCTTTCATTGTGAATCTATGCTGGCAGAAAATGTTGCATATGCAGTTTCTGAACAGACCGATAAATTATGTTAGTTATAGTCATAGTCTACACTCAAAAAACTTTGATAAAAAATTATTTTTAATTTTACTACTTTGATCGCACACTTTTTCTTTTTGCTAAAATTTTGTGATAGGTAGATCTAATTGCAAGTAGTTACTTTACAAAATTTTTTATATTTTTCAAATTATTTTCAAGTTTTCACGCTTGATACATCAATATAATATTTTAATACTTATTTTAAGGTGTTATTCTTACTCGGTTTTTAGATTTCTCGGGAAAATTCACTAATGACCCACTATTATTATG
The DNA here is from genome assembly GCA_022575985.1 of Anagrus nilaparvatae. Classification (NCBI taxonomy): domain Eukaryota; kingdom Metazoa; phylum Arthropoda; class Insecta; order Hymenoptera; family Mymaridae; genus Anagrus; species Anagrus nilaparvatae. The sequence continues at coordinate 545,938 of JAKSXM010000181.1, read as the reverse complement.
AAAAATTTTGAATGATTCCGTAATACTATAAAAAAAAAAAAAAAAATTAATAAATTTTGAATAAAATAGTATATTGGCAGTTCGTATCCAGAAAATTAGAGAATGGCCCGAATTGTACGTAAACTGTGATTTGAGGCATCCTTTATTTCCTTTCAGGACCTATAAAATTTTTCTGCGTCAGCGACGAGGAAACAACACTTTTTTTATTTAAGAAATTACGTGCTTTCTGGCCTCTGACCATAAATAAACTTCACTGATGTTTATTTTTTTCCCTTTGTACTATGTGTTATAAAACTTTCCCGAAATAGAGGATCTTTAATGAAATTTTCTAAAAAATCCGAAAATCGAGTCAAAATTTTCAAGAATGCCTAAAAAAGTAAATTTTTGGAAATTAGAAAATTATGAAATTTATTTCCCGAAATTTCAAGTACTTATAAGGCCACTAAATCTTATTTTAAACTTGAAAATTGGAAGAAGAAAAAGAAAATTTTGTATAATACATGCGATTTGGTGTATCATAAAATTCTAGTGAAAAAAAATGCGAAAATTATTAAAATGGGATCAAATGGGCATGAGTGAAAGCTTTTTTAGGGATAAAAATTTTTTTTAAAGTTACAGCCTAATATATTAATATACTAAATATACTAACGAAGTTTGTAAAATCATATTTACATAAATTTTAAAAATTATTGATTCAAATACATTTTTCATTTTCAATAGCATATATAAAAAAAAATCACATTAATCAAAACAATGAAATGAAAAATAAGTTTTTTTTTTTATTTTAAATAATATGTACTCTTGATATATTTAATATTGACATTTAGTTAATTAACAATAGTATAAATTGTATAATAAAAAAAAAAGTTTATATAATTAATTATTATGAAAATTCCACTTGATCTATATTAAATGCAAGTACTTGAGAAAAACAATTAATATTGTTTATTGTATTATAAAAAAGTTATTTAAAAAATTAATAACCTTTTCATTCATAATATTTATTGACATATTATCAGTTAATTTTCTATATTTATAGATAGCTTCAAATTTAAATTTTAAATAATATTGTTTTAATACAAAGTTTTATTAAATAAATTAGTTTTTTATTTAACGCAGATGGTTGGAAGGAAAAATAAGGTCTACGATTTGTAATTAAAATTTTTATTAATTATTAAAAATTTGTACTTTAAGATACAAAATAATGATAAAAAAAGGTCAGAATCTGCCAACTATGAGATTGTAGTTAATAGTGAAAAAATTTTTTCTGTTATAATTTCTGGTCTAAAAAAGGATTGCTTGACATCATTTAAAAGCTCAATAAAGTCCTATAGCCTATGAATACCCGAATTATGTTGAATCTCAAAAGTTATTCTTGTAGTTAGTTTCCAAAGTAGCATTTTTACTGTTTTATGATTTATTTATAATCGGTATACCCTCCGACAGTTATTTTAAAATATCGCTTGGATTTTCAATTTCCGATTAAGAAAAGTTGCTATTTATCAAAAAAATAAGATATCAAAAATATTAGTGCATTTTATCACTTAAGTGGCAGCTATATAATTCAATAATTACCAGCGAGCACATAAAAATTAATAACATTGTTTCGGAAGTCCATTGTTGGTTATGGGACCAAAAAATCGTTCCTTAAAAGTCCATGTATTAAGTAGCAATAATTAGGAGTGATTAAATGATAAATCAATTTGGAAATCTTATTTTTTAGGTAAATGTCACCTGGTTTAACCAGGCAATCGAAAATTCAAGCAATTTTTTAAAATAACTACTAAGTTACCTACTGTACATATGAAGTACAGTACAAAATATACAGAGTAAAAAAAAAATGTCTCCGGATTCAATTTACTCTGATCTCTCCAACAATTGAAAAATAAAATTTCATTACATATTTTGATTTAAAATCTGTAAAAATTTTCAAAAAGTCATATCCATGAAACTGCATATACGTAAAACAATATTAACAATAAAAATGAGTTCTTATAAGAACTTCTCTCTGCAATGGTATTTTATTTTATAGAATTCAATTTCTTATTATTTCTTATGTTATTAGTGTATACTTTCATAAATGTTCACACGTATTAACACATTTATATAAATTTTCAAATACTAGCTATTGAGTTTTATACATATAAAAAGCTTAAATATATACTGAAACAAAAATGTCACTGTACTTTTTTTTTTATATATATAATATAAAAAAAAATACGTAAGCACAAGTGTGACTGAGACTGGCATTCGTAAAATCATTTCTCGTTTCGATTCTATGAGGAGGTTTAAAACTTTGCCACTTTTCACAATATATATATATTTATATATATACACTTTGGTAAATCGATAATCAACCGGAATTGCCTTCAATTCCAGACAGGCAATAAAATATATGAATGATTGCTTTTGGGGAAAAAAAAATATATATAAAAATATTAACAGCAATAAATTTTTTAAAATAAATAAAAAATAATGTACGATATGTTGTTAATTTTTTTTTTCTTTTTTTTTCAAAAGTGTTATTATTATCTACTGGTATCTCTAATAAATATTTTTTATTTATTTTTATTATTATTATTTTTTATGTATTTATTTTGGGTAAGTTTTGTTGTTAATGTTTTTGGATATTAAATTTACTGAAAAAAAGTTTTTCTATTTAATTATATAAAAATTTAAATTATTTGCACAAGTATTTATTTCGAAACTAAAATTATAATCGAGTAAAAATATTTATAAATTACTGAATACTCCTGATAGATTATATGCATAAAATTTCTCTATTTAAACTATGTGCCTGTATATTTTATTGTCTAGTTAAAGCCTTTTCATCATTTTCCAAACTATTATTGAAAACTTTATCAACAACACAAAGAAAATTCAGTAACCGTAGCCGCACTTATGAATCTGAGAATTGTAATTTTCTTTCGTTGAAACGATTGAATATGGCATGCAAACTTCAGGATAATAAAAAAAAATCTGTTGACGTACTTAACGTTTCGTACATAAATGCTAATCTCATCAGAAAAATGTAAATATACAGGGTAGTATTATTCATAATTTTTGGTACCATACTGATAGTTTTAGAAATATAAAAATGACATTGAAAATCAAAAACAGATTTATAATATTTATGTATTATTTATCACTGTTATTCTTGTGATATGGCTACTTACACCTTTACGGAAATAGAAACATTATATAACGTTATATATATTAAACCGGAAAAGATACTACATTGTTAAAATCATATAAATATAAGCAAAGTCAAGAAATTACAGAGAAAAAGAGAGATATACTATATGATTTAAATACAGCGGGAAATGAAGCACATATTTTATCAATTTCTAAAACAAAATCAAAATCATATTTTTATTCAATTAATTATTACAAAAATTACTTATTTTCGAATAAAAAAAAATGTCACTGTATCTATAATTCAAATATCACTGTCTTTATCATAATTATGAATTCACTGTCATAATTTATTATCGAAAATCACTGCTTCTATTAAAATTTTTAATAACTTTTAACAATCGCGACACACACACACACATTTTTTTAACATACAAGGAGTGTCGGGCTTACCATTGGTCGTTAAAAATCAAGGTGCTGAAGATATTACCTTTGGATGCCATGTTTGATGATATCTGGTACTACTTAAAATTCTTCTCTTTCAAAAACTGCCGATTTTGAATCAATGACGCAAAAGAATATTTAATTGATCAATGAAAATTCTATTAAGTTAATGTCGTCGCTATTGAATAAATAAATAAATCTATTCATTCAATTGCGGCAACATTAAAGCAATGGAATTTCTATTGAATCAATGGAATATTCTAATGGCATTTTTTAATGTCGCGAGCCATTGATTCAAAGGTGTCAGTTTTTCAGTGTGACCAATATTAATATGCCGACACGGATTTGCAATTCTTTTTCAATTAACTCTTCTTAGTCGTCAGTAATTGAAACCTTTCCTAATCACTTTTTTTTCTTCCTTTTTGAAATTGGATTCCAAAGATACTTATCTTTCCTAGGATATCCAAAATTAAATATTCACTATGTTCAATTAGTGTTCATTTAATACTTTGGTGCAAGAACTTTGTATGAATAGTGCGTTAATTTTTGTGGCCCTGAAAAGGGTCGGTTGGCTTTGCTTCGTAAGTTCTAACTCAAAATTCTCACCTATATTAAAATAAAAATTCACACACCTGCAGCTGACGACAACCCCAGCGACTGAAATGACTCACACTAGGCGTCCAGAGGTCCCAACAATGACCTCGGCTTGGCCAAGCCCCACAGTGAATCCAAATACCTCCAATAGCTCTTTCGTCCACACACACAAAAGCCTTCCTCGAGAACAGCAACAGCAAAGCGAGAAATGATATCAGGAACAGCGGCACCAACGGCAGCAAAAATCAGCAAGTGACTCGATATAAAGACTTCAGCGGGCTAAGTAAAGCGCGCTGGAGAACCAATAGAAAATAGGGCAAGAGAGAGAAAAAGAGAGAAAATAATAACGGTCGTTTTCATACTGGAATAATAATTTTATTAATAAGAGAAAAGAAAAGAATCGACGAGTTGACAAAGGGGGATTTCAATCGGTCCTTTTCAGGGCCATCGATTTTTTCTATAAAGTAAAACATCTTGTCGAAATAACCTTTTCAAGTTTTTAATATTGATTTACAATTAAATAAAGTCTTACCCCCAGGTGTCCGTATGCGTGAACTTGTCGTCCTCTCAGCTTTTTCTTAGCTAGAGGAGAATACCAGCTGATGCATGACCCTGATTTTTCTTAATTTAAATATCATAATCTCTTTGCCTTTCGTACCCTCTCGCATGGTACGGATGGCCTTTTTAAATTTCTCACGCTCGTATTGCTCGGGCCTTGAGAGGACTCTTATATTGGCTTTGCTACTGTTGTAGCTGCTGTCGTGCCACACGTGCGTCTTTTTTTTTTATCATCTGATTTATTTATTTAATTTTATTTTTATAATTTAACAATTAGAGAAAATGTCGCGACGATAATTATAATTAAAAATCTATAAGAAAACACGTGGTAAAAGAATAAAAAATTATATTGTCCCTCTTTTATGTTTTCTGATCGTCACGAGTTTTCACTAAAATCACCAATCACAATCTGTATTTTCGCGGTCACAAAATAAACGTAAAAGTTATCATAGTCCTTCGTCACAACATCCATTTACAAAACTTTATCATGAATGTATATATTTATTATAAAAATAAAATATACTTAATGGCCGGTGATACGTAACCCACCAATATTGGTCTTGATGACTTCTCTCCCTTCTCCTCTTCTCAACTAATTCTTCGCGGCTACTATTTAATATCTTTATGTGCGTGTGTCGCTCATGTCACCTGTATATTTAATCGAATTATTACTTAATATACAAAAATCTCGCAGCTTTTCCTAAAATTTAAATATTTTATTTAAATTAAAATAAACGAATTTTTAGCAACGTTACATGTTAATAATAATTTTTACATAAAATTTACGAAGCCATTCATATATTTTTAAATTATTAAAATTTTAGACTCTTTTTTATTCTATAATATTTTCAATTTACTTTTGTTCTGATAAGGTTAGCATTGAGAATTGATTGAGCTATTAAACGTTAAATTGTCATGTTAAGAAATATTTCTAATTTTTATTAATAAGAATCTCTTTAAGGGTAATCCCTAATTAAAAAGTATTATTTTGTTCCAAAATAAAGCAGTGAGTGATTTCTTGACTGCGCAGGCCCTTCCGGTAATTTCTTGGATTTCTTCTTCTTGATGACGTCACAATCTCACTGAATAATGGAGTCCTTCTTTTTAAACTCTTTTTTCTTTTTAAATTTGAAATTTTTCTATTTATCTTTTTTTTTTTTTTTTTTTGATGAACTATATTTTTTTGAACTTAAATTTTCACTTTATAATTAGTCATTATAAATTTTTTTAAACTGAACTTTTATAAAATTAATTTTTTTTTTTTTTTTTTAACTTTAATTTTACTTTAACTTTTTTCGTTTTTCTTAGGACAACTTTAAAAAGAAAACAACAATGTACATCACCATAAATAAATTAGAAAATTTATCAATATAATTGCCTACTTAAAGACTTATAATGGCGGCCGTAAAAGATGATGCCGGTAAAACCGCGCACATGTTTTTATAATAGCTAATTCACTTAGTTTTTAATTTTTGTAACTTGTAAATTTTTACTTTTTTGTCTTCACTTTTTTAATTATTAAAATCACTGTGAGAAACTTCTTTTTGACAAAAAAAAAAAAAAATTGATGAATTATATTTGGTCACTTAGCTCTTTTCTTTTATAATAATTCTTGACGGCTACGAAGGACCAGAATGTTGATGAGTAGCTTAGTGGACTGTATTTTTATAAATAAATAATTGAATAATTGAAACTGGTGATGTAAAAAATAATAAAACTGATAATTAAGTAGCACAAAAATATATAATTTATTTAATGAGGTGTGACTACTATAATAGTTGTCCTAAGACTGGTCACTGTGCGCCGCTTCTCAAGGCTCGCGCTTACACTCTATGCACACACGCACGTATACTTATTAACCTATATTAATATGTGTATTATACAGTGTAATATTTAACAGCCCATAACCTGTTATATAGATTATATTTGATAAAAAATAATTAATTAATCATTAATGATAATGAATAATGAACTATTTTTTAATTTAGCCATTGCTTGTGAGTTGTAGGCTTCTAAGTTGTAAAAGTTACAACTAGCGACTCCTCAAACCCGTATTTCTAGCTTACCGTAGGGGTCGATGCGAGTTTACCATAATGGTGTAAGTTAATGGTTTGTTTTTTTTATAAGTTTAAGATCGAACCGATTTATATTAAAAGGAGGGGGCGTATTTAAATAGTCCGGTTCTTAAGGAGGGGGGGGGGGTGAAAAAGTGACGTTTTTAGGGGAGCGGTCTTAACAAGAACTTTAGGTTAATTTATACTTTGGGTTAATTGATTTAGGATTATTTATTTCGGGATTTAGTGTGATTTCAGTTTTAGAACTTATAATAATTAGGGAGTATACGTTAAAAGTGTTATAAGTGAACATGTTCCATGATCGTTGTTTATGTGAAAACATAAACCAGTTATAAGTTTTATCTTAATTTTATCTTAAACCTATTGATTTAACATTCATAACATTACATTTATTTCAAAATTGCATTTAAAATAAAATAAAATTTACCATTCAAAAGCACAAACAAATAAAAAATAAAAATTAATTGTCCAATATATTTTGTTTAAATTTATACAAAAATAAAAAAAATATTTAAATTTCAACTCACTATTTACAAAAATGTTCAAATATTTCAAAAAACAAAAAAAAAAGAAAAATAAACGATGATAAATATGACAATTTTTACTGTTTTATTATTTACTAAATATAATATTATAGATACGCAATAACATTATAGCTAAAAGATATGGTTCATGTGCCTATTTTTCAAAAAATTTTGGCGATCGAATTTCTCGATACGAACTAAATATCAGAACATTTGTCTACTAAAATCTTTATCTATATACATACATAATCCATATATATATACGTATTCACTTTGATCGATAGTCTAATGGTGTGCCGCAGAAGCGAGATAGAGTTTCTGCATATGCTTTGCACATTGAGGGTACCCACGGGACAATTCTTTGTATATGTCCTACCATATGTAGATAGATACTACTGCCATTGCAATGTGCTGGAAGAAAAATATTCCATTTTTAAATTTTTATAGTATTGGTTATTGCTGGAGACAAGAGTTTAAAGTATGTGGTGTATATATATATATATATATGCTGAGCTATGTTTAAAAAAATAAGAGAAATAAGAAAAAAGCTGAATCGAGCATTCGGAAATACCTAGGACTTAATGTTTTCTTAGAGCCAAGATCTTAAAAAAAAGGAAAGAATAACTCTCCAATTTGTTTTGACTTTAAAAAACATTTTTCTTACAATACCTTACTTTAAGGGTCTATAAAATAAAGTATAAATACTGATTTGTAAAAAGTCAAATACTTAATTTAAATACATAAATCTTTCTTTATGTAGTACCTTTTTTTTTTTTACTTTTTTTTTATAATAACTTAAACTTAAAATAAGTTTTATTTTAGGTTAAAAAAATATTAAATGTTTTTATTAAATTATTAAATATAAAATATAAGTTTGAAAAAGCTGTAATATATTAAAATAATTTTGTAATTTTTTTACAGAAATCTTGAAAATAAAAAATTTTCAACGCTTTATTTAGGTTATAACGCCCTGTGGACACGGGAGCCAAGTCTGGCTGAGTTGATTAAGAGGTGTCAAAATTTAGTGGTGAGTGGGATTAATGGGATTAGTAGAATTAATTACCCCAACTCAAAGCCAAAATAATACTTAAAGCCTAAGTTTTATTTATATAGTTCTTTGCGTAAATCATACAGTTTTTATTATTGCAAATATAAAATTGAACTAATTAATTTCAGTCCTTACTTCAAATTTTATATCTTAGCCTTGAACGACTTTACACGAGATTTTACCTCTCTAGCAACTTGGTCCCTGATATTGAACTCATGCATGTGTAAGCGGGGCTTAAATCTTGTCCTTAACGGAGACTAAATTTTTAAGCCCCTTGTTAAATTTTTTTTTTTTTACTGTCGATTTTTTTTTTTTGTTTAGTTTCTTTACGTGTCTTCTTGAGACAAATGGAAAAATTCCGTATTCTCAAGTGGATTTTTTGTAGTGTAAGTTCTTAAAGTTTAATTTTAAGGTAGAACATTTACCCACATTAGTTTTTTTGAAATAATTAATTTTTTCATTAATATAAAAATTTGAATCTTATTTCATCCTTCCATAATTAAATTCTGAGTCGATTAAAAAAAAAAAAATTGTAAATAGCTCAAAATTTACTTGGAAAAAAGTTTCATTTCCCGATTTTAATAGGCAATTTTAGAAAATCCAACTTTTTTCCTAGTAAATTTTGAGCTATTTACAATTTTTTTTTTTTTAATCGAAATAAAATTAAAATTTTTATATTAACGACAAAATTGATTATTTCAAAAAAATTAATGTCGGTAACTGTTCTACCTTACCAACCCGTTAATATAGGTTAAAAGTAAAAGAAGTCTTTATAGGCAAGAAAAAGTATTTTAACAAACGAGTAAAAAATAAACTAAAAGGCCCTAGTGCTTTTTAAATAAATTGATACTTAATCTAATATTAATCAAAACAGTAAAAAATATGCAGTCAAGACCAAATTAGTAAAATTTTTTTATGAAACTTTTAAAAAAGTTTTTTAATATACACGGCCAGGCTGCTTTGCTTGAAATTTTTTTGTTGCTTGGATTTTCAAGCAACTGCTTGAATTTTCAAGCAAAGCAGCCTGGCCGTGTATTCAAAATTTTTAATAACGTTTTATTAGATTTACTTCCTGTTAGTAAATATCAGCATCGTTATTTTTGAATAGTGTAATATACTGTTAAATTCACTAAATTGTATTTTTAGCATTTTCCGCTTCTATTTTAATCTTTTGTTTTTGAATGTCTTCTAATAAATTTAAATTTAATAACAAATAGGTATTTTGAAAACTATATTTTGTAAATAAGAATTATAATAACCTAACTCCGATTAAATTAATATTTACAAAATTGATAATACTAAAGTCAACATAATTATATGATTTATTAAACAAATAATAGTGATAATATATTCGAATTTTCATCTATGAGACATATTTTAAAAGTTATGCATTTACAAATTATTATACATGTCGTAGTCAGTAGCTAAACAACTCAGTTAGCATCTGATTAACAGATTTATAAATTAAAAAATTTTTTTTTATTAACTTGAATATTCAGTTGAGTGAAGAATAAAACAAGAATAATAAGTTTTTTCAATTTAATGTGATATAATTTAAAGCCTATTTCATGAGTATTTCAAGAACTAATTATTAAGGTAATTTTTTGTTAAATTGTTAATTTCAATAGAAGCTTCCTGAATTATTTGTTCTTTGTTTTACGTAATAGTTTGAATGTTTGAATTTCAATATCTTCCTTTGCATATAATTAAACTATTATTTTTTTTGAATGGAAAATTCAACGCATAAAACGATACAATTTACTCCACCAAAGAAATCCGATAAATAAATAATCAGTAATATTGCTCATCTAAATATTTTTTAGTTAAACAACGGATTCAGTTATTCACCTACAACATATACACTTATTTATATTATAAACTTATACATAATCACACACATTATTTAATCGAATATTGAAAGCTATTCGAAAATAATAACAATAATAATATTAAATTTCAATATATGTTTGCTGAAAATTCATTGTGTAAATATATCAAAAACAAACATTATATAAATTCAATAAAATAAAAATTAAAAAATTATTTCTTGATTTTTTAAAGGCTTGTCTATTGAATAAAATATTAAAAATAAAAAAAAAAAATTAAAAAAGCAAGTAGTAAAAACAAACGTACTGGTGAGTATTATAACGAACCATTTGATTGATACTATTATTTTTTTTCGATGTTTGATTTGGCAGATTTAAATGCCATAGGCAAATAGAGATTATTATCTTTGCACATATTTTTTTTATACATAAATCGAGAGATTTATATATATATTAGCCTGGTAGTTATTTTAAAAAGTTACTTGGATTTTTAGTTATACTAGGAAAAATTATGGGTCATTCAAAAAAATCAGATTCTTAAAATTGTAACTTATTTCGGCTCCTAAAGTATTGCTCGTTTACAGGATTATTATGCTGGATTCAATTCCTTTTTTAACCGCAAAGTTGCAGATTATATTGCTGTAATACTAGCCCTGATAAATTTTTATATGAAGCACTCCTGAAATTCAGATTTAATCTGTAAATTAGATTTTTAAAATATATAGTAAAAATAATATTTTATTGGATAGAAACATTAACTACTACTAATATATTTTTTGTTCGTTTACTCAAAGTTTAAAAATCATAAAATATTTTTATTTAATTTTTATACAAAAAACTTTTGATTTAAAAAAAATTAATCTAATTCTTAATGTACACAAATTTTTATTTCTAAGTTATTAAAAATATAAATAAACCTTTAAAAATGTATAAATGGAGCTAAAACTTAAAAGTAAAGCAAAAAAAAAGTAAAAAAAAGTAAATAGATATACCTTTTGGTTAAGGAAAATCCCACTTTTCTTGAAAAAAAAAAAGAAAAAGCGAAGAAAAACTTTGTCGGTAATTCATAAAGTAAAGTCAACCTTACATATATATATATATATATGGTTTAAGAAAGGTGTTAGCTAGCAAAAAGCTGTTATAGTAAAAGCAGAGTTAGAAAATAGTAGAGTTTCAATGTTGACGTGAGAAATGAAAGATGTAGCAAGTGAAGACGCTGTATAAATGAAACTTTTCTTTCAAATATATAATACTTTTTTTTTCGTTTTTTACTTACAGTAATTTTACCCTTTTTTAAGTTCTATACGGATTTAATATGTTTAAATTCGATCTGGCATTTATAAAAAAAATTTTTTTGATGTTTTTATAATAAAAATGTCATCTCATAAAGATTAAATTTATATTTATGTACTATAATATGTTTTATGTACATAAAATTTAAATTGCTGGTTTCATAGCTTTTTTATATGTTCTTTATAAGATAATCCGTTGTAAATATAATTTATAAATACACTGGAACCTCGATTATCCGGACCTCAATTATACGGATTCTGGATCAACCGGATTGGCATTTTGGTCAAAAAACAAAATTGATTTTTTTTTCAATTTATGTAAAAGTTATTTTTAACACACAATAAGAAGCATTGCTAAAATTATATACCTTCGCTGGCGGCCTTTTTTAAAAAGATATTATAATTTTATTCAAACAAAAATTTCAATAAAAATTATTATATTAAGATACAATAATAATTTTTTTTACTTTTTACTAAACTTTATGACTTTATTACCGGATATTTCATTATCCTCATAGATGGGTATAAATCTATCATAAAATCATTCTATTAATTTTTTTTATTTTATATGAGTAAAGAATTTTGCCTAAACTTTTATTTGATTGTTTGTTTTTAATATTTTTTTTAGCCGTGACTTCTTTTAAATGTATACAATTAAATGACCTAATGTTTTACGATCAACATATTTAAATATTTTAATTCTGAGTAATATTTTTTTATTTTTTTTTATATCGATTCTCATTATTCGTAAACACAACTGCTAGTTATAGTAAATCATATAAAATTTTTTTAAAATTATTTTTATGGTTTATCTGGAAAGTGAGAAGTATTTTGTAATTTTTATTAAAAAGAATTTAATGTACATACTTTTTTTTCAACCTTCTTAACGTTTTTTTTACGTTTTTTGGTTTTAGTCGTAATTTAATTTGAGATCGATATACATATCAATTGTTTACCATTTTTTTTATTTTATTGGAAAATTTTTTAATTTTTCCGTATTAACCGGATTTTCAGATATCCGGATCGGGGTTAGTCTCACCTAGTTCGGATAATCGAGGTTCCAGTGTATGACAAAGCTTTTAGATAATAAGAACAATTTTTTTTTATATGTTTGTTATTAAAAATTGAAATTATGACGTTTTAATAATTAGATATTTATTTTTGAACGTATAGTTTAATATTTTAATACCTCGGTTTTTTTTTTTTTGGATTTAGTCAGGTGGGTTATTATTTTAAGTTAAGCTTTTCTTTCAGTTTCTTAGTCATATTTCTAAATATCTTCATCAAAACAGTAAAATTTTAAATGACAAATAATAAGTTTTCCGAATAAAATCTAGCTTAATGTCTATAAATTAATTGAATGCGAGTAATTGAATCCCGGATTTTCATCGAAAATTTATTTCCGGATACAGAGATTTCCGGTTTTGAATTTAAAAGACTACTAAATTTAAAAAGGAAAAATATGCGTAAAGCGCGGATTAACGGCAGTGTCAGACTAGCACTACTGGGACAGCAGAATGGTAGCTTTTGATAAAAATTAGTTTAACAACTATGCTTTTACATTTTTGGCACAATAATAAACTGTTTAAAATAAAAATTTCGTAGCAGTTAAGAGAGCGCGGAGAAACAGCGTTAGATGATTTTGAATTTTTGAATTTTAGGGTATTAGAAAGTAGTTCTCCCACCAGGAGATTTTCTAAAAAGTTAAAGAATATGGTTTTTCAACCTATCAGAACTATAAGAAAAAAAAATTTAAGCATGGTATTTTTTTTTATATTCAAAAAACCGATTTTCGAAAAATTAAAAATTATATTTTGGGGTCTTAAGGAGGCCCTAAATATTAAGTTTTTCAGCCTATGAGCAGAGTATTTTCTCTTTTCAAGTCAGAAAAATTAAATAAAATCTAAAAAACCCCTAAAAAAACTTTTTTTTAGGTTTTCGGACTGTTGCATCGTGATCTAGAGGTCTAATTCCAATGGGAATCAGTGAGTTTTTTGATAACTTTTTGAATGCTTCTACTTAGGTTAGGTTTGGTTCCGGAGACCAAATCAATGTACTTATCCAGAAGTAGCCTTTCCAAGAAATTTACTTGCATAGTTATTTTAGACAATATTTAAGTTAGGTCAAAACAAAATTCTGAGATATTTAAGTTACAAAATTTAAAATTTAACATGGAATTTAATGATAAGAAAGGTTAGTCCAATTAAGTACTTTGATCACATTAGATTTGATAGCGAGATACCATTTATGCTTCATAAGAGCCCATATTAAATTTCAAACATGGTATTAACTCAAATGTATTACAATTCTTATCTTTAAGCTACTTAAATAACCATAGTAGTGAATTCCTGGTTACAAAACCGTATTCGCTTGTAGTGACAGGCGAAATTTAGATAATAATAAGTCTAATATATAATAATAATAGAATTCTTAGAAAAAAGAAGTTACTATAAACTAACATGATATCACTCTAGGAAATAGTATTCCTGGAAAAAGAATTTTAATTTAATTTAAATTATTAAAACTTTTAATTATAATATTTTTTTTTTAGCTAATTTAATTAAAAGTATCCAAGTTGCACACCGTACACATAATAATATTTTTTAAAAGAATTTTTTTAATACTTTTTATTCTTAGTATAAAAAATATAATAAAACAATATAAATTTACACAAAAAGCTTTAACAAATTTACATAAAAAAATATTTATTAATTTAAAATTTCACAATAATTCATTAACAATAAGTAATAAAAGCTAACATAAAAAACTAAATTTTAATGAAATATTGACATTGTACGTAGGACAAGAAATTTTTTGTTTAAAATAAAATTATATTTATATAGGCAAAAAAATATAAAAATAACATAAATTTACGTGCTTAAATAATTTTTTTATGTAATTTTTTTTTGTAATGAATAAAAAAAGACAGTTTAACATTAATACCGAACATAAAATAAACAAGTAAATTTACTTATAATATCGATATTCGATTAAATATACTTTGAATCTATAAATTATTCTCCATAAAAAATCATTTAATATTTTATTTTTGTGTTTTAGGTTGCATGGTTACGTGTTGATACACAAACAATATTAACGATAGCAAATCATGTGATAACAAAAAATCATAGAATTCTTGTAACTCATGTTGAGCATCGTATATGGTCGTTACATATTAAAGATGTTAATAAAAAAGATGAAGGTGATTATATGTGTCAAATAAATACTGATCCAATGATTAATCAAAAAGGACATTTAACTGTTGTTGGTTTGTATCAATTTTTTTTATTATATACTTTTTATCTGATAAAATTTATATACTTGCTTGTGTATATTTATATTACAATAGAAATATTTTCCAATCCATTGAAAATTAATTTAGCAGAAAATCAGGAAGTAAAGATAAATTTTGTAATTTTTTTTTTTGTTTATTTAGAAATATTTGAGTTTTTATTGATAAATTGTTTTTTTTTTAAGTCCTTCAAATTTTCAAATTTCAATAAATTCAAAAATTTATTGTGAACAGCTTTCAGCAGTATAAGAGTGAAAAATCCATTTATTTTAGACAATAAACTTTAGTTTTAATATTAGAAATATATTAACATCCTTCATATCCTTTCAACCTGTAAGGTTAAGTAACACGAAATCAATTATAGTCGTACCTCACTGATTTTAACTAAATCAAGATGCCATTCATAACGTAGAATATTATAATTACGTTGTAATTTTTAAAGTAAATGATAAAATTGAAGAAGAATTTCTATGAAATAATAAATAAAGTTTTATTAAATTAACTTACGTTAATAATCACTTGCTTATATACCATTTTTTGAGCATTTCACTTGTGAGAATAATTTTAATAATGATTTTTTAGAGTTCAAAATTTATGAATTATTAAATTTCTTTGGTAATTTAAATACTTTTATTTTGATATTTTTTACCATAATGTTATATATTAGGAAATAGCTATTATTTTTTTTACTTTAAAGTAATATATTTTGCTAAAATCTTTCTTTTTCATATATTTTCTAAATAATTTTATTTGTAAAAATACGTGCTTGTAATTATGGGTGGTCCAATTCTAGCTATTTAATTAGTTATTTAATTAATATGAGATTAAAATTTTTTTATCATCAATACAGTTCCACCTCAAATTTTGGATCACTCAACAAGTACAGACATGGTTCTCCACGAAGGCAGAAACGTAACATTAAAATGTGAAGCAAGTGGTTTACCACCACCGAATATTAGTTGGAGGCGTGAATTTAACGAAAAAATTCCTATATCAAATGGTTCTGAAGGTAATAAATAAAATTTTATTATTTATTTTTCCAGATTACTTTTCTTTAAAATAATACTAAAAATCCTAATAAATAAATATATATTTACCTCGAAGGAAAAAAAAAAAATTACAAAGCATTGGTTATATTATTTCTAAAGTCTTTTATGTATCAAAGGATCTTTTTTGTACTTTGATTCTATTCTAAAAAAAAAAAGAACTTTTATAAAGATATTTTTTTTGTATCGTTAAGTAAACTCCTACGATTCTTTTAATGCCATTGATCGATAGAATACTTTACTTTGACTATAAGAGTTTCTTGTTTCAAAGTAAGATTTGACCAGTATAATATTATATCATCGACGCCTCCTAATAGTATCTAACTGATTTTTTCAGAAAAATTAATAACTAACCAACTCGAAGGCGCTTGAAATAAACTCACCAACTTTCTCTTTGAAAATATATAACTAACCAACTCTAGGGCGCTTGTATAAAACTCACCAAGTTTTTTATACATTATATAAACTAACTATATTTTTAAAAATATCTATATGAAATATCTAAAAAAAATAAAGATATTAAAAGATAATTTTTTTAATCTAAGCGTTTTATTATAGTAAAATATAACCCGGCATAAGTATAAAATATGAATATTATTTTTTAAATAGTTTTATGCTACAAAAATTATTATCGAAATTTTTTTTATATTATTATTATGATTTGTTAATTTGTTTATATTTTTTCAAACAATTGCAAATATTCATAATATGACTTGACAATTATCAAGTATTATCAAATATTTTATATAAATAAAAAAAAGTTTATATTATAATAAAATACTCCAAAATAATATAGTCAGGGGTATAGTGTGAAAAAAGGTCAAATCTCAAACTGAAGGGTGAAATTGGCCATTTTTAACCCTTTCCAACCCTTGGATAAACATTTTTCAAAAAAGACTTAGTTTTTAATTTTCAAAGGGTCTAATCGGTTTTCGTGGGCGCTGATCTCATTAATTATGTCTTAAATTATATTCAACGGGTTCAAAGGTGTGAATTTGGCCATTTTAACCCCAAATACCCCAAAATATACATTAACCTAAAAAAGACATTATTTTTAAATTCAATTAAATAATTAGGTTTTTTAGGTCGAAAATTTCAAAAACAATGTAAATAATTACATTCAACAGAATCTGAAGGGTGAAATGGGCCATTTTTAACCCTTTCCAACCCTTGGACAAACATTTTTCCAAAATCACTTAGATTTTAATTTTCAAAGGGTCTAATCGGTTTTCGTGGGCGCTGATCTCATTAATTATGTCTTAAATTATATTCAACGGGTTCAAAAGTTGGAATTTGGCCATTTTTTACCCCAAATACCCTAAAATATACCTAAACCTAAAAAAGACATTATTTTTAAATTCAATTAAATAATTAGGTTTTGTAGGTCGCAGATTTTAAAAATAATGTAAAAAATTACATTCAACAGGTTCTGAAGGGTGAAATTGGCCATTTTTAATCCATTCCAACCCTTGGACAAATATTTTTCCAAAATCACTTAGATTTTAATTTTCAAAGGGTCTAATCGGTTTTCGTGGGCGCTGATCTCGTTTATGTCTTAAATTATTTTCAACGGGTTCAAAGGTTTGAACCCGTTTGTAGACTATAATAAAAAACGACACGTCAAGCCTTACAGTAGCGTAACCTAAGGAAGAAGACTATAATAAAAAACGACACGTCAAGCCTTACAGTAGCGTAACCTAAGGAATTAGGCTATAATAAAATAACGACACGTCAAGCCTTACAGTAGCGTAACCTAAAGAAATAGGCTATAATAAAATAACGACACGACAAGCCTTACACTAACATAACCTAAGGAAGTAGACTATAATAAAAAACGACACGTCAAGCCTTACAGTAGCGTAACCTAAGGAATTAGGCTATAATAAAATAACGACACGTCAAGCCTTACAGTAGCGTAACCTAAAGAAATAGGCTATAATAAAATAACGACACGACAAGCCTTACACTAACATAACCTAAGGAAGTAGACTATAATAAAAAACGACACGTCAAGCCTTACAGTAGCGAAACCTAAGGAAATAGGCTATAATAAAATAACGACACGTCATGCCTTACAGTAGCGTAACCTAAAGAAATAGGCTATAATAAAATAACGACACGACAAGCCTTACAGTAGCGTAACCTAAGGAATTAGGCTATAATAAAATAACGACACGTCAAGCCTTACAGTAGCTTAACCTAAGGAAATAGGCTATAATAAAATAACGACACGAGAAGCCTTAAACTAACATAACCTAAGGAAGTAGACTATAATAAAAAACGACACGTCAAGCCTTACAGTAGCGTAACCTAAGGAAATAGGCTATAATAAAATAATGAAACGACAAGCCTTACATTAGTGTAACCTAAGGAAGTAGACTATAATAAAAAACGACACGTCAAGCCTTACAGTAGCGTAACCTAAGGAATTAGGCTATAATAAAATAACGACACGTCAAGCCTTACAGTAGCGTAACCTAAAGAAATAGGCTATAATAAAATAACGACACGACAAGCCTTACACTAGCGTAACCTAAGGAAGTAGGCTATAATAAAAAACGACACGTCAAGCTTTACACAGGTTATGTTATTTTAAGGCTGTGTCCTTATTTTGTTATTGCCTTAGGTTACGCTACTGTAAGGCTTGACGTGTCGTTTTTTATTATAGCCTACTTCCTTTGTTTACGCTACTGTAAGGCTTGACGTGTTGTTTTTTATTATAGCCTAATTCCTTAGGTTACGCTACTGTAAGGCTTGTCGTGTCGTTATTTTATTATAGCCTATTTCTTTAGGTTACGCTACTGTAAGGCATGACGTGTCGTTATTTTATTATAGCCTATTTCCTTAGGTTAAGCTACTGTAAGGCTTGACGTGTCGTTATTTTATTATAGCCTAATTCCTTAGGTTACGCTACTGTAAGGCTTGTCGTGTCGTTATTTTATTATAGCCTATTTCTTTAGGTTACGCTACTGTAAGGCATGACGTGTCGTTATTTTATTATAGCCTATTTCCTTAGGTTTCGCTACTGTAAGGCTTGACGTGTCGTTTTTTATTATAGTCTACTTCCTTAGGTTATGTTAGTGTAAGGCTTGTCGTGTCGTTATTTTATTATAGCCTATTTCTTTAGGTTACGCTACTGTAAGGCTTGACGTGTCGTTATTTTATTATAGCCTAATTCCTTAGGTTACGCTACTGTAAGGCTTGACGTGTCGTTTTTTATTATAGTCTACTTCCTTAGGTTATGTTAGTGTAAGGCTTGTCGTGTCGTTATTTTATTATAGCCTATTTCTTTAGGTTACGCTACTGTAAGGCTTGACGTGTCGTTTTTTATTATAGTCTACTTCCTTAGGTTATGTTAGTGTAAGGCTTGACGTGTCGTTTTTTATTATAGTCTACTTCCTTAGGTTACACTAATGTAAGGCTTATCGTGTCGTTATTTTATTATAGCCTATTTCCTTAGGTTACGCTACTGTAAGGCTTGACGTGTCGTTTTTTATTATAGTCTACAAACGGGTTCAAACCTTTGAACCCGTTGAAAATAATTTAAGACATAAACGAGATCAGCGCCCACGAAAACCGATTAGACCCTTTGAAAATTAAAATCTAAGTGATTTTGGAAAAATATTTGTCCAAGGGTTGGAAAGGGTTAAAAATGGCCAATTTCACCCTTCAGAACCTGTTGAATGTAATTATTTACATTGTTTTTAAAATTTTCGACCTAAAAAACCTAATTATTTAATTGAATTTAAAAATAATGTCTTTTTTAGGTTAATGTATATTTTGGGGTATTTGGGGTTAAAATGGCCAAATTCACACCTTTGAACCCGTTGAATATAATTTAAGACATAATTAATGAGATCAGCGCCCACGAAAACCGATTAGACCCTTTGAAAATTAAAAACTAAGTCTTTTTTGAAAAATGTTTATCCAAGGGTTGGAAAGGATTAAAAATGGCCAATTTCACCCTTCAGAACCTGTTGAATGTAATTTTTTACATTATTTTTAAAATCTGCGACCTACAAAACCTAATTATTTAATTGAATTTAAAAATAATGTCTTTTTTAGGTTTAGGTATATTTTAGGGTATTTGGGGTAAAAAATGGCCAAATTCCAACTTTTGAACCCGTTGAATATAATTTAAGACATAATTAATGAGATCAGCGCCCACGAAAACCGATTAGACCCTTTGAAAATTAAAATCTAAGTGATTTTGGAAAAATGTTTGTCCAAGGGTTGGAAAGGGTTAAAAATGGCCCATTTCACCCTTCAGATTCTGTTGAATGTAATTATTTACATTGTTTTTGAAATTTTCGACCTAAAAAACCTAATTATTTAATTGAATTTAAAAATAATGTCTTTTTTAGGTTAATGTATATTTTGGGGTATTTGGGGTTAAAATGGCCAAATTCACACCTTTGAACCCGTTGAATATAATTTAAGACATAATTAATGAGATCAGCGCCCACGAAAACCGATTAGACCCTTTGAAAATTAAAAACTAAGTCTTTTTTGAAAAATGTTTATCCAAGGGTTGGAAAGGGTTAAAAATGGCCAATTTCACCCTTCAGTTTGAGATTTGACCTTTTTTCACACTATACCCCTGACTATATTATTTTGGAGTATTTTATTATAATATAAACTTTTTTTTATTTATATAAAATATTTGATAATACTTGATAATTGTCAAGTCATATTATGAATATTTGCAATTGTTTGAAAAAATATAAACAAATTAACAAATCATAATAATAATATAAAAAAAATTTCGATAATAATTTTTGTAGCATAAAACTATTTAAAAAATAATATTCATATTTTATACTTATGCCGGGTTATATTTTACTATAATAAAACGCTTAGATTAAAAAAATTATCTTTTAATATCTTTATTTTTTTTAGATATTTCATATAGATATTTTTAAAAATATAGTTAGTTTATATAATGTATAAAAAACTTGGTGAGTTTTATACAAGCGCCCTAGAGTTGGTTAGTTATATATTTTCAAAGAGAAAGTTGGTGAGTTTATTTCAAGCGCCTTCGAGTTGGTTAGTTATTAATTTTTCTGAAAAAATCAGTTAGATACTATTAGGAGGCGTCGTCATAATGTATACTTTAGTTTCGATTTTCTAATAAATAAAAATAGCTTTATTTTATACAATTTTTTTTTATTCTTAAGATTTTTAGAAATTTTTCAATGTAGTAAAAAAGTAATTTTTTAAGCAAATATTTTTTTTTGTTAAATGAAAAATATTAGCTTTATTTTATGACATTGCTTACAGAAAAATAAAATTTACTCAAAATTTTCAATATTTTATATATTGTTGAAGTTTTTTACAAGAATCAAAATCATGTATACCCATTTCAATATTTTATTTTCAATTTTAACTTTGAAGTAAAAAAATTTTTTACTTGGTTGAAATAAAATTCTACAAGCAAGAACAAACATGAAACTTTAAGAGAATTATAATTTTCATAAAATACAATTATTATAAAATAGCGCTACGCACCTTAAATTCTACAAAAATTTTGGTAAAAATTTTGCAACTAGGGTTTTTTTGTTTGTACTTTTCGGTACTAAAACCCAATCTGAGGTCAAATTTTACAATACACCGTCAAATTTTAACGCTACGCACCCTCTACCATATAAAAATCATGAAAAAATTTTCCAATGTTTTTAAATGGTATAGGGCGAGTAGCGCTCAATTCTATTCTCACGGTGTACAGCAAATCTGACTTCAGATTCGTTTTCAACGTCGAAAAATACTTACAAATACCCAATTTTTACGTTTTTTTATAAAAAATTTTTTTAATTTTGTGGAGCTGTGTAATTAAAGAAAAATTTTGAACAAATTTTCGATTCAAAACCGTACTTGAGGGTCTCAAAAGCTTTTCGGGTTTACCCAAAAACCTACATGACCCGACGCAAAAAACTCGAGATTTACCCGACTTCTTGGGTCAGGTAACTGCACGCCCATACAATTTACAAACAATTTATTTTTAGATGATAATTGCTAGACCTAGAGTGAAGAAAATTAAGAATACCCTAATTATATTTCCACTTTTTTATAATATACATTGTCAGATTATTATGCTAGAATTTTGCTTGAATTTATAGAGGACTCAAGAAATTTAAGCAATTACAGCAAAATTCAAGCACTTTAACGATTCTTAAAATAAATTCTGACAATTTCAATTGATTTTTTGTAACCATTCTTTTGCATATATCTGGCTTTAATTTTAGCAATTTTCGATCTATTAAGTCTATTTTCACATTTCACTGTTTTTTCAACAGTTACAAAATATTCGATGATTTCTTCAAAAAGTTATACAGTAGACAACTTAACCTTAATTTTTTGAATAAAAATTAAGAGAAACAAAAAAGATTTCCTAAAGCTTTATAAAGCAGCAAATTATAAATACAGTTAATAAAACTTGTAAAATTATCGAAAATTATAATTTTTATTCACTTAATTTATTTACTCTTGTAAAAAACAATTAACTAAATACCTAAAGAGCTTAACAACACTCTAAAAAACGACATCTGTGAAAACATCTCATATATAAACTAACATGTCATAAAAAATGTCATCATCATTAATTTTATATAAATTAAAAAAAAAATATGCAGAAACTCAAGTAATCTAAAAAGCTTATCTCTCTATATTATTAATCTTTCATGCATTTAAACAGACAAAACACTTTATATTGACCAGTACCTACACAACACTTGGTATATAATTTTCTAGACCGCTCGTTAATAACACTTCTAGTAAACCTCAAGCAAGTCCTTTAGGACACAAGAAAATTTTGATAAGCACCTAAGCTAGATGAATATTATATAATAATAATCATAATATCATTTTAAACATGTTTTATTATTATTATCATTATTTTCTTTTTTTTTACTTGTTATCTGCTTTCTCAAGTTTAATATATCCCTTGAGCCATAATTAAAATTAAAAATAAAAACTTTTAAAGTGTGTTATTTATATTTCAAGGTATTTAGTTACATAAATACATTTTTTTGGGCTAATTTTTTTTTTAATAATTCTAATATAAATATTAATAAATCAATGTTAGAGAAAATTAGTTTGTTAATTTAATAATTTAATTTATCGTGTTTAAATGAAAAGTTATCAAATTTCATAGTTACTGTATATATATAGAAGATTAATCTGTCTAAAGAAACTTATTTTTCTTTTGCTTTAATTTTTGATGTAATTTAAAATTTTACTCATTTATCTTAATTTGTATTAAAAGAAAATAATAAGATGTATGTTACTAGTAATCACATTACTAAAATTACTATTTTTTTATAAAATTGCTGAGAATTTTATGGAGCCTTATTTTGGTAATCATGTAAACTTAGATTCAAGCTTTTAGTTGATCACTAAAAATCTATACTTTGTGTTAATAGTTTAAAAATTTTTTTGTTTTTATGTCAATCAAAGTAAAGTAGCTTACTGCAAATAACTAAAAATATCAAAATTATTGATTTTTAAAAGTGCTTTAAAGTTGATATTTTATTTTTAGAATTTTTTAAAAAGTAACGTATAAACAAAAAATCATTTTATTCGGAAATATTTTACGATGAATTTATAAAACTTTTTTAGAAATAAAAAGTATATTTAAAGTGAACTTTTTAAAAAGTCAATGGACTTTAGTTTGCAAAAAAATTTTATTATTTTATGCAGGTAATATTATGAATAAGTGATAAATCAAATAGAAAAATTGAGAAGTAACTTAACTGTAAATTTAATTTTCTTATAGTTGTATCATTTCGGATTCATTTTTATCTTAATTATAATAAGAATTCACCAAAAAATGCCAGAAACTGAATTATTTGCGAAATCTAACTGCATCGCTAATAAGCTTCTTAAATATATCTAGCTTTTTTAGTATTAATATAGCGTATTACATAAAAAATAGTATATTTACGGCTCATGTCCAGAAAAATAAAGAATTGTCCAAAGTGCACGTAAATTACCTTCCGAGACGAAGCCAAAAACTCATGGTTGTACTTATTTTTCGAATGCAGTTTTTTAGTCTATTTTTCCCTCCACTCCTTCAAAATATCAATTTTTTATCCATTGCCCTGTAAACGTCAATTGTAGACCAGCCCCCTTTTTGACAATCTTTTTAACATGGAACATGTTCATTGGATGGGGTATTTTTAAAAGTCTGGCTCAGCAAAGGGGGGTGAAAAATCGACGTTTTAGGGGGGAGGGGTGAAATATTGACGTTTTTAGGGGGGGAGGTGAAATGGATTAAGAATATTTTCGATTTAGAGAATTAGAATAATTTAATTGGGAGTTAGGGTCTGATCAGGCTCTAATAAGAACAAGAACTTAGAATACTTTAGGTTTATGGACTTCGGATAATTTATATTTCGGGATTTGATGTAATTTCGGTTTTTGGATTTACTACTATTATGAGTGAATATGTTCCATGATCGTTGGCTGTGTGAACACAAATCAGTTATAAATTTTCAATGATGCACTCTATAAAACATGTTTCATGTAAATTTTCATTATAAATAAGAAAAAAAAATACTAGAACAGAAAAAACACATGCCATAAAGGCTTTTATACGGCTGACTAATAATTTACTTGTATCACTAATTTATTATATTAATGTAATGCAAAATTATTTTTATAATAAAATAAAATGTATACACTGAAAAAAATCCAGTTATGTTCTACCGGAATTCAGATTGTTAATAAAGATTTTTTTTTTATTTGTATAAACTATTGCAAAAGTCGTAAAACGTAAAGAAAAGTTATTATGCACCTTGGAGCCTACATTTTTAAAAAATTTTCTGAAATATTAACAACTGAAATACTAACAATCCAAATACCCATTTTCGGACAAAAATGACTAAGTTTTTGCTGTATTGCAATTTTCTCGGATAGAGGGTATAGGTTTCAAAAATTTAGTATATGAGCTACAAGTTTATAAAAATTCGTTACTCACCTCTTTTCAACTATTTCTTTGCGAGATATGATAATTTATAAACTCAGAGCCCCAAATTTATGTTTTTTTAAAAATTTCTATTTTGATATCTATTTTTGTAGAACCAAATCTCAAAAACAACTCAAGCTAATCAAACGAATAGATATCCAAAAAATTTGAGACCTATAAAAGCCTTTGTTAATCAAAAATTGCAGTTTCGGATAAATTTAAAAATTGGTCATTTTGGGCCAAAAATAGGCATTCTTTTTATGGACTATCTATGGCGGTAAAAGACTTATTGATAAAAAATTGCAGTATACCGGGCTTGAAAGGAGACGCTTTCACCAAAAAAATATACCAACCAGATGTGTTTTGGATAACTTGAAAGATTGCAGAGTTTTAGTAAAAATTACTAATTAATTGATATTTAACTCCATCCAATTAAATGCGATCTGGTAAACTAAGGATTGTAGCACCAACTACAAATATAGAGACTTGCTACCCCATAGTTAACTCTTCTGACTCTTGAATACTCTATCCTCAATCCAATCAAAATTTTTAAAACATAAAAATTAAAAAATTACTTAAACTCTTTTCTAATATGCTAAATAGCTTCGCTCTACCCGTCATTAACAGTATCTAGTAATCAATAAGACAGAAGATAAAAGAAATTTGTTAAAAAAATAAATTTAGTTTCACAAAGCCTTTTTAAAAATTTTCTTTAGACATTTTAAAAAATATAAACTTAAATATAACAAGTAGTATTAAATTTTAAGTCAGCTTCAAAGAAAAAATAAAGATCAGAAGAAAGTTTAAGATTTTAGTATGTATCAAAATTTTACTTTAAGCTTTAAGAAAAGTCAAAAGTCTAGTATCTTTTGATACTTCTTAACCATTCTTAACTCTAAATTATGGCAGGTATAAAACTTTAAGGATTTTATTATTCTGAACATACTTGAGTTTTCAAACGTTTGAAATATTTCTGATTAATAAAATTATTTATTAAAATAATTAAGAACCTGATTTATAAAAAACTATTAAATTTTTATGTGTTTTAATTAAATAATTAATTGAATAATTTTATATTTTTTAGTACTGACAGTGGATGGATCAACATTAAGTATAACAAAAATAAAAAGAGGACATATGGGCGCTTATTTATGTATTGCATCGAATGGTGTACCTCCAACTGTTAGTAAACGTATTATGTTAATTGTTAATTGTAAGTATAAAATTAAATTTTATTTTTATTTTTAAAGCAAAATAGTATTTTCAATAGTAACATTTCTTATCGTTAAGTACAAATTTTAAAGTCTTAGGAGCTGAAAATGAATTTCGCCCACTCTTGAAACTGCAAAATCTTCCCAAAAATCATGAATTATGAATGGTCCTGGGGGTTAATAATGAAAATTTCACCCTTACATATGCAAAAATACTTTTAAATTTCTGAAGAAGAGAGATTTTGCCAACTTTGGAAAAGATAATGTACTTTCAACAATCTCTTGGAACAGAAAAATTCGTGCGCAGAGACCAAAAAAACTATGCAGAATCTCTTAAAATATTTTTTACAAATTGCAAAATATAAAAAACCAAATTTAAATATGCTATAAAGAAATAAAAGTTACATTAAAAATTCTATGAAATCATAAATAATATGTGAGGGATTCCATACCAAATAGGCCAAAAAAAATTTTAAAAAATGTAAAATTATAACTTTTTACGTTAAAATTTCGTCATTTTTGCACAAGTCCTTCAAAGCTTACCAAAAGGTGCATGGAAATTCAATGTGCAGGTTTCTTTTACATAAGCTGAAAGACTTATTGATGAAAACGTAATTTTTCGCGTACGCTGAGTTAAATTAAATTTTAAATCCCGGAATCAAATCAAGTTCTGTGGAAAATTGCCTATAAGGACTTAGGAACAAAATTTACCAAAGTAGGACAAAAACAAAAAAATGGTATGCAAAAAATCAAGTATTTGTTCAAGAATGCTAAAAGAGGCTGAGAGTACTATTGTTAGTTGTACTTTCAGAAAAAATAGCTTGTACCAATTGAACCCAATTGAGTCCAACTTAAGCACAGTTGGGATGGAATCCTTCATATATTAAATAAAAAAATAATTGAATTTTAATCCTAAAAATGAAATCAATTTATTAATAACACTTACTTAGCATTTGTTTATCCTCTCTTTTTCCATTTTATAAATTAAAATATAAAACCATTGAAACAATTAATATTATTAAATAATCTTCATTATAAATATGAAAACAAAATATTTTTATAATTTATTAACGTTTATTCTATTATTTATATTTGAGTAAATCTTTTATAAATTTCATAAAATAATAACAAATCAATAAAGATTATCTATTAATTTAAATAAATATTTATTCATGGATTTATCATAAATTTTAGTTTCACTTATTTATAATGTCAGATTTTTCTGCTTTAATTTTAGCAGCTTTTTTATTACAAAAATACAAATGTTTTTACAAATTTATACTAAATAACTTGACATGAATAATTTGAATTTATCAGGAGGAAAAAAAAATTTTATCAAATATTTGTTTATTTTAAATTTCTGGCAGTACCTAAATTCTACAAAATTTTCTGTTTTACAGTCGCACCAATGATAACAATACAAAACCAATTAATAGGAGCCCAAATTGGACAAACAATAACCCTTGAATGTGATTCAGAAGCCTTACCAAAATCCATAAATTACTGGTTTAAAGATAATGTATCAATTGCAACAGCAAGTAAGTAGAAAAAAATTTTTTTAATTAAAAATACCACCACACATAAATTTAATTTACGAAACAAATTAACACAGTATCTTTCACTTATAATAATTATAATAAGAAAATATTTGTGGTGTATGAGTATTACTAATCGCATGGTTAATTAGGTTAATCTCTTATCGTTTGGTTTCAAGCCAGACCTCTAAATATACATAGTTTATATGTGTGTATAAAAAACATTGAAAATGTTTTAGTATCCTTTTCATATAAATTCTCTTTTTCTTCTTCTACTTTTTCTTGTTCACTCTTCATATTAATAAAGAGAAGAAAAAAAATTATATATGTAAAGTAAAATAGTTTTTCTTCTATATTTTATGTGTATAATACCCAATTAGGGGTTAGGCTTTCAAGTCCTTACTGATTTCGAAAAAAAGATATTTTACTACAAAAAATATATATTACAAAGAAAATCGAAGAATGTAAGTACCAAAAAATTTTTATGAAAATATGCGCTATTTTTTGACATTTACGTAAAAATTGATATGTACACTGTAAAAAGTAACTTTCTTAAATTTAAAAAAAAAATAGAATTTTTTCAAAAAATTAGTAAATTTTCGAAAAATTTTATAAATATTCGATAAAAATCGTAAATTTACTAAATTTAGTATATTATCGAAAAATTCGAGAATTCTCGATTTTTTTTTTGTGAATTTACGAAAAAAGTTGTAAATTCACAACTATTTTTCGTAAATTTACAACTAATTTTTGAAAATTTTCTAAAAAAAATTTTGTAAATTATCAATTTTTCTTGCGAATTCACAAAAAAAATCGAGAATACTCGAATTTTTAGTTAATATACTAAATTTATTAAGTATACGATTTTTTTCGAATATTTATAAATTTTTTCGAAAATATACTAATTTTTCGAAAATTATCTAATTTTTTTGTTAATATAAGAAAGTTACTTTTTACAGTGTACGTATATTATAAAGCCCTTCTAGACCTAATAATTTTTTTTTAATTCCATGTGCTTTTACTATATCAAAGAGTATAGTCAAAGCACACAATATTTAAAAAAATTAATTAGGTCTAGAAAGGGCTTAACTTCGGTACGAGGCATTTAATATTAGGTGAAAAATTTATAGTCAATATGTAGTCAATTACGTATTTATTAAATATATTTAAGATGATGGTAACGTTACTTAGATGATGGTAAATCAAACAACTATAATCTAAAAAAGAGTTTTTGATTCTACTATAAATTTTTTTTCAAAGTTTCTATCCAAAATAATAGATAATGTTAATGAATATAGTAATAAGATATTTAGTCATTTTGAAGATATGTCAATTGCAGCAATCTATACCTATACATGTACATATGAAAAGTTCCCCTCTGGGATATTATAATTACCTAAAATGAACATATACTGTCAATTACATATTATAAACAAGAATATCTCTTTATTTTATTATAAATATCCAATTTTCAAATTTATTAAATACCCTTGAGGTTTATATTTTATTATTTGTTATATTTAAAAAATATTATTTTTAATAAAAATTATTTTATTATAATAATATGATTGACATAATTGGAAAATTAATTAATTAATAATTTATAATTATGTTTGATGTTTTAATATTTTCAACAAGTATTTATTTAAATAGATTTTTACAAATTTAAATTGTTAATTAAAATTGATAATATTGCCATTTATTTGCACGAAATCAATATGTATGGGCGATTTTCATAAAAACTGTTTAATTTAAGTTCTATTAAAATCAATTTTTAATAAATAACAGTACTAGACAGACAATTTTTTTTTTTTATAGAATTCAAAACTTCTGTTCTATACTTTTTTAGTTTTTGCCTTTTTTTTATTTTAGCTTATAGTATCTAAAAATTTTAAGGATGAATGCTTCGAAATTCGATATAGTTATAAACTTTTATATTTGATGTATAAGTTTTTTTTTTCGTATTCTTGTTAAAAAAAAAGTTTTTTACTTTTTTTTTTCTTGAAAGAAGAATGTGTACTATTTGTTGAAAATGAACAAGCAAATATATTTGTATAATTAAATGGGCAAAATCAAAAATGATATGTATTTTGGTGTAAAAATTTTTTTCCGAGATGTTTTTCTTTGCAAAATTAAGTAATTTTAATTGAAAGCATTAATATAAAAAAAATTCTGCATTTTACGACTAAATGAGAAGAAAGTCAAGAAAATAAATGGATAATTCAAAATCTTGAAAGAACGCCTGCAAATACTTAAAAGTTATTTTATTTTAAATATAAAAAATCAACTCAATGTAAATTACAATGAAAATCTGTTTTGAAAAGGTTAAGTTTTACATTTTGAAAAAATATAATTTACAGAGTTAATTAAGTTAAATCAAAATTTTACTAATTTTTCACAAAAATAAGCAATTTTTTGTTGAAGTAAAATTATCCATCCAATATAAAAATTAGTGTTATATCGGTTTTAAAAAAATATTTTTTTATTAATTCAATTGTAATTTTGGTTTTATAAGTTTTTTAAAATGAACAATAATATTTTTTCTTTAACATGTTATTAAACTTAAAATAATATGTTAAATTTTTGAATTTATATCAGTGCTAAGAAATTTAGTATAATTCATTGTTTCAGATAGACTTACATAAATAATAAAAGCATAAATTAATGATAAATTAACTTTTGCACTTTCTAAAATATATTTTAATAATTTACCCTGTATTTTAATCAAAATTTTAGGTTATATATTTTACTAAAATTATAAGATAAATTTTACAACTTGGAAATTTAAATAATATGATATGTGAATTATCATTTCAAAATATTTTTTGTTTTTATAGTAATTGAGAAATTAGAATTTTGAAATTGGTGATAAGGAAAACATGAGGATTTTTGCATACTAATATTTTTAATTTTTTAAAGGTTATTGTAAAAAAAACTGATTTTACTGTCATTATAGCAAAATCGAAGATTTATTTTCAATGCAGAATACAATTTTTATACTTGAAAGTAATTAAAATTTTTTGGGCTATATTTTCATTTCTGTAGCTATTTAGAATACTAATAGCAGTTAGATATCCTTAGGTTACTGCTGTTTCAATTTCAGAAATTTACGCAACTGTTATAAGGTTAAAAATTAAAATAAAACAAAATTTCTAAATCCATAAATGTTGATGCCTTAATAGTAATTACATTTAATAAATGTTAAACATGCATAAAGCATTTTTCCCTTGAAATCATTAAATCTTTTATTCCAAGAATTCCAGTTAGACTGCAAGAAAATTCCAAAAACTTGTGTTGAATACTGGAAATTCTTAAAAATATAAATTTTCTGTACTACTATAAACAATACATCTTACTTTAATTTATGCTAAAACAATAAAGCTCAATTTTCAAGAATAAACACAGAATTAATTATAAAAAAAAATCTATAATTTTTTTCTTGTTCATTGAATAACTTCAGTGTTTCTTTTATGTACTTTCAATTGTCTTTTTTACTAAAAAAGAAGAAAAAAAAAAATTCATTGTAAATATTTTTTCAATATAAAAATTGAATATACAATGAATTTTATTCATCAAAATAATAAAAGTAAAATATTTTTTCATCGAATCTTTTTTATTTTTCTTGATCATTCTAAAATAAAAAATGAAGCATAGCTGAAGAATTTATTATATATTTTTTTAATAAATATATATGAAGAAAAAAAAAATATGTATAAATATAAATTTACATAACTTTGATGTCCTTTACAGTTAAAATGATTTCTAAGAGATTCTTTAGTATACAAAAAATTTTTTTCATAAGAAAAGTTTGTTTCGCCTTTTTTTCATACTAAAATATTTTTCTTTTTTATAAAGAAAACTATTTTATTTTGAATATTTTTTTTTTTTAGTAAAATAGTTTCAATCATATACATAAACTTTATTATTATTATTATTACTACTTTTTATGCATTTTAAGATTATGCTGATTAAGTTTTTTTCATATTGTTTATAAAAGCGTTGGTTTTGTCGAATATTTTAAATTAAAAAGTTTATTTATTTTTCCTGAAAAGTATTGGTAATTTAGTATAAAATTGAAAAGAGTTTTTGGTAATCAGGTAATTTATAATCTAAGTGCATATTCATTGAGATCTTTTTAGAATTTTTGGTAAATAATATCATAATTTTCTTTAAATTTATTTTTAAATAATTTGTTGGAATTATATTTTGTCCTGATTATCAAGCCATTTATTTATTTATTTATTTAATATTTTCATACATGTGAAAATTTAACGGGTATGTACTACCCTTTACAGTTGTAGATATACATTTTGATTGGTCTAGTTGTACTTTATTTGAACTAAAACTATATTAAAATTTAAGTTTAAAAGCTATAAAATAAACATATAATAAATTAATTAAATTTTAAAATAAACAATTAATTTACAAGTTAGTTTAATTCAATAAATATAAGGAAATCTAGATCAAAATGCATTATTCAATACTTTTTACTGTACATGGTTTGCTTTTTACTTAACATGCTTGCGGTCTCAAAGCAAGCTTATATATGAAAAAAAATAAAAAATCAAAATTTCATTTATTACAGTGGTTCCCTTAAATGAGGAACCAAAATTTTAACAACTGTAAATGTGTGAAATTAGAAAAAATTAGATGAGGTTCAAAAAAGAAAGGGTTCTTGAGCTTAATAAGGGGACAAAGCATACTAAATGAATAATTTATAAAACCATAGCTGTTTTAGAAGTCAAAACGATGTTTTTATTTTAAATATCCAGAAATAATTAACCAAAAGTTTTTTATTTTAGTTTTGCATTTTTTTTTTGAACAATTCCTTAAGATTTTAAATAAGAAAGAATTCATTTACTAAAAAAATTCTTTTTCTTTCTAAAGCAGATTAAATATAAGTTAAAACATAAATTTTTTACCATGCCTTTGTAGCTTATATCATCAAATTTATTTTCTTTATAAGTAACATAATACTATACACCACACGAAAAAAAAAGTAATTAAAAACAAAATCAATAATTTTAACATGATTGAAATTTACATTATAAAAAACATACCAACAAAAAATTTAATTAAAATTACTTTTTTATTTAAATTTTCTTTTTTTTTAATTAAATAGATGAAAAATATCAACCAGAATTATTGGAAACATCTTTAAAAGTAACAATGAGATTAAAAATAACGTCAATTAACGAAAATGATTATGGAATATACAACTGTTCGTCACAGAATCCACTTGGTATTTCACATGGTTCTATCAAACTTTATTGTAAGTTTTTATTATTCTGAAAAAAAATTTTTATATTTTGACAAATAATTTTTTTTATATAACGAATTGAGAGATAAATAAAAAAAAAAAGTATCAAATATTTGAAAGCATATAAGAAAATATTCAAATGCCATTCCAATATCAAAGATCTTTAAAAAAAAAAATGATAAATCATCACTGTCAAAAATGTCATTTAGAATAAATATGACATTTTCTTATAAAAAAATATTTTTTTTCTTCTATTTTTTAATAATAAAAAATGAACGTGTAATAAATAAAAAAAAAATTTCATTTTATCAATTTTTTAGATATTCCAACACCCACAACCGAACCACCAACCACAACTACAACAACAACAACTACGACAACGACGACAACAACAATGGCACCAATAACAAATTCAGCTGTCACAAAAAGTAATTATAATTGTCTTTTTTTTATCATTAAAAAACTTAATTTTTTTTTTTGCAAAACTTTAAAAAAGTTTCAAATTTTCTATTAAAAAGATTGAAGGTATTAAACAAAACTTTTTTACTTTTTTTTATATGTGTGAATTATTAAATAAGAAGTTTAACTGTGCATTATCAGTTTAATAAAAAATTTAAAGAAAAGAAAGTAAGAAAAAAAATTAATGTGCTCTTATTTTTTCCTTATAAACGAGTTTTCTCCTTTATTACTTTTAACTTTTTAATATTAAATTAATAGAATTTTCACAAATTTAATTTTAATTTTATTATTTATACTTTATTGAATCTAAATAAAAATTTATGTTTCAATGAATTTCTATTTAAAAAAAAAAAGTGATTTATAGATCTAATATATTAAAACCATTTTTTTTTAGATGATAGACCAAGAAAAGGACATAAAAAAGTTTCAACGAGCGTAATGCCTAATTTAAATGAAATATCTGCTGCTTCAAAAAGTACACAAAATAAAGAAGGTATATAAAGAAACTTTAATTAATTTTTTAAAACTGAAAATTCTTTTTTTTTTCTTTTATTCAAAAAGTAAAGTTAGTAAATAAATTTTTTTTTGGACCAAAATAAAAAAAAAACGTTTCTTTTGACATATTTCAATATTTTCATTTGACGTAAACATGTAAAAAAAGGTAGTAAATAAATAGAAAGAAAAATCCAATCAAGATTAATTCATTGTAGGTGTAGAAACTCAAAAAAAAAAATCCATTAAAATTTTTCTTTTATTACGTTTTTTTTAAGAACGACATCGAGGTAAACCAAAGGATGAAAATAACATTACTGGTAAACCAGGTACAAGTGCTAATACAAGTAGAAAAAACATTAATATGAATAGTTCAATTCAAAGGGATAAAACAGCTCAATCAATGTCAGCAAGTGCTAGTAATACTGTTTCTATTTTATTATTAAAATCAAAATATTTAATTATACTTTCGTTTTTCTTTTTAATTCTTTAAAATATTTTATTCAAATATGTAAATAATTTTAGTCAAATAATTGAAAGTTTATAAAAAAATACTTGAAAAGAAATTTTATTTTCTTTTCAATTGTTTTTTTGTGTCAATGACTGACCTAAATAAACTAAATAGAAAGAAAAATAATGTAATTATTTTAAATTGTAAGTGTGTTTGTATATAATGTTTATAACAGTAAATATTAAATAATAATTTTAATAAAAGGGTGAATATTTCAAAAAATGTTTTGCACTGTAATCTAAGAATTTGTTTCAAATAATT
Source organism: Anagrus nilaparvatae (assembly GCA_022575985.1). NCBI lineage: Eukaryota > Metazoa > Arthropoda > Insecta > Hymenoptera > Mymaridae > Anagrus > Anagrus nilaparvatae. The sequence continues at coordinate 511,413 of JAKSXM010000181.1, read as the reverse complement.
TTTTTCGGATTCTCAAATTAAATGCAAGAATTGACATAAATTTTTAGCTATCTGAAACTTAAAAAGTATGTAATTTTTTCAAATCGTCGCCATTACTTTGCGAGTTAATAGCTGTCTTTTTCAAAGGCAAAAAAAATTGTATGTTTTGATAGCAGAAATACGAATGATAAAGTAAATTAAAGTGATCGAAAATTTATAAGTAAAAATTTTTTTTGTTGATACTTAAAGACGTAAAAAAAATTTTGAAGCAAATTCTAGGAATAATTCAAAGGTCTTTGTATTTCAGAAATGTAAATCCAGATAAAAATTGTCTCAAAAAGGCCTAAATTTACATAAGTAATACATAGGTATTGTTTTAATAATAAATTATAATTAATGTAAAAAAAGTGTGAAAAGGCCATAAATATAATGTAATATTTTAATGCAATAATTATTTAAAATTGTGATATATAACTGTTTTATTTAAAAGAAACTAAAATTTTATAAAAACTTGTAAATAATACTAAAATATAAAATGTAGTTTATTATTTGTTTAATGTTTTGTAAATACTAGAATACTTAATTTTTTAATTAGATAAGTAAATGATATTGTCTCTGCTGGTTCTAGATCTATACCATGTATATTATCTCGTATATTATAGATTTTTTTGTATACCCAAAAGCAAAACAAATGTAAAAAAATTTTAGTTGTGATTTTATAAATATTGAGGAGTACTTAATAAACGTACTCAGAAGTAGTAAATTTTTAACCAAGTGAACAAAAAATCAGAATGACTCAGATTTAGAGATCCGCGAGATCGAGATAATGCGATATTTCTAACAATATCGATATCGATGTCGATAAATATCGCAAAACCAAATATCGTATCGATATCGAAAATATCGAAATATTAAAATAAAATTTAAATAATGATATTTTTTTCGAGATTTTTTTGGTTCATCAATAAAATCATAACCTTAATTTATTTTTCCTTTATTAAAATTTTTGCGCTCATTCCTCGGAATTAACAGTGAAAGTTCTAACATTTCCTACAAAACGTATTTTATTTATTCTAAAGATGAAAATAGTGAAAAAGTCGAGAAAAACTTGGTGTTTGCAAAATATTCGCAAAATATGTCGAAAAAAATACCGAAAAAATTATTAAAATGAAACCAGGTAATACAACTTGATTAAAAACAGCCGAGAAAACAACATTTAAATGCGAGTTTAAATGCATAACATCCATTTAAAAAAATCAGAAATCATCAAAAGCTATTAGGAGTTTTTTAAAGTTTTTTAGTTTGGTATTTAAATTTTAAAATAAACAAGAACCATTTAGAAAATCTTAATTACTGTTGCGCTAATTCTTAGATGGCTACTTTTTTCTCGAAAGTGAAATGCTCTTATGAGACTATAAATAAAAGTAAGCGAATTGAATTAAAAGTATCTAAATAAAATTGAACTATGTATATCTAATTATTTCTTTTAATAAAATGCAAGAACAGAAATTTACATGTTATTACTTACTACATTATCATTACGTTATTCGTAAAGGATTAATATTTTCGCCATTTTTTTGTCTTTTTTTTTTGTAAAAAATGAACAATGATGAGTTGAGTAGAAATAAATGAACAAAAAAAGTTGAATATAGGAATTTTTGAACAAAAAAAATTAAACCTAAAAATTTTTGTATAAAAAAAGTTGAACAAAATTTTTTGAAAAAAAAAAAAATTAACGAAAAAATGAACATAAAAAGTAGAACACAGAAATTTTTAAGTTGAACAAACTTGAAAAAGTTGAAAAAACTTCTATGTTCATTGTTCAATTTTTCATTAATATTTGTTTTTTTTTGGTCAAAAAATTTTGTATATAAATTCCTATGTTAAACTTTTTTGTCAAATTTTTTCTGCTCAACTCATCTTTGTTCACTTTTTTTTCTGGTAAAAAAAATGGCGTCAAAATATAGTACATTACGGCATATAGAGAAAAAATGTAGAATGGCCTAAATCGCATATAAACTACCTGCCGAGGGGAAGCCGAGGATGGTAAGCTGCGATTTCGGGCATTATTTTTTTCAGGTCAAGTGTCGTATATTATTGTACATATCTAAGGCAAAAAAGCCTATTTTCTACCCCGTTATATGTAAAACTATGTTTTAAATCGAGGGACAAAATATGGGGTTCGACTTTTGTATGCTATCTGAACTCGCTCGTGCGAGTCAAACAGCATGCTCAGTCAAACCCAACATTTTCTCCCTTGTTTAAAAAATAGCTATTTCTTGTCAGCGGCCAGAAAGCAATATAAGATTCGAAAGTTGAAAAATATTAAAATAATAATATTTTGGTCATTCAGAGATCCTTATAAAATAATAGACAAGATCTAAACAACGTCCATTTCTAAGCAGAGGCAATTCCATTGAAAATTAAGAATTGTGTTTTAAATTTAATAAATGGAGTATTCTTGAAAATAATTTAAAATTCTAAAGCTTTTACAGAATACTAGTATGAGATGAATTTATTTCTACATGATTGCATTGCACTAAAAAAAAAAAAAAACAAGATTGAATTTTAAGAAATTGTTTGTGAAATACTCTACGTAATGATGCATCATTACGGCTTGAGTTTTATAGTAAGCCTAAATATCGAAATAAAAATATTAGAAATATTTTTCTTCTTTAAAAAAATGCAATGCCAATATTTTTAAATTGCACACATCAATACTAGTCACAAGAAAAAAACAAATAGTTTCTGTGTGAAAAACCATATTTTAATTTATTAGGTATCTGTTTTTCATCTCCTAAAAGCACTTGAATTCTTTTTTGTAAAAAATAACTTTAGGTTATTACTTTTTTAGCAAATACTACATTCAACAATGTTAAAATAAATTTTTAAAAATTAATTATTTTTTATATTTAATTAAAAATTTTACGCAACATTGATGTTATTATAAATCTATTATCAGCTTATCAAAAGATGTTAATATTACCATTATTTAACAAAATTAATTGATTTCTACGATACACAAGATTAAATTTATGTAAAGCTATTAAAATTATCAATAGATTATCAAAACGTCATTATTAAAATTGATCAATTTTACTGATTTTGTTTTATCTCTATAAATAATTCAATACATAATTTATCTAAAGCTTTTTAATTTCACTTAATTTACTGGAATGCAATTTAATTTAAAAGCAATTTTCGCCTAAAAAAAAAAAATCAAAAAAAATTTTTTAATATTATAAATAAAAATTGTAAATAAATATTTTTATGTATTGATTAAGGTAATTTTAAGGATGTAAATAATAAATTTAATAAAAAATTATAAAATTATAATAATTAATTATTGCACATAGTAATTTAGAAAGTGTATTGTGTAAATATAATAAATAATAATTGAATAAATTTTATAAAATAACAAAATATTATTTGTTGTTTATTTTTAAAAGGATTTAAAATTTTGTAAGTTAAGTATAGTTAATTGTACTATTAGACTTGTTGATTACCTCTATTTGAATGATACTTTTTTGTCTTTTGTTGGTCGATAGAATTATCTAAAGGGTTTTTTGTTTTATTGGTAACATGGTTTAATTATTCACAAAAAGTAATTTCACACTGTATTTTTTGAACATTTTTATTTATTATTCTTTAGTTTGGGGTACTGAATATGGTAGCTATTTTTACAGAAATTGTTCTACAACTACATTGAAAAAGAATTTTGGTTATAGTAGCCAAAATTTAAATGGCTTAAAACGTAAAGAAAATTTTTGTTCCTTTAAAATCCGAGCACCGCGGGTTAGTGGGACTTGGAAAAGAAAATTTTTGTTACACTTTTCTTTAGGTATTATGTCATTTGCAGCCATTCAAAAGAAAAAAAAAAAATTCCGACTGCCATAACTGGATTTCTGGTTATGACAACTAAAATTTCGGATAGCAACAACCAGATTTTTTTTTCGGTGTACTTGTTTAAAATAGAAATTGTCATAAAAATCTTAAATAATAACCTGAAATTAACTGTTGCTGAATATTTTCTCCAACAGCAATAATACTATAGAGTCCCAAACTTAGTGTCCATACTTATAAAACCACCTATAAACTCCATACTTAGTGTCCCAAAAAACAAATAGTAAATGAATCTAAAGAAAAAACTTTTTAAAATTAGCCTAAGTTACCTATTTTGCCAATAGACTATTTTGTCTAACAGCAAATATAATAATACTTATTAGAAAACTCCATGGACCTGAAAAGAACGAAAAATATCTACGATACACAGGGTGTCACTCCAAGTCTAATTTATTGATGATAAGATAATTTTTTAAATACACAGATTTATAAAGTTTAATTCATTTCTAATTTATTTCCCTTGATTCAAACAAATTAGATTACTATTATCTTAAATTCAAACAAATATATTAAAGATTACGTTACATTATCATAATCTTATTATTCTTTAATTTAGTAAATTTATTAAATTTAATTTAATAATTGATTTAAAAAAGAAAAAGCAAATTTATGAAAATAAATAATTCATAAAAAATATGAAAATTTTGTTACTTTAATTTTAGTATGCATAAAAATTTTTGAATAAAAAATGATATAGTAAATTGTTTTAAAAAAAAAACATATTATTTTTTTATTTTAATCAAATAAAAAATTAATCCTATTTTTCACATTTTTTTAATTAAAGCTTTTTTCAAAAGTTAAGAAGCTGAAAGTGTAGATGCAATTGTATAAATTTTATATAATGTAATGAGATTTACATTGTCATTACAAATCATTAATTACATAAAGATTTTTTCAGGTTAATTACTGTAAATGGTACATTTACTGAAGATTTGCTGTGCTTAGATTTGCTTGAATTTTTGAATTTGCTTGAAAATTGCTTAAAGATTCAAGCCAAAATTTAAGTACCGAAATCTGACAGTGTTGTATTATTTTAAGTTAAAACTATGTAAACTTGTTTAAATTTTATAATGTTTTATTATTTTATAATGAAAGATGTATTTGATTGATAATGAATTTGACTGACCTAGTAAGTTGCAAATAATATTTGGAGGAAGGGAAGGGTTATTCTAATAGTTTTAAGCTTTTTAATAAATTTGATGTAAGAACTTTCAAAGAGGGGCACTACATGATTTAAAACTTGAGGGGTACTATTGTTGCAGATGCAAAACGAGGATTTAACAATATTTATTTTATCTAAAGGTGCTTGAAGACTACAATGATCAGCTCTAATGACCCTGCTCTATTGATTTATAAAATCATTTATCTGCTCGGATTACTTTAATTAAACTACGATTTCCTCGAGTTTAAGAAGTATTAATTTGATAAAATAAGTCTGACCTTTTTCTTTCTCAATCCTTATCACGTTGGTTTAGTTTTTTATATTTATTTTTAAATATTGAAAATATATCGATATTTACAGATAGTACTACAATAGGAAGATATTGGTTGTATTTGACTTTGACACTATTCTAAACAGTTGATCTGCTTTTTCATTTTCTTGAATTCCTGTGTCAACAGGGATTTCTTTATATCTATGTATTCTTATTGAACATTTTATTGAAATTCGGGATTAAATGTCAATCAAGGAATAAAGCATATATTATTTGATAATCGGCTTGAATTTATCGGAAGAACTTGCGTTTCTTCTAGACTTGATTGCACAGTTAAAACCGGCACAAGAAAGAGAAGAATCAAGAACGAAGTTGTTAGAATAATTGAGAAGTCACCTAAGACTTGTTGTTACCCATGAATAAGACAAGGAATCCTTCGCATATTTAATTTTTGATTCTGCATTTAATTAATGTGACTATTTTCACCCATTTATTTTTAATAATTTTTGGCCTGTTACCAGGCATTAAATGAGTTAGTGTTTTTATCAAAGCTTTTAGCAAAGTTGATGCTGTTTACTGGGAGGATATAATCGTGGATATTGCAAGTAATTTAGCAGTAATTACTTTCAGATACGATCCCTTCTTTTTTTAAGCTGTTTCTTTTAAACTTTCTTTTACTAGTCAAAAAAAAACTTACAACCGTTTAGTGAACTCTCAACCAACGAACATGGAACATGTTTAAATTTATATTTTTAAACTTGAAGCTTTTTAATTTTAAGTCCTTAAGCCAAAAAAAATTATTTTAATATATATTTTAATTATTTTATTTAGGCTCCTAAAATCCTTATTATTCTATACCCCTTTATCAGAATTACTTTAAGTTCCTAAATCGAAATTATACTAAGACCATTAATTCACCACCTCCCAAATATGGCACATTTGACCCCTCTCCTAATAAATGTCATGCTTAAAATACCCCTCTTCTGCTTATAAACATGTTCAATGTTAAAAGAATATTTTTAAAAAAGTCTAAATATCTCCAAAAAAGTTCAGACAAAAAAGACCTGCAGGTAATTTGTTTTTCTGATCTGCGGCCAGAAAATACGTATTTTACGGCTGCTTTGCATCCTGGTAAAGACGTGTTTCTTGCCACCGATGCAGAAAGGCAAGTTATAAGCGACCCCTGAACTCAAAAAAATGTCTCAAATCTCTCTTAGGCTCGAGTTTGCCTCAGATGGTAATTTACGTCCGATTGGGCCCATTCTTTATTTTTAGGGGCTTGGGTCGTAATATACTTACTATTCCTGAAAAAAGCATATACTTTCTGCATCTAAAAATAGCATTAGTTTTTTATTTTAGCTTCATCGTTAGCCCACAAATTTAAAAAAATAAAAATTTTCAATAATGCACTAGTGTAACTAGGGTAACTATAGGGCTAAATCAATAAATAACTTACTTTTTTCCTAGATTCAGACTTACCATTTGATGTTACTGGGAAATTAACAGCTACTGGATTAGATAAAGTAGGAACTAGGTTTTAAATGTATATTTAAATGTATATGTTTCAAAATTTTATTTTATAATATTAATTTAATATAAATAAAAATTAAAAATTAAAAATTAAAAAATTTCTTTACATAAAAGTATATTGATGATAATTTGTATAAAAATTATTTTTTAGCTTTTATTATTTCTAGCAGGTAAAGTAGAATATTGTCCTTCTAGCTTTACTAACTTCGGATATTATTTTTCAAGCAGAAATAAATCGATTTTTGGGTACACAGTTAGGTTACTTTGTTTGAATTTTCAAGCAGAATTAAAAATTTGTTCAAAATTAAAAATTTTTTGAGTCATCTTATATAATTTGATTTCATCTGATAAAAAAACAAAAAAATTTTATTGTGTAACTATTAGACAAAATAGGTATAAATAAATCTATATTTTTAGTTTTAAATATTTTTATTATAAATATAAAATAAACGTAATTTTACATATGAATTATATATATATAAATATTTATAGCAGAAATTTTTTATCTATTTAAAAATAAATATATTGTCTATGCAAAATTGGAAAAAAAAAGTTACAGTTATTTGTTTTACATTTATTTATACGCAGGCGTTTATATATATTTTTATGTCTTAAACCTCGATTTGATTTTCTATCGAATTTTCAGGTTCTTGACCAATGAAATTACTTGAGTTTATGAATATATAGGATTTATGAAATAAAAATTGATACTCGAAAATTGGAACTTTTATCTAATTCAGCTTTTGGTTAAAAAGCCATTTCATCTAAAATTAATTTTTTATATTTTTCGTTTCTCAAATTTGCGTTAAAATAATTTAAAAATTTAGTGCATTTTCAAACTTTGTAGGGAGGCCTAAATTTTTTTATTTTCATAAATTCAAATTTTTCATAGGTCTCAAGCATGAATATTAAACAAAATTCGAGGTTTATTTGTTATTTTATTATAATTTATTTACAATTTATTTATTTTTCTGTCTTTTTCAATTACAGATATATCTTTAAAATATAAGTTTAGACTAGACTTATTCTTTTTTTTTTTAATTCTGACTGGAATTAAATAAATCAAAATTTCGAGTTTCAATTATAATAATCATAGTTTTACAATTTAGTAAACAGTCTGCATTAGCCTGGACATTATAAAAAATTATCTCATAAAATAAAGTTAAATTTTCAAAATTAAATAATTTTCCAGACTGCTTTATTATTTTTCATTTTCCCTAATTTAGTCTCTTAAACATTATATTACGACTCATGACCAAAACAATAAAGAAATGCCCTAACTACCATCCATGCTTTTTCATCGATTTGGACCTTTCCTTACTTTTTTAACCACGGTCCTCCTCAATTTTAAAAAAATAAGTATTTAAATAAATTATCTTTAATTTACCTAAAATTATTCTCTTTGACTTTAAAAATAATATCTTAATTTCGAGAGTGTAATTAAAAAGAGCAGTATTTTTTAATTACCCTTACATTAATTTGTAGTTTTACAATTTCTTCCATTAAAATTATTTTAATTATACCTTCATGTATATAACCTAAAATTAATCATTTTATGTAAAAAGCTTTATACGAATGATATTTACAATGCATAAAAGCCAAAAAACTGAATAAAAAATTGACATCAAAGTATTCTTTTACTGTACATTTCAAAAATAATAATATTTACAAAAATACATCATTAAAAAAAAAAAAAATCCCCTTAATTTGACCACAATTTTTATAAAACATAAAATATCAATTGACAAAGTATTAAAACATAATAGCCCCCTTATATTTTTGACATATAATATCGCGTTCCGGTTCTCCAATCAAGAATAATTACTGTAATAATGAATTATCCAACTGTATGAAAAAATTGAATAGATAAATTTTTCTAAAATCATAATAGAACAAAAAAAATCAACCCCTCGAAACTGGTATAATTTTTTTTATACTCTACTGTGTATTATATTCCCTTAAATATTCTTTTATTACAAAATGGAGCCCTTGACATTTTGATATGGCATGAAGAAGATGCTACACACATTAAATTCATTGACACTTTTTATGTATTATAGAAAATAATATATTTTACCATGCATAAAAATAAAAATGGCAGGAAGACGCATATTTTTTTATTGTTTAAGATACCTAATAAAATAAGAGGGTTTTTTTTCAAAATTATTATTATTATTATTGTAAATGTCATATATATATATATATATAATAGACGTATATAAAATTTATAATAATAATATTAACAAAAAAAAATTTTTGTATTATTGAGAGACAGGATTTCAATTTGATAAGTCAAGCGTATATCTTTTTTTTAAAGAATTTTTCTATATCCCAAAAAAAAATTCTTTTCTGTGTCATTCTTTTTTATTATTATTTGTTGAAATAGATAAGAAATTTTTATTTTGGGAAAATATAAAAGAAAATTTTTTTTAAATTCATGGTCTCTGAAATAAAAATAAAGAAAATTATTATTATTATTTAATTTAAGTTATCGATTGAGTGTTAAGGAATTTTTTAATACAAAAATATTTTTTTGAATTTATATGCATTTTTTATTCTGACGTGCTTTTAATATTAAATTATACCATTTTTTTTAATAATAATAATGATATTTATGCTGTTCATTTCTTATTAATTTTATTCATTTTTTTCATTATTATATGAACTCTTTTATATGCAATAATGGTAAAGAAATAAAAAAAAATTATAAGAATTTTTCTATATGTTATGAGCAAAGTTTCAAATTTTGTTTTCAAATATTATTTAAGTTCTGGCCCGATCTGTTAAATATTTCATACAAAATACAGAAAAGAAAACAAGCGAAAATAATCAAGCCTTAAGTTGCTGCCAAAATTAAAATTGTAACTAAAATAGAATAAATAGATCCCCGAAATTTCGAATTTACTACAAGTTTCCAAAAATGTTTTACTCCTCTATTTATTTTTAAACATTTTTATATAGGAGTAGCTTAACATTTATACCTTGCAGATAAAAATAAAAATACGATTTTTCAAAACTAAATCCGCTTATTTCAAAAATTGTTATTTTTGTAGCAATTTAAAGGTTACTTATTTTTCGCTAAATATTCTGAACTATTAATTACTCTTTTCTTACAAGGAAAAAATATTAACGATAAAAGGATACAAATTACGTAATTTCTTTTGAACAGTTGCAAATGATATAAAACCTAATAAAAAGTAACTAACACGAGATAAGAAAAATTAGACCAATGAAAATTCTTTTAGTTGTATGTCATGGTGGTACCTATATTTTGCTAATCGTCTACGATGCAAACTATGAAAATTTAACCCTATGTTTTTAAACCCAAGAGTAATATTCAAATCAATCGAAAATACGAAGAATTATTTTTCCAGAACTACAATCAGTACCAAAAGATTGAGCCAATCAGCTTTCAAAGTAATTAAAATTTACCTTTTACTATAATAACACAACAGCCCGTGAAAGAAATCTTAATGGATTTCTCCAAACAGTTGATGGCCTTTTTAAGTTTTTTCTTTAATTCGAAGTCGATACCGCATCCTTATATAGCCTGCAGAAATCATTTTATTTACAATGAAAATTTTAACTATTGATTGTCTTAAAAAGACACTGTCTAAAAAAAAATGGCTGTTTTTACAGTAAAAATGAAAATCGTGTTAACACGGTATCTTTTTATCAGATATTTCAGAGAAAATTTTCTCGCAAATGAAATGATTTTTAAAGATTATACAACAAAAAAAGTCATATTCTAAGATAATGAGATAATTAGAGCTTTTCAAATTCTAATTATGGGAATAGCGCAAAAAACTTGCAAGACCCCTTAACTTGTCCTGAAAACCACATCAAAAAACTTTCAAGCAATAAGGGAGCTTAGCAAGCAATGGAAAGGTATAGAAAATTTTTTCCGAAAATGTTTATACTTTCAAAATTCTCTCTAAAAATTTCTTGCCTCACAAAGTAACTAAGCATAATTACAACTTTTGGTATCGCCTAACAGGTTTGATTTCATTATATTATTTTCACTTTGCTCAAAAAAAATTATATTTTCTATAATTCCCCAATTTCAGATTTTCCACATAACATATATATTTTTACCATTAAAACTCATAATTAATTATTAAATACAACTTTAAATAATAAAAGTAAAGATTAATTAAAATAAAATTTAAAAACGCAATAATTTTTATTTTTCAATAAAAAGTATTTTTTTTTTTTATTTCTGTAAATATTATTTTTTTATTTATACTTTATACATAAAAAGAATACTTCAATCAATCATATCTAAAATATACTCTAAAATTCTAAAGTATATATCTTATTTATTATATATATAGCTTATTATATTTATATAATATCAATCATTCGTATATATTTTTTTTTATTTATTTTTTTTTATTGAATCACTCATTCATAAAAAATATGCAATTTATTTATTTATTATATACTTTTTTTCTTCTTCATGTAATTAATTAATTATATCATATAAAACAGGAAGTTTCTTTTTTTATTAATTTAATTAGGTACGTGAAATGACAAATTTAACTGATTTTTTTTTATCAATTGGTTTATCTATCAATACAGAAAGTTTTCAGTTTTTATTAATTTTACTTTGATCTTTCGATATTACATATTTAACCAATTCAGTTTATTGATTATTAAAGAGGACAAAGTTTATTTATAGGTAAAACTCGAATTTTGTTGCATGAAAATAAAACTTTTAAATGCTTAAAATTAGGTTAAAATTTTCTTCAAAATTGAAATAATTACTTTTTAAAAATTATTGTTAGTTTTTAAATAATAGGCAAAAAAAAAAGTTTTGAAAACTTAGTGAACTAGTTAATTGCCTTCTACGAATAAAATCTTGTAAAGCATTATTTTAATGTAACATTTAAAATAGTAAAATTAACTTTTACTATAACTTACTTTTGTGAAAATTCATACTACGCTAATTTAATTCATATTACGTTATCTAATGGTACTAAACGTAATTTTAGTATTTTATGATTTTGGTATCGAGGGGCTCCTAACTCAGTGTATAATTAATAAGTGCCCAATGTGTAATCTGTATTAAAAGGGAAAGAAAGCGTGCCCACCATTTTCGCACCTCCAAAAAGTTCATTTTTATGGAGACCTTTCTGACACACATTAACTGTGGCTTTGTATTGATAGATAAACGTGACAATTTAATCATAAAAAAAATGTAAGATAATTAAATGTAATTAAATAATTTTATAAAAAGGCATTTTACAGTAAAATATTATTCATATTTTGTATTTTTATAAGGTTTTACAAAGGGGCTGCTAACTGGAAATATTTTTTATAAAAGCTTATCAATTTTGTAAATTAGAAACTAATTCAAAATTTAATTTTTATAAAAAAAATTCCAGTTAGCAGCCCCATTGAAATTTTCCAGTTTAAATGTTTAAAATTCTCTATTTATTTGATTTTAATTTAAAATTTGCAGTTTTTTTATTTTTTATATTTACATTTTATTATTTACATTTAAAAAAAGGATTATAAAAAGTTAGATTTTTAAAATTATTTAGCAAAATGAAAAATGAATTCTTAAAATGAAATTACATTAAAGTAAATATTTTTTTAGTGTCTTGGCCCCCCAGTATATTTTACATTCACAAAAAAAATTTATTAAAAAATACACTGTTTTTTACCATATTTTATTAAATTTTAGCAAATATGTTGTAAAAAAAATAAATAAGAAAAAAAAAAGATAAATATTTACTTTAATCACAAAAAATAAAAAAAATTGCTCGAAGCCAAGAAAGTAATAATTTTTTTTTTTCTTCAAACTAAATAAGATGCCTAAAGGTGATATGGAAAATGATGTAGAAAACTAACAGTTATGACAATAATAAATAAAAGATATGAATTTTGATATATTATTCTTGTTGATCCTGAATCATCGTAATCTTCTTCATCTTCTTGTATATCTTCGTCGTTATTTTCTTTATTACGTGAACGTAACATTGGATCTAATAAAACATAAAAACAAATTTTTTTTTTTAGTTTTTATATTAAATAATTTATCTGGAGATAATTAAATTTTTTAGCTGAAAAAAAAATTCTTTTTAAATTTTTTTATGAAAAATTTCATAAAATAAAATTCTTTATTTTTAAATTCTTTGAAAGTTTAATTTAAAAAATTTTTGTTTTTACCTTTATATATATTGTATTTTTATTTTTTATTAAAAAAAAAAAAAAAAAATTTTCGAAAATAACAAAATACCACTTTAAAATTAAAAATTAAATTTTATTTATTTATCTATTTTATTGTCAAAGAAATTTTTTAACAGAATTGTTTTTTTTTTTTAAATTTAAAAAAAAAGTAATAATCAAATAAAATGATTTATCGCACTTTTTTTGACCCGCCAAAATAATTTTTAATTTTAGGACTGTAAAAAAAAGAGTTTTTAAATAAATATTTTTTTTTATTTTCGTACCTTTATCTTTCAACATATCTTGATTTCCTCCAAGTATGTTATTGTGATTTTTTCTATATTTTCCTGTAAATAAAATTTTTGTTAAATATTTAAAATTTTAATTCTTTCTGATAATTTATTTGAATAATTATTCAAAATTTATTTATCGCTCGATATTAAGGAGTGAAGTTTAAAATAATATTTTAGAACGTGACTTATGCTCGTAAAAGTCACGTTCTAAAATATTATTTTAATTCTTTCTGTTTATTATTTTTTTTTTTATCAATTTTAAAACTATTTTTAAAATAAATTCATAGGAATTTTGTTTGTTGATAAATCCAGGGAATTTTCCATTTAATGTGTATTTTCATTGGGAATATAATATCTGTTTTTACTGGAATTAGCTTAAATGACCACAACAAACAATATTAAAATCCATGTAAAAAAACAATACAAAGTTGCCTATTTTGGGGAACTGGACCATTTTCTATAAAAGCACATATCCAATTCGAATACATTGATCCAAAAGACCCAAATACTCGTTATATTTTATGAACCTCACACCAAAAAATTATGGCACTTTATTAAATTTTAAATTAGATTTTAAGCTACTAAATTTTTCCTAATCTTAAAAGGGAGAAAAAGTATTTTGAGATTTAAAATCACTTAAATTTTTAGTTTCAACAAAAATATAAAAGCTTAGTATGTAACATTATTTTTTTAAAGGGGGATAAAAATATCAATCTAAATGGCTGGCTTTATTTTTACAAGAAAGTGATCAAAAAAATAATAAAATCTTTGTGAGACTAAAGCTTTATAAAACATATCGATCTTGCAAAAATAAGATTTTATTTTTATTCATAAATAAAATACCCAGAGGATAAAGTCTAATGATGAATAGTTTTGATTCCTAGAGATTCTCTGGGTTTTGTTATTTTTGATATTATGTTTACAAGGGAATAAAAAAATTTTAAATAGTATTTATTATTACAAGAAATTATTTCGCGCGTGCTAACTGAATATTAACTTAGTTTTGCCAATGAAAATTATTTTAAATTGTAAAAAAAAACAGCTTTTTTAAAAACTAAAAGTCGGATGCAGCCGCATATTAATTAATTAATTAATTAATTAATGATTATCTCCCATGCACAGGCTTGATCCTCTGTGGGGTATATAATACTATGTACTATAACTAAAAATACGATAATTAAAAAAAAAAAAAAAAAAAAAAAAAAAATTATAAAAAATTTAAAAATTACAGCATAGTATAGTACCTGCCTAATTACAATAGTTTCAAGAATTTACTTGTTTTTATACAATGAATAAAATGCTTTTTGATTTTAAAACAAATCTGATTCTTTATATTTTTACGAGTATTTTTATAATTTATTTATTACCGCCAACTCGAACCTACCCTAAAGTAGGATAATCCCCTAAAGTAAGGATCAGAAGCCCTCTGTGGGGGGTTTAGTAGCGAAACCAATCATAACCTACGCCAAAAATGATCTACTCGCACATAATTTTAAAATATTCAGATTCGTTCAAGGTTCAGACGTTAAGATTTGTCTTTAAATGCATTTTTCCACCTAGAGGTTGTTGATAACCGAGTTGATAACTTTTTTTAATGAGTTTTTAGCCAATTCCCAGTAAAAATAATAGTGATTTAATAGAGGGGGAGGGAAACAAGATCCTTTTTGTCTACGAAAACAGCTTATTTTCTCTTTACAGGGTAGAGCTTAGCTCTATAACTTAAGAGGGTTTATATACAATTAATTAATTTATAAACAGTAAATTTCCATTTTTTATCGACACGATAAAGAGTAAGTTCAATAATTAACTACATAACTTTTGTACCTAGCCATAAAAAATTTAAAACAATAATAACCATCAACAAATTTTATTAAAATAAGTAATTTAACTGAACTTTTTCGTATCTCAAAAATTAAATAAAAAAAATATCATTTAAAAATGTTTAAACTTTTTTGTAAATAAACAAGTTTTAAACAATAAAATTATTTAAAATTTATGTAAAAACAAAATATTTCTAACGATGTTATAACAACCAAGCATTAACTTATAATTTTTTATACAAAACTTTCTCCATCATTAAAATATAAATCATTTAAAAAAATAAAATAATAAAAAAAAAAGAAAGAAAAAAAGAAAAAAGAAGCAAAAAAATATACTTGAATCTATATTGATAAGAAAGAATGGCAATCAAGTGTTTTACTGTTGCGCTTCGTCATTAAAACTTTTGCGGTATAACTTTCTTTTCAATAAGAACAGAGATTCATCTAATTTTTTCTTTTTTTATGTAACTTTTTCTTTTATATTAAGCTACTTTTCAAATTTTCGTCGTTATATAGTAATTTTAGATCTTAAACGTTCAGCCATCTGTAAATAAAATCAAGTATTTCAAAAAAATAAAAGTAAAGTGCCTATATATAATACTATTTGACTCTTTTGATCTAAATAATCAACGACCTGTTCATTTTTTTTTTCTGCATCCTTTTTTTTATATGTTTATTTACTAATACTTAATAAAACTATAAAAAAATATATTTTTTAGTATCTTCTTTAATTCCTTAGTATATATGAAAATATTTTTAAAGTTTCGTCTATTTAACTTTTATGTATCATGTTAATTGGCTAAATTTTTTATTTTTTTAAAAAGGTATAATTAAGAGTAGTTGATAAAATAAAAAAATGTATATTAATTATAATTTTGTATATAATTAAAATTACTGAAACAAAAAAAAAGAATTCTTTTGTATTTTTTTGATTATCTTTTTCTCAAGTTCTGTCAACTTTGTTAAATAAAAAAAGTGTGTTTAAATTTGTTTTTTTATTAAATTTATAGCTAACAAGGAAAGAGTACGGTTTTGGTGTGTTGAGAAATTGACTAAATTTTTTTTACTTTAAACATAATGCTATTATTTTGACTTTCACGGGAGTATCAACTGTTTGGGAAAGCAATTTGCTTCTGACTTTCAGTAAAGAATTTTTGAAAATTAGGAGCTTGTACAAAATTTTTGAGATCTATAAACCTATTTTTATTCAACAATTACAATTTTGGCAGCAATTTAAAAATTGGTAATTTTTTGTAAAAAATAGTCATTTGGTTTACTGACTATAAATGTAGAGAATTACACACAAAAATTACGGTTCACGTAGAGGTAAGACGTACGATTTAGATTAAAAGCTGACACTTACAAAAAAAAAATTAGACCAATTAGAAGGAATTTAGTTGAGATACAAGGCAGCAGCATCATTTAGAATAAAGCCTAAAAAACCCTATCTAATAACATAAAACCCTGCTAGAGTATCTAATTTCTAGGCCCAGGAAGCCTCATTCAGGTAAACTGAGGGTATGGGGGATGTTTTTTTAACTACTACAACAAGTTAGAAACAAATCGGCTTCACGAACAATTGACACTCTCCTTATCAGTTTGAAAATTAGGTGCTAATATATATTTTTATTAGGCGAAATATTAGCATAAAAATTTTATTATTAATAAATGAATAAAATTTATTGCAATTATTTATAATCAAATTAAAACTTTTTGGCTATTAATTTGAAAAAAAACCTTCGTAAATTTTGCTCTTCTGTACGACTTAATAGCTGGCCCTAATAAAAGGTGAAAATTTTCTTCGAGTATACTAGCACATAAATTCCTTAATAAAAGGAGCATTTAATTATCAACCGTCAATAAATAGATTTTGCTTAATCTTAACATAACTGAAAAAGAAAATTTCTTCGCTACATAAATAGATTTACTGATGCTCTGAACTAGAGCAATGATTACTGCACACGATAGAAAATTCGATGGTCAAGTTTCACTTCTGTAAGCACGAAATAAGAAGAAAGAACTCAAGAAAGAACTCGTGCTGATATGTGTGTGTAAATATTACACCACGTATCAGTACGAGTATTAAAGAATTTTATCATTGTCTGGAAAGGTCGTATTATTTAATAATCGTAATTTCATACCAGATGTAAAATTAAAAAATTTCAAAGAACTCACATTAATTGAGTGCAAAAATATAATTATATAGATTGTGCAAAAATCCATCTTTAGACTAACAACTGATACTTTTAATTAAGGGTGTGCGGTTACTTGAAACTTGGAGCAGGTACCTGAAAGTTTGGGTTTTTTTTATTTAAGGGTCGTTTTACCTAAACTTTTTTTTGATAATCGAATTTTTTTTTTTCTGTTAATTACTTTATATATGTCTCAAGAGTATGTAAAAAAAATTTATTTTTAAATCCTCCCCCCTAAGTATATTTTTTGGCCTGTTTTGCGCGCACCGTCAAACGTACTTTTGATAAAATTTAACGGTATGGCTCTATTATTATCTTACATATCTTCTAACTATTGTTAAATAGTTAGAAATTATGTCGGAACCGGTCACTGATAGAAATTATGAGCGATTGTTTATGACGCCAAATTTAGCCGTGCCAAAATGGTAAAAAATAGCAAATCGGCCCAGCAGTAGGGGTAAAATCAGCTACAGGTTCAGTATGAAAACCGGAAGGATAACTTTATGGCCTCAAAATCACTAATAACTTATAAGTATACTTAAATATACAAAAAAAAAATGTTTTGCTAAATTTCTACAAAAAAAAAATTTTTATTCTTATTTAGAAAACTATGTTTTTACACCTTCTAATTAAGATTTCTCTAAAACTACTCAACCGATTTTAATTTTTTTGGTCTAATATATTTTTTGTAAGTTCCTTTACGTAATAAAAAAAAAAAATTAATAATTTAATAACTAAAAGTACCGAAAAAATTATTCCAAAACTTCAAAGTCGTTTTACTCGAAACAACGTCTTTGAAAACCATGTACACGATTGCGCGATAACTTCTGCACCGATTTACTTTAAACTTACTAAGCAACTTAATAAATGCACTAATTTCGGGATGACGTCGAGTTTTTTTTTTTTTATGATCTCAAAAAATTTTTACAGCTGCTTTTGCCCAAAAATTATAGGCTTTTTTTTTCATTTTAACTTTGTGTAGCCGCCATTTTGTTCCTAATTAATTTTTTTGAAAAAACTCGACGTCATCCCGAAATTACGGGTTCTAAGTCTTACCAATTTTTTTTTTGTATATTTTAGATTATCCTAAGTCAAGATATCCTGTACATAACTTTGGATTATTTTTTTTCAGAGACGCAAATACACCTCTCTTACGCAAAAATGACGTCACAAAAAACAAAAAAAAATTTTTTTTTTTAATTATTAATATATTTCTAAACAATAAAAAAAATTTGATTCAAATATCTCTATCCGTTATTTCACAATCCTACCTTGAAAATCAGCTAAAATATCGACATATTTAGGTAAAACGACCCTTAAGGGTTGTTTGGATCAAGTTTCGTTTAAAACCAAAATTTGCTGAAATCAAGACTGCATGAGATATCGAAAATTTCTGAGGCTAAAAATCCAATGTATCAAAATCAAAGACTGTCAGTTAACATTTAAATTTATCCTTAAAAAGATACTGCAGCGTATGTAAAGTTGTAACAACACAAAATTCATTGAAAAAAGCTAAAAAAAGATGAGTTCTTTTCAGAGACAACAAGTTATATGGTACTTTTGGACCACTTGGTTTTATTCAAACATTAAATCACATTTATGAGCTTTAGTTTGCTTTGCTTGAAATTTCAAGCAGCTGCTTAAACTGCTTAAAATATCAAGCATATTGCATGAAGATTCAAGTAAAATGATTTAAAGCAAAGAAACCTAACCATATAGGTACATCTACAGGTAGGATCAAATTTAATTAAAATAATTTTTCCAATATGAACCATCTTGATAAATATTAGCATTCTTAGAGACATAAAATTCGCACACCTTCCTTAGAATTTATATTTAATATATATATGTATATATATATTTTAACTCAAACACATTTATATTTTTTAACAAAGTTAGCATTACTTTGAATAAAAAGGTTACCTTTGACAATTGATGCTTGACTTTTAAACTTTCAATATTTTTCATCTTAAAATATATAGCAAATCTTTTTTATGATATATAAATGTACACTTCAAAGAATATTTTATATTTAGTAAATATAAATTTTTAGTATATTAAAATTTTTTTTATCTTTCTTCTTTATTTTATTTTTTTTTTTTTAATTATCAAAATTAGCTTATTTAAAGGAACCAGTTTATTTAATGGCAACGATATGCAAGTTAATTATATTTATTTATTCAAATTAAAAAATATAATGATGTAGGTACGCAGTTAATTAAAATTTAAATTATAATTTGAAAGTAAAAATAACAGAATCGTATTTGCAAAGAAGCGACGAGAAGATTATCAAGTGATTATTTATATATTTAAAAAATAATTAAAAGCAATTGTATAAATTATTTTGTTAATTTGGCTGAATAAAAATTTAGAACTGCAAAGAAAAAAAAATCTGCTTGCACCAAAAATAATTCCGTTTGTCGCAAACGTATAAAACTTTTTTTGGTTCCTCCATGAAGAACCATTGTGTTGGGTCAAATTTTGATTTTTGATTTTTTGGCATATAAGCACGTTTTGGGACCTCAGGAAGCTAAAAAACCGGTTTTAAAAAAAAGTATGTGTGTGTGTGTGTGTGTGTGTGTGTAACCGGTGAAATTTCAAAACCATTATGGAATTAAGACCTAATTTTTTTTTCAAAAATTTTTTCATCAAAAAATCTCAAAATACTTCTTTTTTTTTTTAATTTGGATGTAATACCTCATTTATTTCCATGAAAGTACTTATATTTGAAAGTACGATTTTTACTCGATATCTCGAATCTGATAATTAATTTTTTGAAAATTTTTTTCCCAAAATTTTTGTCACAAAAAAATACAAAAAACACCAATTTTTTTTTTTTCTTTTTGGACGCAGTACCTAATTTATTTCTTTGAGAGTACTAGTTTTAGAAAGTTTGTTTATAGTCATTTTTTGGACCTGATACCGAATTTTTTCAAAATTTTTTTCTCAAATTTAAAAAAACAAAAAAATTAAAAAAACTGCAATATTTTTTTTTTTTTTTTGGTGTAATACTTCATTTAGTTCCATGAAAGTACTTATATTTGAAAATATGGTTTTTACTCGATATCTCGAATCTGATAATTATTTTTTTTGAAAATTTTTTTCAAAATTTTTGATCAATAAAAAAAACTTTTAAAAGTTAATAGAAATGTATGTATGATTGCATACTTGTAATTGGTGATATCTGTGGCATATTGAAGTATTAAGCTTATTGTTTGAGGAACCTTAGTGCCAGCTAGTTGGCAGGGTATTTTTATTTTCTTTATCTCGTTTAGAATCATTTACGATCATTTGTAAAAGAAAAAAAATTCTGCTAGCAGCTAACGGTAACCGAAATATTTCCGGCAAACTGATTTTTTTTTCAGTGTGGAAAAAGCATATAAAATCGAATTTGATGTAAAATAGTTTTAAAGTAAGAAAAAGAAGAATGTTAACAATTTATATTTTTGCTCTTGCTAATTTTAGCAATTTAAATCATTTAGAGAAAACTTTTTTTAGGTTTTTAGGCTATTTTGTGAATATCACGGTTAGTTTTTCTTTTTAACCTATCAACTTCCGGTTGTTCTTGTTTTTTGTGTTTAAGTGTCACCTTATATCAGTAATACTTTAGCTAAAATTAGCAAACCAAGTGTCCAGTTTTGGGTTAAAATGACCAATTTTCAAAATTGGTTATTTTGGGCCAAAAATAAGCGTTTGTTTATTAACTATAATAGTAACCGAATGCCTGACAAAAAATGTCCATTTTCGGGTACCAAAAAGCGTTCCAAATGTAGTGAAATCCCTTTTCAACTGTCTAAAACTCATTTACACTGATATAAAATTTATCCACGTGGACTACCCCATTACAAGTAACAATTAACTTAAAAAATAAATTTTATTGTTTTTTTTGTCTTAGTTGAAATCTTTCATTTACCTTTTAATCTCGTTTCTATATTTTTTCCTGAATGTCCCTTCACAGGTGATTCAATTTCTAAAAAAAAAAAGAAAAAAGTAAACAATCTATTTATTAAATAAATTTTTCAATTACAATGCCAATTAAAATAAGAATTATATGTTATCCTTTTTATTTTATTCTTAAAATGTTACTTTTAACAAACGAAACGATTGAAATAAATGAATAGAAGTAAGATAAAATTTATTGCTTTTTTTTAGAAAAAAAAAAGAAGGGAAAGAAATCTTCTTGATAAAAGTGCAATGAATTTCGAAGTCATGTATCCAATAGTTTGAATATAATTCTTTTTATTTATCCATTTACTTAAAGTTAAAATTTATTTTCATATATAAAATCGTCGACAAATCGAAATTCATACGATTGTTAAAAAGCTAATTTGATTTTAATCTTAATTGCAAATTGATTGCTATTTAATCAAACTATAACAATAAAATTAGTGATTTTTAGAATCAAAGTTTTTCTCTGAATAAAATATATCGAAAATAATATAATTAAAACGTGATTTATTTTTAGTATACGAACGTTAACCAATTTTTTTTTTCAATTTTTATTAAATTTATTTATTGCATTTTTTTAGAAAAATAAATTTAATTTTGAAGTAAAAGACAGAAATAAACTTTAATTATAGTGAAATATTATTTAATACTTACGGTAAAGTTTAATACTCCCATCAGTATCTCCAAGAGAATTACGAGAAATACACTTATAAGAACCATAATCTGATTTAGTTACACTTCGAATTGTTAATTTCATGTGTACTTTGTATGCGCCTTCAACTAATATTGGTTCATATTTACCACCGGCTAGAACAAAAATAAAGTTATTGGATGATTAAAAATTGAGTTGTACTACTGAAAAATTTTTTAGTTTTTGAAAATTTTTGTAGTGATTTTTAAAATATTCTAAGAAGATAAAAATGAATAATAAAAAAAATTTTTGAATCTGATTTTCTTTCAAGATTTTGAAAATTCGTAACATGTCATGTTAAAAATAGATTTGAATAAAAATATAAAATAAAATATAGTCTTGGTAAAAAAAAATTATGTTCTTTTCTAGTGTAAAAAATGTACAAAAGTATATTACTAAATCGATACATTTGTATATTAGCCTGAAAATCGTTTTGCCAGAAAAATTTCTTAAAATAAAATTATCAAATAAAATAAAAATTGTTTAATTTAACTTATGCAATATAATTTTGGGCGAAAAATTAAAAAATAATATTATTTCAAAAAATAATTATAAAAATGCTTATAAAGGGTTCGCATATGTACAAAAACAACTGGCATGGAACATGTTTACGTTTAATAAGAACTTATCTATTACGAACATTCTAGCTTCCCGTAGAACCTTGTAAAATTAAATTAGTCTCTAATCCCAAATTATTAAGTCCCTAAATCGAAATTATTCTAAATAAATCCCATATGACCTTGCCATCGGAAAGTAACAGCATACACGCTATGAGCAAAGGCACTAATGCCATGACCAAGCGGTAAGCCAGCAAAATTATATATTAATTTAACCAATCGGCCCTTTTCAGGGTCACATTTTTAAACAATATAAGTATCTCAAGGCAAGGGAGCAAAGGCAAAGGTCAATGCTAAGCGTTCCAAAGCTAGAGTAGCATGGTAAGGCCAAGCCAAAAGCTACGTATTACCAAGCTCGTTAGTGACAAGGAGCAACAGAAAAGTGTGGCAAAGCCCGTGGCATTGCTGTCGAGAAGCATGTCAAGGCTAAAGGTCCACGGTAAAGTTCCCAACAAAGATTGCGCTTTGTTTCGGTTATTTTTTTTTTAATGTCTCAAAGAAACAACCATTTTATCCTCCCCCCCCCCATTCTCGCGATTGTGACCATTGGATCCGTCCCTCAATTTTCAGGCCATCTTGGATAGTCAGCCCTAAACATGTTCCATGTTAATATTATTTTTGCTAAAAACATTTACTATTGGTAGCAGACCATAATTTTCATAAATTTGAGTTGAAAAATTCGAAAATTAACTATTCTCTTATGGTAGGTACCCAACAAAGCAAAATATCGATAAAATAAAAAAAGAAATTTATATTTAATCTGTTCGATAAAAAATTTAATCTAACATCCTGCTAATAATTATATCATAATCTGAAAGTATAAAAATAGGTATATTAATTAAATTTCCAATATATATTCCAATCGTATTATTTTAAGCGAACATATAATATTAACTGGGACAATTTTCTGAAAAATCGAATTTTCGCTATTGTACGTTTTATTAAGATTTCCATTTATTTTATTCAACTTTTTTCTTTTTTATATATCTTGATTTCATGAAAGCAAACTAATTACTTATTCTTATGTATTTTATGCATTATTCAAAAGTAGTTTTTTCACAAATAAAAAGTAGGTTTTTTTTTTAAAAAGAATTTTAAACTTGTTAATTTTTGTAAATAAAAGTAAGAATTTGTATTTAAATAAAGAAATTTCTTTTTTTAACCAAAAAAATATATATTCAAGGAAACAGAATTACAAAAGAATTAAAATACAATAAAATTCTAATTATTAAAAGTATTAAAAGATTTTTTTTATAATTAGACTTGTAATTATATTTACAATAAAAATTAAAAATATAATTAACTATTTTAATACAAGAATTAGAAAAAACAAACTAAGAAATGCATTTTAACAAAAAAATAAGTATAATTACCTTGTGGCACAATTTCATTTTTATCTCTAGTCCAATAATTAATAGATTTTGGGAATGCTTCTGATAAACATTCAAGTACAACTGGATGTCCTTCTGGTACACCAATTAATTGGTTAGGAATTTGAATCATTGGTGGGACTAAAATACAAATTACATGATTTTTCAAAAATATGCTTAAATTTTCTAAATTTTTTTTTTTAAATACTTACACTGGACAATCATGGTAATTCGTTTACTGATGCTTGGTGGTATGCCATTGGATGCTATACATAAATAATGACCCATGTGTTGTCGATTTGCTTTTATGATATGAAATTCTTTACCTTCAACGCTATTAACTGAAATAATAAGTTCATGTTATTATTATACATGAAAAATTTGTTAATTTTATGAAAAAATTCTATATAAAAAAATAAATATTATGAAAAATTAATTAAAATTTATTTAATTTTTTATATAAATTTTTCAATCTAATTTTCTTTGAATTATCAATTTATTTACTGATTCTTATAAAAAAATTACAAGCTGCTTTTCCACGAATTATCAAGTTATTTAATATTACATATTTTACAAAATTTTGCAGAAAGATTATTATAATTATTTACTGTTACTAGTATTATAAATATACATTATGAATACAAATTGAACATAATTTAGCCTGAAGGGATTGTCAAGTCAATCCGTATGCTGGTACTAATAAATTAAAATATTTACATAAATAAAATTGTCAATTACTCAGAAATTATTAAAAACAAAAAAAAAGTTACAAAATTTAAAGAAAGAGTTTGATAAATTTTTTTTGCAAATATTAAAACATTTAGAGGAGCTTTATTTGTAGAAATAGCAAATTGCTTAATGTTATTTTTGGTTGTTTTTTTACTAGTCTTTAAGATTTTCAGGTGCTATTATTTTGTGATTTCCTAAACCATAGATTTTTATGCTTTAAGGGTCGTTTTACCTAAATATGTCGATATTTTAGCTGATTTTTAAGGTAGGATTGTGAAATAACGGATAGAGATATTTGAATCAAATTTTTTTTATAGTTTACAAATATATTAAAAATTAAAAAAAAAATTTTTTTTTGTTTTTTGTGACGTCAGTTTTGCGTGAAAGAGGTGAACTTGCGTCTCTGAAAAAAAAAATTCAAAACTGTGTACTTGATATCTTGACTTAGGATAATCAAAAACGTACGAAAAAAAAATTGGTAAGACTTGAAACCCGTAATTTCGGGATGTCGTCGAGTTTTTTCAAAAAAATTAATTACGAACAAAATGGCGGCTACGCAAAGTTAAAATGAAAAAAAAAGCCTATAATTTTCGGGCAAAAGCAGCTGTAAAAATTTTTTCAGAACATTAAAAAAAAAAAAACTCGACGACATCCCGAAATTAGTGCATTTATTAAGTTGCTTAGTAAATTTAAAGAAAATCGGTGCAGAAGTTATCGCGCAATCGAGTACAGGGTTTTACAGACGTTGTTTCGAGTAAAACGACTTTGAAGTTTTGGAATAATTTTTTCGGTACTTTTAATCATTAAATTATTATTATTTTTTTTTATTGCGTAAAGGAACTTACAACAAATAAAATTAGACCAAAAAAATAAAAATCGGTCAAATAGTTTTAGAGAAATCTTAATTAGAAGGTGTAAAAGCATAGTTTTCTAAATAAGAGTAAATATTTTTTTTTCTTAAAAATTTAACAAAAAATTTTTTTTTTTGTATATTTAAGTAGACTTATAAGTTATCAGTGATTTTTGAGCCATAAAACTATCCTTCTGGTTTTCATACTGAATTTGTAGCTGATTTTACCCCTGCTGCTGGGCCGATTTGCTATTTTTTACCATTTTGGCACGGCTAAATTTGGAGTCATAAACCATCGCGAATATTAGCAAAATTTGCTCATAATTTCTATCAGTGACCAGTTCCGACATGATTTCTAACTATTTAACAGTAGTTAGAAGATATGTAAAAAAATATTAGAGCCATACCGTTAAATTTTATCAAAAACACGTTTGACGGCGCCGGCAAAACAGGCAAAAAAATATACTTAGAGGGGAGGATTTAAAAATAAATTTTTTTTACATACTCTCGAGACATATATAAAGTAATTAATAGAAAAAAAAAAAATTCGGTTATCAAAAAAAAGTTTAGGTAAAACGACCCTTAAAGTGTAAATTCTTGTTTCTTGTAAAGCTTGTACTATTTATAAAATTTTACTTTAATTTATCATATTTAATTAGAATAGAATTAAGTACAAATGCTTATTTAAAATTAATAAAACTGTTTTGGCCTACACAAATAATTTTTAGTAATCACTTTCTAAAAACCTAAACCAAATTTCGTGTTTAACTGTATCGAAATCCTTTGACAAGTCTATAAAAGTTATAAATTGTAGTTAATTTATTGTCTATATTACTATAGATAAAGTAACTGACTTTAATAAGGAGTTATTTGGTACCAATATTTATTTAAACCCTTTCTGTTTTTTAGAAATGACATTATTAAAATTAAAAATTTTATAAGTGTACAGTAAATTTCTTTTTTTGAAGACCTTTGTTAGATTGGAAATTAAAGAGATATGTCTATAGTTTGTTTTGAGATGCTTATTACCTTGTTTATAAATAGGTACAATATCAGCAGATTTTAGACTAGTGGGCCATTTATCAAGCAAAACAAATAAGTTAAAAACTTAACTTAAAGGGTAACATATTAGTTTAGAAATACTTTTAAGGATTTTCACATCAACAATATCAATGTCACCTACTTTAAGAGGCAGTAATTGGTTAAACCCGAAATGGCATATAAAAAATGGCCCAAATTAAGGGAATCATTATATAAATAATTTAAATATAAAATTTGTATAAATGTGAAAATAATATGAAAAATATTAAGCCCGTATGTGTGTCATATGTCTTATACGTCTCATATAAAAATGATAAGCATAAATTTCATATCGACTACACAAATATAAACTTCATGATAAAAACTTCATTTTCATACCAAGATTAGCCTATCTTTCATGAATTTCTAAAATATAGCCTAATATTACCCAAAAAATTAAAATTTTTACCTATAAGTTTTTACTTTCACCTTACTCCCCCAAAATATAGGTGTCCTTCTTGCATTTTCATATACTCATATAAATTTCATTAATTAAATATGAAATACAAGTATTTTAATTTTTAATATAAACCCATATTTTTATATATGAAATTATATATAAATCCATATTATTTTTCTTATAAATCTTTTCGATTTTATATCTTGAAACATGATATAAAGAAAATTTCCTGCCTGTTACATTTCTAAAAATCTAAATGTAAAAAATATTACTTAGTAAAATTAATAATTTCAAAGAAAATTTTGAGATTGAAAGGTAAAAGTAAAATTATAAGATAATTTTAAATCTTGAAAACTGTTATGACTAAAATATTTCAAAAGATGAAATCGTAAAACAGATGATGTTTGTGATAAAATTAAAGACTTTTATAATTACTTAGCTTTCTGATTAAGATTTCTGATTAAGAAAACATTTTATGAAGTTGTAAATAAATCTTTGCATTTTACGGATTTGTTTGAGTATACTCATTGTATATATAAAAATTAATTTTAATTCTATAGAAACTTTTTTAAAACAATAAATGAAATAATTTTAAAAATATTACAGAATTTTTAATTGTTGTATTCTGAATGATTTTATTACCGATTACCACCGGTGCGACTAAAACCTGCCACTTGAGATTTTTCGGGTTTAAATTTTATAGAAAGTAATAATGGTTTCAGATTAAATTTTATGATTTTTTTTTATTATTGTTCTATTAATTAGCTACTTCAGGAATCTCTGGGTATAAATTTTGTGCCAAAAATACTATTAAGTTTTAGAAATCTAAGGAAATGTAACAGGAAATGGAACGTTTTGGCCGAAAAATAGGGTAGAAAAGGCTTGTTTTTGGTGATTCTACTCTACACTCTGTAGAACTTTTCTGAAAGTTTTTACACCAAAAATGACCAAAAAAGTAATTCATTATTTTTTAATCCAGAAACCAATATTAATATGAATTTTTTATAAGATTTTAATCCAAAAAAACTCAAGAGGCATGTCTTGGCTTTGCCAGTGTTAATCAGTTAAACAATTTTATCAAATCACATTTTGTGTTACAGTGTAATGTGTATAACGAATTAGCATAAATATTTTAATTTAATATAAGCAAGAATATAAAAAAAAGTATAATAATTTAGAAATATTTTTAAAAAAAATTTAACTCCTAAAAATTGTATCCTTTAAAATTTATTCATTTTTTTTACCAGCCATAATTTAAATAATTAACGTAAATACACATAATAAAAAAAATTTCAAAAATCTTTTGTGAACCAAATTATAAATAAGTAAAATACAAAAAAAAATCATCTCTTGAAGGATTTAGTTAAGACTACTTAGTGGTTTTGACCACCACTACTAAAATAAAGTAACAAACGTAAAGTTAAAGCTTTCGTTAAGGGAATTGTGGTGGCAGATTGGCAGACCAAGGGTACTATTGAATATATAAAAGGAAACACTTATTCAAAAAGTAAAATATTTTAAAACTTACATCAAAGCTTTTATTAAAGCCCTTGATAATCTAAAAGAACTAAAAAACCTTATTTATTTCTACCAATCTTGTAATACATTATGCGAAAAACTTTTTTTTCCAAATTATATTTGCACTTAAGTTTCCATAAAAAGATTTAAAAATTTTATAATATATATTAGTCCGGAAGTTATTTAATTTAAAAAGTTGCTTTAAATCTTAAGGGTATATTCTCCCAGTTTTGAATAGAAATAACGTTATTTTTCAGATTGATTTTCTCAAAAAGTTTATTGCATAATAAAAAGATTTTCTTATAGCTGTTTTATATACTTATAATGAACACAAAAAAATTTTTTTTTTTTTATTATCTCTTTTTTTACATATGATGAGATGGCGCTGAAGTTGGTGTCTAAAAAAAAAGTTCCACATCGGGCCGCATGATAACTCGGTTTAGAATCGTCTAAAATAAAAAAAAAAAAAACACCATAAAGCACATGAGTTTTTGCATAAAGTGAACTACAATCAATGAAAAATATTAAAAATTAAAAAAGTTATGAAGGTAAATAGAAAAAAGTCGAAATTTGACCGTATTTTTAGCAACAAAACGGAGCCTAGAGACCGAAAAAATTCTCCGATCAGGTTCATTGTAGTTCACTTTGTTTAAAATTTCATAACAAATTGATTAGAAAAAAATTGATCGAAATCGGAGGAGTAGCTTTTTGTTATCGTGCGGCGCGCTTTCAAAAAGTTCGTTCTGAGAAAAACGCGTTTAAAGTTTCGGATCTTGTATTCTAGCAGAGTAATAATTTCACTTTTAAGCACTGTCATTTCTTTATTATTTGCGGAATTCATTTAAAATTTTTTTTGCATTTTCTTGAATACTTTTTGAACACAAATCAATTAAAAAAAAAAAATCGATTTTGAATTTCAAAACTGGGAGAATGTACCCTTAATTAGCTCTGAAAACTGTAACTTTTCAGTTAATCACTGGTAATCGTAAATACTTGGAAAGGATTTTTATCAGTATAGAATTACATTAACCCCAATACAAACGAAATTTTGTTTAAAAAACATTAATAAATATTTGATATGTGCATATATTTTCAAAAAAACAAAATTTATTTTCGATTTCATCAATTTTTCAAAGTACATGCATAAAAGTAATAAAAAACTTTTCGTACAAACAAAAATATGTTTTTGAAATGGCTTTTTTTGTTTAAATTTTTTATATATCAATAGTTTTTCCTTTATTATATTTTTTACAAACATAAAAATATTGAATATGAATAAGCATTTTTGTTTGTTTATTAGTTTGCCAATATGCCCTTTTTTTTGTATACATAAAAAAGATGGGTATAGAAAATATAACATGTTGCTGCCATTTCATATTTTGATTACCTCTGTGAAGCCTGTCTATATTTTTCAAATTATTTTACCACCTAATGTTTATATGTACTGTTTTTTTTTTATTTGATTTCTATTGGGATTTTAGTAAAACCTTTATTTTGGTTATTTAAAAAAAAAAATTGATTGATACAAAGTAAATAAATAAATTATTTATACCTTCACTACCATCAGCTAAAACAATGTTTCTGTTATCTTCTCTTCTCCAAGTAATTGTTGGTTTTGGTGTACCAGTAGCAGCACATTTTAATGTTACATTACGTCCTTCTCTTACAACCATGTCAGTACTTGTTTGTAGGTCAATTATATCAGGTGGCACTGTAATATTAAAATTATTTTTTTCAAATATTTTTAAAGTTCATATATTTATTTTAGTTTAAGCTAAATTCTTATATTACTTTTGTATTAAGAAAAACACAATACATTGGTGAAAGAGTTCTATGTTACAAAAGGTATTTTATAGATTTATATAATTTAATAAGAAATGAGGCCACAGAAGAAATATTTCGAGAAAAAGAAAGTCTGAACAAAGTGTTTACGTAGAAATTACTTTTTTGTTCCTTTTTTCTTTTTTTATTTTTGTAAATAAAATAAAAAAATGTTCACTGAGTACTGAGCTTATACTGAGCTAACCAACAATTTTTTTTTTATTAAACATTTATTAAATTTTACAAATATTTCTATTTTTTTATAATACAATTTGAACTGTAATTTTGATTGATATCAAAATAAATGCAATAATAATAATTTTTTATTAATACTTTATTTTTAGTTCAAATTTTTTTTAAATTTCAGAAAAAAAAAATCTGCTTTTGGATAGCTGAATTTCTTTTCTTGCTCGAACGATTGCAAACGACTTGAAGCATAAAAAAAATTAAAAAATTTTATTTGCTCATTTAATTTTATCATTTACTCATATGCGTGCAGCAGAAGGATGCAAAAAAAAAATTTTTAATTTTTGTTTACATTTCAGGTAATTTATTATGAATGAACTTTTTTCAAATACTTTTTGCAAGAGCTCGTGGGTTTCGAATTCGTTGATTTCAAGTTTTTTGGTTATTTTCATTTTATTTTGAAACTTTTTTTTGTACATATTTTGTAAACAAAAAATACCAACAATTTTTAGCCTTTTAGTACACAAATACGATTTGAAATATGGAAATTTTAATATAAATTTTCCTTGAAAAATTCAAAAAAATATGAGTAATCTAAGTTTAGTTTTTCAAATGCCAAAAATAAAATAAATTTTTCAGCTAGCTGACCAGTAGGTTATTTAAGTCTATTTATTGAATATATTGCATGACTCAGAGCAGGCCCACTGCTTAGTAGGCCCACTTTCGTAGCCTAAAGGCTACTTCCGGATAAGTTATATAGTGATTTGGCCCACCAACAATAGGCCTCGACAACCTAAAAACATTATTTTTTTGGGAGTTTTTAAGATTTTATTTAATTTATCTGATCCGTAAACATAATACTCTGCTGATAGGCTGGAAAACTTAACATTTCACCACTTTTCGCATTT
The DNA here is from genome assembly GCA_022575985.1 of Anagrus nilaparvatae. Lineage (NCBI taxonomy): Eukaryota > Metazoa > Arthropoda > Insecta > Hymenoptera > Mymaridae > Anagrus > Anagrus nilaparvatae. The sequence goes on along the minus strand of JAKSXM010000181.1, from coordinate 479,971 downwards.
AAAAAGCAAAAATTTGCGTAAAGCGCGGATAAACGGCAGTGTTAGCATGATTAGGACTGCAGATGGCTATTGATAAAAATCAGTTTAATAACTGTGTTTCTGCATTTTTGGCAGAACAATAAACTGTTTAAAATAAAAATTTCATTGTAGTTAAAAAAGCACGGATAAACGGTGCTAGAAGATTTTGGATTTCGTAGTATTAGAAAATGGTTCCCCTTCCAAGAGACTTTCTAAAAAATTAAAAAATATCGTTTTTTACCCTTCCAGGACTATAAAAAAAGAAAATTAAGAATGGTATTTTTTTTTTATATTCAAAAAACCGAATTTCGAAAAATTCAAAATTATATTTCAGGGTCTTAAGGAGTTAGGAGGGTAAATAAAAATGATGACAGAACTGAATGAAACTGGAAAATTATTAAATTTAAACATTTTTAAAGTTGAATAGAACTTGGTTTTACCTTTGTTACCACATTAATTTTCGTTTTATTGCAAATTAAAAATAGGCAGTTTAACATTGCTCTTATGGGAATTCATATTTGGAGCTTACAAAAAGTATGATAGTGATGACACAGGGAGATGAAACTAATTAAATATCATAAATAAATTGTCAAAGATTATATTTCCAATTTATTTTAACTAGGTTACCACATTCAATAATTAATTATTCGGTAAAAACCAAGTTTTAGCAAGTACCGTAACCTAAAATAATAATGTTTTTTCATAATTTATAAAATTAAAATAATTTTTTTTGCAATAATATTACATAATAAACTAATTTTTTAATATTTTTACGACTAATTTTATTTTAAACTGCAAATTATAAAAAAAAAAATAGCGTCGGTAATGTGGATATTGACTCAAATTTTCTGTTTACCCTCCTAACTCCTTAAGGAGGCTTTAAAGGACCCCAAAATATATTTTCTTGAAAAATGATAAAAAGTTAAGTTTTACAGCTAATTTTTTAAATAACTAAAAGTATTTTTAAGTGCACCTGATATGTCCAAAGTCTCTATTAAATTAGATACTCTGAAAGTAAGTATATGATTTCCAAATTATAAAATCAAAAGTATCTAAAAAAAAAACTTTTTACACTTTCAATCGATTAATTTTTTGCTGCACTTAAAAATTTCTCCAAGTAAACCACCTCCTGCTATATGTTTGTAAATCTTATAATTATTTAAAATAAAAAATAAAATTCTTTTAATAAAAAAAAATAAAAAATAATAAAACCTATGTTGTTAAATTAAAAAAAATTCTTTTTGTATATAAAAATAAAAACATACACACCTACACATAATCACTCATGTCTAAATAAATTTATATTAATTAATGTTTCACTTTTCTTGTATACTTTTTATACAAAAAAAAAAAAAACTTGAGTATTATAAAAATGATTAATGTTCACATGAAAAATTGTATACTTTTTTTCACGTATTATTAAAATTCTTTTATTCATTGTTATTACAAAATCTTATTACTTAATACCAAAATAAAAAAAAATATTTTATATCATATCAATTTTCCAAATATAGATAAATTGAAAAATAATATCGAAAATTTTAAATAAAAAAAAAGCTCTATATTTAGAAAATGTATAAAAATAAAAGTATCAAAATTAAATGAAAATATTAAACGAAGGGGAATTTAACAACATAACAATATACCTATTCATTATTATTATTATTATTATGAATTTTATGTCAGTCTTTATATTTTTGACGTAATATATATAAAATTTTCTAGTGTCACTTGGACCATCCCAATGACATGTCATTACGAACAATTGGTTCATTCATGTTCACGTAAAAAAATACGTGCAATACAAGATTTTTTTTTTCTATATCTACCATCCGGAAAAGCGTGTTATATGTATGAAAATATAATGTTATATACTGAACAATAAAAAAAAAAAAAAAAAAGATTCTTTTCCCTGCCATTACATACGTTGACGTTCAAAAAAACATTTTTCTCTGCTTCCTTCAACATTTTTCTTTTCTATCTTTTTCTATGTTATTATTATAATATTTTTATTTTTTTTTAGCTTTTTTCAAAATTCAATATAAATATAAAATTTTTTTTTATATACACCATACATTAACATTTATATGCATTAAGAACCATCCGGTTATTATAAAACCATCTTTTTATTTGAAAAAAAAAATGTAAATATATCTTACGTTTCATTCCATTTATAAATATGAAAGTAGCAACAATGAATATATTAAGAATTATGATACACATATGTATAAATCAAATAAAATGAAAATAAAAAGGGGAACGATAACGTGTGCGATGAAATTTAACCAAGAGTGTGACCAAAATCTGTGTAATGTTATAAAGGGGATGAATTTAAAATAAAGTATTATTAATAGTTTAAAATGTGTGTATGGTTGATACAGAATGAAAAAAATATTTTTGTTGAAATCTTTTTTCATGGCATAATTTTAGATATTAGCATATTTAATGTTTGTTTCGGATATTAGTGGTTTGAATTTTTTGAATTAACCAGGAAATTCAGCTCGCTATTATTAAATTTTGCTAGAAATTAGGTATGAGGGACTCTACCACAATTGGGCCCAAGTTGAAGGCCCAAGTCAGCGTGCTTATGGAGCAGGTATATATGGTCACACCTACTAATGGGGACATAAATGCAGCCGTTATCTCTAATTATATGAGTTGTTGCGTATTTGCTATTTTATTTTTCATTTTCTCAAAAAAGTTATTATTATCTTAAAAAATAACTAGGGAACAATATCAGTGGGAGAGTTGCTATCTACCAAATATCGAATAATTATAAATGCGTGCAAACAAGCGAGTTTAAGGGTGAGTACAAGGTACTTAATAGTGGAAAGCCTGTGACAAAAGGTAAGCTCGTAGAATTTAATCAATTTCTAGATACTAAAAATGTCATAAGGGTAAGGGGGAACTCAACGATTCAAATATCCATTATCGTCAACGACACCCAATGATTTTGCCTATTTTTCGCTTTTTATCTGATATGATTATTTGATATTACCAACAAATAAATTTGCGTTTTACATTAATAGAATTTCAAACGCTTGCCATTAAAATCGAAGTTATCTTAACCAATTACCGCCGGCGCGGCCAAAACGTGCCACTTGAGTTTTTTCAGATTAACTTTTTATAAAAAACTAAAAAAAAAATGGATTCTGGTCCAAAATCTTATTGGCTATTCAGTTTTATGATCATTTTTGGTGTACAACCCTTCAGAAAAGGTGTACAAAGGGTAGAAACATAGTTCTAGATTTATAATTTATTTTAATATAAATTGAAGAATATTAAAATTACTAAGTAATTACGATTTCTGAAATTTTTTTCAGTAAATTGAGAGCATATAGTAAATCATGTTCGATTTATAATTTAATTTTTGTTTACATGAATACAAAATTCAAAAAAGTTTCTTTAAGCAATTTGGATCTGTAATAATTTACCAAAACTTGAAACAAGCATGTTTTTGTTTATTATTCTTTGCATTTTATGTAGAAATTTAAATCTCAATATTTATTTATTTATTTATTTAATATTTTAACATCAAATGATGTTAAAATTGTACGAGTTTGTGATCCTTTAATATCACTTAAAATTTTTTTCATTTTTTCATTTAATCGTTTCAAATTATTAACGCAGGTTGCAACGCTGGTTCAAAATCCTCGCATTGTAATAATATTTCCTGTTCATCTTATATAACCTCAAAATTTAATCAAATGACGTTTTCAGCCCTTTCAATATACTCTTTTTAGCAAATTGTGAATGTAAGACAAGTAAAAAAACATAAATCCAACATTTAAAAAATAATTTTAATACAAAAAATTTTTTTTTTTTTTTTTTTTTTTTTTTTTTAAATCGCAAAATATTTGTAATCAAATTTTTCTACAAAAAGTTTCAAGCGAAAATTCTCCAAATTAAATTTTTGGAAAAATTATCTCTGTAAATGTATAAGATTTAGATTTCTTAACTCCTATCATTTAGGTCTTGTAAAAAGAAGTTTATTTATTCTAGCTTAAATTTTTACAATCAATATTTTTATGTGTTTCTAGTGTTACAATAAATATTATCTTCTGATTCTATCCATTTATTTTGGTCATAATTTTAAAAATGATCTATATAAATTTTTCTAAGGGGAAAATAATCTAATAACTAACCAATTTCCTAAAATGATAAAAGCAGTTATATTTATAAATAACATTCCCCTGTATAAATAAATTTTTATTTAAAAATTTATTTTTATAGAAAAAAAAGCAAAATAAAAATATATATAAATAGAGATAGAAAAAGTTAATATATATACTCATTCTGAATTTATCTTAGGTACTTTATGATTTGTGTGGCTTAACGTATATAATAAAAACCAAAAATGATAACAAAATAGAGAAGAGACATACCCAAACGAAAAATTTTATATCCGGAGAAAACCACATAATATTTTTTTAAAAAATATTTATATTTATGTTATTAAAAAATATGTACAAGTCAATAATTTACAATTTTTATTATACACACTCAATTTCGTAGATTAGTTACATAAAATAACATTTACATGTATTTATTTTTTTTTTTTTAATTTTTTTATTATAAAAAATTCTTATGTTTATATTTATTCATGCGTATTTTATTACTATTTTGTTTGATTTTTTTTTTTTTTAATGAAAAATTTTTGTTTTTTACTATTACTCTTTTGATGATATAAATCATGTCATGTGTGTATTTTTCTTTTCGAAATAATTTTTTTATTTGGGAAAAAAAAATTGGATGTGTTTTTTATTTGATGAGTATTTAAAAAAAAAAATAAAAGTGTACTAATAAATGTTTGTATGTATTCAGTAATAAAGAATTGATTTTATGAGAAAAATTGAGTGGTTATTGGTTTTTGAGGCTATGGTTTAATTTAAATAGTTGTATTTACTGATATGAAACATTAAAAGTCTTCTTTTTATTGTAGTTAATATTTTTATGAGTTTTTCTTTTTTTTATGTTTTTATTTTTTACGATCTTAAATGACTAACATTTTTTGTTCTTAATAAACTATAATTTTATTGTATACATGATACTTTATACTGAAAAGCTATTTTGAAAATTGATCTATATTAGAAAAGTTCAGAAACCTTTAATGTAATGATTGAAAAAAAGGTTTAATTTACTATTTGATTCTTTTGAGTTTCTTTTCTATACTGTTACAAAAATTGTAAAATTCGAGTATTATTGGATATTAACATTGGACCAAAACCTAAATATTAATTTGTAAATAATTTTACACTATAATAATTTATTGCTTGAAAATTCAAGAAGTTTTACAAGCAACTACCCAAAACTTTGCCCAGATTTTATGTGGCTAAAAATTAATTATGATAACAAAAAAAAAGCACTGACAAATTATTGGCACTACGGTTCATCAATCAATGTCACCAAATATTTAAAACTAGCACTCTCGTGGAAAAAATTGTTTAAAAAAATTGACGGAAAAAATTTAAAAATAAAAATTTTCATAAATCTTGATTTCAAATCAGAGAAATTGAGAAATAATCTTATCTCTCAAACTCCCATGTAAAAGAAATTATTTTTTAACGCAAAATTTTACAAGATTTAGATAATAGGTCGAAGCTCGGGTCGAAGGGTTAATAATAATTGATCCCGAAGCTAGGACTCATGTGGAAAAAAATTAAGTATTATGTCAAAAAAGAAAACACATAATAGTGCCTTTTTTATTTTTTGACGCAAAAATTTTTTAGATAAAAAGTATTCACAAATTTCGGTGAACGGTCCGAAAAATTGAGTAAAAAGTATTATTCTAAAATTTGTACTCCCATATAAAAAAATTAGATATTAGGTTAAAAAAGAAAAAAAAATTTTTCTCATTTTTTAACTAAATTTACAATTTACTCTTATGTTAAATAAGTTAATTAATTTAATGTTAATTTGGTATTTTTACGAATTATACTAAAGACAATCATGCAGTTTTAGACTACAATCAACCGTTTCACGTGCGGAACGTTTAGGCTGGTTCTCCAAACTCTATATATAAATGATTCGTTACGAAATTAATGTAACTTAATTAACCAAATTAATTCAAAGAATATAATTATAAGATACAAATTATTCGAAATCTATACATACATTTTAATTTTACTGAATTTTATTTAAAATCTTAGATATGTATTTGAGTCTGAATCAAACTCTTATATTTATAGTATTGCAAAGTCATTTCATGTGCGAGAAAAAATTTTATAAATCCTAATCTTTTTTTTCTTTAAAAACTTAAGGTTATTTTTTTATATTTATTGCTTAACAAAACAAATAATTTTCGGGCTATTTATTGATAAACTACTCAGTTCAAAAAACAAATATTTGCAATTAAAAGCAAAATTAATATTAACAACATTAAAATACAGTTAATAATTAATAAAAATGATTAAAAAATAAATCATAAAATAAAAGTTTTGTAAATAATTTTAATTTTATACTATAAATAGATATAAATAGAAGTTTTTCTTATTTTCTTATTTAAAAACATAATTATCAATAAAATTACTATTATATATACTTTCTCATTATGAAAGTACATTTTCTCAACATTTATGTGTATAATATATACTATATAATACTGCCCCCTAAACGCCCACAAGAATAGTATTTCATGACAACTAAAACTATTCCCTTGAGTAATGAAACACTCTTGAGTAACGCATATGATTCTTTTTCTTTTGGTATACATACTCTGATATACATATATATATATATATATATATATATATATACTTTATACATATAAAATAAAATAATTTTAAGTATTACTATCTTTAAACACGTAATTTTAATCGGTTGGTCAGATCACAATAATTTTATTTTTAAAGATTTTCTTTTTAACCAAAGCTTTAAAAAATTTCTCTCTATAAACAAGACAGTTGGTATTTCCCAAAAGAATTATCATCCCTTGGTACTTTTATCGATATATCTTTATCTTTTATATATATTTATACCAACCCTTACTAATTTAGATTTTATTATATTTTTTTTTGTCATACTAGATTTTTTTTTACGTAGTCAACATGGTTAAAAAAAAGTATTTAATATAATATGTGATGTAAATAATTAAAATTTAAGTTCATTATTGGTAATATTATTTAGAAAAGTTTAATATTAAATTTTTTTTTATGTGTGTGTGTGTATGTGTGTGTATTTACACCTTTTAAGAATAATAAAAGTGCAAAAAAGTGTGTAAACGATTTCAAAGTAAAATATTTAACAATAAAACTCAATTAGATTCATATCATGTCAAGGGGGAAATTTTTTGAAGTGTCCATTGTAGTATATTCCCCATTAAAGAGCATTAGCTTTCAAGAGTAAAACATATATATATAAATATCATATATATAACAAATCCATTTCACGTGTTCAAAAATGAATCACTACTATATTTTTGTACTTCAGTTAGACGACGCGTGCGTTAAATCTTTATAAAATTTATATGTGTGTATACTTGTATGATGGGATAAAGAAATTGATATTACATATATAGTTGAATATAATATAAAAATGACGAAAATGAAAAAAAAAATTGCAAAATATATGTGAGATGTGCAGGTTTTATACAGGAAAATTAAATTACAATTTTTTATCATATATAAAAATATATATATATTCATTTTTATTATTGTGGAGGTATAACTGAAATATAATATATATATTTAATTTTTTTTACAATAAATTTAAATTGAAAAGCAGAAAATTTCATTTAAATAAATATAACAGATTTACAAGAAATTTATATATAACTTGAATAAAAAACAAAACGTTTTTCAGACAGATAAAGATCAAAGATGCCTCAATATATATACATATATATATATGAAGTATATAAAAAAATATATATATATATATAAAAGATAGATTTGTTCACATTGGTTTAACTTCCTTGAAAATTGAGTTTCTACTACACGAACATTATAAGAGAAATGTCAGGAGGTGTTCAAGAATAAAATTGTTCCTTTTTTTATATATATTAAATATAAAGTAAAATATATATATTGTTTTGTTATATATATTATATATATATTAGGGTGGACCTTATTTTGGAATTTGAAGAAAAACTTTGTTCCCTGGGTTTTTTTTTTTGTGAACTTTTGGTCATAAAAAGTCCCCAGCTCCGAGGATTTTGCTTTTGCTTTGCAAAAATACGTGCCTGTAAGCACCTCAATTTTTCAATTTAAACAATATAGGAATTTTGACTTTCCAGCTTCCTAATTATCAAAATTTTTTTAAATACTAGCTAACAGAAAGAAAATGATGTTTAGGCATATAAAAATTGATCCACAAAATTTTAGAAGTCCCAGAACACTTTATTTTATCAAAATAAAATTGCGATTTTAAAAATTTGGCGATCAAAATTAAGGTGCTTACAAGCACGTGTTTTTGAAAATCAAAATCCTTGGATTATATCAAAAGTAAACAAAAAAATCCAGGAAGCAAAGTTTTTCTAAAAGTCCAAAATAAGGTCCACTCTAATATATATTTTTATATATTTATTTATATGGAAGAGAGTGCTTTACAAGAGAAATAATTCGCATGGGACAAGTTTTGGTTCGTTATATATATCTGGGAAATTCGATTTTGGTTTAGGAAGTGATGGTCAATTGTTGTGTCTCTGCATATTTTATGTACAGGGAAAATTTATGTAAATAGATATAGTAACAGATTTAGTATTTTGTTTTTTATAACTTAATATTTTGGTTAGCAAAAAACTATTTAATGAGAGGAGAATAAGGATCAATTTAAAGCAGTAAAAAATCAGTATGAATTGTAAAAAGTAATTATAATTTTCTTTTCTATTTATTATTTATTGTATTTCAAATATTTAAATCAAAAAAATAATTTGGTATTTAAGTTTATAAAAATTATTCTTCGTAAAACCTGATTAAATTTTCTTTTGATGTAAAATTTTTAAATAAAAATGAAAATTCAATTAAAATTATTTTGACAGATACATATTAGCCTGGTGATTGAAAAATATTACCTTTTCTTCTCTTGTCATTTGACAAGAGAAAGCAACAAATATTTAAATTAATACTCTTTCGCTAATAAATTAGTACGTAGCGTAAAATAACCCACTGTCAAACTTTGTGTTGATCAGAGCTCCAAATACAAGAGTTGAGAATCCCGGTATTAAATGCGGTTAGAGCTCCCACATAAGTTTTCTCATGAAAGGAAGTTTCTCTGATAAAAAATACGATGCTTAAAATTAATCAACAAGAGCCTAGACTTTTACGGTACTGAAATACTCCACAACAAGCGATTTTTTTTTAACTTCCAGGCTAATATATAAGAAATGTAACTATGAATACAAAATATGCGTAAAATAATATTTATGAATTAATAATTAAAATATTAATTATTTCAATATATTTTAACACATTCATAAATTAATTTAAAATTTAATTAAAATATATTTATATTTATTCAAAAAGATTTATTATGTGTTTTATTTGGTACTTATTTTATAAATTTTAAATGATAATCATTGTTTTAATCATCACTTTTTATAATGCTTTTATTGTTGTATTTTATGAAAATACAGATTAAAGCTAATTTTTTATTCATTTTAAATCAATAACTTTTTTTTTTAAGTATATATATTATTTTATTTTTTATTTTTAATTTTGCAAAAAATGAAAATTATTTTATTTTCAGAGAAATTTTTGAAATAAAAAAAATTGATTCCATGAATTAAAAACCCATGTATTTGGTGACAATACATAGAAACTATTGCATAAATTATGTACGTCATTAAAAAAAGTTAATACAAAAAGTATTAATTTAATTGATTGCTGATTGTCACACACCACGGTACAGAGTTTTTTTCGCAGTGTAAGTAGCACTTTATTTCACCAAATACTCAAAAATTTGATCGATTTTTGTTTAACTGTCTGGGTATCAAATAAATAAAAATTTTAATGAACAAATAAGATAAAAAATAAATTAGTTATTCAGTAATCAATGGTTAGCAAAAAAATTAATCAAAACTGAGTTATTCTGTGATAAATTAGTTATATTTTTTTTTTGTTCATAAATAAAATTTAGTTAATTTTATTGAACATAAAACTGTATGTTATCACTTTTATAATTTATCTAATAAAAAAACTTTATAGTCTTTATTTATAGACAATTAATCCATTCAACTGTAGATACACATAAAGTATTCCATATTATATACTTAATTAGTATACTCTACAATAAAATAAATAAATATACATGATAAAAATTATTTGAATCGTTTGATAATGTTTTTTATTAAAGAAAATGTCATCTGAAATTTTGCTTCTTTTTGCAAGCTCTGCAACTTTAAATCCAACAAAATGTTTTAATCCTCAAAATTTTTGGATATTGGTATCTTTATATTTTTTAATAAAATATTTTAGCGAATCGACGCATACGTAAAACGTAGCTGTACGGCCAATTGTAGAGAGTCTCTAAAGAATCTGCTAATAAAGAAAATACCGGCAAACCGTAAATTTAAGATATAAAAAAAACATTGGTGAAAACCCTGACATGAACATCTCCGTTATATTTACTACTATTCTAATAAATTTATACTTAGCTTTTATTTGATTTGTTATATTAGATGTTGGTCTTAACGCGTATCTGTTTATATAATCTTGAAAAATCATTTCATTTGCGAGAAAAATTTAAGCACAGCAATTTTCTCCGCAATTTTTTAAAAAGTCATCCTATTTTTTGCAACCATAAAAATCAGTATATTACGCATGGTCTTAAAAATTAGGTCTGTTCTTTTTTCCCCAAAAAAGTTAACCTGGAGCAAAACTGGGGTAAAACTAAACAGAACGCGCTTTCTTTTTCATAGCGGTAATTCAAAAAGGAAAACGTTTTTTTGGGATAAAATTTTTTTACTAAAAATTAAATGTTAATACATGTTTAATTTAGCTTTTTATCGATAGCATTAAGTAATCTATTATTTAAAATTAAAAAAATTAATAAAAATTTAAAAAAAATACAATCTAACCTACAAAATGTTTAAAATGAGCGCGCATTTTTTTTCTCTATTTAACTCCAGTTCTACTTTTTTGGGATAAAAAGAACAGATCTATTAATTTTATTCTAAAACATTTTTCATCGGCAATCAAAAATTTTTTGCGAGTAAAAGATGTATTTTGAACCAATTATAAAATTTGACCACCTAAAACTAGTCTCAAATCATATCTCGTATGATATGCATACTTTGATTTCCTTAACTCAATGCTTATATTAGAAAAATAAAATATTTTGACCATAATTATTTGAGTATATGCAATGTATTTCCATAAAAAAATATTTATAATATCACTATAAATATTTATAAGTTCAATATGAAAATCTTAGAAAAACTAGGTCCAATTTTAATTTACTTGAATCTATTTTTTATATCAAATTTTAGATATTTAAAAAAAGATTGCTAGAGACGATTTTATTGAAATGAACTTTAGCTATAAACGAAACGTTATCTACACAGCCAGAAAACTTTATATATTCACATCACACCCTAAATTGAACAATAAATGTATACCACCCGTTGATGTCATATGAAAATTACGATAATACACAACTAAAAGCGTAATGTACAATAAAGTAACTACGTACAAAACTTATTTTATAACATATAAATGATTGTTTAACAAAATAATATAATTTACTCTTTTGATCTCTCACGAATATGATTTCCAGATCACTGATATTAAATCATGTATGTATCTTTATTATAAATAGAAAACATATTATATAATATAATTTAAGTACATGCGTATAGATATAGGTATAATAACTTTTGATACAAGAATTTAAGTATAGTACTTATATTTATTGGAAATTTAATAAATTGATATTAAATTTATAATTTATTAGGTTTCGATATTCTATAGTTATTTTTAATTACATTATATTAAATTTAATTATATTAATAATTATTCATAATTTATGTAATTAGTTGTGTATTGAAATTTCTAAACGTATTTAATTTATATTATGACAAGTAAATATATTTTCGATTGAAGTAAAAGGTCCGTTTATGGGCTGTAAATAAAGGAAGAGGAGAAAATACATTTGATGGTAGTAAACAAATTTAAAGTGATATCTATGAGAATTTTTGCTATTTTATCTTTCGAGCGATTTTTACTCTGATGAAGGGTAATGTCTACTCTACATTTATTTAGAGTGTGTACAAAGTAGAGCTGTTTTTAATTTTATTCTCAATGTTTATGCACGCTGCTCCTATAAATTAACTAATTATAAAAATGCATTTTACTTAAAAAATACACGGAGAAAAATAACTGTTAAAAATAACCAAAATTGCTGGTTATGTTTACATTATAAAGTTTTGTTATTTTCTGTTCAAATATTTTGTAAATATAACCATATTTATAGTTAGAATTACAATATTCTAACTTCATATTTGTAAAATTTACAAATTTTTTTTGTAATTAAAACTAACCCCGTTTTACTAAAATTAACCTTGTAAAATATACAAAATATTTTTCTCCGTGTATAGATCTTTCAACTCTTAAAAAAATTTTCCCATAAGCAGTCCAACTGAAAAGTTGTTTAAAATCTAAAAAAATGGAGTTATATTTTATAGTTTAAATCACATTATTTTGACCCGTACCCCTTTAGAATTCCTAAATTTAGGCTAGAAGTTGCTTAAAAACATTTTTTCGTGATTTACAACATACCTGTTTTAAAGAAAAAACTGTTGTGTTCAAAAATTTTTCGGCGAGAATCTCTAATAAAAAAAAAATTATAACTGGTTTGTTTGTTTACACAACTCCCTTTTCACTGCTACATGAGTTTTTTCCGGGTACCCCTTCCTATGAACATGTTCCATGTTTAAAAAATTTAGTCACTGATCACGAATTTAGGGGTCATGCCTACAAAATAATGGCATTTCACTCTTAAATTTGCAAAAACTTTCCCTGAAGGGGGTATTTTTCATGTATTCGAAATTTAAACTTAGAACTTATATTTTAGGGGTAGTTTTTGTAAATTTAAGGGTGAAACATCAATTTTTTATAGAAAAAACGCCGAAATTCCACCTCCCACGAATTAACTGGAGTATTAGACAAGTAAATAAAATATTTTTACTAGGAACATTCATGTAAAGTCAGGTTATAGTAAACTGCGATTGGGGGCATTTGCTTTTACGTTAAGTACATTGAAAAAAATCAAGTCGTGACAATTGTCAGTTAACTTCATTAATTTTTTTTTTACGTTTAAACAATTGTAACTGTCATATAAAGTTAAGAAAAGTTGCAATAAAAAGCAGAGTTGATACATATTCTGGCATATGCATAGTCAATTAAATAATTTTTTTAATTTCAGTTCATTTATCAAATTAAGTCTAATTATAAAAAATTAAAATATTTAAAAATTTATTCCCACGCTATCATAAACTAATCACCAATTAATTTTTTACATTTCTAAAATCAAATTAAAAAATAGCATGAAAAAATTTTTAAATTAAAAAGATACTGTAACTTAATTAATATGTGTACATAATAATATGAAATTTCAATGACTGAATAATTTCTCTCTTATATTATCAAATATGCTTTTATGAAATTGATTATAGATATATGTCATCATAATGACTCTTTATTATTTAAAATTATTACTAATTACAATACGTGCTATATTTCCAATTGACATTATTTATTATAACACTGAATATATTTTCATATATTAAAATAAAATATCATATTAATTATATATTTTTTTTTTAATATATTTTTGTAATATTTTATCTATTTGCAGGAATTTTGGAATTTAAAATTTAAAATATAAATTTTTTTTTTTAAATATTTTAATTTTTATTAAAGCAAATTATAGGAAAAAAAAGGTTAAAAAAAGAAGATTAATATTTTAAGTTGAAGAAACGTATATTTTTTTGAAGTTCGTGACTTGAATGTTTGATATTTCCCTTGTGAAATTCAAAGAAAAACCATATTAATCTATTTGAATTTCAGAAAAGTCCATTTTTCTTTTGAAACTTACTTCAAATTATTATTATTGATAAATAAATTTATTAAAAGCAGTTTTTTTTAAATAAATCAAATCCCTTCGCTTTCTTTTTAAAATTTTACAAGATCACAAAAAAATACAAATAAATCTATAATTTAACATTTCATTATTACTTCAATAAAAATATGAAAAATTTACAAATATGGAAGCACATTACTTTTAGAAATAACATTGAATTTAAAGCAATACAATTTCAAAAGGCAGTATACATAAATTTTTATTAAATTTGGTTTTTATCTAACCAGATAGAAAACCATACATGAAAAGTAATTAAAAAGAATTATAGAAAAAATAAACTTTCAAAAAAAAGACTAGTACTAAAGGACTATTTCAAGATGTATTTGTTTTTTATGTTCAATTTCAACTTTGTTATCTATTTCTAAATTAAGAGCTAAATGTTTTGTCATGTATTTGAGGATTTCTTTTTTATTTTTTTTTTGAAGAGAGAGAGAGAGAGAGAGAGAGAGAGAGACGTTGGGATTCTTGAAGTTTTCTGAAAAGTGTAAAAAAGTACTTGAAAAATTATAAAGAGTTTTTTTAAATCCTTTGAGTTTTCTGAAGAAATACAGCTAGAGTAATTTTTTTTATTGAAAACATTCATTCAAAAACTTGAGTAATATTAAATTCGTGAAATCGATAGAGTTTTAAATCCAATAGCTTTAATATTTCCTATAATAGATATACTTATATATAAATACCATGCAATGTTTTTGAGTTATTGGGCCCAAAAGTTAAATTTTTTACAGACTTATGGGAAACAAAAAAGATTTGTAACTTGACTTAATATACAATTTTCATTTTTTTGTTTATTTTTAATACCATTTGGTTAAAATTATTTAATATTTTCTGTTAGGTTAGTGAATCCAAATTGTCCTAAATTCCCGATTTAAATTACAAAAAAAAAGATGAAGAATGGGCTAAAAATAAGCAGAGGGTCTTATTTTCAGTTTCACTTTCGGCGGAAAATATTTTTTTTTATACTTCACTCGAAAGTGCTTGATTTTGTCTTTATTCTTGCAGTCGAAACTTAAACTTTTAGTTCCATAAAAATTGTTGAAGCGTTACTAGAATTACCGGGCCGATTTTTAATAAAAATATAGCAAGGGATAGAAATAATTTTAGTAAACATGCACGCGGTACGAGTATTCAGAGATTTTCGTTTACGCGAATCAAAATATTTAGTATTCGCAATTTTTTAATAGCAAAAAAAAAATTATTATTACAAATCTGACAAATTTTACAATTCTCACATCGTTCAGGCTTGTGGCCTCGACGAGAATTGCCAAAATAAAGAAAAAAATAAGCTCAAATGGTTATGAAAGGTTACCTGAAAATTTATAGGTTTTATGTTAAATTTTCAATCAAACGTAAAGAAAAACAGTATACACAATACGGGATGAAAGAAGAACGCCCACTCCTGTGTAACTTACGCCTCTCGTATAACCCAGTGACGAAAATTCAACTTTCCTCTCTAATTGTGCAATGTACTATTTTTACTAAACTAATTAGAATCCATCGAATTCATCTCTTACATATTTAAAATTATACTACTCCAACAAATTTAAAATCAAAGTTACGAGGATTTTATTATTTTTGGTTATAATAGTATTCAGCTTTAGAGAATTATCTACTTAAACAAATCCAAATTTCTCATTTAAACTTTTAGCTAAAAAGAGTTATATACACTATTGCATATGTAATATTTCTATTTCTTCTTAAAATTTTAATTTTTTTAATGAAGAAAACTATTTAAATGCTGAAGGTAAAAGACTAAGCAAGTTACGCATTTATTTTTGCAATTAAAATTTCTTTATCTGAAAATATAATTTTTGTTAATCTATCGTTGAAACTTTTATCTACAAATTTTACGTAGCATTTAATAAATGACATTGTCAATGTAAACTATTTATACATTAGCCTGACAAATCTACTGTATAAAAATTGATAAGCTCTATGGAGGCCATAAACTTGTCGACAGTTTATTAGCCAATCAAATTGCTTGTTTACAAATTTAAATTGTTTTATTTTTTTTTTTTGTAGGTTATAACCTATATTTTTAGTAAACCTTTATTGCTTATTTCTTGGGAGACTTTATTCTTGATTACCAGGAGAAATTTAATTCTAAATATTACAAAAAAATTATATTCCCAAAATTATTACTCATTTAGTTACTCATATGTGTTGCTACCAAATTCATGGGTTTTTATAGGACAAATTTTTTGTTCACTAAGCAACTATCTTACACTGAAAAAAAAATCCGCTTGCGGCTAGCGGAATTCCGCTTGTGGCTAGCGGAATTTTTTTTTCTTTGCAAACAATTGCAAATGACTTGAAACGTAAAGAAAATTAAAAAAAAACATTTGTTCTTTTCTTTTTCCAAAATTTTCTCAAATCTCGTCATACCGAAATACGCATATCCCAAGTAAGCGGGAAAAAATTTTTTTTTTAATTTTCTTTACGTTTCAAGTCATTTGCAATCGTTTGACGAGAAAAAAAATTCCGCTTGCCGCAAGCGGATTTTTTTTTCAGTGTATTTTCACGTGCTGGTTGAAAATCCAAGCAAACTTTATAAAATAACTGACAGTCTAATATATATATAATTTAGTGATTGTTAAATATATAGTAACAATCACTATTATGAAATGTTTCTAAAGCCACTTTCTAAGTTAGTACTCAAAACCACTATAACCATCATTTGCCCTCTCACATTATTGTCGATATATATATATATAACTTTTGAAGTAATACAGAGGAAATAGAACTGAACATATATATATATATATATATAAACTTAGGTAAAAGCATTCATGGACACAGAAACGATAGTTAACTTTACACAAAAGCTATTAGTTAAAACTAACTTATTTTATATTGTTTATAATAATTAAATAATTTAAAACCAAAAAAACTGAAATCTTGATGATTGAGGGAAAAGGACAGAATATATTTATTTCTTTTATACAAATATATCTAATTATATATTTTTTTTTCTAAAACATATCTTTATAATGTGAATTTAATCTTACATAAGAAGGAAAAAATGATTGTTGGAAACGATCCAACTCATAATGAGGTTAATTTTTCTTTTTGGCTTTAAATAGAGAAAGAGACTCGAGTTCTAAAAAAGAGCTTATCTCAATGTGCAGTGATAAAAAAAAAAGAAACATATATATATATACACTTTAGTAGCTGTTACCATACAATAAAAGACATTTAAATTTAAAATATAATTTTCTTTTTTTAAATGGTTTTAATATCAGTATAAATTTAAATTAAAAACATTTTTTTGCTTTGGTTTGTAATTTTTATTTTTCAAAAAAATTGTGGATCCTATGAATAATATTTAGTGTAAACTTAAATCAGAATTTATTGTATAGATACGAAAAAATTTTGTTTACTAAATGCATTAAATATATTAAAATGAGCAGATTATACATTTTTTAACGTAAATATAACTTTTTGTATAGAATTTTATTTTCCCTAAAAAGCTTATTTATAAAAAAAAAGCATAATTTTGCCAAATTGCTTTTTTTTTATTTAATACATAACTACATTAATTTATAAGAATTTAAATAAATTTTATACATTACCAACAACATCCAAATATCCTAATTGACTTTTCATTGGATCAGTATTTATTTGACACATGTACCATCCTTTATCACTTTCTTTAACTTCTTTTATATGTAAAAACCATTTACGATCTTCACTATTCGTTACACTTATTCTTATATTTTTTGTTATTACATGATTTGCTATCGTTAATATTGTTTGCGTGTCTACTCGAAGCCATGCAACCTGAAAATTAAAGAAAAAATTTTTTTTTTTTTTATTTTATTTTAAATTTCTTAAATTTTTTTTTTTATTTAACCTAAAAATAAAATTGTAAAAAAGATTTTGTATTATAAAAATTATTTCTACTTAAGAGAAAACAAGTTTTTTTAATTTCCTTACTAGTTAAAAAATTTTAAACATTATTTTATAAAAAAAATTTTCAATGAAAAAATTTATTTAAAAAATTTTAAACTGTAATGATTTCCAAATGAGTAAATTTAGTTTAATTAATTAAAGCATTAATATTTTAAAAAATTTTGAAAAAGTTGCTAAAACATCAGTTTTTTATATTAATTATTTTTGCGTATTTGACATGAATTACTTCATTCACAAAAATATTCACTTAAAATGGCATTTTTCCGTTTTTCACTAGTTTGCGTCAGGCAAATACTTTTTTTAATTTAAGGATTATAATACAACAAATGAAACGTAAAGAAATTTTTAAGGGTGGTTAGGCCCCATCTACAGAAACCGTAAATCTGAGGCGCACCGCAAGCTTGAGCGCAACGCAATGCGCAGAAGAAGATTATGTGTATTTGGAGTTGCACAGGAACCAAAATTGGTTTCTTCGCATTGCGTTGCACTCACGCTTGCGGTGTGCATCGGATTTACGGTTTCTGTAGATGGGGCATTAGGCTCCATCTACAAAAGCCGCAAAAGGGTGCGTAACCGCAAGCGCAATTGTGGCGGAATGCGCAGAAAAAGATTTTGTGTATATCGAGTTGCGCAGGGGGATGAAATTAGTTTCTGCGCATTGCGTTGCGCTCGCGCTTCCGGATGCAAACCCCTTTTGCAGCTTTTGTAGATGGGGCCTTATATAAACGCTGTAAATATGGGTCGCAACCGCCAACGCAATCGCAACGCAATGCGCACAACGCAACACGCATGCCCACAACACGATTTTGGTTTGTGCACAATGCGCAACGCATTGGCTGCGGCTGCGCTTGCGGTTGCGACCCACATTTACGGCGTTTTTAGAACCACCCTAAATAGTTTTTTTGCTCACTTTTGGAATAATTAAATAAAAATCTGTTTACGTTTTTAGTAATTGCAATTCTTATAACAATATTCACCCTATAAGGCTGGTTCTACAAACGCCGTAAAAGGGGGTCGCAATCGCAAGCGCAGCCACAACGCAATGCGCGCAATACAACACGCATGCGTACAACATTATTATTGGTTTGTGCGCATTGCGTTGCGGCTGCGCTTCCAATTGAAACCCACATTTACGGCGTTTGTAGAACCAGCCTAAGGCTCTATCTGAAATATCCGCAAAAGGGGGGCGCAAACGCAAGCGCAATTTCTACGCGATGCGCGGAAACCATTTTTAGGCCCCATCTACAGAAACCGTAAATCCGAGGCGCACCGCAAGCGTGAGCGCAACGCAATGCGCAGAAGAAGATTTTATGTATTTGGAGTTGCGCTGGAGCCAAAATTGGTTTCTGCGCATTGCGTTGCGCTCGCGCTTGCGGTTGCGACCCCCATTTACGACTTCTGTAGATGGAGCCTTAGGCTGGTTCTACGAACGCCGTAAAAGGGGGTCGCAACCGCAAGCACAGCCACAACGCAATGCACACAAACTAAGATCGTGTTGTGCGCATGCATGTTGTGTTTTGCGCATTGCGTTGCGGCTACGCTTGCGGTTGCGACTCCCTTTTACGGCGTTTGTAGAATCAGCTTTGTAGATGGAGCCTTAGGCTGATTTCACAAACGCCGTGAATGGGAGTCGCAACAGCAAAAGCAGCGCAATGCATAGAGCACGATTTCTGTCTCTGCGCATTGCGGTGGGTTGCGTTTGTGATTGCAAATCAAATCTCTAATGTTTGGAGAACAAGCCTAAGCAGCAATCATTTTAATTAGACTAGGCATGCGTTATATTCTGTTAGCATGTGCTGCTTAATACGCGTATGTCGCTTGAATCCATTGTAGAATCTACCTTATAAATTGATCTAACTTCATAATATTTTTTTGAATTGGGACATACCTTTTTTATTTATTTAAAAGATTTTTTTCCATTCAAAGTAAAAATATAACATAAAAATTTATTTATTCAAAAAATTTTCTTTGATTTCAAAAATTCTAAATTCTAAGTAACTCAATTCAATATAAACATAATTTTATAAATTTTTATTAATGCATACAAATAATATTATAAAATTTTGATAAATTAAAGTAGTTTTGGGTTATATATAAAAATTTTTTTCAAATACATTTTAATAAAAATTCTGATTTTACTTTTTAACTTCTTTTTTTACATGACAAGATAAATAAAAGTTTATTTTAAAAAATATTTCCAGTATTTTTTCTTTCAAGTGTATAACCTTTTTATAACTACACTTATGTCAATGATGTACTTAAAAATATAAACATTCACTTCAACGTAATAAAATAATTAAAAGTTAAAAAAAAAAGGTCATTAAATTTATTAAAATTTAAAAAAATGTTGTTATTTTAAAAAAAATATAATTAAGTAATAAAAAGTTAAAACAAATTTTCTATTGTTTTGGTTTGTAAACTTTTGTTAACAATTTTGTATAAGCCTAAATATAAATATTTATGTTTCTTATATATATAAAATATAAAAGCTAAAGAAAAAATATATAAAAATTACTCGATTTAAGTGAAGTAACTGCATGAAAAATTTTATACAGCATATAATATTAAAATACCTTGAAGGCATAGTTAGGTTCGTCTTTATATATATAAAACTTGTGTTGTAAAGGATCGCGTATATACCCAAGTATAATAACGTTTGTATCGGTAGAATGAGCAAGTTCTATGGATGTCATTGTTATATTGTACACTTAGATACTACGAAATTTTATGTCAAGAAAATATTTTTATATGACTAGTTTGCAATATTTTTATGAATTTATTTAGCAAAATTTTTTGGGGTTTTGTTTTGGCCCAGGGTAGAAATTTTCTGCATAAAATTGCTAATATTTACAGTGAGAAGCATTCCAAAATTTCATATTAAACTCTATACGAGGAAGCAGTCCTCTTAAAACTTTGGCCCCACTAAACAAATCTTTATAATCTTTAGAAGTGCAAGAAAATGTGCCTTGATTAGTTGTAATATTTTAATGTAAATAAAATTAATTTTAAAGGTCATCGGGGTCGGGGAATTGCATTCGGGAGATTGGTCGGGAACGCATAATTTTGATTTGGGGACTAGAATACTTAAGGTTTATGGAGTTAGGATAATTTATATTTAGGGACTTATTATAATTTCGGTTCCAAGAATTATAATAATAAGGGAGTATAAGTTAAAACATGTTCCATGATTGTTGGTTGAGTGAAAACACAAACCAATTATAAGTTTTTCTTTCAAACAAGCCATATACATACATATTATCAACACAATGAAACGTTTCATGTAAGAGTTGCTGCTATACTTAAAGTGTACTTGATTATTCCTGATAACACCGAACTCCTAGTGTATTAAGATTACTCTTTTTGAAAAAGATTAATTTAAGAAAAAATGACATTTATTTCATATAGATACGTATTATGTTTCTTTTTAATTCATTATATTTTAAAATATTTGAAAACATGAACAAAGAATACATAATACTCCGTTTTTTTAATATAAAATCTTTACAAAAAAATAAAAATTTTCTTTTTAGTACATAAAAAAAAGTAACTTTTTATTAAAAATTTTTGTCAATAAAATTTTGAAGAACGTCATTTTATAAATAGAACTTGTAATAAAGTTTATTTTGATACTTACGAGATTATAATCTTTACAATTTTTCTTTTTAACTTCATAATACTTTAAAATTTTTAAGTATGTGCAGATATTACTTTACGCGGAGATTAAGTCTTTTTCACTTTCAAAATTATTAAAAAAAAAAATGATGTAATTTTTTTTATACTATTTAATAAAAAGTAGTACATTACGAGCCCGGGTCCAGAAAAGTAAAATATGGCCCAAATTTCGATTTTTTTTCATCAGTGGCGAGAAAGCACGACTTCTAAGAATAACTGAAGAATTCGTGCTTTTTGGACGTTGACAAGAAAAAAAATGTTGGATTTACGAAAATTAATTACAAGATCTAATTATTGTTATATTATTATCTAAAAAATATTTCAAAACATGAAATGGGACAATATTTTTGAAGTGTATTTTAGTTGCATAATAAAGTCTTATAAGCAGCACTGACTTGTTTTCTAGATTTGAAAGTAGCCATTTTTTGCCCAAGTTGTGTAAAATAATTTTCCCAACTTTTTTATTCTTCTAGCTATATCCAACTATTTCCGGGATAAAAAGTTTTAATCAAATATTTAATATTGTCCACTCTAATCTTTCTATATAATCAAATTCAAATAGATAATATAATACATGTAAGTTTTTGTAAATAAAATTTATTTCCAATACGTTAGATACTCTAATCAAGATTAACTTGAGATGTAATATCCATCGACTTAAAGTAATTTACACGTGGGTCTATAATATTATATTCTATGCACCAGAGTTGAGAATAGATTTGAAAATCTATTTAAGTAAAAGGACCTTTACTTTATATATTATACATTATGATGAAAGGGCTTTCAAAACCTTTAAGAACTACTAAGATTTACTTAAACTATTTAAATAAGTTTGTAACTTTGTATAATTATAAAGAAAATTATAATAATTTTACAAAATTTAATAGCTTTTATTATATATTTTTTTTTAAATTACTTTTAAAATTATTTTAATGAGATTAATTTATTATCTTAATGAAATGCTAGTCTAACAGATAATCTTGAGAAGATAGGATATTACATCTGTTTGTTATTAAACAGTGGGATATTTGTATTATATAATTGAAGGTTCTTCTATAAACATCATGTATCAACAGGTGTCATAATCATCCAACAAAATATGTCTTTGGTGAATATGGAACATAATATCTGATGATTTTACAAACTTGTACTTCTTGTACTTCTCCTCTAGCAAGTCACAATCTGGTACCGTTATCCCGGAATTGTATCTTGTTCGTTTACCTCTACCCTCCTCCACTAAATCACAATTAACATGGAACATGTTTATTGGAATAAGTACTTTAGAAATTGAAAAATCAAGAGAGTGTTTCAAATGGTACTTGAGAATAATTACGATTTAAGGACATAGAATATTCCAGGCTTAGGGACTAATAATGTCTATTTAATATAAACTTAATTTAGGGGATTTCAAGTTTAATTTAGATAATATTTAACGAATTAATTACTAGTTAATTGTAATGTTGCGTACCATTTATGTATTAAAAATAGCCTTTAGCTGTAATAAAAATGTTCTAGGCAATAGATTGTGATTTCACCCAAACCTGTTACAAGTTCTTTTGCTAAGAATAACATAAAAATAAGTTAGCCATTTGTAGATGGAGAGGATGTGAAGGCGAATAAGACACAAATAAAAATCAATATTTTTGAAAATAAATAGAAAAAATCTTCAAATAATTATCTAAAAAGATTCGTACAAACAGGATTAATCTTAATAAATTTGTTTCGACTCATAGGAAAGTATTCAAATTCGTTTGATGTTACTCATAATTGCAAATAAGATACGTGATTATAAACTAGCCGTAAAAATCCTATGAAAATGTTGCTTCTAGTACTATACAGACATCAGTATTTCTTTTATATTACCAAAATTTTAACTACCAGGGTAAAATAAATTTTTAAAACAATTAATCTAACAGAACGAAATATGTGAATACGTAAAAGAGCAATTTATATAGATGAAATATTTAAAATCTGGTAAAAACAAAACTATTGCGGTGCAGATGCATGTAAAACAATTGATTTTAAAACAACCACAACATCAACTATACTGTATAATATATCTATTCTCAACCATCACTGAAACCGCAAATAACTTAAGCGTTGACGAGGCTATGACGAACTAACAATGTTTTGATGAAAACTTTTGATTATAATGCATACATATTATATATTTATCTAAATATTGAAAATTTTGGTATCCGAATTTAAATATATTGAAAAAAAAATTATTTTTTATTATTTGCTTAAATTTTTGTATTATTTTTTGAGAGTTTCTAAAATATTTTTTTACTTAAGACAATATTTTACAGATAATTCTTATGAACGATTCAATAAAAATTAAAAATATTGTTTCTACAAAAATAAACCTTTGCAGAAAATTACTATACTTTCTAACCTGGAAGCTCAATTTTTTTTGCTCTTTTTGTATAAAATATTGTTAGAAATGAAGTTACTAAAAAGTTCATTATACTAAACAGCCCTTGGACCCGTGAACCTTCACATTTAGCCAAAATTAATTTTTTTACAATACGATACAAAATATTTATTGAAAATTAGAGGCTCAAAAGTAAGTTCACAGTACTATAAAATATTCAATAGATGTCGTTCTTCTCGCAAGAGAAAAGATTTTTGTATGGTATTTATATAACAGTAGATTAATTTATAAAATCAGTGTAAAAAAACTTACTTCTCGTACATTCATTATATCAAAATTATAAATCAGAATTTTAATATTGCTTCTATGTATTAGCTTTTTCAAATTACTAACTTTTTTATAACTGTGACTCTCACTACACTAGTGGGTAGAATTTTGGATTTTACACATGGTAGTATATTGTAGCTGGGAAAAAACTATGTACTGGCGCTAGTGTCGCTGAAAATTTTTTACTCCAGCTACGCACTTGCGTTATTTCGTCGTCGTTTTTTACTGTTTTTTTAATTACTGTTGTTGTTTGTTGTTGTTTTTTTGTTTTTTTATTATTTATATTAAATAAAAATTTGTACCACATTTGTACTGATAAATTATTTTGTTAAAAGAAATTATATAATATCTTAAGCAGATAATTCCTATTTTTACAAAGTATTAGAATAAAAAGAGATATTTAAGTTTTTATAATTTCTTTGATTTGACACTTTTTTAAAATAAATATCAATTTAAAATAATTATTATTTTATTTTAGCCGTCGTCGTACTAAAAACGTTTGAAAAAAGAAGAGGGAAATGAATTTTAAATAAGGTATAGTGTAGCTGGTAAAAAAAAAATCAAGGATAATGTAGCTGAATCCCTATTTTACCCACAAGTGTAGTGAGAGTCTGTATGTCTGGCTGTTAATTTTTAGTACCTTGGAACCTAAAGATACTAGTTCAATAACAGAATTTTCTCGATAATTTTTTTATTTATAAATACGTGCATCAGCTCACGCGTGAGGATGTTTTTATTAGAATCAATGTATTTGAAAATCATTGGATTTGGTCTGTACTTAAAAATATAGATTCTAAAAACTTTCTATTGTTAGCACAATTAAATAAAATAAAGGGAGACCACCATATGTGGGATGAGAAATTACAATGTATAGTGAGATTATGTATGAATCTATTATGTTAAAGAAAACATCCCCGAGACCCTCCGTTTATTCCAGTGGGCCTTCTGACCTTCAACTCAACCATAAATTATAACAAAGGCTTGGAAATCAGAGCTTGCACAAAATTTTTGATACCTATAAAACTGATTTTTTTTCTTAAATTATTCATCAATTTAAAAATTGATTATTTTGGACCAAATATGAGGATTTGATTAAAAGACTATAACAATAAGAGAATTAGTGATAAAAAATTGCGAAATATGAGGGTAGAATAATGGAAAAAAATGAAACCTAAATGGTTAATTAACAAGGAGACAGCATTATTTCGAAGGTACATGCGTATCTAGAATTTTTTTTCAACGTAATAAAGTCATCCATAACCAAAAAATGGTTTTCTCCCCTTGTTAGTAAAAAGCAAAAAAAAAATTAATTAAAATATGTCAATGAAGTATATATTTCTTTCAAAAACGTTGTAAAAATTAATTCAAAAATGTATATTTAATTTACTTCTTTAAAGTTTGATAAGTTAATAAAGTTTAATATTTCTTTTTAATTATTGTACTTTTTTGAAATTTCATTTGTAATTAAATATTTTATGCATAGTCATTTAAAGTTAAAATAGTTTTACTTAAATTTAACTACATTTTTAAGTAAATAAATAATTATCATCAAATAAAAATTAAGTATCATAATTATGTAATAAAACATAAAAATAGTTTTTACATGTAATAATAATAAAAAAAAATAAGAATATTTAATACTTTTTAAATTATTGAACTTATAGGTTAGGTTAATAAAAGTAAAAAAATAATAATTTTTAATAATGATAGAGACTATGGAATTATTTATAACTCTTTTCTTCCTTTCTTTTTTAATATTAAAATATCTTTCCACTCCCTTTTTTTTTAGTTTGAATTTACTGACATTTTAATTACTTCATTTATTTCATGAAATGGCACACGCTATCGCGTTTCAACTTATATATCTTTTCTTTCTTAGTTTTTCTTTCTTTCTTTTTTTAGATGACGAAGAACCATTTTTTTTTTGCATTTTTAATTCACATGTTTTATAGATATATTATTTTATGATTTAGTTTTTTTGAATAATAATTTATTATCTAACTGGAAAGAAGAAATAAAGTTTTTTTTTATTTGGAGTTTTAGGCTGAAAGCGTTTAATGGAGAGAAAGTATAAGATACTAGCTATTAATATTTCTAAACTGACTCTAATAGAAATGCTTGTTGGTTTACAGGCTCAAGGCATGTAGCGTCTGTAATTGTATTTGGTGAAAATTAATATTTCTAGACTCCTGGTAAATAAAGTAACATAAATGCAATATAATATTCTCAGTAAAATTTCTGGGACCCACTTTTCTGTCACCGAAGAATTCTAAGTTCTAACTCAACTTTCTGTTAACTTGGAAAATTTTACTTTAAAAATTTTAAATATTTATGAAACGGTGTATAAAAATATTGTAAAAGAAGGGGAACTTTAATAAAATTTGCCAAAGAAACCCAAAAATCAAGTTAGAATTTTCATTATTTCCATATTGAATCTTCTTTAGACTAAAGACTTCGGGTTCAAATTTATGATTCTAAAAATTCAATCTCGAAGACTCAAATTTTATCAAAAAAACTTTATATTTCTTGGTAACTACTTCTTCAGTCTATCTACAAAAAATTGGTGCTTCACTCTTAAACTTGCAAAAACATAAAATCATGATATAAAAATGAATACATGAAATCTAATTTCTTATTTCAAAATAATATTTTTAGACCCTTTAGTATATTTTACTGCAGAAATGCTGTAACAGCTTCAGAATTGATAAATCGAAAGCTATACCATTTCATAGATTGAGACTTACATATGTGTTTAATACACGTTTTTCGTAACTATCTCATATCGCGAAATGTTTCATTTTTCAAAACATGTGTAACCCATACACTATATATAAAATCCTACTATAAGGTATTTTTACAATGTAGGATTGAAATAGGGCTGTAATATGCAGGCAAAAAAGGAGATTTGAGACCTTTATTTCTGGTGAACTTTTGCTATGTTTTCAGGGTAAAGAAATTTAATTTATGATAAATAATTTATTTAATAAATAATTCCAAGAAGAAACGACAGACTTGAGGAAAATTAATTAAAAGCCTTCAAGATTTTCGTAAGTAACATTTTTAAATTAGAATAAAATCTAAAGTAACAAATTGGTAAAAAAAGTTTGTAACGTTTGTAGCGTAAAAATAAAATAAATATTAAGTTAATCAGCCGAAAGAAAGAGTTTGCCATTTCTTGAATTTAATTATTCGTCCAATATCGAATATTGAAAAAACGTTGATTTAAAAAAATAAGGAACTAATTAAATTTCTATTAAGAAAAGTATAACTTGTTTTGAAAATGTCATTTACCTTTTACACAAATTTATATTTTTTGAGCTTTTTTTTTCTGCATAAAATAATAGCTTGCAAATGAAGTTATTAAGTAAAACAAATATTTTATTTACTACACGTTCTTTTTTATTTATTATTGCGTTATATTGATTACTTTTTTTGTTTAATTTTTTTTTAAAGATTCAATTTCTTTTTGTACGGAGTTATGTATTTATTCAAAAGACTGTGTATTGAAACAATTTTTTTTTTTATTTATTATGAAAAATTATATTTTAATTACATTTTCCTCTTCGTTAAATGTCATAACCAAACTATTACAAGCACTTTTTTTTTTACTTTTTTTTTTATTTATTTATTTATTAATGCATATATAAAAAAGAAAAGAAAAAAATTTATGTATTGACAGCTTTTCAATAAATAAGTCTTTTGTTTTATAACTTTTTATTTATTTTCTTTTAATATTTGCTATACAAATATATTTTTTTTTTATTCATTTGATGAAACAATGATTGTTAAGATTTTATTGATTTAAAGGAAATTTAATTATTTTTTTTATTTTTTTTCTTGGTTTATGAATAAATGGAATTGGGTAAGGCTGGGTAAAATAGAGTAAGTGCCTAATCTGTGATATCTGAGGTTCTTAGAATGCAGTTTTTGCAATTTTATTGCAAATAAAATAAATGATTTTACATATAGTTAAGCAAAAAAACTTATAACCGGTTTGTGCAAACATAATCAAAATACATGGAACATGTTTACTTACAGATGAGTATAGACACACAAATTACAATACAATTTGCTATTTTTATAATTTGTAATTATTATCTTTACTAAATGATAAGATTCTAAACCCAAACTATTCTGATTTTCTAAACGGGATTATTCTAGGTCCCTAAATCAAAATTATTCCAAAATTTTAATTATTCAAGTGTCATTTGACTCCCCCCTTCCTGAAATCGGACATATTTGATCCCCCATTGATTTTAAGATTTCCAGGGTACCCTCTCCCTATAAAATTTTCAATTGAATTTTCAAAATTATTTTCAAATCAATATATGTTACTATTAAATTTCCAAGGTTCTTCGTGACCACTCAGAGTGATATTGCAAAGAAAACGAATTTTCAAAGCCAAGTATAAATTTAGAATCATAAGCTGCACTGAAAAAAGATTTTCTTTATGAAGTTTTCAAAATAATCAATGTCGTATCATATGCTTTAAAAAAGACCATTTCTTGTCAAATTTCTGTCAATTATCCGAAATTGAAAATTTGTAAAATTTTAACTAGAAATATCGAGAAAACCATACCGTTCTAATCAACGTCTGAATATCAAGCGACTGTAAGATATAAATTGAAACTAAAACACAGTTGTCAAAATTGAAAATGGAATCAGTTTTATGCATAAAAAATCATAAAATATTTATTTTACGTCAATCATCAAATAAAAAAAATAAAAATTCATACCTCAAAAATACTTTTAAATATTAAAATTTTAAATATGAATAAAAATATTTTATTAACTTAAAAATACCATCGTATAATTAAATTCTTAAAATTTTTCAAAGCATAAATACCATAAAGTATTACATAATTTTATTATAAAAGAATAAAAAAAATAAAAATATACTTTTAGACGAACGTTTCGACGCTTCCTAATTATAAAACAGCAAAAAAAGAAATATAAGTAAAATTTCTTTTATGTATTTATAAAAAAGCAAAAAAATCTTAAAAGCTTTTAGTTACTCAAAGAAATAAAATATAAAAAAGAAGAAGTAAGAGTAACTTTAAGGACATAGACATTAATTAAAAGATGTCAAATGTAATTATAAAATGAATACAATAAAAAAAAGAAAATAAGAATATCGTTTTGTTTTTAGTTATCTTTTTTAATTCTACAATTTGAAAAGAATTTAGTTGATCTTATGAAATAAAATATTAAGAATTTCTGGAAACTTTTATTTTTTTAATTATACTTTTGTATAAATTAAGAAATTTTAATTATTTTTTTTATGAAAAGCTATTTTATTCCCATTTTTTATTGTAATGATTTCATTGTTTTTATTAAGATTACTTATTTAGTTAATTTTACAGCTTTTTGGTTATTGTTAGGAATTAAGAGTACTTTGCGTCGAGATTATCTAAATTTTGATATAATTTAAATTAAAAAAAAAACTACAAGCTGAGTTATTATAAAAAACTTTTATTTATTGATTTCGTACATAAACAAAATAGAATATTTTTATCCCAGGTCACAAAAATAAAGATTGGCTCAGATCGCAGGTTAATTGATATCCTCGGATTCGCCTTAGATTGCAAATAACGTGCTACCTAGGACACGTTCTTTTTTTACGGCCGAGAGCAAAACATAATTTCACATATCTAGGGCAAAAAAAGCCTACTTTATACCCCAGGGAGGTGGCTTTTTTGCCCGTTATATGTAAAACTATGTTTTAAATCACGGGACAAAATATGGGGTTCGACTTTTGTATGCAGTTGTATGCACGAACTAGCGTAGCGAGTGAGTGCAGACAGCATGTAGTCAAAACCAATATTTTTTCCCTTGTTTAAAAAATAGCTATTTGATCGTTAGTGGCAAAAAAACATGTATTTTCAAATCGTACTGCGGCTGGAAAATGCTTTTTTTTTGTAAGCTGACAATAGAATTAAATTTTTTTAAGTTGAGTGTTGTAAAATCTTAAGCTACTCTAATATACTTTTAAAACTTATCATATTTTCAAACAATAGATTTTAAAAGTTTGAACCTTTCTTTGTTTCTTATACATTAAGCAACAAGTTAAATACATATTGCTAGCTTTTACTGTGTGACAGTTCAATTCATTGAAACGAAATTTAAATCTTACAACTTAACTATTCATATTGTCTATTTTCTATAGATAAATTACTCAACTGACATAATGCATCAAACAAGAATGCATTTATTGCAAAAAAGGTCTCTTAATATATGTACTATAATAATTTTGAATCTAATTATGTATATTAAAACTATTCTGTCAGCTTAATAACTTTCATACAAATACATATTGAAAAGTTTTCAAATAGTTTGAAGTATAATTAATTTATTACCTTATAACTTCCTAAGTCTGTAACTGTACATGCTAATACAGCTTCTCTACCAGCAGGAGCAGTTACATTTACAATTGGTTCTTTGAATCCAGGATCTGAAATTAAAAAAAAAAATATTAGTTTTATTAGTATTGTTTTATTAAATATTGTTAATACAAAAGTTCATTAAAGCTTTCAGAGTCTAATTAAGTTGCGAGTAAAAATGATTGAATGGAATATCTCAGGCGTCACACTTTTGTGAAAAAAATGACAAAAAAAATTTTTTTAACAATTTTTTGGAAAATGCAAAATTTTAGAAACTGTAAACTGTATATTAACATGGAACATGTTCATTGGATGGAGTTTTTGAAAAAGTTTGAAAGCTTCATAATTTATAAAGCAATATATTTATACAATAATTTATTCACGAATTTCCCTAAATCTCTAAGTACATTCAGTTTAAACTTTAGTACCAATAAAAAAATTATCTGAATGCATCATCACTTGCAAAAACATGCAAGCTATGTAAATAATTTTTTTTTACTCTCGCTCGAACTATTTCACTTGTTTATTCAATGTAAATACCTAAAAAAGAATTCAAAACTGTTATAAAAAAAAAAAATTAAATAAACTAAAAAAAATAAATTTAAAGTTAATTAAAAAATTTTAGTATTTTATTTGAAACAAATGTAAATTAATTGCGAAACAAAAATGTATTTAAAAAATTTTTCATAAAAAAAAGTTTATATCATACGTAAAAAAAATATGCACTGCTTATCAAAGAATTTTGTAATACAAATTTTTCATAAAAAAAAAAAAATTTTTCTCAAATATTCAGTGACATAAAAGAATATATTCATATATTCATATATGTATTTGAAGAAATAGCTTCCAAGTTGTATCTGAACCATAAAGTAAAAAAAAAATTTTATTTTCACCTATACTACTTTAACAAAATTTTTTTTTTTTTAAGAATTCTAAAAAAAAAAGTATCTACATTTGCTTATATAATAACACTCCAATTTAAGTGTAGCAGAACGTATATATACCGAGACATTCATATAGAATATAGCATTCTACGATTCATGCATAAATTTCATATAAATAACAGAGCATAATAAGTTAAGTTTGTTCTTCAAACCGAATACACAAATATTGTTGAGAAATTTGAAATATTTACTATTTTAAAATATGAGTAGGGGAGGTCAAGGCATTTTGGAATGTTTTATTTTTATTTTAGAAAATAATTCGGTTCAAATATATATTTTCGTCAAATGTATTGAAATTGTATTTTATAGGCTAATTTTATAATTTTTTTAGCTGTTAGAATAAAAAAAATTAAATTTAGGAAATTTCTAAAAACATAGTTTTCAATATAATGGGTCAAAAAGTCGTCTTCCTAGGGCAGAAAACAGGCTTTTTTTGCCTTAGATATGTAAAAAATATTACCTGATTGAATTAACATAATTTAGTTCAAAATTTACAAAAATAATTTACACAAACTCAGCTTACTAATCCATAAAAATTGAATTTAATTACATTTTTAATGAATTCTAAGAAATCAAAAAAACACTTAAGCAAAATTTTTTTCTGTATCAAAAGACATAATTTTTGTAAAATATTTGTTACCAAAAATCAAGAATTAACAAAAAACTATTCCCAACTCACCCCAACCATAAAAAATATATAATAATATTAAATCTGTTATAATAAAATATAATATAATCTATTGGGTGTAATAATAATAACTAAGATTTTAAATATCATGTAAATTTAAAGAAAAGTGAATTTAACTTTCTTATACTTATACATAATACTCTATTATACAAAAGTAAATTTAAATATATATATATATAAAGAAAAGAGCAAGAAGGTATAATATAAAGTTGAAGTTAATGCTTTCATAATAGGAGCATAAGGGAATCATAATTCTATCATATATCCATTGGCGCGCGTACAAGGAAAGTCTCAAGAGGGAAATTCGTATTAACTCTCAGAAACTAAATTTTACGTTGATGGATGAAGCTTGAAGAAGAGAGAAGTATCTTGACTTATATATGTAAGTATATTATGTTTATAAGTAAATATATATAATACATATTAGTCTGGGCATTATTTAAGACAACTGTTTACCTATCAAAAAGGTAAGGTCTTCATTTTTATATGGAACATGTTAATTTAGAGAAGTATCCAAATTATTCA
The DNA here is from genome assembly GCA_022575985.1 of Anagrus nilaparvatae. NCBI lineage: Eukaryota > Metazoa > Arthropoda > Insecta > Hymenoptera > Mymaridae > Anagrus > Anagrus nilaparvatae. The sequence goes on along the minus strand of JAKSXM010000181.1, from coordinate 447,055 downwards.
GCATTAAATAGTGGGTGGTAAATCTGTGACAAACTAGAATTGGTATAATTCAAATAAATTTTAAAATAACTACCAGCCTAATATACATATACATTATATATAGATACATAGATAATTTGAGGGTAAGTATGATCCTAAATACTAGTTATATATACATTTAAAGTCATATCCTTTAAACTAAAATGTTATTCAACTCACGTATTCACAGTTTAAATATATTATTGAAATCTGTAAAATATTTAAAATATTTTTTATTTTTTTAAGTTTATACATTTAATCAACTATCTACCTATATAGGTATTTTAAATATTTAAATTTTTTCCAATAAATATTGAGTAACAATAAATGAAAAAGCCGTGTTTTTCCTATAAATTTTAAATGTATATACCAATTTTAAAATACTTTTTAATTTTTTAAATGTTATTAATTTTTTTTTTTTAATAATTTAAATTTATTTTATTTCTTTGAAAAATATATTATGATTTGATTATTACTGTGCTTTTCCTGCTAAGGGTAGTTTTTACTATTTTAAGGGTGAAATATTAATTTTTCATAAAAAACTCCGAAATTCTTGATCAACGTCCTAAAAAACCCATATGAACCAAATCTGGCTACTCAACGTGCGAGTACATAAGAAAAACCCCTTTTTGAGGGTGATTTATGCTAATTTAAGGGTGGAACCGCAATTTTTTTTCAAACATACCATGATATTCATAATAAACGAACCAAATAACCTATACTAGATTAAATCTAATGGTTCTAACAACACAACCAAATCCATATGTTTACTGGAGTACTAATCGGCTAATAAGTAACTCCTAACTTATAAAGTTTATCCAAGTAATTTCACTAATTAAAAATTTGGACACAAAATTTTGCATAAAAAAAATTCAGATAAAAATTCTTAATAAAATTAATCAAATAAAGCATTAATCGAGCTTAAAAGCACGTGTTTAATGCTTTAAATATATTCAAGATCCCTAATGCTTATTTTAAAATTTTACGTTCTTTTCATGCATAATTTATTATTAAACGTATTTCTCAAGAGAGACAAAAAATTATAGTTTCTTTTTTTTTTTAATATTTTTCATTCTCAGTGCTTAATGAAGTAACGAAAAAGTTAGCTAAATAGTTAAAAATTGTTTGACAAGTTCTTGAAACTCCATTTAAAATGGAAATATTTAAATATATATATATATAAATTTGTACAGTTAAAAAATAGAATATATACTTTTTTATAGTTTATTTTAACTTGATACTTTTCTTCTTAACTGCAAAGTTAAATTGAATTTTGTTTTTGTTAAATATCATTTAATATCTTAACCTTAAATTATTACTTTTGATTTTTATTCAATAAAGTTTTATGATTTTAACTTTAAAATACCTACTTTAAAAAATTTTTCAATTTTAATAAAGTACAATCTTGTATGGATCCAATTTATACATAGGAGTGTTTAAAAACATTTTTAGGTGCATTGCATGTGTGCATTTGAGTGTGTGTGTGTGTGTGTACATATATCTATATCAATAAATTTAAGTTTTTATTGATCACCTGTATACAAACAGTAGGTATATGATGTCTGATATATGTTATTTATTTCAGGATTTGTGTACCATTTTTTTTTTTCATCTGATGAGTTATAGTTTATAAGATTGATTGTTTGTTCGTTTAAGTTTAGTTCATCTGTTATATTTGTTTTTTAAAAAACAATTTGTTTTATTATTTTATTTCAAAAATATGATGTTTTTCAATTTTTTGCAATTTTAGTTCTTTAATAATAATCTTTAGGCCTTAGGTTTTGTTCCAACAAATTGTTAATCTAAATTACAAGATCCCCTTATATTGCAGGCAAATTATTTACCAATAAATGGTTCAAAGTGCATAAGAAAACAAAAAGAATTACAGTTAAAATTATCATTTTATTTCTGATAAAATTTGATACAAAACTTCATTTTATATTTTTCAATTTTAATCTGCTTTTTTTAAGAACAATAGTACAAATTTCGTTTTTTACTTTTTCTCATATTTAACAATCAATACAGCCTCTTTGAAATTACCTGTAGTTATATAACAAAATTCTATATTTCACTCTCTTTGTCCAATTTATTATTTGACTTTGAAATATATATACATACATTTAAACACAACCACCACACATTATAAAACACCCTGTATTTGTATGAACAAAAATGAAATATATATATATGAAAACAATGAAAAGCTTCAGCAAGTGGGTACGATTACGCAGTTATATTATTTGATTGGTTTAAATGATAACGCAGGAACCCAATTATCGTAGCTATTGTTGCGTGACTTCAAACGTTCGTTCGTAGACTTAAAAAAAAAATTTTCTGTATAATATATATAGACTATATATAAGCAGAATTGCTTTTCATATATATTCTCTTTTGTAAATTATAGTATATATATGCAGAAATGCATTTATATATATTCATATTTGTATCAATTTTCATCTATTGAATGTAATTTTTCTTCTTTTCTAGGAAACAATAGCGGGAATTAGTGTAGAACTATTTATAATTACTTTTTCTTTTTTTAAATATAATTTTTAATTATACTGTATTTTAGATTTTAAAACATGATATATATTTATGGTGAACAATAAGTTTTCTTTTTTTTTTTTAATTATTCTTCAGTAATTTTAGTTTTATAATTTAGTACCTAATAATGCAAAAATTATTTATTTTATATGGTTTTTAATTTAGTGTTTTATGTCTAAATACTAATTTAATGTTTATATCATTATTCAAATTTTTATAAGGCTGCTTCCTCAAGAATTTTTCAGGTTTAAAATATAAAATTCTAAGGAATTGAATAGTCTTGTTATTAATATAGGTACCTGGTGAATCTGAAAATCAAGAGGGTAGCTTCAAATTGGAACTTAAAATAATTTCAAAACAGGGACTTGGAATAATACAGACTTAGGGAACGAGGACATTTTTTGGCTAGCAGAATTTATTTTGCGATTGCAAATGACTTGAAACGTAAAAAAAATTGAAAATAACTATTTTTTTTTTTATTTAAAATAAATTTTTTATTCGCATTGTACTACTGCACAAACATCCTAAATGAGCGACAAAAATTTGCTTATTCAATTTTCTTTTCGTGCCAGGTCATTTACAATCATTTATTAAACAAGAAAAGAAATCTACTAGCCGCAAACGGAAATACGTTAACGGTAAACGGAAAATCCAATTGCAGCTAATGGGAAATTTTGTCGTAAACAGATTTTTTTCCAGTGTATAAAACTGTGTATCTCTCTTAGAAAAATCTAACTTATTTCGCTAAAAATTAAAAATCGTTCAAAAATACTTTACTGTATGTAATGATTTTCCCCGTAGGGCAAAATGAATAAATATTTATTTAGTTTAAAAGTTTAAGCATAGTAAGAATTAACAATATAAACTTTTTAAAATACTTGGTCACTAATTAAGTTAATTTACTGATAAGTAATAAAAATATTCTCTAAATAAATTATTTAGAAATTACAAAAAACTTTTTTTTTTCTCTTTATTTCATTTATTTTCAGCTATATACATTGTTTGTTTTATTAAATTCAAAACAAAAAATAGTTTTTTAAAGCTCGTTTTATGTAACTTATATAATATTTTTTATATATATAAAACTTTTATATATATATATGAATATAGAATAAAAAAAAAACATTGGATTGCTTTTTCAATCGTTTTTAGTTGCAAAGAGAAAAGCAATTCACTTAAAGCTCTTATCAAACATGAGAATCCATCTGTTAATTAAAATACGACAAACGGCATAGATTTTCAAAAGAATCTCAAAATTTTTATATTGTACTTTTTTTTTATATACCTATTTTCTGATTTTCCATTCATTCTCTATTAAAAAAAAAAATTAATCGTTTTTATTTACCTGTGTTTCTCAGTAAATTTTCATAATGCGAGTAATTCAATCAAAAAAATAAGTAATTATTGACCTATGAATTTCTAAAAATTATTTTTAATCATTTATTTCTAAAAATTGTTGTAAACAGGTAGAACGAAGCAAGCCATCTAAAATTCATAAATATACTTCTTTTGAATCATCTGAATTACACCAAAATTTATACAGCTCATCAAAATTTCAAGTTTCAAATAAGTAATAGTGTTTACAAAAACTGAAAATTCTTGGCATTACATAGGGTTCACTCATTGATTCTTGATTTCTATTTAAATTTTGTGGTTACCTGGATTTATATTCACATTTTGGATGAACTAGCTACTGGTATTGAGTTTCAAAATGCGTAAATTTTAGCTCAAACATTGGTTTCTAAATAAAACTTGTATCTGTTTTTCTTTTGATTTTAAAACAAAATAAAAGTTATTTTAGAAAGTCTATTTTGATTTTCTTTGACGAATTGTACTACTCGGTTCGATAATTTAAGAAAATCATTTTAATATAAGCTTCAATAAACAAAAAGTAAAAATTTATTCAGGCAAAAACTATTTTACTTTGTAAGTAAGCTTTGTAAAGTTAAAAGTTAATTTTTAACTTTCAAAATCCTTATAAAAATATTTTATTAATGATAATTTTTTCAAATAATATTTAAACTAAATTTTTAATTTTGGTACATTAAAAATTATTTTTTGACAATTATTTTTGATTTAAAGTACATAGAATACAAAAATTTTTAATTAACCAAGTTTATTCATATGAAGTAACAGTACAGTAACAAGCAGAGGAAAAAAAGTAAATTATATTTTTTCTATTTCAATTTATAATAGAATAATTATTATTATACTTTGTTATCTTTTATTGATTCAGTTATACATGTAAGTTTTTTTTTCTATACATGAATTTAGTAGAATATTTAAAAAAAAGAGAAATATAAATATAGAATTGTTTTTCCTAGGGAAATAATATATATGGTATAAGTTGAATATCTCTAGAGAGTTACTTTTTTAATTTTAAGATATAAATTCATTTATTATTCAAAGTATTTTATATTCAAATAAGAAATGATTTATTATTATAAATTATATTATATATTAGACCATGACATTTTTTGGGATTTTGGAGTTTTAAAAACTTTAAATTATTCCGTTTGCCACTTTTGGCTAGCGGAGTTTTTTTTTCTTGACCAAGCGATTGCAAATTATTTGGAATATATAAGAAATTATAAAAAAATTTTGTTTCGCTTATTTAAAATATGCGCGCAACGGTGTAATTAAAAAATGGTATTTTTTGAAACAGTTGTCGTAAACGGAAAACCAGTTATGGCAGCCAGAAAATTTTTTTCTTGTTCAACGATTTGAAATTTCTTGATACGTAAAAAAAATTTTTTATAAATGATTCATTTTAAAATTCGAGCACCATGGCATAGTGAAACTTAAAAAAAAATTTTACAAATGGAATCCCGGTAGTGGTAACCGGATTTTTTATTGAGTATAGACGCAAATGGAATTTCACTAATCGCAAGCGGATTATTTTAACAAACAGATTTTTTTTTTAAAAGTCAAGTAACATTGTTTTTGACATCGACATCATGTCAGTCCAAACTCTTATTTTTAATTTTTCTACAATTCCAGAAAAAAATCCAAAATAAATCAACATCTAATATATAATATAAAACAACTAACAAATACTCTGACATCTCCTATTATTATACCCAAAAGATGTCAGTAATTTTAGTCAGAATCATTGATCAAGCATAAATATTTACATTACTAAACGCATCTACAAATACTGATTATTCACTGACTTATACTACTTAAATTAATAAAAATATGTAACAATTAGTAAAACACGATCAAAATTATAAATTTAAATAATAACGTTCTGCACAAATTTATTTATAGAATTTTAGCATTAAATTAAATATAAAATAACGTGTTTAAAACAACTTTTAAATTTTATTTACTTTAAAACATATACATTAAAACTTTTATTTGTAATATTCAAATCTAATACTAAAAACAAACTTGCAAAAACAAACAAATAATCATTTATTCAATTATTTTGTTTTTGTATAAATTAATAAAAATCTAATTAATTTTAATATAGGTATATAATTAATTAATTTAAAATTTATTATATTTTAGATGAGAAAATTTTTGATGTATATATAATAAAGTAAATATATAATATTTATATAATAACTCAAGTCATAAACGGTTTCAAGTTAAGCATGACAGTTGGTTAAACAATGCAAGAAGATTTATTGGTTGTAATGGGTCATCCGCAAACATTCAAGTGTTTAAAGGTAATTTATCATATTATGTATTAAAAGCTTTTAATGGTATATAGATATAGGTTATGTTGGTATTTTTTAATTTTCATTATACTTTTTAATAAATTAGCAATTGTTTTCAGGTATATATATTTTAAAATTTATTTATTTTTTTTGTTGTAGTTTGTAAGCATTAATTTTAATAAGATGGACTTAAAATTGTTTCTTTTCAGATTAATTCTTGTTTAGAGTAGATCCGTTTTTCGTAATTAATTTTGTCTGGTAGGTCTGTAAAATTAAAGTTTTTTTAATCTAAAAAATTGAATATATAAAATTCGTTTTTACAAAAAAATGGTTTAATTGTCCTTATTAGGATTTTCAGGTTATGTTTCATACCGTTTTTTCTTTCAAAATGCTTATGTTTTTGGGTCGATTAATTACTATGTGAAATCCATTTTTACCTAGTATCCTCTAGTTATTCACAATAGAAAATGTGAAAACCTGAAAACTGCTATTTTGGGCAACTAAACTATACTTGCTAAAGGAGGATTTCATATTCGTATTTAGCGAACCAAAAACATAAATTCGCACTATTTAATTTTATTGGCCCATTTTAATGAACTAAGTACTTGGGATTCTGAATGTGCCAGCAGAGCCTAAAAATATATGTAAAAATAATAAGTTTTACGTTTGGTTTTTAACAAACCTAGATATCTAAGCCCACGATAGCAATAGAAAGTTTTTTTTTAGCCAATTTTGGAATCATTTTAGAAAATTCAAATGGTTTCATAAACTAAATTGAAAGACGTAATCTCTAGTAACTTTTGACAATGATTTATAGGAGAAATATCAATTTTTCTCGTCGGTGGTGAGAAAGAACGCATTTTTCGGACGCTACCCAATAATTGGTTTATGGAACTCTCACTGACACAGACTTTATGCAGATCAATTTGAACTAATATTTGACAGTGTTTTAACTTAACTGCCCCCCGTATCTCAAATAAAAAACATCAATTAAACTATAAACTCTATAACATAAAAAGTTTACATAAAAAGTCCTAAAACTGCATGACATAATAATATTTCACGGATAAAAAATTAATTAAAATATAAATAACATAAAATAAAAATAAATTTTAATATAAAAATAATTTCATAATAAACGAATGATAAACTACTTAACATAAATGTACAGAAAAAAAAACAGTAACATACACATAAATGCATCATCATTTTTATACAAGTAATGTGATCTATCAACGTACACAAATACAATTTGAATGTACAATGAATATACGTCAGAGTTGTAAATACGTATACTATAAGTATGTATAAACTAAAAGCTTGTAAAGTATAGACTTGTGTCCGGCAGTACATATAACAGCTGCTCGAACCTGTCGCATATAGTAATCTAAAGAAGAAAAAAAATAGCAACTGTAGAGGTTTTCAACGAGCCAGAGAAGATGTATTGCTGCACTTAGCTTTGCTCTTTTCTACTAACATTTCAAAGTACCCCTATGATTCTATACACCTTATGTATATTAGGGTGCACGTTATTTAGAAATTATATGGTACTGAGGAATAAAAATCAGGAGCTAAATTTAAAATTTTGAGTTTATGAAACAAATTTTTAATTTTTCACTGATATCATAGGATTTTATGGATTGTTAAATCTGTAGTCTGAACCTATTATTTATGCCTGTTTTAAAGTATTTTAAGAACTGAAACTGAAAACATTTTTTATTTTATTAATAAATCAATTCCAGTACCTTAATAATTAAAATAACCACCAGTCTAATATAAATCCCTTTTTTTGTAACATACATGTTTACTCAAACATAAACTTAAACATTTGACGATATATATGGAGGTATAAATGAACTTTTTTTTCCAACAAAAGGGTTTTTTTCATTCATGCTTTTATATTTATGGATACTTTCACGCTTTTTCTTTATATAAAAACGTTTTATAAAAGAAAAAAAAAAAAATATTTTAGCTAAAGAAAATTTTTAAAAGTTTGTCAAGATTTTAGATTATTACACATTTTTTTTGGGTTCAAAATAAACTGAAAAAGAAAATTAGAAATTTAATGAACGTTGAAATATAATTTTATTTTATTAATCAAATGAAAAATTACTAATTTTTTTCTGTTTATATAAGTCTTTCTCTCTGTGTATATTTTAAATGTATGTGTGTATGTGTGTGTTATGTAAACTTGACTTTGGATTATAATTAATCATAAAAACATTTTCTTTACTTTACGCTTGGGTATAAAATCAGAATCACTTTATTTCTATATAGAATATAACCCCAAGAGAGGAAAAAGACGAGAAAAGAAGCAGAAAAAAAACTAACAAAAAAAAAAGTTTGATTATACGCTAGATATTTTATATAAAAAAAAAAATTTTTTTTATTATAAGCTTATTACTACACTGAAAACTATACGAAGCATGAGAAAATCTGGATAATCTTTCGACTCAGATTACGTAGATGAGCCTAAGCCAGGTCTTATTATTATAACCTGGTATATTCTTAGTTTATTTTTTGTTTGAATTTTTTCTTTTTTTTTATGGAAAACAAGGGTACAAAAAAAAGTAAATAAATAACTTTCGGTATTGAGTTTTTGAGATAAACTAACGAACGGAATAGAATTATAAATTATTTTTTTAAAATATTTATTAGAGTGGTACTAAATAATTTTTTTAAGTGACTTTGGAGACTATGGATTTTTAATTATTTATCACTGGAAATCTTTATTGATTGATGAACAAATGTATTTGTATTATATTGATTTGTTCTGTTACAGAATATTTGTTGGAATAGAGCTCAAAAATAATGCCGATTTGCCTTATATTCAAACAGCGTATTCTTTCTGTCATTTAATCAAACCAAAATAAAATATCTAACAAAACTTTGTTTTTGGTAAAACAAAGAATAGAGAATGAGTCATATAAAAATATGAAAGTTTTTACTTAATCTCATCAATGAAATAAAACAAATTGTCATAAGTATCCCGAAATAAGAAATTTTATAAAATATGTCTGACTAAACATTTGGCTAAACTACTTAAAAAATGTTTTATTTTAATAACTGCAATAAATTTCTTTCTGATGCCCAATAAAATTATTATTCAGTGCCAATCTAATATATATTACATATATACAATACAAATTTTATATATAAAAATTTATGCATGCATAAATATATTTAAGAACGATTAAAACAATAGGGAGTGAAAGAAATGGTTTCGTCACGCGCAATGTCGATTATGAAAAAAGCTATTGTAGGTAAGGCTTTCAAATATGAAGAATGGCTATTCGTGTTATATTAATATATAACTTTAGCTATAGCAGTAAATATTTATATAAAAAATATATAATATGATTTTTTTAGAATTTTTTTTTCTTTCTTTCTTTGTAGTAAAATATTTGTTTTCTTATACAATAAAAAACAGATTATATAAGATTTTGAAAACATTATTTCAAATAAAATAGGTATACAGTAGAATTTTTTTAAATTTTTTAATGGTAAGAATTTTTTAACGTATAGAATATTTTTATTAAACTATTTGGCTCGAGTATTCGATGGTGCCAATTACTAAAAAAGGTTCCTAAAATTAAAATTTAATGCTTTTACGAAGAAAATTTGAACCCCATCAAAGCCCATAAATTAAGTGGCAATACTTAAAAGATATTAAATGAGTTATAAATTTTAAAATTTTATGGTTTTGGTAAAAGATACCTAATTTCATATGGTAATAGAAAATCTCAGCACTTTTTTTATTACTGACAACCCAATATACAGTTAAATTAGGCAGAGTAATCATTATCTCTGATAAAAAGTTAAATATATGTTGTAAGTCGAACTTGTACTGTACTGCGCGATTATATTGCTTGAAAGTTCAAGCAGGATTCCAAGTAGCTACTCAAAACCTTAGCTGTAATGTGGTCAAAGATTTAAAAAAAAAGTATGTACATTATCAAGAAATTTCATGATTTAATCGATAATGCAAAAAAAATTACGAATTTGTAATGATGCGTGCTTTTCTTGAATTTTGGATATTGGTTGCATTTTCCTCGCATAATAAATTTTCTAATTTTACCAAATTTTGTTCCTGGGGAACTCAGCAGAGGTATAGATGTAATATTTTGAAATCAGATCTTTCGAATTCTAAAATAAAATTAAAAACTAAACAATCAAAACTATGTGGTCAAAAGTAAAATTATGCTTTAATCCTAACCAAGGTCTAAATTTTATGAAATTTCTACAAAATATAATATCATCGGACTGATTTCTCAGATATTAAATTTACTTAAAAATAGCGTGACTTATTTTATTCAAAACAAAAATTACCCTAAAAACCATAAAAATCTCATTTTCAAGATTAAATCTTAATTGAAGATACATAAATAAATCACTGTTAATTAGGTTAATTTATAAAATAAATTTTTCATAAAATTAATAAACGATATAGGTATATCAATTAATTTAAAATTGATAAATAGTTTATATGTACATAAATTTACTTATTATGCGTGTACATTAAGTCATCATTATCAATTCATTTATTCTAATATCGGTACTAATCACACAGCAGTTTTGGCGATATATATATAAACACACACATATATATTGAGGGAATAGTAAGAGCCCTTTTTGATGGACAAGGTGAGGAAAGGCCACAAGATCAAGAGTTCAGTACTCCCATGCTTCAATGATTCGATTTATGTATAGTTAAAGTTCTGGCCGTTAACTAGCATTTATATAGGTGTATGTATGTGTCTGTGTAGTATCCTAAAAGCTCTTATTTTAGAATTATGATTTATATACTATACCAAAATCGAGGTTTGCTTTATATGTCAATTCTAACAGGGAATATATAAACCAGAGAAACTACATAACTTTTGAAATTAACGCTAAAATAGTTTTTTAATTTCTATTGAATTTTATTGATCTTTTGGAACTTTCAAAATTATAATTAAAAAGTTATTTATTTAATAGTTAATTAATATAACTTAAATATTTAATTATACTTTTTTTTAAATATTTGTTCAATCATTTTTTAATGAAATAAATTTAGATCAGATATAATTGCTTTACAAAATTTTGTAGTTATTTTGTGCTCTTTGCAATTCTGTGCCAATCGTTATTTCTTTATAATAGTGTATTTTTAAAAAATCACATGCTAACTATTTTTCAATTTCTAAATTATTTTTAATATTATTTATTAATCGGAATCAAAGGTAAATTTTTTGAAAAATTTCTAGGAAACGCTGCATGACGCCATTGTATATTATGCTAGTGGACGTTTTTTTAAGGCCACTTTTTAAAATATGAAATTTTATAAATGCAACACTGTGATTAAAACGTCCAATTGTCGAAAGAATGGCAATTGGTTTCCCTAACATATTTAATAAAATGCGTTTGTACAGTTCACATTAAACCTTGAATTCCACTAAAAATTTGTCTACAAGCCTCCGAACCTAGCATTATTCCAATAACAAAAAAAAACGATATATAGCTCAATATATACATGAAAGTAAAAAATGCGGTTGGGAACTGCATACACAAATTGTTGGTGATACTATAATAACAATTATTTAACAATAGCCTACAAATTTTTACATTTAAGATCCTTTTTTTTAGATAAATGCAAACTAAAATATCAATATTTAATAATTATCTTATTTATTATTTAATTGAAGTCAATTATTTATATTTTAACTGTGCTAAAAATATTTTCCGAACAATATAGCCATAATTATCACTAATTCAGTAAAAAAAATAAGAATAAAATTTTGTTTAAAATTGTTTTATCGATCAAAAATTTAATTTATATTTTTACCATTAATTGTATTTTTGAACCAAATTTAAGTTTAACATAATCAATCTCTTATGTCTTTATAAAAGTTAATAAATTGAGAATCACATGCAGAGTACACGTCTATACTGTGTTTATATTAAACCACATAAAGTATAGAAAATTTTCAAGTCGCGTGTTAACTTCATTTTTATGTAGAAACCTATTCACACCCAAAAAAAAAACTATATTTTTTTTGAATGATTTAAAAATGCATTAATTTTAATGTATTATATCGGCACTAAAAGTATGATAATATTTCATAATAAAATGTAAATTTATTTGAAATTTAAAAACATAATTTATTCGATAAATGTAATATTTGATTTAAAGTCTAAGTATATTAAATCTCTAAAAAGTGTACAATAAATTTATAGATACGATTCCGATGAAATTTGTATAGTATTTGGTAAGATAAGTATCGTTAAAAACTAATTTGAAAATTTTGAGTAAAACCTATTTGAGTTTAATTTTGGAATCCAATTAAAAATTGGTCATTTGTTTCCAAATTCAGGCATTTAGATTATTAAGTGTCACTAGAAGACAGTTAAAGATAAAAATGTGTAATTCATAGGGTTTAAAAGTAAAATCTTAAACAAAAAAAAATAGACCATCCGAAAGGTAGCTAAGTTACAAGGTTGTGACGCTTAGAAGTTAGCTTATAAAGCCCTATATTAGAGCATTGATCTCTAAATTTTTAAGCTCTAGAGGCCCATTAAGATAAACTGCGGGTATAGAGGACGTTTTTCCAGCTACCAAAACCTATCCTTAAAGTTAGATGCAATCGGCTTCCCAGTTGACACTCCCCTTGTTAGTGCATTATTTTTTTAACGTCAGCTTAAAACAAAAAAATAAAATTTTTCATAAGTATCAAAAGTCTACTAAATGAGTGTCAATTTGATCTCAAAGATAATATTTCAAGAAGAAAAAGCGTATTAGATAAAAATAAAATACTTTTTCCTTATGTCAAAATTGATAGTAGTAGTTTATATGAGTTATTTCAGCACTTTTCAACATTGTTAGATAAATAAATAAAATAAAAAAAAAAACTGCAATTTACTTGAATGTAGTGTACAAGATACTAGCAAAAAAAAAGATGACAGAAAATTCATTTCTAGTCATAAGACTTTTTTTTCGCTTCGGTTATGGTGCGAAACGTCATTTGCTGGTTCATAACTTTTATTTTTCTTTAACATGAAAACAAGAAAAAAAAATATCAAGCTAAAAAAAAATATCAACAAAAAAAAAATTTTTAAGAAAAATTTAATCATTTTAAATGTACCACTATAAAAATAAAAGATTCTTTTTATTTTCAAGCTACTGAATAATATACATAATTTTATTTTTTAATTTTTTTTATGCTAGTGTACAGTCCAGTTATTTATTTAACAAAAGTTTCTTTAATTTTTAGTATATAATAAAAAAAAAAAATCCTAGTTTTTATTTTGTCTAAAGAATAAAGAATAAACTTTGCAATATCATAAAAAAAATTTTAAATAATTATAATTGCATAATTTTATAAGATTTACTAACGACCTAATTAGGAATGGACTTATTAAGAGTTTTTATGCTACCTTTGAGATTTTAATAATTGGAATTAATTATAATTTACTATGTATATTTTCTAAGTTTTAATAAGAAAATAAAAATTTTTATAATTTATGTTCTTGGATTTATAAATTTATTTTAGGTAATAAAATTTTTATTTTCTTTTTTATTATTTATTATTATTTTTTAATCTACACTGGTAAATAAAATTGCCCATAATTAGATTTTTTTAGAATTCTTAGAATGCTTTTGATTTTGATAGAAGCAAGTAAAATTTTTTCTTAGATTCGAAGCTATCAATTTTTGAGGGTATTGATGGAGGAACCTAAAAAATCGTAACTTGGTCAATTTTATTTTAAATTTAGTTTTAATAAAAGAAGTCTTCATTTATTATCATGAGGGATTTTAGCATAAAAAACCCTTCAAAAGTTGTAAAACTTTAAAATTTAATAATATTGTAGATATTTCTGTAATTATTAAATTATTGAATCTCTTCTTCAAAAAGTAATTAATTGCAGTATCTGCACTAATAAATTTGCTAATTTTTTATTTTTATTTTTCAAATCACATAACATCAAAAATCAGTCTTAAATTTTTTAAATCCAATCAATTACCTCTAATTTTGTTAAATAATTCGTAGCAAAATTAAATTCAAATTAAAAAAATAAATAAATACCCACTTAAATATTTAACATACACTCTAACATTGATAAACGATTAATCATCACCATTCCACAAGACTTAAAAAAAAAAATGATAAAAAAAAAGTATAAACTTTATTTTTTACATTTTTTTCTTTTGTTAAAAGTAAATTGCTATCTTGAATCGACAAAATAATCTGAACCAAATAATAGAAAAAGTAAAGAAAAAAAAAAGAAAGAATAAAATGTTGAAATATTGAAACGTCAATTAGGTCCAACAAATTTCTATAACCTCCAATGAATTTGAGTGACTTCTTATATAGTATTGTTCTATTATATTTTGACATTCGATAACAATAAAGTCAGTCTTTTATTTTTTTTTTTTCTTTTTTTACTTCTTATTTTTGATATAGTCTTTATATATCAATTTTTTTTTATTATAACTAAGTCAACTAGAAATTATTTAAAAAAAAAAATAAATTTAATATTTTTAAAAATAATATTTTCATATAAAATATACTATTATTTTGAATTACGTTGAACACTTTAAAGAGTCATAAGTTTTAAAGTACAAAATTATTTCTTACTGTTATTTATGTAGTCGTTATCATATAATACGTGCATTTTTGGTTTTAATGAATATGTGCATAAATGAGTTTACTTTACGAGTTAATCGTGATTATGCAAAATATAGAAATATGTTTGGATTTTTATTTTTAATTTTATTAAGGGATCACTTTTTTTGGGATTTGATATTTGATAATAAATATTTGAATCTTTTGGATAAATTATGAAAATATAAATAATATTTTAAAAATTATATCTTTGTTCGTCTAAATTTTTCAAAACTAATTTTTTTTTATTTTCTTTATCAAAAGTTTATTACAAATTGTTACTTCTTAACTAACAATGGGAGATCGGCACATTTGGGACGCTAATTTACAATCTATAGTAATAAGTATATGAGTTTATTATATTGAAAAAACAATCCTAATACCCTCCGTTCATTCCAATGAGTCTCTTAGGCCTAGAAAAACAGGGCCTAATAAAATCCTCTATATTAGAAGATAGGATTATTAAACTGACTTCTATAAAATGTTGCTCCCTTGTAACTTTAACAAATACCTTCTGTTTGGTCTCATTTTTTCTTGGAGAATAAAATTCATATTTTATTATATCGGGGATGTTTTTTCAACGTAATAAACTCATATAACTATAGATTACAATTCAGCGTTCTAAATGTTCTGGCCTTCCCTTGTCCGTCTATCGAAGAAAATCTATACTAAACGAATTCAGAATGTAAGGCTAAAGTGCTATTTTGGGTTGAATTTTATAAAAAAGTCTGAATGTCACAAAAATATTTATTTATCTAATAAATTAAAAATTGGTTTAAATAGCGTGTAATTTAAAATTTTAAAAACATGATTAAAATTGTAAAATTGTAATTTTAATAAACCATTTTAACAATAAATCCACACTAAGTAAATATTAAGTTTTAATTATTTAGTTTATTATATACTTATAATTGATTTTGTATTTATTCAATATATAACAACTTAAATAAACATTGGTTATGATTGATTATTTTGATTTATATATTTTGCATTTACTTACAAACTAAATGTTTAATCTCTACTTATATAGAATTTAAAATTAATTTTACGCGTTATAATGTTTCATTATTGTTATTAATAATTTATTACATAATATTTTATTTATTATTTTAGTATTACATTTAGAATTAAATTATATTATGTTTTATTGTTTTAGTATATGTAATTTTAAGCTTTTAGTTTTATAAAGAATGGCCCGAATTACAGTTTTCTATCTTCAACTTTAATACATATGGTAATTTGTAATCTGTATCTATTTTTCAATTTTCTGCCCACAGGATTGTAAAATATACTGTTTCTTACGGTTACCTGACTTTTTGGCTTGGATCGGTCTCAGATTGTTTTCTTTAAATCAGTTCGGGCTAATCCGAAATTTTTTAGTGCACTGTACATAAATGTAGAGTATAGAAATTTAAATTACTAATAATCAGAGTAAAAATCGCTCCAAACACTCCGAAATAATGTACTCACTAAAAAGTAAGGAAATGACTTTTGCCATTATTGTCAAAGAGCATGAAAAATTGTGTGGGCACACTTTGATTCGTACAGAACATCCAAAACTTATAGTCTTAGAAACAAAGGATGTAAGTTCTTTTAAACGTAAATTTTACATTGTACAAAATTTAGACATATTCTTATACATTAACTCTAAGTTCGTTTATATTGAGCGTCATCAAAAGAAACAAATAACGCAATTGTACCGAGATGTCGTGCTTCGAGATGCGAGAGAGAGAGAGAGAGAGAGAGAGAGAGAGAGAGAGAGAGAATTAAAAACCCCATCGCAATTTCCATAAATTCTCCCAATCAATTTACATATAATTTAATGAAAGGGCCAGGATATATGGCCATAGTAAGTGGTGAAGTAATTTACATTATGAAGTGTATGGCTACTGAAGTAATCAAACACGGAACTGAGTGCTACGCTCAGCTAAGCGGTTCCAACAACATTATAAACCCTAACACAGAACTGACCTGGCGTTACCAAAACCCAAGTGATTTTTGCAAACAGTGGTGTTTACTCCAAACAAGATTTGGAACAACTACGGGAACACAATAATTTTCCGTTAGAAAAACCTGCCATTTTGAATACACTAAGGAATGGAGGGGTAGCACACTATTAATCAAGGCACCAGCCTTGCAAATTTCTTTGATCAAGAGGAGATAGAAGTTACTGGGATCGAGTCTGAACTAATAAGTTCATTAGCTTCGGGACCGTCAGTGCCAGCATCAAAGCCATACTTCTCATCTTCTAGTTTATCAAATTAATCATAGATGCTATCATAAGGTGTTACACGTTACATTCAATATTTGGATGGTCACTTCATCTGTTAGGCGCTGTATTTGCATCAAACAGGCAGCTATTAGTAACGCTAGGAAAGCCAGAAACCCCTAAATTTTAAAGAGAAATGGGTACCATAGAAAGGCAACCACTTAGAAATGATCCTCCCTACTCTCAAGTTTACCCGAATGTTATGCCAGAATGTCAGGCTCCATCCCGAAAGTTTCTCCCGAAAGAAATAAAGCATACTTCTCTCTCGGAATTATAAGTTGTATCGTTACTAACATTAAGGGTAATTTCTACTGTCCATTTTTTCACAGTGTGGTCTGCAGGTACGGTTTTGAGTCGAAAAATTCCTTAGCTTTATAATTCTTTAAATATTTAAGACAACTTTTTGTTAACCATAAGTAATACATTATTTTTTTTTTTTTAATTGTAGTAGTTTGTTTTTAACTATTTCGCCTATTTTTAAAGCATAAACAAAACACCAAAAAAAAAATATAATCATTGAATTGTAAATTCAGGGAAATCCGATAAAATAATGTACGGGTAATACGATAAAATAATGTCCGAAATATAATATTGTACGGGTTACCCGAAATTCAACCCATGCACACCCCTATAACATGTCTTACTATCTTTCCGAAATTGGGAAAAACTTCTTTTTAGGCCCATGAAGAAAATAGTCTCATATATCAAAGTTTTAGCTTAACTGAATTAGTAGTTTTATATTTATCTTAGCGTGAAAATAAACATGCTATTATTTTAAGATTAGAAAAAATTCAAATCAGAAATAAATAAAAAAAATTCTTAAAATTTTATTAAAATAAATTACTTTCTTTTTACATAGCAGTTAAGTGAATTTTCACAAAAAAAAAGATCCTTTTAAAACAGTAAAAAAAAAAGCTTTAAAATTCTTTTATTCAAACACAAATGTGACAGGACATTAGCTTAATCTTTAAAAAAAACTAAAACCACAAAAAAAAAATAACTTTTTAGTGACTTTCAAATTCGTAAAAATAGATTCGTAAGAATAAAGTAAAATGTATATTTTTTTTGGATTCGTTGAACTTTAAAAAAAGAGATTTAAGATTAAGTTTAATTTAAAACTTCAAAAACAAAAAAAAATCATAGTATATTTTTTAAATTTAAATATTGTAATTTTTTTTTACAATCAGTTAAAAAAAAAAATGCAATAAAAAATAAAAGTAGTGTGACACAAGGTTATATAATTTAGAACGACGATCATAAGGTATTGCAATATGATATTATGCAGTGCCCAAACCTATGACAGGGTATTATCCTCACGCAGGCCAAGATTTCCATATTATAATACAACATGAAATTATTCGTAAATCAGGAACATAATTGCAGTTAAGTATAATATTAAGAATGTAGTTAACGTGAACCAAAAATTTTATTTTTATCACAAAGTTATATATATGGGCTCGTGTAAGTAGTTTTGAGAAGGAAAAAATTTGTTTGTAATATTTTTATTTGAAAGGGAATTTTATATTTATAATTTTTTATTAATTGATGTACCTAATTAATGAGAACTTATATTTTAAAATTACGTTTTTTATAAAAAAAAAAAATGTTTCTTAAGTATTTTGGTCAACAAAATTTAAAAATTTTTTTAGTGTTACAAAAAGTAATTTTTGGATTGAAAATGAAAAAAAATCATAAAATAATAAATTTTTTACACATATAATCACTTTTAAAAAATATTTTATCTAAAGTTCGAATGGTTTAACCCATATACACTTGCATAATGGATGCAATAACAGAAATTCAGCTTTAAAATTGAATATAATTTATAAATTAATTACATAATTTGAATAATTCATGCAGTTTTGTCAATGTAATGTATTTTTATTGCATAGTTATTTGCATCCTTGCTTCATATAAAATTCTAATTTTACATGCAATATAAAGGAGATTATGATATTAAATTAAACTTAGCGAAGCATTCTTTTCTTATTGAAGCGAGATCATGCAGATTTGACCTAATAAATAGTGCATCATAGAAATTTTAACATGGAACATGATTATAGGCCGGGAGTATTTGATGCATGCTATTTGGCGGAGGGGTAGGGGGGGGGGTAAAATTTGCTATATTTTGGAGGGAGGAGTCAAATGGACTTAAAATAATTACGATTTACGGACTTAACATAATGTTGTTTTAGGGACTAAGAATTATTTAAGTTTAGGAACTTTTGTTTGGGAGACGATTTGTTGTTGACTTTCAGGACAGGTTGTGATAGTTGTAAAACTAAGTACCTTCCAGTTGGTCTCATTTTTGTTTCGTGAAGGACTTAAAACTATAAAGGCTTCAAGATTCAAAATATAAATTTAAACATATTCGATGTTTGTTGGTTGTGAGTTCAAAAACCAGTTTTAAGTTTTTTATTATGATTGGGTTCATTATGTGACCACTCTGGTTCAAAGCTTAGGCAATTATCACAATATTTTATGTTCACTATTTCTACAAGATTATTTAAAATTTTGTTCTGATATATTTCAAAAGTATTTCTAACGCCATAAAGCACCATACACACTTCAGAGCCAGCTTTCTAAAATATTTATCCACGAACTTTGAGCCAAAAACCTAACTACCCATGTACAAGTAAAATTTACTAAATTTTTATTTGCTTAAAATTTATTATATATAAAATACTTAGCTTATATTACATATTTTTTAACACTAATAAAATTAATAAAGTACAATTTTTTTTAGTAATTTGAGTATATAGTAATTATGTAAATTATTTACAAGAAAAATTATGATTTAAATTAATACTTATTATAACCTAAGTTTCATAAAAAGAAATATAGATTTGCTTAAAGTTTTTTCTATATGATTTTATAAAATTTTCTTTTTTTTTTTCTTATATTTAACCTATAACAGACAATTATAGTTAAAATCACGAGAATATTTATAAAGTACACTTATCACGCGATATTGCATAACCATAAATATACAAATGCATTATTAAAGTTTATATTAAAAAAAAAAAAAAAAAATGAGTTGTAAGTAATATATATAAGCGAGAAAATTATATAAATCATATTTTGTGGTTTCGACATGTTGTGATATATATTTTAATATTTATGTACAGGAATATATGATGCTGATTTTTAAATTGCTGAAATTATAAAGCGAAATGTTTATCTTTTATTTTAATTTTACTACGGGATGAAAAATAGTTACAGCAAGCAGGAATCCCTCCTCTAGTTGGAAGAGGATTTTTTTTAATTATAAATGGTTGCAAATGACTTAAAATTTAAGAAGATTATTTATAGAAAGAAA
Source organism: Anagrus nilaparvatae (assembly GCA_022575985.1). Lineage (NCBI taxonomy): Eukaryota > Metazoa > Arthropoda > Insecta > Hymenoptera > Mymaridae > Anagrus > Anagrus nilaparvatae. Next base: position 426,601 of record JAKSXM010000181.1, on the reverse strand, counting down.
ATTTGATTTTATTGTCAAAAAATATTTTTTAATTTCATCATACCACGCGCGCATATCCCAAGTAAGTAGATAACATTCTATAGACATTAGGCTAAATATTGTGGTTCATTTATGAGGTCTGTAAGTCAGTAATACCAAATGAAAATAAAATAAAATATACAATATTTATTTGAATTCATAAATTATTTTTATTTGGTACCACTATTGACGAAACTCTTATGATTTTATTTTTCAATTTTTTTTACGATTGAGCGAAATTTTCATTTATTGTATGTTTGTCCAACTCAAACTTCGTTTTATTATGGGCCCTTTATTTTACATATTTTTGGAATTGCAGAATTTAAATTACACCAACTGAAATAGTCCAAAAATAATTATCTATTTTTTTGAGCCTTCTTTTTTGATAATCGTCCAGTTTTTATTTATTAATTTGCATTCTCTACTATTTTCAAACTTTTTTTTCAAAAACACAACAATATTTTCATAAAATTTCGAAAATAGACTAAAAAGAACTAATTTTTAAGATCAATTTTTTGCATGCTAGATAGACTGAAAATTTCATAAATTTATTCTAAATTATTTGAAATTTTGGATACTATGGTTTAAAAAGTAAAAAACATTATCCTATAATTTTATATAAAACACCTCAAACCCATAAATTTTTATTTATTATTTCAATGTAACGCATAGAAAAATTTATATGCACAAAATTTTTTAATAATATATTTTTAAATATTTATACCAAATAAAACACTTTTTTTTAATTAGCAAACCAGTTTATTTTAACAACCAAATATGCAATAAATAAAAAAGAAATTTAAAAGTAAATTTTTTCCATGAAAGCAAATAATGGTAAAAAAAATTATTATTGAGCTAGTCTTTCGTGTTTAAATTGACGCAGTTGACTCGCAGGTCTCTATATATATTTTTTTCCCTAACTAATATGTGTACCTTATGTATAGAAAGGGGTTTCAGAAATTGCAGTTCGTGTGCCCCTTTTTGTTAACTAAGTATATATAGACTTTTATTTTATAACTACTAATACAAATTACTAAGTAATTTCTCTGAAAATAACGACCGAGTTTACCAGACTTAATATTATAGTATTTTTGTTTGTAATTTCTGTATGTGAATACAAAATATTATTATAACAATAATAACGTATAGACGTTTATTAACTAAAAAAGGGTTTTAATTATTTAGAAATTAACAATAACTGATTCATGAATGATAAAGTTGTAAATGTTTTTTTGTTTAATTCTTGGATTTAAGGTATTTCGAGGGTTGAAGAAATAAAAAGAATTTTTTATATAGAAATCCAAATTATCGATGCTATATATATATGTAAAATTGTATATGTATTAGTATAATTTCAGGTTATTTATATAGTTTTTTTAAATTATTTAATATTAAAGCCTGTAAGGAGGGACAAACAAATTGGCAATATAATCTTTGAACATTTATTTGTCATTTAATGAAATTTCTTGTGACATCATTTTCAATATTTTTATAAGCTCCAAAATTTATCTTCCATAAGATCACTGTTAGTTATTATAGTTAGTTATTCGATTAGTTAAAAAAAATCTCATGCTGTAAAAGGGGTAAAATAAAATTTCCTATTTCATTAAGCTCTGTCATCAGTTTCTTTAACCTTCGAGAGACCTTAACATAGAGTAATTCGTGTACTATTCAAATATTTACCTAAGTTTACAAACTATTTAAAATTGCTAGTAATATGCTTGAAAGATTATTAAATTATTTTTAAAAAAAATTTTCTAATCAAAAAATATCTCCAATTTGACATTCATAATAGTAACAATTAATTTAATCATATAAAGAAATTAAAAATAGGCTTCCTCGGAGGATACTAGATTTCTCCTACAAATTTTTTTGTAATAATGCTACCAAGTCTTATAAAAGATTCCCTATTTTTTATAAAAGAATTAATCTAGATAAGAAAATACAACAACATAAAGTTTCTCGAGGAGTTAACTTAACACGACCATCACATAAAAATTATTATTTAAGGTGAAACAGTCTTTATTTTTCTGGCTATTGGTCGTAATGTACCATTCTATTGGTCGCTGCCCACGGTTACTCAGCATGCGACGGTGCTAGCCCAAAAAAATAATAAAAATAAATATTTTTTTAGTTTTAAAAAGATTCTCACAAGAGAAATGCGTTTTGAATGTTATAAGTAATGAGTTAACTTAAATTTGAATTTGAAATTATTTCTCTATTATTATTGTTTCACGTTCTTTGCGAATAATTTGTATGATTTGTATTTTATCTTCTTCTTTTAAATAGCAAAATTAATTAATTAATCAAATAATTAAATATTTAAAAAAATATGGCATTCAATAAATTGTTCAAACTGCCAAAGATAAAAATAATGATAAATGTAAAAATTTTTTTTTTTTGAATTTAAACCAATTTCCCAATTGGTTTATTTTTGGTACAAACCAGTCAAAATAATTAAGCAATTCATATCTATTTGAACGACCTAAAAACATCCTTTTCCTATTTTAAACTCCAACACAAAAAAAATATGTCAGTGGGTAAAAAAAAAAAAAAAATTTCATATAATTTTAAAATAGTAAAAATTATTTTTTATTTTTTCAAAACGACTGTACACTAAAAAATGAAAATAAAAAAATAATTTAAGCCTTCAAATTGCAAACATAAGTTCAATTCATAACTATTTTCTAACATGTACACTTTTTCTACCGTATTATAAAGATTATTAAACCTGTTCTAGACAAGATAAAAAATAATGATGTAGTTGTTTGTAAAATAAAGTACTGTCATTTATATATTTTTTTTTATTGTTGGTAGAAAAATGAAATGATGTTATTTTTTATTTTTTCCATTTACGTTATTATTTTAATTTATGACTACACACTTATTGAGGCAGGATCAATCTATACAATTTAAAAACACAAATTTTAGACGCAAATAAATATTCTGAAATAAAAAAATCTAGTTTTTGAGGTACTTCACACTATTTTATAATTTATTTGGGTATCTAACAAAAAATAAAACTTAAATTAAAACCTAAGTTTATGCAAAAATTACTCTTAAAATTAATGGTTTATGAAAAAAATTTTTTTTAATAAACCATTTAAGAATGTATTATAGTGGAAGAGGAAAAAAAACGAAGTAAAATAAAAAAAAAAAAATTATGTAAGTAAATGATACGTGAAAGATTCCCAAGAGTTACATAAATGTCGGTTTTATATTATAAAAATGGTTGGTCAAATTATTTTTAAATGGTATAAAAAAGTTACGCTACTTTTTTTTAGTGTAATCATTTACATAATGTATATAAAGTACTTATTATAAAACAATGTAATATCTATATTATATATGATACACGCTTATTAATTTTGAGATTTATCGTTAGAAATTTTTTTTTAAAGTTTATGGTAAAAATTTTTTTAGTTTATGTTTCTTTTTAGTTTGGAATTTATTAAAATTATGATATTAAATTACTTTTTAATATATGAATTGGAAATTAAAAATAAAATTTTTTCGGGGTTGTTTGATTCTAATAAACTTATGAATTGGTTATTTTTTTGATTGACGTAATTTTAAATATTTGTAACTGTTAAGTAATGAAGAAAAGAAAATTTATTACCAATAAAAGTACCCAAACCCATGGATTTAAAATTTAAGCCTTCAATATTTATTTCAAATTTAGTCACAACTATCTGGTTTAAGTGAAAGTTGATGTAAAATTTATCTTCAGCAACCCAAAAAATGTAAGTAACCGATGGAAGTTTCCATAAACTTATATTAAGGATAAAATGTTTCTACAAAACAGGGGTACCCGGCAGAAATATTAAAAAAAAATAAATAAATAAATAAATCCATAACACAAGAAACCCCAAAAATAAAATCTACGAGTAAAATAAAAATTCTTAATAAAATTTCAGAAATAGCTTTCCAGATTTGTAATTAAAATAAAATAAAATAATCACGTCTGTTATAACATTTAATATATAAGTAAGTTATTACTTTCAATATATTTATTATTGGTAATAAATTTTTTATTATACTTTTAATTCAATAATAATCCTTTTTTTATTCTTTATAATAATAATTAAAAATTTATAAAGTATACAAACAAATGGTGCAATAATATATAATTTATAATGCATGATATGAAATATATAAATCAATAGGTAAATCCGATTAAAACCATTTTGTATTTTCAATTGATATTACCATTACATTTAATTAAATGAATCCCTTTTTAATTTAGCAGAAAAATCAATTTTTTATTTTTTGTTTTTCATTATTCAATGTTAATTATAAATTGAAATATATAATACTATGTGTAATTAAAGGTAATTAATCAATTAATTATGCGTTAGATTTTATATTAAATATATGATCAGTTCCAGGTTAACTCAATAGGGCAAAAATTTTTTAAGGAAATTTTTATTTCATGGAGATATTTTAGGTTATGGATTGAGATTTTCGTAGGCATTTTTGGAAAATAATAATTTATCACAAAAATTTATAATGCTTCTTAATTGCCTTTTTCGAGATTTTTGATTTTTATGGCTATAATAAAGCTCGGTGATCTCAAAATAAATGCGGTATTTATACATACATTTGTTTGAAAAATAGTTTTCTTTTTACCTGAACAACCCAAAAAAATTTTAATATATTTTTGGTCATTTCCGGTTTTATTTTTTGTATAAATTTTTTAAATTAAACGCAAATCTAGTTCATCATTGTTCAGTTTGTTTAAATTTTCCCGAAACGTTGGCCTACACAAATTCCTGCCCAAAATTATTATTCTAGTCCAATATAATTAGACAAAATTAACTAAAAAAGAGGATTAAAATATTTTTTCGCTCCCAATGAATGCAGTAACGTTATCAATTTAAATTTTTATTGGCGAAATTGCCAAAAAAGGACCAAATTTTTTTTTTTTATAAAATAATCGAGGGAAAAAATATTTCTGGCCTTTTTTTCAGCTAATTTTGGCAATTTTTAGCAAAATAGAAATAAAATTTTTTAGCAAAAAGCTTACACTTGAGCGAACTCAATAATGAAAAACTTGAATTTCGGTCTATTTGATAATTTAAAATTAATAAACCCTAAGAATAAAAAATTTCTAAAAAACCAAATTTCAAGCATTATAAATTTTTAGGATCAATTAATATTTTTCAAACATTCCAGCGAAATTATTATTCCAAAACCTCAAATAACTAATTCAAACAAAACTTTCACAAGAAAATTCACTACAACAAGAAAACAGGTACTTAAAAAAAGCATAAATTTAAAAAATAAATAGGTACCTGAAAACAAATAAATTTAAAAAAAAAAAAAAGATTTTAAGAAACTTAAAGTAAAATAACATAAAGTATAATAAGAATACAAAAAAAATAAAAAGGATAAAGGAATAAAAAAAGAAAATTTTACAAAAAAAAAGAAGAATAATATAAACTTCTTATCTTTCAACAATATTTAAGCTTATATTACTTAGAGATAAGATTAAACACATATTGAAGAAAAAGTAAAGAAAGCTAATAAATTATAAAAAAAAAAAAAAGAAAAATTTTATAATAATGTAAAGACATCAAATTTATTATTCTGTTTGTGGTGATTTTTTAAAAAAAGAGATTTTATTATATATACTTTAATACATTGTTAATAGACTCTTTTATATTTTAGTGTTCTTTTAGACATTTTTATGTATCCCTTGTGTAAAATATTGTAGTCTATAAATGGGTGATTCAATATAAATACAAAAGATATTTAAAAAAAAAATATTTATTATATTAAAAGAGAATTCGTAAAATGATTTTATTTTTATGAATAATATGAAATCTTTATTTTTCATGATCTGGAAAATTTTTGGTTATGTTTATTTTTAGAGTAGCAGCAGTAGTTACTAGGTTAGCAGAAATTATCATTAGTTCTTTAGCGACCAGAGACAAAAATATACTTTTTTTTTTCAAAGAATTTACTAAATTCTTATTCTTTATGCATAATACAGTACATCTTTACAACTTAATAGCATAACCAAATACTTCTGCATCATACATTATATAAAAAAATATCACCCTTATTACCTCTTGTGGGTTTTACATGTGTATTTATGTATATATGTATATTAGCCTGAAAGTTAGTTGTTAGGATTTTAGATTACCAAGTGAAAATAATTCCCAAAGTCAAAGGTTATTAAATCACTTCTAAGTATTGTTACCAAATACAGAAGCTTTTACGAAGTAAATTTTAGACCCTATAACAAAAAATTTTATTTTCATGTACTTGTTGTCACCACTTAAATTTCATGAAAAAAGTTATTTTTTTGGTAAACGGCACCAACTTTTACCCGGTAATTGGAAACTCAAGCAAATTCTTAAAATAACTGCCAGGCTATGACACTGTACTTTTTAAATAGATTCTATAATTGATAAAAATAGTATAAAAAATGTATTGAATTAAAATTAACAGTAGATATTTTTAAAATTGAAAAGATGTAATAATAACTAACATGTACACGGATGAATAGCTGAAAATAGAAAAATAAATCTGATCACCGCTCATACTAAATAATTCAATAGGTTAAATTTAAACACTAAATAATAAATTAAATAAATTAATTTAAATTTAATTAAGTTTATATTTACAAAATCTATATTTCTATATTTTATTCATGTGTTACCTACATTTTCAAGTGAAATAAATCAATAATTTATCAGACATTTTTATATTTTACTCCAATATAAAAAAAAATCATTTTAATTCTTAAGATTATTAATTTGTTTATTGAATCTAAAATGCAGAGATATCCTAATTAATAAATTTCTGCTTAATTTACTATTACGTTTAGGTTTTCATTATTATTATTATTACACAGCAAAGCCCTGCTTTAAAAATAGATAATTTCCAGTATTTATGGACAAGGTTTTGATAAAAATAACAATTAAGTTATTTTATGTTTCAGGACTTTGTTTTCTCATCGTGTAAATTTTAACCATAAATTCAGGTTTTAATTGATTAAAATTAAAGTTATTCCTAGAAAAAAAGTTAAACATGATCCTTCTATGGCACACTAAAGGATTTATGGGACCATGCAAATTTTTTGATAGAGTTTTCAAGGTAATTTGAGGGGCCTTGCTAGTTTGTAACGCTTTTTTAATAATTCAAAATTGAAAAGCGTTAACCATCTTATAATAATATGTACATTTTTTTCTTTATATAATCTTTAGAAATCATTTCACTTGCAAGAATAATTTTATCTCAAATTTCGGTCGAAAAGACACTGTGTAAAAACAGTTTTCATTTGTACAGTAAAAAGCAGCTATTTTTTTTACGCAGTAGCTTTTTAAGATAATTTAATATTTAAAAATTTTCTTGCAGGTAAAATAATTTTTGTATGCTATGTAAGGACGCGGTACCAATTATAAATTATGAAAAAAAAATTTTTATGCGGGGTTATTAATGCACTTTCAACAAATTAATAGCATATTTACGGCTCGTATTCAGAAAAAAAAAGGAATTAACCAAATCGCCCGACTGCGATTTGGGACATTCTTTATTTATGGACAAGGACAATGTACAATTTTTTTACGTCAGTGGCGAGAAAACACGTCTTTGCTGGACGCGCAGTGGCCATCTCCGATCGACTGGTCCTCTGCCGGATTTCCCTTACAAAGCCCTCTTCGGAATGTCACTCGGGGCGTTCAGAACCCCGGTATGGAAACTCAATTGACTTTAAAGAATTATATTAATTAATATTGAATACTTTAATGTGTCAAATAATATATTTTTATAAATTGTTTCATTTGAAATGAATCAATTTGATTAAAAAAATTTTAATACATATTTGTAAAATTTTAGTTTGAGTGACTCGCAGTCACACACTGTGAATACTATTATTGAGAGGCCGTATATAGTAGAATAAATAAATGTGTGCCATTTTCATTCGTTTTATATGAACTCTGCATTTACTAAAACGAAAATCCATTCACAAAAAGCCAGTTCAGCAAATTTTGATAATCGTAAACACATGGCCACAATTTTAAATGTAGACAATGATTTTTGTCTTTTGCAAAAGTGGAATATTCAAAATTTATCTTCTAATCATTGCGATTGGCTATTGAATTTGTAGTTACAAAGGTGTACAGTTTATTTTTTATCATCAAAAAATCTTTAATTGATTATTAAGTATTTCGTACCTTAATTTTTCTTGCTAATAATAAGAAATAACATTTTTCCCGGCCACTATAAAATCAGCAAAGACGTATTTTCTCACTATATATATACATATAAATTTCAAATGGTAATTTATATACGAGTTGGGCCATCCTTTATTTTTCTGGACATGGGCCGCCATTCCTTGTATATTTCATAAATAACTTTTTTCTTATGTAAAAAAAAAATACATTTAATTTCATCGTCAAATTACAAGTTAAAAAGTTTTATATGCTTATTCTTAGAATAATTTATACATTTATTATTTATAGCAGTTGTTTGTAATTTTCTTTTTGAGTTTATATTAAAAAAATCAATAGACATTTAATTTAAATTACTTAAACTGCAAAATAGAATATGGCTTACACAAATTTTCATTAAAAAGTTATTAATTTATTATCGATCGCCTAAATGTGAGTTTTACCAATTACAACATTTTGGTTAATTGTCGAGGTTGCAGCTTTGAATTAAAGATTACGAAAAAACCCTATTTTATAACATTGTCGTATTTTGTAGTTATTCAGTATTTTGCTATTTCTTTTATTTCTATAGCGTTATGGAAACATCCAAAACAAAAAGGGGGTCTTTAGTAAAATTTCTCGAGGAATCCGAAAATTTGGTCAAAATTTTCATTAGGTGACAAGGAAATAAGGAAAATTGAAAATGAAAAATTTCATGAAAATGGGAAATATTGAAATGGATTTTTAAGTACTTAAAAGGCAAATACTCTGAAAAATTTTTTTTTAAGTAATAAGTACATACAAAAACAAAAATTTTAAGGCCGGTTAGGAAAAAAAAAAGTTACGACTAAATGAAAAATCTGCGTTTGAAAAAAAATGAGTTTTTTTAGTTTTTCCAATTTTCCAGTTTTCCTTGAGGTTTTTTTGAAAAACTGGTGTCAGATTCGGATTCAGCGGGAAATTTTACATAAGACATAGTCAAGAAAACCATTTTTTAGCTTTATTCAGAGCGTAGAAAAAATGAAATCGAAAATTGTCATTTTTAAAAATGATTTTTTTTTAAAACCATATAAGACCGAAAAATAGCCGCCATTTTGTACCCTCTGAACCTAAAACCTTAAAATTTGGTATGGTATCATATGAGCGTATACCAAACCCAACCCAATTAGTTTTTTTCAAATCCCCGACTTTTACCTTTCCATTAGTAAAGTTTCACTAAGAATTACTCATATACTAATCGGTGTCCAAAAAAGTAAAGAATGACCTAAATCGCACTTAAATTACCACCCGAGACAATATACGATTTTTCTTCGTCAAAGGTAAAAAAACACGTCTTTGTCGGCCATGCAGTAGTAAATACGTGCTTTCTGGCCGCTGACAAGAAAAATTAAATTTTTTGAAACAAATGAAAGTATCAAGGCTAAAATTATCATTGTTACTTAGAATTTAAATCATGCTAAGCTTTATAATACTTTTGGAAATTATATGCAGCATATAGTCGTAAGATATAACACAGTGTATTTTCTGTAATTAAACTTAAAATGTTTCAGGATTATAATAAATGGTCGAAAAAGAATAATAAGGAAGATTAACAACTTTTCACATATAAATCAAAGTCTTGCATCCATTTTTTTTGTGTGCATAAGGTAAAAATAAGTTATCTTAAACAGAAAATTTGATATTTTTATTGATTTAATTTCCATTATAATTTAGGAATCATTTCTTAGCATCAATTTTTAAAAATAAATATTTATATAATTTACACTTACAATTCAGAAAAACCAAACTTTCAAAATATTTTTTAAAAATAAACAAAAAACAATTTATACTTTTAGAAAAAAACAAAAAAAATAAATATGTCATTCAAAATATCAGATATAAAAAAAATTATTAGAAAAGTTTGAATATTTTATTATTTTTATATCGCACGTGTATACAACGGACAAAAAGTTATTAAATTGAATTTGACTTTTCTTTTACTATTTAATTTAGTTCGAAAATTTTATCTAAAAGTAAAACTATATATATTCAAAGTTACTGTTTTAAAATGTATTATTGACATATTTCAAAACTTATCAGGATTGTATTATCAAATTATGAAAATAGCGATGGCGTATTTCAGACTACTATTGATTTATAAAAAAAAATTGACTCGTTTATTTGAAGCTCGATTATTATTTTAATTAAATTTCTTGTTAATTTTTTTTTTTTATTGGTCTGACAGTTGTTGTAAGAAGTTGTTTCGACAATCAGGCAAACTTAGGTGCCATTTTACAAAAAAAAAAAAAAAAAAAAAAATTATAACCGGTTTGTGTAAACACAAACAAAATTCATGGAACATGTTTAGTTACAGCTGAGGGTATAGATAACCTAGGTTATTCCAAGTCCCTAAATCGAAATTGAACTACGTCCCTAAACCTGAATTATTCTAAATCCCAGAATTGAAATTATTCCAAGTCCCGTTTGACCCCCCCCCTCCCTCAAATCAGGCAAATTTTACCTCCTCCCCTTAATTTTCAAGTTCTTGAGGTACTCCCGCCCTATAAACATGTTCTATGTTAATAAGATTGAAAAAATTAAAGCTTTTAATCGTTGATAAGCATAGACACTAAGCACGTTAAATTAACATTGTTTTGGTGGAACTGAAAATTAGCTTCATAAAATCTCCCCAATTTGGTGTCATTACTAATGTAATTAAACGAGCTTTAATTTTGGGAATCTTATTTTTCTGTAAAATGGTGTTTAATTTTGCAATTTTTTAGTATAACTGCCAGGCTAATAGATATTTGTTAAAATAATTTTAAAAAGAGACTAAAATTTTCGATTATCAAGTGAGGTCTTTATACCACAAAAAAAATATAGATAGCTCCCTATATTTACTTTTTTTCGGCTAGAACATTATACAAGATATTCTTGTCCAAAACAAGAAGAAAGTACCTAAGTAACTAATTTTAAAGCATACTTTGTTTTTTTAATTCTTTGAAATGGTAATTAATAAAATTTTAATCTAAAAAAAAATTTTAATTATTTATTTATTGTAAAATCAGGCAGATTATAACCAACAGTTTCAAATTTCATAAAATTCAGATTACTTGAAAATCTCTCCCTTTATTCCCCATATTATCTTCCGGCACATGTCTAAATAACGTAGACATGCAATATATTACATTGAGACGTATCGTTAATTATGAAGATTATTTTATTTTCTAAAATGTAAATTTTGTTAAATTTAATTTATATTTTTAGAATCCTTAAAAATCATTTAATAAAAAAAAAAATTGATGATATTAAATATAATACAGGAAAGGACGTAAAATCTCGCAGGAGTAATTACTGGCAAATGGCAGATACTTGAAGTAACTTGAATTTTCTTAAGAAAGGTGCCCAGTACTCAATTAAACAACTTCTGATACCCGGGGAAAGGGTTGGGGCGGGGGGGGTTGAACTTAATGGGGGGGGGGTCGAAAAAAAAAAAAACTTAACCAATCGATAAATTACCATTTTTTAACATAAAAACATTGATTGCAATTTTTCATAAAAATACACCCCTTCCGAGTTATAGCGCAATGAAAAGTGTGATTTTTGCCAAAAAAATTTTTAATTTTTTAAAGTTTTTTTAATTTTACTTAAAATCTGGTAGTATTACAAAAAAAATTATAAATTATTAATTTGAAGTATTTTAGTTGAAAAATAAAGCGATTTTTTTTTTATTTTTGTACGACGAATATTAAAGGAGATATGACATGGCAAAAATGGTTGTTTAACGGAAAATTAAGAAACCGGATCGTTCTGGTGTAAATATCTGGAAAAATATTACTTTCACAAAAAAAATGATTGGTATCATTTTGCAAGATGACAAAATTGGGAAAATTTTGAGAACACCTAGAACCGTTTAAAATAAGCAGAAAAAAAGTTATGGACAAAATAATTTTTTTTCCAAAATTTTTCATTCCAATTTTTTAGCGCCATCTGGGCTGAGGTGCTTGAAAAAAAAAATCCTTTGATTAAGAGTCAGAACACTTGTTTCTAAATATGTCCAGCCATTTTTGGCCCTATCGGGTAATTATTGTTTATGTTTTGGCCTGATAAAGTTGGATAAAGTCGTGTATTTTTTAAAACATTTTCAGTTTTTGGCCAGCAGCGTGAACATTTTTTATTTTAAACAGCCAATTTTTTTAGCATTTATTTCAAGTTATTTGTGTTTTAATTTTTTGTTATAATTTTTCATCTGTAAGCAGATTTGACCTGTTAAAATTGCCTATTTTATGTTTATGACAGTAAATGCTCTTTTTTTTCGGGTGAAATAAAAAAAAAATGGCCGATCCAATTGAAATTTTGCATATGACATGAAATTTCGGCGATAACCTGAGCTTTGAAATGGTTCATTGTACATCTCGTTATCATTAGCCAAAAAAAAGTTATGGCCAAAAATCCTTTTTTTTTTAGCAATTACATAAAATTTTTATAGTTAATGCATTGGGTCCCTCTATTTCTAAGTGTTATGCAAAATTTTTGTAAGGTGCAGTATGTTCAGATGATAACTCAATAAAATGCTGCAGTCAAATTTCAAATTCTGACTTTTGACAGCTGTCAAGTAGCCGTCAAACCAAAAGTAAGTAATAAAAAAGGTACATGAGTCAAAGATTTGTGTATTTTTTTCGTAAATTTTTTGTGTAAATTTTAAATTATTTGGAAATTTTTTGCATGAAACATGTTTATAGGCAGGAGGTATTTCAAGCACGTAGTTGGGGGGGGGGGATCAAATGAACTTAGAATTATTTCAATTTAGGGACTTAGAATGATTTGAGTTTAGGGACTGAAAATTGTTTTTATTTAGGGACTTTAAATAATTTTTAATTCTGAAGCTAGAAAAATGTCGATAAAAGTGTACAGAATAATAAGGATTTTAAGAGCTTCAAATTATTTCTTTTATATTATATATAAAATAATTATATATTATATTTCTTTTATATAATTTATATAATTATTTTGGTTTGCTTTCACCCCCAACCCCCCCCCCCCCCGGGGGTTGAAAGTATTGTTACTTTTATGACTGTAAAACGAAAAGTGGCACTAATAAAATTTAATAACATTTTTTTCCTTTTTTCAATTTTAGGGGTAGTTTTAACCCCCCCCTGGGGGAGGGGTTGAATTAATTTCATAATAGTCAATGTACGATAAAATATTTTCACAAAATTGATTCAAATACAAAAAGAATAATCCGAAGTCATGTTTTTTGTATTTATTCTTATTCTGGGGGTAGTTTTAACCCCCCTATAATTAAACCAATTTCGGTGCATAATAAAAAAAAAAAATCTTAATTAATTTTTCTGAAAAAATGGCATTTATTTGATCATTTTAGCTTTAATTCCAAAATATTTTGAAAAAACCCCTAAAAAAGGGTAGTTTTTACTGTTTACAGGGTGTTCCATAAATTTCTGACATTAAAATCGTAATCAGTGACCCAAAAAACCCCCCGGTACCTATTTTCATGAAAATTCATTTAATATTGCCCGAGATATTAAATATTTATTTATTTTTGGCCAAAAAAACAGTTTGGCCAATTTTTACAGCGTTTTGGAGCTTTTCCGGGTAACCAAACTTGTTTAATCGGATACTTGACACCTTTCTTGACAAATTTCAAAAAATTTTAAGTTGATCTGATTTGCCAGTAATTACTCGTACATTTTAAACAAAAATTTACGTCCTTTCCTGTGTTAATAATAAAAATTCAATACTTCTTAATTCATTTTATTAAATAAAAAACTCAAAATATTCCAGTTAACTATTAATAATTAATTTTAAGATGTCATTAAATAGTTTATTAAGTATCAAAGGCCCTAATGTTGTGGTATTAGGCAGCGTGATCACTAGCACGAGTGCTCATCAAAGTCGGGCACGATTGATATGCGTTTAGACTGTGCCAAAAGTTTTTCGTCCATAGACTTATGATATTTTTTGTCTGCCTAAGGCCCTCTCTACACCAGCACATAATCATGTTTTATGATAATCATGTTTGTTAGATATTTTGTGATGTAGCTGGGATATTCGAAATTAAAGTTATTACAAAGTGGCGCCACTAGTTGTATTAGTAAATATTTTTAATAAAAATTAAACAATAAAATGTAATTAAATGGTATTTTAATTGTAGATTAAGTTATTTATTATAAAAATTATAAACAATTTATGTAACTAATAAGTTTTTAGTGGATTATAATCATTTAAATATGTAATTTTGAGGTTATGTTTTTAGTACAGTGTAGCTGGGAAAAAAATATCCAACAAACATGATTATCATAAAACATGATTATGTGCTGGTGTAGAGAGGGCCTAAGCGTACAACAAGGATTCCGTGCCAGATTCTACGCTCGACTTTTACGCTCAAGAGGGCAAAAGTTAAATTTTATTTAGATATTTGCATTAGTTTATAGACTAAAAAAAATATGCTTGTTTTAAACGGGATTACGCTTACCGACGCGCCCGCTTACCGCTAGTGGACTTATTCCCATTGCCGCAAGCAGATTTTTTTTCAGTGTTTTATAAATAACATGCTTTCGAAAATCATAATACTAAAATAAGTAATTTATTATGGAAACATGTTGATAAAACATTCTTTTAATTTGAAGATTTCTAGGACTCAAATTTTTGTACTATTTAAAATTTAGACAAAATTTTAAATTCAAAATTTTACTTTCTTTTTTCAATTTTTTTTTAAATTTAGCCATTTTATTGCAAATCTATTTTAACTCTATTTGACCCGAATAAATATTTAATCTAATAATATCGATTTAGCTCTAACAAATAAAAAAAAATATTTTTCAAAATCCTAAAAAAAAAAAATCATCGATAGTTCGCATAATTAAAAATTACGCTCAAATAAATACAAATTAAAATTATTCATTTTTGCATAAATAAAGTAAAGCTAATGAATTAAAATAAAATGTATCATTCATTGGTTTAAATAATAAAAAAGAAAAAAAAAAAATTGAATCACTGATTACAAACGATAATGCGGTCTATCTATTCGCTTACGTTGCACGTAATTATCTACTAAAGAGTTTTAATTGATTTCACAGGGAAGTCTGCTTTAGGCTGATTGTTCAATGTTTTTAAGTAACTATATACGTATATTTCATGTCTAAAACTGATTAGCACGCACGCGCTACATACTGTACTATAATTTTATTTATGTACTTTCTTTCTCTCTTCAAACTTTTTTATTAAAACTATGTTTTATCTTTTGTATTAATTAATTTTTTCTTTTTCTTTTTTAATTTATTACCATTTTATGTTATTAAATATCTAAACAAACATATTTATCTTGACAATATTTTCATTAGCTTGACAGTTATGTTAAAAAGTTGCTTAGGTTTGAGTTTACTGGGTGAAATTTATCAAAAAAATAAGATTTTCAAAATTATTCTATTACTCCTTAGTATTGTTAATGAACACTTGAAAATAACTTTGTTTTTCATGGGTCTGAAAATTTAAATAAATAAATGTCAAATTTTAACACCCGGTATTCGAAAAATGCAAAAATAGTATTTTAAGTATCAAGGGCGTAAAAGTTTAGACACTAGCGTGAGCACTAGCACGAGTGCTCGGCGAAGCCGGGCACGAGTGATATGTGTTCACGCTAGTGTCTAAAGTATTTCGCCCATGGTGCTTACACTATTTTTTGCCCTACTGGGCTTAATACGCGTGCTGAAATTTCACAAAAAATTTTCCGCCCGCATTTTACGCCCGGGCGGGCAAAAAATTTTTTAAATAACTGCAAGGGTAGCAAATACACTGTAAAAATTCTTATGATCAAAATTACAAAAAAATGGCTCACATACGTACACTCAATCTATATAAACTTAAAAATAAAACAAAAAAAAGAAACTAAAACTTCAGAAAATTCAATTACGAAAATTCGTTAAAAATAAAAAGTAAATTTTTTATTGTCAAAAATAAAAAACGACTAAATGAATATAATATAAACAAACTATGTATATATAAGTTTAGTGTTAAAATGTAAACGTGACATACTAACATTTCGTTCGTTAGTTAATCCCGTAAGGCATCGTTGCATCAAACGAAAATAATTATCCCTTTTGGGTACAAAACTGTTAAAAGCACACATTAATTCTAAACGATAACATAAACAAATTTCAAATACTTTTTTCTTAATATTATAGTATTATATATAAACTTTGTTTTCATTTAAATAATTTGCATATAAATCTTGTAAAGGTAAATAATTTTAAAATTATTATTAACATTTTTTTTAATCATTAATTTTTTTTTTACTTTATTCAAGAAGTTATGGTATAGTTTCATTTTAAATTGTGTATGGAGCATTTTGAGGTAAATTTTGATTATTTAGGGCAGATGGATTATTGAAAATCAGTGTGATTTTTGACAAAATCAAATAAAATAATTGTTATGAAGTGGCTTTCTTCATGCTTCCCATTTTTAATGGCAGCTAGTCTTTATCTTATTTATATCAATTACACTGTCAAAAAATTACCATATTTAACCTAAAATTTGGCCGAAATCTGATTTTTTTTAACAGAGTTTTTAATTATTTATTTTGTCCAATATCTCACATAATTTATCTAATTTAGCATAGTTCAATCAGGTGTAGTTTTTGCTTTAGCCTTTACACATTCGTTGTGGCATAAGCAAAATGTGCTCATGATTCCATGTATATTAAATGATGTTAAATAAATTTCTCAAAAATCAAAGAAATTACTTCAAACTTCAATTTTTTAGTAAAACTATTTTTATTAGAATAATCTTCAAACAACTGGTTAAAAATCTTCAAAATTTAACTTTTGACTAAATCATTAAGAAATTTCTATTTTTCAATAACCTTATCTATATTAAAAAAAAAAAAAATTTTTAATTTGAGTCCAAAAAAATATAATAACTAACCATAAACTACCCCATATACATTCGAAATTATTAAATTATAAAGTTAATTCTAAGACTTTACCTTATAAGTTTCTATTTTTTCAAAAGTAAAGATTTAAAATATATATTAATTTCATTAGCACAGAATATGAAGAAGAAGCAGAAGAAGAAGGAGTAAAATTCTACATGAAAAGCTTTTTGAATTATATGCAGAAAATTTAATTTTTGGATTTTAAAGATAAAGTGAAATATTTGCAATGGACATTTTGATACTTTCTCTATACATAGATAAATCTAAGAACTTACAATTTCTATATATATTAATGAACATAAAGAGAAATATTAAATAAAGTAAACTCAAATATTTTATATACATAAGCAAAATTTTAGTAAATCAAAGTAAGATTTTAATATTCATGCAGTTTTTTTTTTTATTAAGTTTAGTTTATGTACAGAACTTTTATATACATTTGTGAATTAAAGTCTAAGCTATTTACTAATGAATGATCTACCTACACTGTTAGCTTACCATGCTTGATTTTTTATTAATTTTTTGGGATATTTATTTGTAATTTAATTAAAAATTTTTTTTACAAAATTGGGTCGAGTAATTTTATTTATCATGAAAAAAAAAGTTTGGTAATTTAACATAACTAAAATAATTTATAAATTCAAAATAAATTTAATATAAATAAATAATTAAAACAAATAAGAAATAATGACTTTTTATTTTACCCCTAACAATAATACAGATTACATCAAACTTATACTTGCAAAAAAAAAAAAAATAAAAAGTAAGAGTAAAATAAATCGTTATAAGTACATAACCAAGGTTTGCCCTCAATCATTTTCCTGGAATCTTATAAGAATAACGATTTTTTTTTCAGCAAACGTAGTAATAACAACTTATACATATGTAACTATAAGGTAAACTATATTACTTTGAGAATTTTCTTAGATTTAATATAATATGAAGAAAAATAAGTAGATTAAATTCAATTATTTTTTACAAGAATGTAACTTAATTTAGAACAATTTCATTATTTATTAATACTGTTATAATTACAGATTAATAATTTATTATATTGTTTAGATATTTTTAATGTTCCAATTTTTTATTTTTATTTTCATTCCTCATAGAGGAGCTATTATTTTAGGTAAAATTTTAATTTTGGATTTCTTGGCATATATGCACGTTTTGAGATCCCAGGAAGCTAAATAACTGGTGTGTGTGTGTGTGTGTGTGTGTGTGTGTGTATGTGTGTGTGTGTGTATGTAACCGGAGATATTTCACAACTATTATGGCATTAAGACCTAATTTTTTTTTTCAAAAATTTTTTCATCAAAAAAGCTCGAGGACTTTTTTTTTTTTAATTTGGATGTAATACCTTATTTTTTCTATTAAAGTACTAATATCTAAAAGTAGTAATATCTTTTTATCATTTTAAGAATTTCCTTGAAAATAATTAGAGTAAAAAGACAACAATTTCATAGATTAAATTTTTGGGCATTAAAGTGCTAGGGATCTTTTAATCGATAACTGGACAAAATTTTGAAGTACTGAGCTATGAAATTCAAATTTAGGATTAGCTATTAGGTAAGGTATAATGGAGCATATATTTCAAATTTTCTAAGTCAAGCAAATATCTCAAAGTTTCGTATGATAAACTAATATCCCTTTTTTATTTGAATTGCTCAATTTTTGTTATCAATTTATTCGAGCTTTATTATTAACCTACTCTAAAAATGATATTTTTATTCAATTTTTGAAAATCCTACAAGTTTTATTATTAATTGTAGGAAAAATTAAAATTTTTGCACATTTACAGGTGACAGAATCATGCAAATAGAATTATTTATACTGTGTATGATGCAAGTAATAAGGCTTTGGTATATACCTCTTTCAACTCTAGGAAGTATATTATGCTTATTTCAAGACTGTGATTATCTATAGAATCATAACAAAAGATTTATAAGAACTTGAAATAAAATACCAATTTATTTATTAGATAATAATTATTTTTCTTACTTTAAAATTTTTGTAAAATGAATAAATGTTTCTTTATGATATCGTAACTATGTAATAATAGATTTTTTGGAGACTAAAATACCAATGTATAATATTTAATTTGTATTACTAAAGACTAATCGAACACGAGAACCTAGAAGGAAAGAGACTCCTGTTCTTCGAATTTTGTATTATACATTGTATATAATTGGACATTGTCAATATTATCCTTGTGGTTAATTTACTGTTAATTAATTAATCTGAAAATTTAGGTCATGGATATTTATCTAACTAATAAGTATCAATATACAATTTATGTAAATAAATTTTCAATTTGTATTAAATTTTATTAATGCATTAACCATTATTTAGTTACTATAAATTGAAATTTGTATGCTAATTATGTTAATTATAGAAATTCTGTTTATTGAATAAATATGTAGTTAAATAAAATAATCTCTGCAAACCATTGGCACTGAGATTCCTTAAGAGTAGGAAATTATTTTTTTATTGGAAAAAACTATCATAAAATTATCTCCAAAAAAATTAGGTACTAGTTTCAAAAAAGAAGAAAAAATCTCGAAAAAAACAAAATCAGTTTTTTATTTTTTCATGACAAAAATTTAGTAATTTTATTTTTCAAGTCTGTTATTTCAGTGTTTTATTACAAAATCTTCTATAAATTTTTTTTCTAACACACTAGTGTATGTTGTAAATTCTCGAGCACCTACAACACCATGATAAAATAAAATAAAAAAAACTTTGAAAGAATAAATCATCATTAAAAAAGTAATAATAAAAAGAAGATTAACAAAACAAATACAGCAAAAAAAATGACAGTTTATTTAAAATCATAATTTTTATAAGACGTCTTATCACCTAAATAACCAAAAAAGAAATTTAAGTCTATTAAAAAAAAATTTGCTTGCTTAACATTAAATAATACTATGATATATTAAAAATTTACGTCAAAATATCTTTAAAATAATTTTTTTATACTGACAAGGGGAGTTCAATACATTTGGAACACCGAATTACACCAAATGGTTATGGATGAGTTTGTTATGTTGAAAAAACATGCCGACTACCCTCCGTTCCTTCCAATGGGCCTTCTGGGCCTAGAAACGCAGGGCTCAATGTTATAAAATAGGATTTTTTGGTAATTTTTAAAGAAACGCCAAAACCTCGCAAGTTAACCAAAACTCTTCTGGATGGTCTCATTTTTTTGGTTTAAGTATCACCTTTCATACGCCGTAAGCCGCAATTTATTATCACTAATTCTCTTATCACTATAGCCAATTAACCAAACGGTCATTTTTAGCTAAAAATGACCAATTTTTAAAATGCTGCCAAAATTGTAATTTCTGACGAAAATGGGTTTTATAGGTCTGAAAAAATTTGTACAAGCTTCAAATTTTCAAAAATTTTTTGCTCGTCTCATTTCCTTGATTCGTTTTTAAGAAATGGCTCTTCAAAGTTAGCATTAAAAATGAGATTTTTTAAAAAATCGTAAAATTGGGACTGTGACTTCAAATTATCATATCTGGTTAACAAATAATTGCAAAAGGTAAAGTCAAGAAGTTTTGGAAACTTGAAGCTTGTACAAATTTTTTCAGACCTATAAAACCCATTTTCGTCAGAAATTACAAATTTGGCAGCATTTTAAAAATTGGTCATTTTTAGCTAAAAATGACCGTTTGGTTAATTGGCTATAGTGATGAGAGAATTAGTGATAATAAATTGTGGTTTACGGCATATGAAAGGTGATACTTAAACCAAAAAAATGAGACCATTGAGAAGAGTTTTGGTTAACTTGCGAGGATTTGGCGTTTCTTTGAAAATTACCAAAAAATCCTATTTTATAACATTGAGCCCTGCGTTTCTAGGCCCAGAAGGCGCATTGGAAGGAACGGAGGGTAGTCGGCATGTTTTTTCAACATAACAAACTCATCCATAACCATTTGGTGTAATTCGGTGTTCCAAATGTATTGAACTCCCCTTGTGAATACATAATGAATAAAATATAAAAAAAAAAATAACTATAAATAAAAAAAGGTGTACTCTTTTATATATACACATTAATTTACAAGAAAAGTTTAAATTGAAAATACTTAGAGCTTAAAATAATGATGACGCAGCATTTAAAAGTTAAGAAAATGAAACATCTTAATTACATCTAAAGTATATATATTATATATATATATATGTAGTAGTAGTGTGATCCATCTTTTATTGAATGACTTTTCAACAACAGATTATTATTATTATTAACATCATCCATTATATAATTACCTATATTACATAATTTTCTATGATGATATATCATTAAAGAATTGTTAAATAAGATAAAAAATTATTTTTTTTGTTTTTTTATTTTATTTTTTTTTTGAATTTTAGAAAATTTTTATATTTAGTGAATTATAAGAAAAAATCTAATTATGTAATGTCTGAGTTTATCTTGATTATATCCCTGTGTTTTCTTAATATCAGATTTTGCAATAGGATCTGATCTAATTTTTCCCTGGATTAATATTAAATTGTTTTTTTTTTGTGAATAAATTAAACAAATAAATATTTTATTTGTCTTACATAAATTATTTTTTAAAAAAATTATAAAAATTATTTAACTAACCAAAGCGTAAAATTAGAGAGAAAATTATGACGAATATTATGCCTGCCTTAAGGCAAATTTAAAATTAAGTACCTTTTTTTTTTTTTTAAGTTAAAAAAGAGTCAAGAAAATATTATAATTCAAGAAAGTTGTTAATGTTTTTAATCAGTTTTTGTAGCTTATACTTCGTCATTAAGTTATTAAAAAAATATAAGAAAGTAAAAAGAAAATTAAAAATATAAGAACTAATTTAAAGTACAGAAAATAATATTCATAAACTTTTTTAAGATACTAATTTTTTTCTTTTTTTAATGTATTCTGATTATAAAACACTAATTTTTTTTTCTAATTATTATTAATTTTTTAAATTAAGTATTCATTGCAACTATATTTTAAAATTTTCTGTTGATTTTTGTTAGTTAAATATGCTGATTTTTTATCTACTCACTTGATTGTCTACTGTAGTAAATCAAAAAGCATTTGGTTTTATCTTAATTTTTCAAATTCTTTTAATATGTAAAAAACTAAAAAAAAAATAGTATATTAAGTATCAAGGGCGTGATCACTAGCACCAAAGAATATATATATTACACAATATATATATTCTTTGCTAGCACAAGTGATATGTGTTCTCATTAGTGCCTAAAGTTTTTTACCCATGGTGTTTATAATATATTTTGCCTAACAAGGTTTGCAGCGAGTGTCGAAAATTCTGTGTCAAGTTTAAGAACGAATTTTACGTCCGGGAGGTCAATAAGGCTATTTATTATACAAGGGTCGAAAAAGTGTGCTAAAATCACCTATTAAATCAAAAAATTATTGGAATCAAATTGCGCATTAAAAATGTTATAGTTTTTTTGACCAAAATTTAAGCTACTTAAGAACCCATGTATTTGATGACAGTAATAAGAAGTAATTAGATATGCTGCCATTAAAAAACGAAGTCCAACTTTGTTACACAAATTAGTGCTGGGGTAGAAAAAGCTAAAAAATGCCTTGCCCATACCCAAACAAAATTTAAAATTGAAGTAAATAGTGCATAAAGTTTTTATAAAAAGTAAAAAAAAAACATTTCTATATATAAAAATAATAATAATGAAAGTGCATATTTCTAAAAATAACCAAAAAAAGCTTTTAAAAACTATTCATATTATATATTTGGTAAACAGAAAAACTTACAGTGATTGTATTTTCAACTAAACCACAAAATGCACATTCAAAGTGATATGATTGTAAATTTGTATTATATACATTATAATAGTTCAAAAGAAAAATAATATATATATAATAATACAAACACTCTGGTTCTCCAAGCT
The DNA here is from genome assembly GCA_022575985.1 of Anagrus nilaparvatae. Classification (NCBI taxonomy): domain Eukaryota; kingdom Metazoa; phylum Arthropoda; class Insecta; order Hymenoptera; family Mymaridae; genus Anagrus; species Anagrus nilaparvatae. The sequence continues at coordinate 403,591 of JAKSXM010000181.1, read as the reverse complement.
GTTACATAACATAGAGAAGAGATGAAGAGATTCCTCTTTAACGTACTTTGTATATTTCTCGCGAAAACTCAACTTGTCTGCTGTTATTACTATTATTATTATAATATACGTTGTTATTGTTGTTGTTATACTTAAAATGTTTTCTCTTCTTGTTGTTAGCTATATTATCTATATATATATATATTATTTCTCTTTTGCATTACTACTAAAGTTTCTAAAAACCATTTTCTGAATATGTTTGTTGTGTGAGCAGTTGTGGTGGTTTATATTTGTATGTATTTATGTTTTTCAAGAGGAGGCTAATGAAATACACTTGTTGTCATTAATAAGAATTGCACGTTGAACATATATATATTCAAATGAACCTGGCTTTTATGCATGTGATGACGTGTTGTTATTATAATTTCATTCTTCTTTTTTTTTTTTATTGTTTTTTTTTATTGGTCTTCGTAAAAAACAAACGTTATAGAAATGAAAAAAAATTTTTATACTTTGGTGGTTTATTAAGAGTACTTATCTGTCATTTGGTGTTTCAATTATTATTTTACTTTTTATTGCAACTATGAATATCTAATGATACTTATGGGAAAAATTAATAATAACACAAAAAAATATTTTATTACTTTTACAGTAACAAGTTTTTATTGTTTTCAAATTTTGTCAAGTAAAAAATGAAGAAAAAATAAAAATAATCGAAATTTCGTTGCTTCACCCATTGACACTGGGTTGGACAGAATGTATCACTTGATATCTACACTGAGGAAAAAGATCCTTTTTCTTCAAAAAAAAAAATAATTTTTAGTAAAAAATTTTGTTTTAATAGAATATTCTTAGACATGGTTAAGAATATTACTCATTCTCTGGCATGTAAATATAAATGTTTTTAGGCTAAAAATATTTATTATATTTATATGCTGAAGGATGAATAAATATTTTTTACCGCATCTAAGAATGTTTTTTAATTCATTGCTGATAAATGCGTAACAAGGTCCAATTTCTAAAGAACTTTTGAATTCTGACATTAAATATAATTATAAACATAATTTCTAAGCTGGGAATATACCCATAATTAAATTTTCAATAAGCGTGCTTTTGTACCTTTTTTTTGTTTCATAGCCGTGGTGGAATGAGAAAATTGAATAATAATATATTCTTGGCTTATACGCACGCGCATTGCGGAACTGAAAAGTACTATTAAAACTTGACTGTTTACACGTATAGCTATGTATAAATAATGATAAATTTTGATAAACAGAATTCCTGCTCAAATTTTCTTAAGACTGTTGTACCAATAAGTCAAGTTCTTTAAAGTAAATAAAAAAATAATTTATAGTTGAAAATTTTACATTTTTATAGAAGTTATAGCTTTAAAAAATCAAAAAAAAAAAAAATGAATAATTTTAAGAAAGAATTTCTCGCAAGAGAATTGATTTTTTGATACTATAAATTAAGTAATAAAAATACCGCCTTCAATTATTTTTTCTATTATTACTTTATTTATTTGCATATATTTGAGTTTTACTTCATTTATATAATTTAATTTAATTTTTCTTCATTTTGTAGAATGTATTTAATCTTTTTGGATTTGTCCCAGTTATATTTTACTGTAGAGTAAAAAACTGATGAGTCCTAAATTAGTTCTAAAATGTTTTCTAAACTAAAAAATCTATAAAAATTGAAGCCACAAATTTTCAAAAAATTTGTTAATTTAATGTAATTTTACCAATCAATTCAGCTTTATTCTTAGATACCGAATGAAAATAATAAAACTTGATAGATCGAGGGTAGATTGAATTGATTGTAAAAAAAATTTCAACGATATTTTTCGGGGAACACAATATTTAAAAAAAACAAAGAAACATAAATTTATTTCATAACCTCGAACCCGATTTTATTATCGTAAAAAAATTTTATACTAAAACTAAAATATTATTAATACAAAATAAAAAAAAGTATTTACAAGATTAAAAAAAAAATGAAATAAAAGCGCTAAAAAAATATTGTATTATGGTTTATCTACGAGATTCACAATGTCTTTAGTTATTTATCTTCAAGTTTTTTGTCATTAATTTTCTGTATATACTATAAGCACGTATACAGTGTACAATCCTCTTTATTTAATTGAATAAGTAAGTAGTGCGAAGACAAATTTTCTAAAGTGTGTTAATCTGATTCTCTCGTATACTGTACGTTAAAGTAAACTGACAAAGCATATATAATACACATTTACCACATCCAAAAAAAGTATCATAATAACAATAAGCGAAATTTTTTGTTTTTAGTTTTAATTATTTAATCTAATTTAGGTTTCAAACAATGCAAATCCTACAAATTTGCAGTTGAATTATTTTATGATTCTTAATAACTGTATAGGTAAAATCTAGATGTCGCTTTTCTCGCAAGAGAATTTACTTTTTCATGTTATATAAACATGTAGTACAATAAAAATACCGTTATGTATTTAACAAATATTATTAAGTAATTTTTGTACGATTTATATAATAATAATAAATAAGAACTAATTAAATATTATATTTAATATGCCTAATTAACCTATGAAAATATTTTGTACTTCTACTATTAATTTGTTTTACTATTTGATTAATTTTGAATAAAAATGTTTACATGTATTTTATCAAAAATTTTAAATTTCTTAATAATTATAATTATTGGTTTATTTATATTGTTTGTTAATTTTGTTTTATTTATTTATTTAGAATTTGTTAGGCGCAGGCGTGGCCGATGCGCTACAATTTACAAAAGTTTACAATATAATTTTTGTACATAGTACATACAGATTTTTATGAAAGTATATTGAATTTACAAAATATATATTTAGTTTATAATAAATTTAAAAATAAAAAATTTAAATTGAATTTATAAAAATAATATTTAATAAAATTAATAAAAATTAATAATTAAAGAATATAATTAGATTTTATTTTAATGATATTTGCATAATCATTATTTGAATGACTATAATTAATATTAATAATAAATTTGTTAAATCATCGCGATTTTAGGACAGGTGTTTTTTGAAGGTAAAGAAGGTATTTCATAATATGCAGTTTAAATGTATCAATACATGTATACGCTTTTAATGTAAATGGCAAACTATTCCACTCTGTAATAGCTGTGATAAAGAAAGAACTTTTATAGAAATCTGTTCTATAAAAAGACGGAAGCGAAAAAGTGAGAGACAGGAAATCTGATAAGGAAGTGTCAAGAAGATTTCTTTGTGAACGCCTAATTTCCTCTTCAGGTTCCTTAAATTGTGATGAGAGATATGGCGGCTTTTTGGTTGTTATTAGGCTATGTACAAGTACTAGCCTAAAATATTTTCTACGAGATTTTGCTGTTAACCAATTTAATTGATTTCTTAATGGGGTAATTGAGACACGCTCATATCTACCAACACCAAAAATGAATCGTATTGCTAAGTTTAAAATCCTTTCTACTTTGTCTGCAAGAGTAACGTCAAGTGCATCATAGACGAGGCAACAATAATCAAAGAATGGAATGATTAAAGAAGATACCAACAATTTACGAAGCTCATATGAAAGTAATCTTGATTTCAATCGTAAACGATGCAATGTATAATGAACATTTTTTGATAATTTCATAATATGCTGTGACTAATTCAAAGTTGGAGTTAAAATTACTCCTAAATTTAAAACGGAAGTTGAATATGGTATGTTTACACTTGAAACCGTTATTGGGGGAATATTTGAATCATAATATGTATTTAAATTATTTAATTGCAAAGTTGTGCCAAAATTAATGATTTTAATTTTATTAGGATTTAATTTTAGCATTAACATCACTCTGCATATTATTTAATGCAGTATCATAAGAGGGAACTTTGCTTTGTATATAAATTTGTAAGTCGTCAACAAACATTTCAGAATGGCAATAAGTAATACATTCTAAATAGAATTCATATAGATTAAGAATAGTATTGGCCCAAGAACCGAGCCCTGAGGCACTCGTGAACTGGTAGTAATGAACTCAGTTGGGTTACCATTTTCATCCATAACTGCTTGCTGACGAAAAAGCAAATAATCATGAAACCATTGCAGGGTATGATGAGTAAAGCCTAATTCATATAACCTTTGTAATAAGATAGTGTGGTCAAATGTATCGAAGGCCTTCGAGAAATCAAACATCAACAGGGTTGTTATTAAGTCTAATTCAACACCACGACGTATTGTATCAGTGAGATTAATTAATACTGTTTGGGTACTGAAGTTTTTTCTATAACCAGATTGGTGTGTATTAATCAGATTATTGGTCTTTAAGTAGGCCACAACCTGATCAACGATTAATCTCTCCAAGGCCTTTGCCAAATGTGACATATTTGCAACTGGACGTGCATCAGAAGGAGATAGTGGTCGGGGTATTTTACTTAAAGCAAATATAAATATTCTTTTCCATACATTGGGGAATTTGGAGGTGGTAATTGATGTATTAAATATAAAGGTTATATAGTGCAATAAAATATTCATAGAATCATTATAATGTCGAATGTTAAAACCATCTGGACTTTGAACTTTACATTTAGGAACTATTTTTATAATTGCTTTAGATACTTGATCAGAAGTTACTGGTGTTAGTGAGAAAGTAGTATTTAAAGTTATTTGATGAGAAAAGAGTGGTAATGTGACACAGGATGGTGATGATTTATTTATATTAGAAAAGAAAATATTTATTTCTTGAGCAGAAAAAAATTGTAGCGGAAATGTATTAGTAGTAGAAGAATTTGCAGAATTATCTAGACTATTTTTAATATAGTCATCTTTCCTTTTTCTGACCTCAGTTTTTAAATCTGCACGCATTTTGCGAAATTGAGTTAAAAAGGTTTCATCACCTGTAGTTAGATACCTTTTATAAAGTTTATCCCGTATTTTAAATTGCAATTTTAAATTATCATCTAACTCAAACGTCTTTGGTTTCGTTATCACATTTTTGAACACAGGAGCATGCTTATCTAGTATTTTATTACATGAGGTCAAGAAAGCATCAATAATAATTGATGGATCTGATAGATCTGAACGATCTAGATTAGATATATTACAGATTAAATCTTGATTTAATAGATTGAAATTGCATTTTTTGAATGAACGAGTTATTTTAAATCGAGGAGGTAATGTTTGTTTCTGAAAATTATATGAAAAACTTATGGGATGATGTTCTGAAAATAGTGGTGCCGCGCCGGTGCTAATTATATGTCACTAAATGTCTTGGATAAATTTATTACATAAATAATAACTTTTGAATTAAGCTTGATTTACTGAGAATTCTTTAATTTGAAACTAGGTATGCTTTTAAAAGAAAAACAATTTTCAGAATTTAAAAATTGTTTTGCTTACGCGAGGGCCAATTTGAGGCTAGTTTAATCTAAATTTAAATTTATTTTTATATTTATGCATATACTAAAATTAAATCTTAAATAACCCAAATTTTGCTCTTCTTTAAATACAACTAATTAAAAATTTATAAATATTTTTATAATTATTCTTTTTTAATCATAAAATTTTAATTACCTATTATATCTCAATATTTAATATCCACTTAACATAGAAATATTTTAATTTAATAAATTAATGTATGCCTGATACTTGAATACATCACTTAATAAATTAATTAACATACATAAAAGTTATAATAAAAACTTTTTTTTTATTTATATTTTCATTTATACAAACATATATATACTGCTCTTAAATTCATATAAATTGAATATTTAGTCAATTATGAGTATAAAATTACAATAATTTTTAAAATATAAATATAAACTCATATTGTATAATTACACATCAAATAAATGTCTAATTAAAATAAATAATATATTGAACTATATATATTACTTAAAAAATATTAAATATCAATATATAATTGAATTTTCATTATATAAAATTAACATTTTCATATCTTTTAATATGATGGTTTTGTTAAGTTTGAATATGTGTATGTGTGTAAAGAGTAAAATGATTGTTTGATTTAATCTTTTGAAAACAATTATTTACCACAAATCTACAGTAATTGTAAAACTGGCCTTATCGCTAGATGCTTAATGCTTTTGCGAATAGCATATATATATATAAAATAAATGTTAAAATATAAACGAATGAACGAGTTAGATACAAACTAAAAGTATAAAAGCACTATAAATCAGACAAACGAATACGATGTTGGCATTATACATATATATAAATATAGTAAACATTATATATAAATGTGTATGTGTAAATAAACGTTAATAGATGTCAGAAATAAAGAGGTATATATATATCTATATAATACCTTCTTCTTTTCTCTAAAATAGTTTTAGTAAAAAATAAAAAGTTAGCGGGTGGTATGTAGTATTTATATGCTTTAATTGAATGTAAAGGGTGACTGTATCATTAGTAGGGTAATTATAAAACTTTTTGGAAAGGGGATAACTAAATGAGGTCTTTATTATGTATATAAATCTTTAGTTATTTATACTTTTTTAAATGTAAATAAATATATTGTTCATTTTTTTTAAGGCGAATATCATTAGGATGATATATATGTTTTTTGATTTTTTTGAGTAAGGTAAAATAAGGAGTTATTGAACAACTTAAAAAAGGGTGTCATTTTGGAGGTAACAAGTTAGTTAAATTATTAGATAAACTTATGCTTAATAATTTTTTCTGGTACTTGCATTTATTGTTTAAATTAGAAGAATGGCAAATTCATTGACAATTAACCAAAGGAGCAAAAAAAAGTATTTCCCAGATTGCACCATAATTAAATGGTAAACTTGAATTGCGATCTTGGGCATACTATACAAAATATAGTTTTGCTTTCTCAGTATGGGGAGAAAAAGCATATTTTTTTTTATCACAAAATGAGGCATGTAAAGGGTTTTTGACCCGATAGGAACAAAAACCATATACGGTCATTGGGCATAAAAAAGAATGCTCTCAATAATAGTTTACCACTCTTGGGGTTTCGCTTTGGATTGGATAATTTTATTTTTTTGTGCATGGATCGCTTAAAAATTATTATTTTTTTATATATATAACAAATAGCAGGTAAATTTTTCAGAAAATTTATTTTAGCACAAAATTTTATAGATAATTCCTTATTATTTTTTATTTTATATCAAATTTTAATAAAAAATTTATATTACGTATACACGTAGATAAAAATATATTTTTATATAAATATATCAAATGTCAATATACTAAAATTTTATTTTTATAAAATGAAAAAAAATTTTATAAAATAAAACAAAAGTAACAAAAACAAAAAAAATTGTCTTTTGACTATTATTTCTAAAAATCAACATATTATTTCTTTCAAAGTGTCAAATTGCAATTCGTCAAAAATATCAAAACTGATGTATATGAATAAATTAACATTTTTTTAAAAATGTTATTTTTTCTTTTATAGCGTACCCTGAATTTTCAAAAAAAATTTATTCTTTTGAATTTTTCAGAACCTAATTTTTCATAAAAGATACTTCTAGTAACGTGTTTTCAATTTTTCATAGTATTCTCACTTTTAAGCATTTATGTACTACAGGTATAGCTTAATAGATATAATCTTCTAAATTCAAACTTTACACCTTTAAAATACCTACTAGTCAAGGTGCCAGGAATGCTAAACGCATCCAACAATTTAAAATTGAATAAAATCGATCTACCTTAGTTGAAAAAAATTTTTAAGTTTTTATTTAATTTGAGATGTTCAGTTTTGATTGATCAACGTTTTGCCGCCAATAATAATCAAAAAATTTGAAAAAATACAAATTTTTCAAAAATAATGCTTATTGAGTTAAGTTTTGGTACTCCTCTCAGATTTTGGGATTGCTGATCAAGATTCTAAAGTCATATTTTCAAAATTCAAAATGACGGTTTCTTATGATTCTAACCTAATGATAGTAAGTTTAAAGCTTTCTTTGGTCAGGTAAAAAACCTCATTTCAGAATCATGATCACCGACTTGAAAAGCTGATGTAAATCGTATTTAAAATCTTTGGAATAAATTAAATTACCAATTTTGAGGTTAGAAATCTGTCATTTTGAGCCTATAATTTTGAATTTCAAAAATTGAATTTTAAAATCATTCTCAAAGTAAAGATATCCCAAATTTTCGGTCAACCAGCAATATTTTTCAAAAATGTGTATATTTTGCAAGTTTTTTGCTAATTTTGAAGGACATAGCCTAAAAAAATTATTTAAAACTGGAAATTGAATGAAAGCTGCAAAACCATTTTCAGAGACAAAAAAAAACGTAAGATTTACTCAGATAGATCCATTTTACATAAAAAACTTTTTATTTCTATACTAAATTATTTTACCTCAATTTTTCAGTTTTTAATAAACGTATATACCAATATTATAAGAAAATAGTATAAATTATTTGAATAAAAATATTTATGTTAGATTATTTAGAAATATATATATATTTACTATTGAAGATATATATAAAATACGTAAATCATATATTATCTTTAACTTATACAAGTTCACGTATTCTATATATCTAAAAATTTGATTGCCAGTAAATTTTATGAGTATACTATTTTCAAATATAAAACTTATGGTTTATAAGTAAAATTTATATATGATAAAAGTATTATATATATCTACGTATTCAAAAGCACCTCTCAAAGAAATATATATATATATAAATAGAAAAATATATATACTCTAAAGATTAATGATGCAAAAACCACATAATCTGTTTATATATGAACGTACCGATACATAAATATATATATATATATATACTAGATTAGGCATTATTTTAAAAATTTTATACTTTACAGTTAACTGGACTGGAAAAAATGTTTCTCTAATTTCTATTATGATAATGGCAAATTTTTGGTACCTGATACGATATACCAAGATCATGAAAAATTTTGTAAAAGAGGATTTTCAAATTATACCTCAGTATAGTTTGTAATTATACTGTTTACATGAAAACAGTCAAATTATTCAAAAAGTTTCCAAAGTTTTAATAACTTTAAGTTACGTTACTATGTCACTTTGCTTTGAACTAAAAATAGAAACCAGTTTAACACGTATATGCATGTAGTAGTTTTATTATATAAAATATTCTAACATTTTAGATTCGAGCAATCTAACAGATTATTTGAGTTTTTGGCAGATAATTTCATTTTTTATTGGAATTATTTGGCTAAAACCTTACTGCTAATGTGCTTGATTTTTTCACGAATTTTCAAATAAATTCATTTGTAAATTTAAGCTATTCAAGTAATTCAAGAAAAATGAAATGATTATATCACAAAAAAATTGATTATATTACAAAAACCAAAGCAACTATGTGTACTATAAATCGCCAAGGACAGGTAGAGCGAAGCTCAGCAATAATTTTAACATTTTCAATCATTCTAATCACGCTCAGAAGAATTTTCTCGTATAAGGTTAAACTCAAGGTAAAATCTCAACTTACTTTTAGGTGACATATATTACAGTTACCATTTTATAAAGAAATTTTTTGCGTTAATTTAAAAATGAAGCAATAATTTTACTCTGTTTTACATTCACATTTTTTGAGTAAAAAAAAATAATTAAGTAAATTAATTTCCAACAAAAAACAATATTTAATAAATAAAAGAATTTTATATTTAATGAATACAAGATTATTTATTAATGATTATCTAAAAATAAACTAGAATTAAAAAAAAGGTAGTAATAATAATAATAAACTAGCCATCTGTGAACTATTCAATGCAAAAAAAGTATACATTCCTATTTCAATTGAAAATTTACAGGATTTACAGGTTCATTTAAAAAATAAAATGAAAAAAAAAACGTACAATGCTTTTGTGAATTAATACTCGAAAAAAAAAGAGAAGTATTGCATCATGAAAGCATGAAAGATCATTTAAAAAAAAAAAATAATACATTGAAAAAAAAAATGAATGCGGTGGAAACAGTAAAGCAATACGATGTAAAAATAAAAAAAAAAGTTATATATATATAAACATAAAAGATTTTTTTCGCTGAGCTTTCGCGCTTCGGCCACGTTAAGTCCTATAGAGCTTTGAATGGGATTGCATTTCGTGACAAGGAAAATAGACGAAGGCCATAGTTTTCGTCAAGCATATCAACGTATATTGTATAAATGTATTTATGTATATGGAATGATCTGTGTTATTTAGTCAAAATAATGATTTTTTGCAATTTTTTTAAAAACAGTTTACAGTTATTGGTGTCAAATTTGCTACAGTAGCATTTTTATTTAGAGTAATAGGAATTCCATTGACAACATAGGAATTACTTTTTATTGTCAAAGTAAAAAATTTTTCTCTCACTTTAGGACCTCTATCCAATATTTAAAACTTTAACAACATATATTTCGATAATTAAATCTGAAAACTAATAGTCATACGAAGTAAAATAAGTTTTAATATATTTTATAAATCCGTATTAACTACTTTAATTGCCATGTTATAAAATATACTTCCGTAAAAATACTGCCTTAATTAGAAATTATCTCTATAAAAAAAGTTATCAGCAAGGGGAGTTCACTAGAGAAATTCACTTTACTTTACTTCACTTCACTTCACTACCTTTGGGGCATCAAAATACATCAATTGGTTATGAACGAGTTTATCATGTTGAAAAAATATTCCGTCTTTGCAACCTTAATGCCATAAGCCTGTTGGGCCTAAAAACACAGAGTTCAATGTTCTAAAACAGGATTTTTTTGTCATTTTCACTGGAACACTACAATCTCGCAAGTTATAACCAAAATACTTCTGGTTTGCCTCGCTTTTTTAGTGTAAGAGTCACTTTTCAAGTCCCGTAAACAGCAATTTTTTATAGCCAGTTAACCAAATGGTTATTTTTGGTCCATAATGACCAATTTTCAAATTGCTGCCAAAATTATAATTTTTGACGAAATTGGATTTTATACGTCTCAGAAATTTCTCAGAAAGCTTCGAGTTTCCAAAAATATTTTACTCGACGCTTTTCAATTATTTGTTAAGCAGGTATGATAATACAAAGTCACAGTCCTAAATTCAAAATTTTTTAAAAAATTTAATTTTTATAACTTTGTAGAGGCATTTTTTAGAAACGACTCAAGGAAATGAGACAAATAAAATATTTTTAGAAACTTGGAGCTCATACAAAATTTTTAAGACCTTTAAAACCCATTTTTGTTAAAATTTTGGCAGCAATTTAAAAATTGGTATTTTAGGAATGGGAATTTGTTTTATTGCTAGAGCAATGAGATATTGTAAATTATGGAGCCAAAAATGTGATGGGGTAGCAGCACTCTAAGTGAAAATTACCAAAAAATCCTATTTTATAACATTGAACCATCATAGATCCCTGTGTTTATAGGGCCATAAACGAAGGGTGGTGAAGAATATTTTCCAAAACTATAAACTCATTCATAACCATTTATTGTAATTTGGTATTCCACAGGTATTAAACTTCCCTTATGAGAAAAAAAATTTTTTTTTCAAAATTAACCGGAATGACCCATATAAACACAATTTATACAATGCCCAAAAGAATTAAAACCGATTTTCTTTGTTGTCATAGAACTTACAATTTAAGATATTGCATTAGTATGTGAACGTGAGTGATTTGCAAAATAAAAAAAAAATAATTTTTCAAAAATATTTTAATTTTTAAATCAAATAAATTAAATTCTCAAAAAATAAAATAAAATTTTTTATGAATTAATAAATTTTTTATAAATAAAGTACACATAAATTTTTCACTTATCAATAATAAAGAACTTATTTACTTGGATACTAATAAAACAAGATACATAAGTAAAAAAAAAAAGATAATAAAATTTATTACAAAAAAAAAACATGAAAAACAGAGCTTTTAAAGTTGTAAACATAGTGATCATAAAAAATATGAGTGAATTTTAATACTTTTATTGAGTATATTTTATAAGGTACAACAAACATAAATGTACTCTAGTACTACCTGTACATTACTAAAACTTACTTTTTTTTTTTACAATGTCCATTAAATACAAGAAAGAAAGAAAAAAAAAACAACAAAATAATAATTTTATACGATCATTTTATATTAATGTATACAAACGAGAGATTACAATTTTTTTTAAGAAGGCAAAAAAAAAAAGCTTTTTATATATTTATGCATAGAATATAAAGAATTTAATTTACATATATTTTTTTTTATATATATACTTTTAAATTTAATAATATCTATTTAAAAAAAATTTTTATATTAAGTAAATTTAACGTAAAATACATAAATTGCACTGTAGGATTAGTTGAGATGAATTTTTATGATAAAATTATGTGAGTTTTTATGACGGATTTTTGAATTTTTTAACATAAAAATTACGGATGCTTATATTGTTTTTTGTTGTTATAAATTTCTATATTTAAATAAGAAAGCTTCTTATGCTGCGAAGAGTTTTTAGAAATAAATCTGAATGAACTTCTTGAAGGTGTCTTTTGAGACAACGCTTTTTCCGGGTTGATTATGAGTCTAAGGTAGTGATAGGACTTATCTGACAGTGCGAAGATAGTTAATTGATCTTTAAATCAGGGAGAAATTTTGAAAGTGTAACAATGAAAATTGAGTCATCAAAGAAAGTATTTTATTTGTTAGCGGCCAGAAAGGATTATTTCCTGGTCACAGCGCCTGTGGCAAAAACTGGTTTTCTTGCCACTGATAAAGAAAATTCGTATACGAGTCTTGTTCGTAAAACACTTTTTACCACTCTTGGCTTTGCCTTAGATAGTCATTTACGTGCGATTTAAACTATACATTACTTTTCTGAACACGGACTCAAAAATTGAAAAAGTAAATTGTAAGGACTATTCAAGGGAACAAAAATCTTAAAACCATGTTCATCAACATAATTGTAGTACCAAGGATACTATTTTAGTGTAACTAGGGAGGAGCATCGCATCGGGGACCATAACAGGTAAAAACGCTAGAGTTTTTAAGTTCATTTTGGTAGACTAATAGGGGGGCTAGATTATATAAATTCAGGGCTAAAAATAAAAAAATGTCTATACTAATGCTTAAAAATAAATATTCAAAATGCAAAAAAGTCAAATTATAAAAAAAAAATAAATCAATGTGATTAAAATTACGTGATAAAAAATTAACAGAAAAAACAAGTAACTAAAAAAAAAACAAGCAGATCATTCTGTAAAAGATACAATCGTGTAAATACAAAAATGATTTGGAAAATGTAATGAAAAACAAGAGCAAGTACCAGATATAAACACAGTCAAGTTGATTTATTTTCCCTACATTGTGACAATGAGATGTTATCGGATGTAACGGCCTTCTGTCTCGTATAACTTAACGCATGCTATTACCTAGCTATGTTTAAATATTTATCGACTTCGCGTTATACATTTTAACAACTTCACTATACACATACTATACTATATATATAATATATTATAACAGTTTGTTCTGTTTCCTCTTTTCAACAGTTTAGATTCATGAGATTTTTTTTTAATTTTATACAATTTTAAATAGTTTGTTATTGATATCATAAAAGATAATTGATGATATTTTAAATATTTTTAAATAAATTTAAATTCTTTTTATTTAGTGTATTTTTGGATAAAATTTATTGTTTTATGTTGCATAATAAAATGAAACCGCTAAATGACTTTATATTTACTGGAAAACAGAATTTATTCGAATAAATCACTAGAATATCGGTCAAATATTTATTATCATTGATACGAAAATATATGGCTGTGTTTTTTAACTTTTTGCTTTTTTGATTCCTGCGTACCTGATAAGAACTGCTGCTATTATCAATAAACGATTGCAGTTTTCATCTTATTTAAAATCTGGCTAATATGTTTGAATTTCTGTCTGATTGTAAATAAATTATTTCTAGCTATTGAGTCTACTTATTGTTAGTTACTTAGTTAGCCCCAAAACTTAAGCCAAAACAAAATTGAAATTACTGAAATTTATGAACTCAAAAGATTGAATAAAAAAAGTATAATAACTTTTCTCCCCTTTTTACCCAAATAACAAAAACATAAAAAAACGAATCCATATAATACTACAATAAAAATTCATAATTCAAAAATTTTTTATTTATAAATGTTTTTATATACAAATTTTCTATGATGTAAATTAACACCTTTCAAGAATATATTATAAAAGTTAAGTATAATATTTTAATATTCTACATAATGCTTGTAAATATTTTTTATTTTTTTATTCTTCTTAGCCACAGACATTAAAAGAATAAAAAAAAAACTTAAGATAGTCATTAAGAAGAGAAAATCTTCTTAAGAGTTTGTCCTTGATCTCTTGTTAAAAAAAAATAAGTAAGTAAAGAAAAACTTTTTTTTTTTTTTTTGTTGTGTAAGGTGTATGAAAAAAAAAGATTTTTACATAAGAAAAAAAAAAAGTTAAAAACGTTTTAATATTAAGAATCTAGAAGTATTTTCATGTTATAAAAGTTAAAAATAAAAAATTAAGCCAAAAAAAAAAATTGTAAATAAAGAAAAAAAATGCGAAAAATCGTGTCATAAAAAGAAAAATATACAAATTTTAGTAAGTAAGTTTTCATTACTTTATATAATTTATTCGACCTACTTTACTAAACAACTTTTAAAGTAAATCTTATTCGGATACCACCACGACAAAAAAATTGCACACAAAATAAATAGAAACAGGATTTTTTTTAATGATTGCAATGAACAAATGACAAAACATTGTCATTTAATAGTTAACTTATATTTTATAAAATTTAATTTAAAATAAGAGAAAAATTTTAGGTTTGAATAATAAAAAAATAAACAATACGTTCAACCTTTTTACGCTGAGACACCATAACACTTAGTTCTGATTATATAAAAGTCAGAGATAGAAATAAAAAATATATCTAAACTAACTTAAGCGCAACTAAGCAGGTTTTAACGTAGAGGTAAAGCCGTAACTAGAAATTAGAATACCTCAAAAATTGCTTATCAAAATAATTTATATTCTGATAAAAACTAAAATGAATATTTGAGGGGTTCCTAACCAAATGGGCTTAAGATAAACTGAAGGGGCTAAAACTAGCTGAGAGTACTTATTTTTAGTTGTACTTTTGGAAAGAAATAATTTTATCCGATTTCTGCAATTTACCTAAACTTAACCCTCTGAGATTTTAGCCATCTGGGTATCTGGCTCCCCGGATTTTGATCCCCTAGGATTTTAAATCCACTCGTGGTTTTGGCCTTCTGGGATTTTGGGCACCTGGGATTTATCTGTTATTTATATTGGGGGCTTTGCCCCCTCGACCTTCAGTAATGTAGCTTATAATAGGAGTAGATGCGAGTACACCATTAAAAATTAAGTGGTTTACTGGTTTTTCACAAAAATATTTAAAATATTTAACTTATAAAAATTGAATTTTTGTTAAAATTAAATTTTTATGTTACAAAAAATTGTTTGACGGGCACTAGTTAAAAAAAATATATGAATATAGTTTTAAAATTGAAACTACTAATTAATAAATAAATTAAAATAATGTACTAATAAACATTTATCATTAATAAATAATATTTCGAAAAGTTTTTTCAGCGTAAATAAATACAATATTTTCAATGTAAACAAATGCATAATATTATAAATTACCTAATATTTACCTAATGTATGATATTATTTACAATCTAATACTATAATATACTTTAATACTATATTACAATATACTCTCAATTATCCCTTCTTTTTTCATTTAAAATCCTGGGTGGTCATAATTCCAGGAAGCCAAAACCCCAGTTCGTCCAAATTCGAGGGGGCAAAATCTACACACCATTTCTGCTACCCTTCAATTCAACATGGGCCTCGTTGGGGTAAACTCCCTCATTTACAAAAAAAGAAACAATATTTAATTTTTCAAATAATTCACTTTTTATCCAACTAGATAAAAATTAAAAATGATTACCAAACGATAAGTGTCTTAGAACAAAGGATGTTATTTATTTAAATGCTTGATCACGTGATTTTAAAAACTTCACACGCAATCAAAAGAAAAAGTCTCTTATTGTGAATCTTAAAGGGGTTGATTAAAAATTTTACATACCATTTTAAACATATTTCGTGTGACGACGTATTATAGTTTAAGAAAATTTATAATATGTGATATTTATCATAAAATAATCACATAGCATAAAAAAGAAAGTTGAAAGACCTATTTGTTATCATTATATTATTCCCCTCCACTCACACATTTTTTTTTTTAATCATTAGTCGATTATAATAATAACATAAGTTTTTTTTTTTTTCATCAAGATTTGAGAAAACAAAAAGTATTTTTTTGTTTTAAGTAAAATAGTTTTGTTTTTTTGCTTTTCTTTTATTTATAAGTTTTTTTTTTTAACTTTTCAACTTTACTTTTTTTTTTATCATAACCACCTTTTAGTTACATATATGAAAAAAATATTTTTTTAGTTACCAAAGTATAAGTATTAAAAACAGTTTTAGTATTTTTCAGTTTTTTTTTTATTTATTGATAAAAAAATAAGTTAAGTAAAAAGTTTTAAGTAAAAATGCAAAAAGTAAAAATGTGCTTTACGTGAATTAGATGCAAAAAATGCATTTATTATTATCATATTTTTTTTGCATTTTTATAAGTTTCTTATCATAAATTTTAGAATGATTCAACTTTTTTTATTTCTAAAAAAACTTTTAAGATAAATAAATTAATTTTAAACTACGACATTTTTGCAATTTTTTGTTAATCATTTACTAAAAAACTGAAGAAAAAAAGAGATGCAAAAAACTGGTTAATAAATCAGAAATCAATATTAAGGGTGAATAATGAATACAAGACAAAAAGCAGCGTAACATTAATTGCTACACAAAAACTTTTAGAAAGATTTATTAAAGAGCGTTGGTCGCGTTATCGACTTGTGCTTCTCATATAACAACTGAGAGATAAGCTTTCACGTCATATTATGCATCAAGAGTGTAAGGTTTCGATACCTGTTTGATCATAATCCCGAGTTTTAAATAATTAAACAAATATCTTCGTATTATTCTTAACTCGAATACAAAATGTGTTCCTAACAAGGCCTAAACCGAGCATTTTTTTAACGAAATTTCTATTTTATTTTTATGAGTTTAGAAATTCAGTAAAGTAAATATTCACCAACTGCACTGTAACTTTCTTAGATTTACAAAAAAAATAGAATTTTTTCGAAAAATTAGTAAATTTTCAAAAAATTTTGTAAATTTCAATCAAAATCGTAAATTTACTAAATTTAGTATATTATCAAAAAATTCGAGAATTCTCGATTTTTTTGTGAATTTACGAAAAAAGTTGTAAATTCACAATTATTTTTCATAAATTTACAACTATTTTTTGAAAATTTTCGAGAAAAAAATTGTAAATTATCAATTTTTCTTGCGAATTCACAAAAAAAAAAATCGAGAATACTCGAATTTTTCGTTAGTATACTAAATTTAGTAAATTTACGATTTTTTTCGAATATTTACAAATTTTTTCGAAAATGTTCTAATTTTTTTGTTAATATAAGAAAGTTACTTTTACAGTGTGGGGGTTTTATTGAATACCAAAGAGATATCTATTAGTGAGCATTGAGCAAATGTAAAAGTGGGTGCGTTGTCATAAATTTGAAGGTATATAAGGAGAGCGTATACTTTCTTAAACTTCTATGTAGATTATTCAGTAAATTTTTACTGACGCACACTTATTGAATATTTACTATACCGTAGTGAACCTCCCTTAGTTGCCAACGAGTAAGAGACAAGTCACGCCGACCCATGAATTTTATCTAGACACTTGATCTAGATCTATTACTAATTAAAATTTTTTATTTCACATCAAAATATGCTCAACTACGAATAATTAATCCTCATAAATGCAAAGCGTAAATAATATCTTAATTGTTTTCTGCCTTCCCTTACACTGACTTATACTACTAGTTCATCAAACGCTTCAGTATATTATACATCAATATTTGATTAACAGCGTAAAATTTTATTAATAAATCACGATACGAGTATATTATCATGCACACCTACAAAACGTAATATTATCTAATAAAAAATTATAATTTTATAATCATCTTAAGTCAATACCGAAAATATAAGTACAAACAAAAAACGTTAATTTTGTTTTAATTTTATAAATCTTAAAATATTTAAATTCTAGTTACTTTATATATTTTCTTGTTTAATTTAACCAAGATATAATTTTAAATTATTTATTTTAATCTTAGATGTTCTTCTTTAAAACAAGTTTTTTTTTTATGTACATAAAATTTTTTTTTAATGAAAATTTTATTTAAAGAATAAATAATAATTTTTATTTTAATTTGATTGTTAAATAAAGTTAGAGAGATAGATAATTTTTATTATTAATGTTGTATTTACATAAGTTTTTTTTATTGTCTTTTAATCTTGTTAAAATATTATAAATATTTTATTTTTATGCTTATTTTAATATTAATTAAATTTTTTTTTACAATTATTTTGGAGTTTAATTAAAAATTATTCGACTGTCATGTTTTTAAATTAATTTTGTTAAAACGTTTTAATTAAATTTATTTTGTTTGAGCATAGCTATTGTTTGTTTATTTTTTTTATCATTTTTTTTTGTAATTATTATAAAAAGTTATTTACAGAATGTTTTTTGCTTATATTTTTTTTGCACTTTTTGAACCAAAATAACATTTAAAATTTAACTCTTCTAGTCTTATTTCTCTGCTGCAGACTTCAATTCTTATCATATTGGTCTGAAATTAATTTTTTTCCCATCACGCGAATAAATGAAAATCTTATCACAAATTTTGATTGCTCAGTAAACTTTGAAAACCATATAAATTTTTGTAACTTTTCAACATTTAGGTTGAATTAATCAATTAAAATAAAACTTGTATAATGAAAAAACCTAAAACCCAAAATAAACTGATTTGTTTGATAGTTTTCTTAAAAGCTTCTTCATAACAACTTGAATTTTTTGGAGCAAGGTAGAGCTTCGCTCTATTCTATAAAATTTCCATTTTCTTTTTTTTATGCTACATGACTATATGTTATATCGATCTATCTTTAAACATTTAATAAAGTAATTAGTTGGCTAAATAAAGATAATGTTTATTCATTATTGTTCATTATTTATTAAAACAATAGAAATATATGTGTTAGGGACAAAGTCTGAACTTGTGTAATCAATTA
Source organism: Anagrus nilaparvatae (assembly GCA_022575985.1). Taxonomy (NCBI): domain Eukaryota; kingdom Metazoa; phylum Arthropoda; class Insecta; order Hymenoptera; family Mymaridae; genus Anagrus; species Anagrus nilaparvatae. The sequence continues at coordinate 384,417 of JAKSXM010000181.1, read as the reverse complement.
ATTTTAAAAACATTTATTAAAATCATGAACTTTCAAGCCTATTACTGAAAAATTCTCATAGAATTAAAAAAAATTATTTTATGTTTTGCTACTTAAAAATTTTCTGTGAAAGATACACGAAATCTTTAATACCTTACTAGAAGGATGTTTTTAAAGCTTATATGTATATTTCTTTAAAATTTTCTAAACAAATTCAGAAGTATCGGAAAATTTTTATCGGGTAAAACTCGGACAGATTGAGATCTAAGAAACTAAGATTTGCTGGAAGCTTATATTTATCGAAGTGTGAAGCCTTCGTAAAACTAAGGATAATTTTTGTGTGGTCGCCCTGGCAGGTAGTGACCATTTCATGAATGTTGCCTAATATATTGCAGAATTAAAAAAAAAATTAACAGTTTCATTCATAAACTGACTTTAAATTAATAGAACCAAGAGTTTTACTATCATGATGCATGACATCCCAAATCAAGACACATTCACAAAAAATATCCCTTCATTCTTCTTTCTTATAGTACCAGAATTATCAATATAGTACAATATAATACAATATAGTATATCAATTATCAATTATCCTTATAGTACCATTATCCTACAAATACCTGCTCAGCAAATTATATCATTCAAGTTTTTATACATAAGTTAATATCCATAAAATATATTTTCTTATCTAAAATCTACTAATTCGCCATCCTACTATTTTCATCAATATATTATTTTGTCCATCCCTCCCTTACTTCCATCTTAAACATTTATTTGTGTACCTACACATCAATGATATAAGTTGGTGATACCAGACATTCTTGCGAACAAAAATTTTTTTTAATTTACACTATTGAATTGCGTTAATTAAATATTCATGCAAATACTAAAATTATACACTTAACCCTTTACTGACATATATATATTACGCATGGTACAGAGTATTCAAGTACGCTATAATAACATATGCCTACGAGAGTGCTTTAGATTATAAAAGTAGAAAATGTGTCATAAGTTATAAATTAAATTTTTATGCGTTGAATGTAAATTCTATTAATTCTTTATAACAATTTCCTCGAAATAAAAAGTTTTTCACTGCTATTTTAAAAGATTAAGCTTAAAGGATTAAGTTAAATATTAAGTCTTTAGATAATACCTATCTATTGTTGCATCCAAAGTTTATTTATTTCCAGTGAAATCTTTTAAAAATAATGTTTTTTTATGCACTTAAATAATAAAAAATTAACTTTAAAATTTAAGTAGTTGCTTGAAAATTCAAGTATCAAAATTTCACAGTGTAGACTTTGAAATACCAAATTTATGTTTCAGAGACTTACAATCAGTTTCTTAATTCTACTATTTTCTCTATCTCTTCAAATTTTTCATAACCACCTCTTTCTCTTCCATTACTTTAACAACATTTTCCAAGTCTTTTTATTCAAAAAAGAGTGTTTCATTATATTTCTCCAAGTAAAAAACCCATCTTTATTATGTATTCAATGCATTTTGCACGAGATTTTTAAATTACTTCACTTCATAATTTCATTAGTTTTTTTTTTACTTTTATTTCTTTCATGTACATTTCCTTCTAAATACTTTTTCTTATTATACTCCATTACAAATATTTTCTACATGCTTAAATATTTTTGCATATTCATTACTTCATAACCGTTTCATCATTTTTTTTTTTAAACTTTATTTGTCTAATGTTTTATTTCTTTGTTTTTTTTTTTAGTTTTTCTTTCGTCATAATACTTTTCTTTTATTCTTTTATATTTTTACAATAATTTTTTATTTTTTATAGTGGAAAGATTTTTTATCTGAAAATATGTACATAAAAAGATTTATATCGGAAATTGCGACTTAAAAATTTTTTTTTAACAAGGGGAGAGTATGAGTTGGTTAAAAAATTACCCTTTTAAATCTCATTAATCCTATGATAATAATAATCTCAAAACATACTACTTGCATCTAAAACTAGTTGTTAATTATTTGACGTTAACAGATAAATTTGTGTAAAGTTCATATAATTATAATAATATTAATATCAAAATTTTGCACAAACCAGTTTATGCATACTTTGAAATGTATCGTGCCTCGGTAGCTCTTTGGATAGGACGTCGGACTTCGGACTTGAAGGTTCGTGGTTCGGTTCCAGGCTATAACAGCATTAAGTTTTTTTCTTCGGGAAAAATTTTTAATGTTGTTCTACCGTGGGTTCTAGGACTGAGGCAATCGCAAAAAAAAAATAAAAAGTCGCGTACCTCCTGGACCATAGGTTCAGCGCTCACACTAACTACACTAGCTCTCAAACATTATACAATAACACTTCACTAGCAATTGATAAAAATTTATAAAGGATGGAGGTTAAAAAAATACCAAATACTTTAAGATGTACACAAAATTATACCACTCAAAATTCAAAATTTCAAACTTGAAACGTAAGATATACATATAAATAAATTTAAATAAAAATTTTAATAGCATTAATAAAATCCCTTAGTCATACATAAAAGCAAAAAAAAAAGTTTAATATGTATAAATAACATATACAATATCATTTTATAGTTAAAGTGATGCATAACTTTAAGTATATATATATATATATATATGCATATATGCAAAACAATTCGATCAATATATAGTTTGGCTTAAAATTTAACTTGGAACAAACTAAAAGCAACTCAGCTCCTATGTTATCTAAACGACAGGTGTGTCAAAGTGCACTGTCAGAGACGAAGTGTGTCCAAACATATATAAATATATATTCATAATATATAAGTGAATGTATATATATGTATGTATTATTGTTTGTACTAAAGTCACATATTAAATGACATATTGATAGAAAAAATTCCTATTGATATATATTTAAATATTAATGTCTTTTGAAGAAAAAAATTTCAAGTTTTATATATATATATATATATATATATATATATATAACATTTTTTTAGGAAAAGATTATGCGTATTTTTTAGAATTTATATATGTCTGCGAGAGAAATAACGTTTTTCAAGATATCAGAGTTAAAAACGACAGTTCTTTTAACTTATTGAAAAGCAACAAGTTTTATAAAAAAAAAAAAATAAGAATTTCTTGAACTTTATTTTTATTTTATGTATATATATTTTTTAAGTATTTATATATATACGGAGCATTCTTTGTCAACAAAGCCCCCCCCCTCTACAGTAAAATATTAAAGATAAAAAGATAATTGTTAATTTCAGTAGAAGCTTTCTGAATTATTTGTTCATATGTTTTACGTATTAGGTGGCCCTAAAAAGGGCCGGAGGTTTTTTTTTGCATTTGTTGCGTGGCTTCAACCACACGTTCCAAAATCAATAAATTCACAAGCATACAACAAATTAAATCACCAAGGTCACAAATACACATACATACACAAACATGCAAAAGAGAAATCAAAAACTTACAAACATGCGAGCACCTAGTGCTCAGGTGACTTCTCCTGGCCAGGAATATCAATGTCCACCTCTTCAAGCCTACGAGCTCGGAAAATTGCACCAAGCGATTCAATCAATCACAGCTTACGAGCTGCTTCAATGAGGATTTAACGTCCGAAAGCCATGGACTCCTCCAAGTGCACCAAGCACATCAGCAACAATCAAACCAGCAAACAATCTCATCCACAGCTTAGCGAAGGCGTCAAGGTAGCCGCGTGCGTGAAGGCTGAAGTCAAAACAGCAAATGCTGCTTTGGCTAGATTCGCGGTTACATTTATAGGCCTTCGCTGACTTCGAGCTCGTTCACTGATTGGAGCGCGCGCGACAAATACGTTACAAAGTTTACGATGTAAAATTATAAGACGTGGCAAGGGAGGATTTTACCAATCGGCCCTTTTCAGGGCCACGTTTCTTAAACGAAAAATATAAGTACTCGACGTTGTAAAGGAGCAATATTCATAAGTCTTGTAAAGCAAGACTGCGCGCGACAAAGCCCGTGGCAAGGCTGTCAAAAAGCACAGGAAGGCCAGAGGCCCGCGGAAAAGTGCCAAGCAAAGACTTCGTTTTATCACGGATATTTATTTTTAATGCCTAAAAATAACAATAATAGTCAGCTTAAAATTTTCGTTGAAGATTCTAATTTTTAATTCCGTGTGGTGTTTTTTTGAAAATTGAGCACTAGTGGGTGCTTTGATCAGCGCTTTAGCCAGTAACAAAAAAAAAAGAAGAACCTTCAATTAAATGTTTGGGCTTGATTCTTTTTTTAATTTTAAGATGGTATCTATTCATCTGGCCAAAAATAAAGATTTTTTTTCTTTTGTAAAAATTTCTAAAAACTGAACCCTGTTCATCAAAAATAGTTCAAATAAATTGAAAATATTGAAAACATATAATTTTTTAAAGATAAACAGAGCATGCTAAGAAATATATTTAGGGGACAAAAAATACTTGGAATTAACTGAAAAATGGTGTTTTTTTTTAGTTCTAGTGGAAAATTATTGAATCAGGCAAAACAAACTTCATAAGACTAAATCACATCCAATTTGTGATACAAAATCTGAATAAAAAATCTTAGGCAGCTCATAGAAAATCTCAAAATTATTAATTAAACCAGTTTTTTAAAATAAATTTTTTACATATTAAATTTTTATTTAGTTAGAGTTTTAAATGAAATAAAATTAATTCTTATTCTATTTTTTTTATTTATATTTTTCATAGCACTCTTAAATTTTACACAAAAGACTTTACACTATTTTATAAAAATAAACAAAACTTATTTTTTATTTATTAAAATTTGCAGACGCCAGAATGAATTTTTAATAAGTATCATTAAATCAGAAAATAAAAGTTATTTTAAAATAGCAAAGTGCTTTACTTTTTTAATCTTTGAAATTAATTAATTAATTAAAATAGGTGATATAGTTTAATCCAACCTATATATTTCTATACAAAAATTCCAAGTTAATAAACAGCTGATTCAACCTAGCTTTGACCTAGCTTCACCTGCGTTAAATAATCTTCCGTCTTAAAAAACAAGGTTGATGCCAGAAATGTTCGTTTCGCAGTATTTACCTTCGCGATTAAGTTACGTCTACCACGCATAGCTTAACATTACCGTACATTTTTTATAGATAAGGTTGGGACCTAAAAATTTGTAATCGGCGTATCGAAAAACTTACTCTTGACATATATGTAGCCTTGCGCAAATATTATAAATAAAGCATACATTTAACATATATGGCTTCTAAAAAACTAACTTTTAGGGGGGATTCAAGGTAAGAGTGGAGTTTTAAAAAGTCAAAAAAGTATAAACAACTCATAGAATTCTCTATTTCATTTTTAAATGATCGCTTTAAGAATTAGTCTACTTAAAGCTCAGTAAATAAGAGTTTACTATACGCCAGTGAGAGTTCCACTAAATAATTCACATTGAAAATCTCATAAGGGGAGTACTTTGCTTAGATACCTTTGAATTTATAACAGTGTACGCTTTAAATATTTTATACTTCCGAAATGCTCACTTTTGTCAAGATCTCTCTGGTGCATACTTAACGCACAATTGGTACGAATTAACTGTATTCTGAATGGATCACTACTCGTATCGTTTTGTTAGAGCTCTAGAAATTTATATTTTACTGTTTTTCACATACTCTAATTTTAACCAATATGATTTACAATGTTTTTTACTGCCGCACCCTTTATATTTTTATTTAAAATATTTTTGTGGCTATTCAGAATATTTATCATATAGTTTACGAAAAAAGAAATTCTTAACTCTTTTGTTTACAAAAATGGTCTTCGAAAAAACAAAACAAAAAAATTAACAAAACGAAAAAATGTTAAAATTTTAATGAATTTTTTGTACGTCTGGGCATAAAAAAGGGGAAATCTTCTTCAGTATATACATGCCTACACTGTAAAAAGTAACTTTCTTAGATTTACAAAAAAAATAGAATTTTTTCAAAAAATTAGTGAATTTTCAAAAAAATGTGTAAATTCGAATAAAAATGAAAAAAATGTAAATTTTAATATTCGATAAAAATCGTAAATTTACTAAATTTAGCATATTATCGAAAAATTCGAGAATTCTGGTTTTTTTTTTGTGATTTTACGAAAAAAGTTGTAAATTCACAACTACTTCGGAAATTTACAACTATTTTTTGTAAATTTTTGAAAAAAATTGTAAATTATCTATTTTTCTTATGAATTCACAAAAAAAAATCGAGAATACAATAAAATTACGAATTTTTTGTTCATATACTAAATTTAGTAAATACACGATTTTTTTCGAATATTTACAAAATTTTTTGAGAATTTACTAATTTTTCGAAAATGTTCTAATTTTTTTGTTAATATAAGAAAGTTACTTTTTACAGTGTAGATAACCCAAAAGTATCATAGGTGAAAAACTTTAGATACTAGCCTATAAATTATGCAAGTTATCACACTAGTGTCAACAAAACGTTTACGCCTTTGACAATTAATTTACTCATTATTTTGCCATACTTTGCTGCTCCACAGGAGTTGACTTGAGTTTATTACTTGTAGAATGCTACAAGTATATGATTGCTAATATTAATATAATAATTAAATAAAGTTAGCCTATTTGAAGTAGCAGTGCCTGTTGTGCATAAAAAGCACTATTTTTCTTTTGAATAAACAAAGATTATTTTTAGAATTAAAGTTCTTTGGTTATAAACATAAAAAATGTTTAATTTGAGGGATACTACCAAAAAGCCAAGTAATTAAAGTAGGGTGGAGGGTTGAAAATGTCACTAACGAGGAGGAGAATAAATGGGTTTTAGAATAATTTTGATAAGAGAATTAAAAAAATCATGATTTAGGGACTTAAAACATTTTAATTTAGAAACTTGTAATATTTTGGGCCTAGGAACATAGAATAATTTTTATTTAGAGATTTAGAGTAATTTTAGTTTTTAGAATAATTTCTATTTACATTTGGGATATATATATTTAGGGTTCTGTATGTTTGTAATAATCTGTTTATCAATAAAAATGAATCGCATATACATGCAAATTAAATTTTCATATCAAAATCATCACACACAAGGCATGCATTTCATAAAATTTCACCGATGATGGCAAACTTTTCAATTCCATGAATGAATTTTCTATACTTTAGTCCTTGTATATAAACATCTTAATGCCGCAATATTACCCACTTGTTGTATGAATGAAACTTCAAAAATACGTATAACGAATTTTTGCATATCAAAAAAAACTTTAAAATGAAATTTATTGATTGTATGGTAATATTTTGACATACTCCTCTTAGTTGAATTTTACTTTTTTATATTCTATATGTATTTGACCTAAACGAATCCCGTGAGAGTTTATTTGTTAAAAAAAGATAGAATTTTACTAAATGACTTTTTGCAGATTTGAGGTTTGTAAAAAAGAATAATTTAAAATAAAATATGCATTTTTTCTTTTTTTCAATAAAACAAATAAATATTTTAATAATTAATTTAATAACTTAAACAAAAGATTTAGGAATAAATAAAAATTATAAGCATTTTTTTTCAATTAAAATATTGAGCAAACAATGAGTTCAGATTTTTAGGTATTACTAATATAATTATTACAATGTAAAAATTTAACAACAGTAATAATTTTTGTTCCTAGAAATAAACAAAAGATACTAAGTTTATTTGTTTAAATTTAAAACAACAACAAAATAGACATTTAAATCAGTTAAATAAAACATCATATTGATAATGTCTGACTTAATTTTGACTTGTATCACTTAAAAAACATTTTAACAATTGATAGTTTAGAAAATTATGCCATAAAGTACTAATAATTTTTTCCTTGTTTTTACTTATAATATTTAAAGGTTTCTTTGCATGATTATTCACTTTATAATTTACTCATATGTGTGAAAATAAAAAAATTCACATTCACACATTAAAAAGTCAACTTATTCTCTTATTGTTTCTTTCTTGATGACTTTAAGTTAAAGTTAAATACATGCACATTTTTTAAATATACGCAAATAAGTATTTTTATGTGCTTAGAAATTTAATTTGTTAAGGTATTTCAAAAAAAAAAAAATTTGAGATAAAATTTTTCTCGCAAGTAAAATGATTTTTAAAGATTATATAAGGATAATCTGAATTTAATATAATGAAGTGTTTAGGGTATTTTATAACTTTTATTTTAAGAAATGAGTTACAATCGTAATCATATTTTGTAATCAATTTTTAGATAATAATAGGTCCTTGAAATTTTTCAACGAATTAAGGTTTTGCTACCAATTATAGAAATTAGATTATGGTTTTTGGGTAGGAAGCAAAAATAATGCAGCTGATTATTTAGAGCAAATAGAGCATTTCAGATAACAACAATTATCAACTATGTGTTCGATTTCAGCGATACAAATAATATAAGTTACCGATAAAAATCTTGAGTACCCTCTATACATAACCTCAAAATTTGTGGGCGATCGGATGATTTTCGGTACAAACGGGTTCATATGCGTAAAGAGAAAAATTCGTTGGACAATTTTATGGATCATTTTATAATTTCTAAGTATAGCCACCAAGAAATAGAAAAAGCACTAAAAAATTAAATAAATTTTTTATGAGCCCATGCATTTGATGGTCATTTTTAACATAAAAAAATAATTTTTGCAACCTTTTTTTTCAATCAATTGCATTAAATTTCATTTGTTGTGACTCATCAAAAATCCAAGCAACTTTTTAAAATAACTGCCAGGCTCATATATAAAATATATATATTGAATTTTATACAAATACTTTTACTAAATAAATTAAAAAAATTGACGTGAGATATTTTCGTAACTCATTTTTTTTTTTATTATAATGAACAACTGTATGAGCTTTTCAGGAGTTTATAATTTATGCAAATAGTAATATAAAATATTCAGATGAAAAAACAAAAAAAAAAGAATAAATTTAATATTCAAAATACTTTTTACTTTTACTTTTAAGTGTGTAATTTCATATATACTCAACTATTCTTTTATAATAAATAAACTTCTAAATTTTTGCACGTATTTAGTATAATAATAATAATAAAAAGTAACATAACCTATAAGAAAAACGTATTTCACGTTCAAATAAAAGAAAACTACTTAGCCTTTATATATATGTATTTAAACTTAATATGTTTAATTAAAAAAATTTTGTTATATATATAGATTAAACATGTTTAATTAGAAAAATTCTTTTAAAAAGAACTTTTATTTTAAGTAGTTGAAATAATTAAACTAATTTATATTCTGTAAAAATAAATTTCAATTTATATATATAGGAAATTTTAAATTCATTAATTTACAGCTTAGAATTTATATTTCAGATAGAATTTCAATTGAGAAGATTAAAATTTTACTTATACTATGGTTTTATACAGGCTTAAATCCTTTCACAAAATATATTAGTTTTTAAATCTATAAAATATTAAAAATTTATTTTTTTACTAGAAAATTACTGTATTGAAAGAAATTTTAATTGTTGAAAAGAAATGAAAGTAAAATTTTTTTGTATTAAAAGTTTGTTTATTTTTTAAAATGACTTTTTTATTAATAAAAGTTACACTGTTATACAATTCAAATGAAATTCAAGTAGTGCAAAAATATGATACTTTGAAGAATTATGAAAAAGTGTCTATTCTTTTGTTCATTCTTTACCAAATTAGTGATTAAAATTCAACTAGTTAAAAAAATTTTTTAAATAAACTTTCAAGCACAGCTTAATATAAAAATTTTAATAATTTATATATAAATATTCATTAAACATATTTGAATTTTAAATTTCAACTTGAAGATTAAAAATTAAAAAAATAAATATTATAAATCACTGAGAAAATAAAAAAGGAGGTAATTAATTATAATTCTTCTTATCTTTAAAAAAAAAGAAAAATAAAAAAAAAACACAAAGAAGATTTTATATAGTTTAGTTAATTAATTATATTTAAGTAAACTCACCAACAATCAACTGTGAATCAACGATGAAAATCTCCATACCGGTAAGTAATATGAATAAAATTAAAACCCGGCAAACAGCGCACTTGACACCTCGTAAAAAGCTTATAAACATCAACATTTTTTTTTATTATATTTTTTTTTCTTCATGCTGTATTTAACTCCACACTAATTTTTATTTGTCTTTTTTATTATTAAAGTTTTCAAACAAAATAATTGAATAAAAAATGAAAAATATTTAAATAAATAAAAATTATAGAACACACATAGATCCTCTCGATGTTACAAACGCGCGTGTCGCGTCGAGACTAACGTTTTAACGCTTCGTGTTCTATGGTTATATATATATATATATATATCGTATAATATGAATGCTGATTGTATTCTAAGTTAAATTTTGTGAAAGAGAGAAACTGTCATGCGTATGACGAAGGTATTTGAGTAAGATAGAAAATATTATATATGGGGAATTAATATATACCAACAAGAATTCCCTTTTTCATTTCTAGTTATTGCTATATATATAACGAGCACGAGGGGTGCATGCTATATAATACTCCCCACTTTTTAAAAAATCTAGAATACTTCGAGCATGCGAACTTTGCCATTTTACTTATATAGCTAAAAAACTTTTCCATTTGAGTATAAATAATATAGAAATTGTACAATGTTCTCTCAATCTGAAAATAAAAATAGAAAGTAAAATCATTTGACGATTTAAAGACGTGACATAAACATTTAGAATTTTCTTGTTTATTTTTTATGGATTAATTAACTGACATTTCTAGGGCTTATGATAAATATAAAAATTTGTTTTATTGATTTAATGTGCAATTAATTTCTTTTAATATCTTCTTTTATTTTATTTTAGAAATATAAAATTGATCTTTGTTTAATTATTCTTGGTCATGATAGAAATAAAAAAATCAGATTTAGAATAAAATATTTATTGAATGAATTTCATAGAAAATTTTTTCAATTAGGCTTACTTAGAAATTAATCAGTTTTTTTTTTAATTTTTAATAAGTAATTTGGAATAAAATTTAATTAAAACTGAAACAAATAAATTTTTAGAATTTTAGGATTTGAATTTATGAACATGTGATTGTTTATTTTTTAAGTAACTTACACAATTAATTGGTTTGTTAGGTGTCAAGAACTTTTGTTGATGGATTTCTTAAACTATTTTGGCTTTATAAGGTTTTGATTATTTATGATGAACGTGTAAACATATTTTCGGTGACAGCACTTCACACCTAGCTTGAACGAGCGAAAAGTCGAAAAAAAATGACGAAAAAATCTGATACTACAAAGTTTTCGGGAATAGTTTGTTATTTTCATATTTCCATAGCAGTAAGTTGGAGCTGCTCGTCTAAAAAATTTTTAGTCAATTTTGTGGGTGACTGAGAGATCAAAATCCGAAAATTTGATTTTTAACAATAAATCTTCATGAAATTTAAAGAAATAGATGAAAAATTTGGATTGTCAGAGAAAAACCACTCCAGAAGAAAAAATAACTTATCTTTTTACGATGAAATTTAGCCAAGTTATCGTCAATTTAAGATTTTGCTCAAATTCGTCTTAAAAAAGATTGAAATTTTATTGAAAAAAGCCTGTTTCTGAACCTTAAACATGCATTATTCGCTTGATTTTCATCGTAAAATAATAATTTTTTTTTTAAATCGATTAATTTTTCCCTGGCAATTCATTTCTTTAAGAAAAAAAATCATTTTTATTGACCAAATTTTAATTTTTAGATCAAAAACTATGTTAAGTAAATCTTGCTACTTACAGTTTTCAAAGGCTTTTGACCTAAAAATTGAAATTTCGTCAATAAAAATGATTTTTTTCTTAAAGAAATGAATTGCCAGGGAAAAATTAATCGATTTAAAAAAAAAATTATTATTTTACGATGAAAATCAAGCGAGTAATGCATGTTTAAAGTTCAGAAACTGGCTTTTTTCAATAAAATTTCAATCTTTTTTAAGACGAATTCGACCAAATTCTTAAAGCGACGATAACTTGGCTAAATTTTATCATAAAAAGATAAGTTATTTTTTCTTCTGGAGTGGTTTTTCCCTGACAATCCAAATTTTTCATCTATTTCTTTAAATTTCATGAAGATTTATTGTTAAAAATCAAATTTTCGGATTTTGATCTCTCAGTCACCCACAAAATTGACTAAAAATTTTTTAGACGAGCAGCTCCAACTTACTGCTATGGAAATATGAAATAACAAACTATTCCCGAAAACTTTGTAGTATCAGATTTTGTCGTCATTTTTTTTCGACTTTTCGCTCGTTCAAGCTAGGTGTGACTTGAAACTAACATCAAATGAATTAAATTTTTTAAATTTTGGGAGTTTTTTTTTTATGAACGGCTACTAATTTTTTCCCCAGCAATCAAAAATTAAAGCACATTGTTTTTAACTGTTTTATATATGAATTTCATAAATATGAAATGTACAAAGAAAAACCATTGCATACCTACCTAATAAAGTGAACGTTTTATTAGCGCGTAAACCTTTTAATATTTTATTTAAATTATATGAAAAAATTTAATTAAGTCTATGTTCCTTTTAGCACTGTTAAATAAAAAAAGATAATGCAAATATTATAATGTTTTTGGGTATAAACTTAGTTAAAATTATTCTCTGAACTTAATCTGTTAAGGTGTAATATGTGATTTGACTAAAAGTATTTAACAAGGAACGCATCGAAAATGTTTAAGTGAATAACACAAGTCAATTAATTTTGTTTCCAAGCGATGCAGTAATTTAATGAAAATACTCTGCTGTAATGACTTCAATACCAAAGATACTATTTAATTGGAATTTCATTTAATGAATAATTTATGCATGGTAAACTCTAAACAAATGTTGAATAAAAAATTAATATTTTAAGTTTTGCACATTGCTTTAGGCTAACTTGCTTTTTTTTTGTTCAATTTCTTGGATAATTTTTCAAAAAGTTGACTCGTGAGAATGACATAATCAAATAAATATTTGCTGAAATTCCATAAAACAAAAAAAAAAACGTATTTTTTTTAGGGCATTTAGCATTTTTTCAAGGTTTCACCATAACCATCAAACCATGGATTTAAAATCACTAAATACAATTTATTTTTATATTTTTAAAAAAAAATTATCACTTTGTAAAATTTTAATTTCATGTATCTCTCAAAAAAATAAAATGTCGACCAGCTAAAAAGAGGGTTTATGACAAAGTTACCTGAAACTGTGATTATAATAATTATCTTAAAAAATAAATTACAAATGTATTTCATAAAATAAACTTTTTTTGCTACACTTAACATTTTATTATTTCATGCATTAAAAAAAAAAAAAAATAAAATAAAATAAAATCAATTTAATGCATAAAAAAATATAAAATTTGAATTCTAATTGCATATATAACTTAATGATTCAATGACTATGCAAATGAATCAATAGCTAAATTAACAGTTCGATAACGTATTCTCTATATATAAATTAGTCTTTATTAATATCTGTATATGATGTGCAACTTAACGACGATACTGATTGCATCACACGAATTGGTTCATTATGTAAATAAATAAAATTTATTTATCTCTAAAAAGCGTGTAATATTTTTAAATTTATTTCACAGAAATGATTAACCTTATTTATTATGAAAGAATATTACTTGGTATTTTATAAAATTAAAAAGTAACATTTTCTATGTATTTAAAACGGAGAATCATATTTTATTGTATTGCATATCAAAATCTTTTTTTGAGTAATTGGGAAAAATTTATTCTAAGTTAAAATATGTCTTATTGAGGGATGAAATTTTCATGGAGCAAAATAAAACTCATTCCAAAAAATATCTTAACTCCCTTATTTTGTTTACGCAGATTTTTTTTCAAACAACAAGGGATAAAAAGTTTATTTTTTATACGGACAAATTTATAAAAATAAGAACTTAAAACCAAAATTTATGTTTATTTGCAAAGTTTAGAGAAAATAATTATAAATTAATAATTATAAATTATTTTATCATTTTTGTAAACTAAGTATTGATTTATCAGAACATTTGTTAAATTAAATGAAAATTTTTGAGCTAAATTTTTTTTTAAAGTTATTTTTACAATAAATTGTTCAGTTCATAAAGAAAAATAACTAGTTTATACAAGTTCGTTACATAGAATAAATAAATTATAATAATTTCAATAAATCAAACAGGGGGGGGGGGGGTAAAATGTGTATGATTAAAGTGGATAGTCAAATATGTCCATTTTAAGTGGGGAGGGGTCAAATGGAATTAATTTCGAATGGGAATAATTTCGATTTATAGACTTTGAATAATTCAGATTTAGTGATTTACAATAATTTGGATTTAGGAAATTGATAATCCAGTTTTAAGGACTTGATTTGATTTAAGGTTTTATGAACGTCAGGATTTTTACCTATCGGCATCTTTGTCTTACACATGTATAAAAGTACGGGTTGCAACTTCAAATAAATAAAAAAGTTTTTTCAATAATACTTAATTATTACTATTCAAAGCTTAAAAATAAATTTTATTAACTTAATTTTGGCATTAAATAAATTATTTATTATTTAAACAATATTATTTAATTATTTATAAAGAAAATAAATAAATAAAAAAATATAATAAATGACTCTATCTCAATAGCAGAATAAACGTTAATTTTTTATAAATTTTTTTAAGTAAAACCATAAAAAATGATGGTCGATTGTAAATTTTAAGGTTTCTTTTTATTTATTAGGACTTTATTTATCAACTCATAAAAAAAAATATCTAAGTTTTGTATTTTAAATGCTTTTTTTTCATTTTTTAAAATTCCCCATAAGAGCCTGTGTTAATTTATTTTTTATTTATTTATTTTCTCAAAAACTATTCGGTCAATTATAAAAAAAAAAAAATAAGTGTAAAATTAAATTATATTTACTTTACTTTCTCCAAGTTTTTTAGCTTTTTTTTTGCATTTTACCTCGGACGTTCGTAAGACCTTAAGGTATTAGAATAACTAATTTTTAGGGACTTGTAATATTTTCGATTTTGGGACCAAGAATAGTACGCGTTTAGGGAATCAGTATAGTTTGGGTTTAGAATCTTAGCATCTAGTAAAACTGATAATTACAAATTATAAAAATAGCAAATTGTATTGTAATTCTGCGTAATATTTATGCATTTTACCCTATACTCAGCAGTAATAAGCATGTTCCATGCATTTAGGTTGTGTACACAAAAACTTTATAAGTTTTATTATATAGGGCGAAGCCATACCTTATACCGAGGAAATTTACAGGCCTTATATAATAGTTATAGACATCAAATTGTTTGCTTTGTTCTAACCGTTTTTAGCGACAGTCAGTACGTAAGATACTGAAAATTATACGTACACAACCAAAAGTAATAATAGTTATTTGAATATATAAAATAATATATACCTGAATAATATGTTTGAATACATAATAAAGTAACTTCAAAAGCTTTAAGATTATTCAAACATATAATAAATTTATTTTAAACTTGAATTGATATATATTTATTAACTTCACTGCATATATAATTATTTTGCACATGAATTAATATTATTTTAAACAATTATAGTTATTTTTTAAACTATATATATATATATATATATAACAACTGCAGAATAAATACAAATTGATTTAGCAATTTGATAATACAATAAACAAAAGATATTTTGAAATTTAGCAAAGGTAAGCTAATACATAAACAAATGTATGGGCACAATTAAGTTAATGCATACATATAATACACAATTACATATAAATACAACTTAGATATTATATTGTAGAAAATTATACAAATTTAAACAATTAAATACAACGTTTATCCTTAGATATACAAATAAATAAATAAATGTATTGTCAAATTCTATAGCCCTAAAAGCTCATATTATATATAAATGATTATAGCTATCCTCTATGCTTTTGATTGTAAACATTTGGCATATATATATACAAATTATTCATTATATATGTGTATGTTTATTTAGTCAATATAATTGATCATCGTCATCATTATTATATTATCAATTATATATACTCTCTGTTGATTTTAAAATCTAAAAAGAAAAAAATGCTCATTCATTTTATTTATTTAGTCATTTTATTTTTATTTAAAACTTTTAATTATTGTTTAAATTAGGAAAATTAAGTTATTATGACATTTTTTAAAAGTTTAAAAATTATTATTTTAGGAATTCTCTTGAGAATTTATTATTTAAATTAAGGTATATTATACATATTAGTCTGATAATTATTTTTTTTAATTTTATAAGTATAAAGATACAGAAACTTATTTTCAAAAATCTATAGGTCTGTACTTTTTGTCCCGAAAAAGTTGAACTGGAATTAAACAGAGAAAAAAAATGCACGCTCATTTCAAACATTTTGTAGGTTATAGATTGTATTTTATTTAAATTTTTATTAATTTTTTTTATTTTAAATAATAGATTATTTACTGCTATCGATAAAAAGCTATATTAAACATGTTTTGAGATTTAATTTTAAGTAAAAGAATTTAATCCCAAAAAAAACGTTTTGCTTTTTGAATCACCCGGAATTACCGCCATGAAAAAGAATAATAAAATTAAAAGTCGTTAATTTAAATAAAAATTTATTTATTTGCGCTTTACAATTTTTATTCGATTCTAATTAATTAATAAAAAAATCAAGTAAAAAACATTGATTTTTTAAATGATTGTGTTCACAAATTGAGAATCAATAAAAAGGAATTAGAAAAGTTTTTAAAAAAACATGAACTTTACTTGGAACATCATGCGCTAAACTAGCCTCTTATTTTTCATAGTACAACTCCCTTCAATTTTGTTTAGTAAAACAAAGCAAATTCTTATTTTCCAATAATTGCGCATATTTTTTCTGTGCTTCATGAAAATTAAGATGTAGAATTAGGATTTTGATTGTTTTAAATATTTCTTTATACTTATCACATGCATATTTTTTACTTTTTAAATGAATTTTGCTGGGTCAGCTTAACTGACTTGAATATCTAAAAGCTTTTCCACAATGATTATCCCCAGCATGTTTTCTTTCATGACTTTTTAAATGAGCTAATTAGCTAAAAAATTTTCCACAAATTTCGCACTTATAAGGTATTTCACCAGTATGTGTTCTATCATGACGTTTTAAACTAATTCATTAAAAATTTTTCCACATTTTTGACACTCCAAAGTTTCTCCCTAGTATGTGCTCTTTCATGTCTTTTAAAAATTACTTGAGAAACTAAAAGCTTTTCCACAATTTTCGCACTTCTAAGGTTTTTCACCAATATGCGTTCTTTGATGATCTTTTAAATGACTTGATAGGCTAAAAGCTTTTCCACACCTTTTGCAATTGAAAGGTTTTTCACCAGTATGAATTCTTACATGAATTTTTAAATTAAATAATTGGCTAAAAGCTTTTTCACATTCTTGACACTTGAAAGGTTTTTCACCAGTATGTGTTCTTACATGGTTTTTTAAATTACTTGACATACTAAAAGCTTTTCCACATTCTTGACACTTGAAAGGTTTTTCACCAGTATGTGTTCTTTCATGACTTTTAAAGCTACTTGAATCGTTATAAGCTTTTCCACATTCTTGACACTTAAAAGGTTTTTCACCAGTATGCTTTCTTTCATGACTTTTTAAATGAGTTAGTTGGCTAAAAGCTTTTCCACAATTTTCGCACTCGAAAGTTTTTTCTCCAGTATGTGTTCTTACATGAATTTTTAAACTAAATAATTGGCTAAAAGCTTTTCCACAATTTTTGCACTTGAAAGGTTTCTCCCCAGTATGTGTTCTTTCGTGACTTTTTAAGCCTCTTGAAGCACTAAAAGCTTTTCCACATTCTTGACACTTGAAAGGTTTTTCACCAGTATGTGTTCTTACATGGTTTTTTAAATTACTTGACATACTAAAAGCTTTTCCACATTCTTGAAACTTGAAAGGTTTTTCACCAGTATGTGTTCTTTCATGACTTTTTAAGCTACTTGATTCGCTAAAAGCTTTTCCACATTCTTGACACTTGAAAGGTTTTTCACCAGTATGTGTTCTTACATGGTTTTTTAAATTACTTGACATACTAAAAGCTTTTCCACATTCTTGACACTTGAAAGGTTTTTCACCAGTATGTGTTCTTTCATGACTTTTTAAGCTTCTTGAATCACTAAAAGCTTTTCCACATTCTTGACACTTGAAAGGTTTTTCACCAGTATGTGTTCTTACATGGTTTTTTAAATTACTTGAATCACTAAAAGCTTTTCCACATTCTTGACACTTGAAAGGTTTTTCACCAGTATGTGTTCTTTCATGACTTTTAAAGCTACTTGAATCGTTATAAGCTTTTCCACATTCTTGACACTTAAAAGGTTTTTCACCAGTATGCTTTCTTTCATGACTTTTTAAATGAGTTAGTTGGCTAAAAGCTTTTCCACAATTTTCGCACTCGAAAGTTTTTTCTCCAGTATGTGTTCTTACATGAATTTTTAAACTAAATAATTGGCTAAAAGCTTTTCCACAATTTTTGCACTTGAAAGGTTTCTCCCCAGTATGTGTTCTTTCGTGACTTTTTAAGCCTCTTGAAGCACTAAAAGCTTTTCCACATTCTTGACACTTGAAAGGTTTTTCACCAGTATGTGTTCTTACATGGTTTTTTAAATTACTTGACATACTAAAAGCTTTTCCACATTCTTGACACTTGAAAGGTTTTTCACCAGTATGTGTTCTTTCATGACTTTTTAAGCTACTTGATTCGCTAAAAGCTTTTCCACATTCTTGACACTTGAAAGGTTTTTCACCAGTATGTGTTCTTACATGGTTTTTTAAATTACTTGACATACTAAAAGCTTTTCCACATTCTTGACACTTGAAAGGTTTTTCACCAGTATGTGTTCTTTCATGACTTTTTAAGCTTCTTGAATCACTAAAAGCTTTTCCACATTCTTGACACTTGAAAGGTTTTTCACCAGTATGTGTTCTTACATGGTTTTTTAAATTACTTGAATCACTAAAAGCTTTTCCACATTCTTGACACATGAAAGGTTTTTCACCAGTATGTGTTCTTTCATGACTTTTTAAGCTACTTGATTCGCTAAAAGCTTTTTTACATTCTTGACACTTAAAAGGTTTTTCACCAGTATGTGTTCTTTCATGACTTTTAAAGCTACTTGAATGGCTAAAAGCTTTTCCACAATCTTGACACTTAAAACGTTTTTCACCAGTATGCTTTCTTTCATGACTTTTTAAATGAGCTAATTGGCTAAAATCTTTTCCACATTCTCGACATTTATAAGGTTTTTCTCCTGTATGACTTCTGAAGTGTACCTCTAAACTTTGAGACGTAGCAAAATCTTTATCACATTTTTCGCATTTATATTTTTTAGAAAATTTTCTGCTTTTGTTATTCATTTGTGCGAATTTTCTGTTTTGACTTTTTTTTTTAAATATACAAGATTTATTTATTTATGTAATGATTTGCTGCAAATAGATTTTTGACTCTATGGATCTTTTTTTGATTAATTATTAAAAATTTTGATTTTGCGCAAATCTCTAAACAGCGTATTCGAAGAAATTTCCTAAAAAAATAAACATAATAATGTTATGAATTTTAGAAGACAATACTCAATCAATACTCGTGTTATTTCAATTACACTTTTATTTAATTTTTAAATTATTTAAAATTTTTGAGTCTCATCAATTTTTTGTTAATCCCAAATAGTTTTAAGTAAGAAGAAAAAAACTTTCATTCCCTGACTAATAAGATTCCTAAAATCTTTGGGCTAAAATACAAAACAAATTTTCAGAGTTATAAAATCTTATTAATTTATTAGTTCGTTTACCATCAAGAGATAATCAGGATAAGTTGCAATATGGTACAATACTTAGTACAACATGAATCGTTAGGAAGCTTTATTTTCTAAAATATTCAGATTTCACTGCGTTATGCAATATGTTAGAAAATTTTAGTGTTTATTTACCCGAAGAGAAATAGAAACTTGGCTGCCAAAGCTTTAATAGCAGACCGGAACCGGCTCCCGGATCCGGGCAGGCCTCGAGAAAAGTCACGGTGGCAGACTCGTGCCAGTTTTATTATGCAAATATACCACGGGATTTAGTGATTCTCGTGGCAGTATACGTGTGTACTACACTATGTGTTATCGAATTATTGAGTATGAATATACATAATTAATTTTTAATAATAATTAGTAATTTAAAAAATTGTTGTTTTTAAAAACCTTTGCACTAAATAATTATTTATATTGATATTCGAATTCTTTTTTTTATTTATTTGATGACCGAGATTCAATAAAATGATATAATAGTTTATAATTTTGGAGGTTATATTTATAATATTTGAAATAGAATTTTTGTAAATGAAATAATTATACCAATTTTGTTAATTTGTTTTAATAATAAAGCCAAAAGAACTAATAATATTTATGATAAAATAAAAATTTAAGATGATAATAATAAGTTTATTATTTTAGAAAAAAGGAGTTGTTGTTTTTACCGACGCTGAAAACAGTTTTAGTCAACATAATAAAAATAAACAAATTAAAAATATATTTATACGCGTTCATATGATAAAAAAAGTATAATTTATCAAAAATTATTCAAAAAAATAGCTTTTGTAATAAACTATTGAATGTATAAGTACTGTTTTTATTAATTTTAATAAAAACAATGCCGGCACGGATCTACCACGGTAACTTTTTCCATTCCGGCGCCAGTGCGGTAGCCGGTCTCGGCCGGAACTTTAAAGTCCGGCACCAGACTCGGACCGCGACTTACCCTTGGTTTTGTTTCTCTTCGGATAATTGAATAAGAAAAATATTCATTAAATTGTTAAATACCTTTTTAAATATATGAGATTTATTTCTATTTTAAAAGTTAATTATTTGCTTTCGTGAAACAAAGATAAAGTTTTAAGATATCGTAATTCGGCTATACTAAAAAAATTTCATCGTCATGAACTAATAAACTTTTTTTTCTTTATCTTTCTGATTAGACCATCTCTACACCAAACAAGATTACCTTTTTTTTTTAATTACATTTCTTTCTGCATTTTAAATGGAAACTTACTTATAAAATAAAATTATATCGTCAGGTGCAAAAAGGGCCTTACAATAATAATTTTAAAAAAATTTTGTTCACTTAATTATTATTTTTGCTTTTTTAATTAAATTTCACAAGAATTTTAAGATAAAATTTTAGGACACGTGCTACCAGAATGAATTCTACGCTTATACCAGACTTATACTGAAAAATCGAAAAACTATTGTAACTTGTGACAATTATTATTTCAATTAAAGCATTCCCAGTTTATCATAACATTTTCACAGATGGCGTCGCTAGAGAAAAATATTAACCCTTTTAAGTCGCTCCGCGCAAGTATAAGCATATCAGACATATTGAATATCGATCATTTACACGAATATCGTCGAATATCCATTGGTATCGTGAAAACTCTCGAATATCCATCAGTAGCGTGAAGACTTTTGAATATCGAACGATAGCGTGAAGAATCTTGAATAAGCTATGCTTAGGTCTAGTCTACATAACCGCACCGCACGGCGCAGCCCAATGCTTTAGGCACATTCTACAAACCCGTGAAATCGCTCCGCAATCCGCAACCGTAGACCGCAACGCACGAAATTTTTCAGTGTAGCCAACTCATCTTAAATTTATTAAATTTTATAACCAAAAATTACAAAATAAACAAACAAAGGCAAGAAAATAAAATTAATAATTAAATAAATGATCCATAAAAGTAATTAAATATTAAATATAATTATTAATTTTTTAAATTTTCAGTTATTATTCGGCAGATAATGGAAAAATATCATAAAATTATACAATTCTTAATTGTCATACAATCTCATTATTTTTTTCTGTTTCCATTTTATAAAATTTGTGTTATGTGGAGATTTGGATTTGATTTTTAACATAACGATTAAAATTCATGTTCATACTTTTGAAATTTAAATAATCATGTCTGTATAGAATTCATTTGTTGTATAAAAGTAACTACCTTCAACCAAATGAATAAACTCCAAATGGAGTTGTAAAAATTTTTTTCTGAGTAATTACTATCTGGGAAGTTAATTAACGACACAGATACTAATTACCTGGACCAGAATTTTTACACTGCAGTGAGTTGAATGAATTATGTTGTGGGAGTTGCATGTAGCTGCAATGTTCTAATTTTTTTTTGCCATTGCTTGCGATTGATTGCACTATACACATCAAACGACTGAATTGTATAATGTTGTATACAAAATAAATGTTTTTAATTCTACAGACCTCCGTAAACGCAAAACCGCATTCGCAACGCAATGCGCACAAACCAAAATCGTTTTGTGCGCATGCGTGTTGTGTTGCGCGCATTGCGTTGCGGCTGCAGTTTGTGTTCACGGAGGTCTGTAGTATCACCCTTAGGCACATTCTACAATCATCCGGTAAATTCTTGCGGTCGTCTGCAAGAAGTCCGTAATTCAGTGGGGCCAACTTTACATAAAATAATTACACGTGTTTATTTTAATTTATCATTTAGTTCTGGTTGGCGCCACTACCTTGCGGACCTTTAGCAGACGACCGCAAGAATTAACCGGATGATTATAGAATGTGCCTTAGGCTGATTCTGCAAACGCCGTAAATGAGGGTCGCAACCGCAAGCGTAGCCGCAACACAATGCGCACAACACAACAAGCATGCGCACAACATTGGTTTGTGCGCGTTGCGTTGCGGCTGCGCCTGCGGTTGCGTCCCCCATTTACAGCGTTTGTAGAATCAGCCTTATAAACAGCACAATCAACGATTTTCACGCTCACGTTGGATATTTAAGAGTCTTCACGCTACTAATGGATATTCGAGAGTTTTCATGGTACCAATGGATATTCGACGATATTCGTGTATATGATCGATATATAAATGTATGTGTCGTGTATATGTGATAAAAAAATACACAACTACGTAAAAATTTTTTAATAGAATAAATAAAATTCTTTTATAACTGTTACACGCCAAAAGAACTTAATTAATTTAAGAGCTTGTAATTAATATATAAATAAAAATTTTAAAATTTAAGGTTAGATCTCGTGTCAAATTTTTAGGCCTGACGCCGCGTACGGTAAAACCTTTGCCTTCGCGTCCTCCTAAAAAAAGTAAGTATATAGAGTAAAGAAATACTTATTTACAAGTTAAAATAAATATTTATTTACAAAAAAAAAAAATTGTTTTGAAAAAATGTAAAAAATCAAACTACACTCAAATATAAAAATTTTTTTACAATAAAAAAAATTAGTTAATTTGACCAACTTGTCCTCAAGATAAAGTCGCGGAAGGTTCAGGCATGTCAACCTGACATATAAAAAGAAACTGGAGGAGTTTTATAAAAGAAAATTTTTTTTGAGAGAAAATAAAATAAATTTTTAAACAATTTACTTACCTTTTTTTTTATTAAAAATTGTTTGAATAATATGTGGAAAACTCTTTTTTAAATAAACTCAAAAAAAAGAGTAAAAATAAAATATATGTTTGAAAATTGAGAAATGTGAATTTTTAATAGCATGGACCAAGTTGGTCCCAGCTGAGCCTATGTCTTGACTTGACTGCCTTAATGAGACTGTTGAAAAATGTAGTTTTCGGAAACGCGGTTCATTTGATTTCCCTTTCCATGAGCATCTTTCAAGAAAAGCGTCATAGACAAATTATCAAAAGAATTCCCATGATTATATTTTATCAAAAAAAATTATTTACCTTTAGATAATTACAAAGATTTTATTCTTAAGATGAATAAATAACAATTAAGATTTTATAATTTTATATTATATAATAAAAATTTTAAAGGTATAGACCAAAGTTTTTTATAATTATCTTATTTTTCAACTTTCGACATTCAAACATTTGTATTTTGATAGTCAATAGATTGGAATGTCTAAAGTCTACAAGATAAAAATAAATAAAATGCTAATCTATCATCACATTATCAAAGAAAAATTAAATTATTTTTATTTTACAGTAGAGCAAAATAATATTTCTGATTTTATAATGCGGTGCGTATTACCCATCTCCCCTAAATTTTCATAATAAATTATTTTATGTTATATTTTAAATAATCGCGCCAGAAAATAGATAAAGTAGGTCGCTTTACAGTTTACACTGATAGCGCCACTAGTTTCAAAAAAGAGAATTTCTCCTTCTTCTTGGATTAGCGCTCGTCCGAACCAGAGCAACAGAATCTTACAGATGTATTTTATAATAGTTTTTCAATTTATTTAAACAATTGTTATTTATAATTATCATATAAACAGTTAGCTAGTCATTTGGATACGTAAGATCAAGCTAGTTATTTCGTATTATCCAGAAATAGTGAAAATTAGCCATGTGTATAAGGCTTAATAACACGAGGTTGGTGTAAGCAAATCCTTGCAAGGTAAAAGTTTATTGTTATCGAATTATTATTATTATGTGTGATCACAAGCGTCTTATTTGATTAATTATTTTATATTAGAATTATTGATTATTATTCTTATTAGAGTCACGCGTTTAGTTTTGTAAATTAAATAAAATATTTTTGAAAAGCCATCGCAAGCTATATATATATATATATATATAATACGCGAAATGTATGTTTGTATGTGTGTACAATATTGTGACGTCACGTAGATTCAATTTTATAATATAAAAGTAAAGATCTGGCACGGTAGGCCACGTTATTTATACCATGGCAGACTGCAGCTGCCCACAGTTTTGTAATAATATTATAAACATCATAATATCTAGTTTATCTTTTTCAATAAAAATTATATATTTTTCATTATTACAACAATAAAATAATCTTTTTATTTATATTTACCTAAGCCAAAAGTTACCCTTTTCCCATAATTTATTCTAAAATATATACTTATTTATTTATATCATTTTTTCATTATAATTTATATTTTTATAAGCATTAATTTTTTTTAAATTCTTTTCTTTTTAATTTTAATAAATAAAAAATATTTCAGAGCTAATGTTTTAATAGCCATAAAATCAAATATTTTACGTTAAATGTTTGTCAAAAACAAATTTTATATTGTTATTTGTCATGTGCCAAATTAAAAGTCATTATTATGAATATTGATTGTTAATTTAAAAAAATTTATTACGTTAGTGTACTTTATTGAGACGTAAGATACGGTTTATTTATAATAATTAATTCTAATGTTTTGAATAAAAATTCTAATAAAATAAAACATTTTTTAAAATCAAAAATTCGTATACATTAATTTATTAACAAATTCATATTTTTTGATATATTTCATAATTTTTTAGATACGAGAATATAAATTATGATATAAAATAGAATTTATTTTCAATGGTATAATTTTAACAGAATCAGGTTTAACATATACCAGATATGTACAAAGTGTACATTTTTAATATAATTTAAATTTAAAATATAGCGCCTTAAAAATCGCAATATGGCGCATTTGCTACTACTAAAATTTTTCGACTGGATATTCCTTCTCGTGCTACCTATGGAACATACATTAATGTACCTTGACATGGAGCTACAATTTTTCCCCTTCCGATAAATATTTTTTTTTTCAGCTGCTAATGATTGCCATAAAAGGAAATAATTTGATGGATAAGCAAGAATTTTTCCTATGTTGACCCTCCTTTTTAGGCGCTAAATTTAAATAAGATTTCTAACATCTCCCATACAACTTACATTATTAATGTCATTTTTGCTAAAATTTAACGGTAACTTTGCTTTATTTTTAAGTTATAAAATAAACTCTTAAAAATATGCAAATTTATATATATATTTTTAAATTAAAATTAATTTTTGTAGCTCAGAGAATTTACTAATTTGTAGATTCTAATATTATGACCACCGTTAGTAACCCTCTAAGCAACGTTATTTTTAACTTCAGAATTCTTATTTTAAGGGGTCTTGCGCTTTCAAATGCTATAATTTCAAGAAAAGTTTGAGTGGTCATAAAACAAAAACTGCTGAAGCTATTTGAAAATTTTTTTTATAGTAAAATTTCATGCTCTTACCGAATCTGAAGTCATATTTTACTTACAACCCTTTCAAATGACCCAAAAAGAGGGGTAATTGGGGTGAAAAAGGTGTTAAAATAAAAATGACGGAAAAATCAATATAAAAATAAAAAAATGATACCAAAAAACATTTAAAATTACTTATTTGTGCAAAAAACTTACATTTTTTAGGTTTATGGGATATTTAATTGGATTTCAACCCTTATATTGCAACTAGGGGTAGTTATCCCAAAAACTTCAAATATTGTTTTTTTAGTTCCAAATCGGTTCTAATAGGTAAATTTTACTCCTAATTCCATTTTTTGAATTTGTTTTGAGCTAAAACGCTTCTGTAAGCGTAAAATTCTATAATTTAGTTTCCTGTATAAAAATAATAAATTCTATAGGTTCCATTTAGCCCTGATTACCCCTATTATTATATTATTACTATTATTACCCCGCTTATTACTATTATTTCTTTACGTCCGCTTGGGCGTAAATGGGTTAAATAATAGGATGACGAAATACTCGAATCAGTTTTCATGTATTTTATTATGTCGCACCAACAGATGCAATCTTTTATTATAAACATTTTTTATTAAAATTTATAATTATTTTGACAGTAGTTTATTATAATAAATTAAAAAATTAATATTTAAAATTTTTTTACAAATTTTTTATACAGCGTGCGGCAGATACTGCAGAGCAAAAATGAATCGATTAAGATAAAATCGAAGACGAAATTTTTAGCAGATTGTATAATAAAATGAGAAAGATATTATATTACTTATTTATATTTAATTATAATGAAAAATACACAAAATTTTATTAATAAATAATTATAAAAAAAGATTCAAATAGAGATATTAAGATTAAATAATAATAAAAATTAAAATAAAAATAAAAAAATAATAAAAAAAATAAAAAAAGTTGTCCGACTGATTCAGCCGCCCAGGTTCGTCTTAAAAAATAAAAATAAAAATCATGTTTTTCTGCATGCCCTAAACTTGGAATTAAATTACGGAAAAGGAAAAATATTAAAAATTAAAAAAGTTACGCTAAAAATAAAAAATTTTGTTATATTTTACAAAATACAAAATTTACTTATATTTGAAAGTATGATTTTTACTCGATATCTCGAATCTAATAATTAATTTTTTTTTTAATTTTTTTCCTAAAATTTTTTTCGCAAAAAAATACAAAAAACACCAATTTTTTTTTCTTTTTGGGCGTAGTACCTAATTTAATTCTATGAGAGTTTTAGAAAGTTCGTTTATAGTAATTTTTTGGATTTGATACCGAATTTTTCAATTTTTTTTTCTCAAAATTAAAAAAACAAAAAAAAAATAAAAAAAGCAATATTTTTTTTTTTGGTGTAATACTTTACTTAGTTCCATGAAAGTACTTATATTTGAAAATATGGTTTTTACTCGATATTCGAATCTGATTATTAATTTTTTGAAAATTAATTCAAAAATTTTTGATCAATAAAAAAATACTTTTAAGTTAATTATAGAGCGAAGCTTCTACCTTAATGGATGCAAAAATCGACACCTTGTGTGCACGATAACTCAACAAAGATCCATCCGATTACTTTCATTTTATAAAACTAGGTTTCTTTTATCGAGTTGATGGAACCTATAGTTTTTGGGCCCGATCCGATATTTTTAAAAGCATGTTTATTCTTGTATTTTCGCTTCACAGAGGTGAAAAACCTTATATATGTCAACTGCGCAATAAATTTGATAGCTTTTGTACAAACTTTGCATCGATGAAATGTCATAGAAATCCAAAATAACACAAGATACTTATATTTTTAGGCACGATCACCTTATGTATGCAATACATAGATGAAATCGTGACTTATAAGTTTTTCAGGTCAAAAAACGGAAAAGTTTCTAAATTGTCCAATTCGTGGAGAAATTTGGTCCCCAGGTCATTCCGTTGCTTCTAAATACTTATATTACCTTGGTGCATGTAGGGATGTATGTTCGAGAAAGTGTATCCTCAAGATCTCAGAACCTACTCGATGAATCAAAAATCCCTGAGACCAAATTTTTTGAAATCAGATCTAGTTACAGGGTTTTCAATTTCAAGTGATTTCATCAAGTCCTTGCAGAGAAGTGTCCAAAAAACTGATTTCAGATATCAAAAAAAATTATGAAAAAATTTAAAAAATGGTGAAAAATGAATTGGTTTTGAATTTAATACATCCAAAATGAGGTTAATGATCTAAAATAACCAAAAAATAAATAAATTAATTGAAATTTATTTTTTAGGCACGACCATCCTATATATGCAATACATAAATGAAATCAAATCGTGCCTTAAAAGTTCATCGAGGTAAAAAACGAGAAAATCTTCTAAATCTCCAATTTATGGAGGAATTCGGTCCCAAGGTCATTCCGATGCCTCTACATGCTTATATTGCCTTATTTTCTACATGATAATAAATAATAGTTTTATAAAAGTATATGAAAGCGTAATTTTATTAAATAAAAAATAATTTGGGAACCTGGTAATAATAATGGTATGGTAATAAGTGCGTCTGAGTATGACAGCTAAATTTTGGCACAGAGATATTCAAGATCTAAATACATACACTTTCGTATCCTAATTTATTGGCCGCGTGTTCTGGAAAAAGTTATGGGTCACAAAAATAACCAATTTTTGAAAAAAAACTAAAAGTATGAAACTCCGGAATAGCCTAGGTTTTTAACTAAGGCCAAAACATAATAAGTTTATATTTGAAATTTTCGGTATTTTAATTCTGAAGAGGCATGTCGGGCCGTTAAAGACGTTTATCCGAGCTCAAAATCATGTATAAAGAACTATAAAACCCATTTTTGTCTAAAATTGCAATTTTTGAGGTAATTTAAAAATTAATCATTTTGCGCCAAAAATGACCATTTGGTTAATTTGCTATAACATTGAGAAAATCAGCGATAAAAAATTGCGGTATCAATCATTTATATCATATAATTTATGCCTAGAAGGCCCGTTGGAATAAGCAGAGGTTATCGAGGTTTTTTTCAATATATTAATGGAAGTAATTTGTAATTTGGTTTCCTAAAGGTAGCGGTCTGTTGTTAGCGAAGGCAAAGTAAAGACACCGAAAAATTTGCCCTCTTTTTGAAACTTTGTTAACTTTTTACACGGTCTTTCGGTACCAAACATGGTATTTTTAAATTCATATGACAAAATTAAATTCATAGGTTGGTATCAATGGGACATCTCCGTACGTCGCGTTCACTTATACGGCGATATAATAGTGTTACTTTAAATTTTTTTACGTCATTTGACTTTAAAAATTACACGTCCAGAACCCAAGGACCGTATATATGCCTTTTTCAGGATTCAACAAAAGAATTGTCCCCACTCCTATATTAATCCTCCGATTTTTTATTTACTAAATAAGTATGTTAAAAAAAGCCATTTTTCATACCGCAGAAGTTATGAAAAGTCTGAAAAGTAAAATGTAATACATTTTTAACATGGAACATGTTCATTGGATGGGCTATTGAAAAAGTCCGACTCGGCAGGGGTGGGTAAAAAACTGACGTTTTCAAGGGGTGGGGGTAAAATACAGGGCGATCACGAGCTGATGCATTGTTTGTTTATTAGTTAACCAATGGCAGCTAAGATTACAAGCATCAAAAAACAGCGATGCACCTAATAAAATAAAATTCACGTCCCGCTATGGATCACCGTGTATTGACGTTTTAAGGGGGGGGGGGTGAAATGGATTTAGAATGTTTTTGATTTAGGGAAGAATAATTTGAAGTGGGAGTTAGGGCCTGATCAGTTTTATCCGTTTTTGCCCCCGTATAGGATTCCGTAAATTAAATAAAAGTTAAAATAAGATAAAACTTTTTCAAATGCAAAATTAAAAGAAAAATAAAGAAAAAAACGCCCATTCTATTTTTCCGATTTTATCTTACCCTGGAGATAGTTTTCAACAACAATAATTATCTCTAATATGCCTTTATTGAAACAAAATAAAATAAAAACTTAATATTTATTTAATTACTCTTAAAACATGGAACTTATTAATTTGATCATTAGTTCCAAAATATTGTGAAAAAACCCATAAGATGGAAATCCTGCTGTATTTTTCTATTTTCTAACCCAGTAGGACCCCAAATTCGGATTCAGCGACACACAAAACCTACAGAAGACTTTTTCTAATTCTGGTTGTCGAATTTGGAAATCCTTACACCGCATTCTGACTTGAGTATAATATTAAATTGGTAATTAAGTGAATTGAGGGGTATTAGAGTATAGAAATTTTTTTTTATTAATTATGGAAAAAGTACGTAATAACAAAGTTCCGCAAACAAAAGTTTGGTTGAAATCTTTTCAGCAAACAAATATAAAGGTTAAAAAATTAGGGGTGGATTTTTGGTGTCCTTGCTTTTTTTTAACATGATCAGCTTCGCTCTACGCGTCTTTGACGGTATCTAGTAGAAATGAATGTATGATTGCATGCTCGTAATCGGTGATATCAGTGGCATATTAATGTATTAAGCTCATTGTTTGAGGAACCTTAGTGCCAGATAGTTGGCAGGGTATTATAAAAATTAATTCAATTTTTATATATAAATATTTATTTATCAAACTTTCTGTAATATTAGTTAATTATGACATATGGTCTAAACCACATTAATTAATACTTTTCTAAAAATGTTCAGCAAACTTAGGTTAATAATTTTATTGGTTTTTTAAATTTTCAGAAACATCAAAATTTTATATTCTATGACTGGACTCTTTACATCCTAATACTTATGTGACTATTATTTAAATATGTAAGATTTAAAAAAAAGAAAAGTTTTTCCTAAAACATCTCTCTTATAAAATATGTTATCAATATCCTATTATAAATTTTTCTTTATAGATTTTAAAAAGGATACCGAATCAGGGAACGAAACGTCAATTATTAATAAATAAACAACATTTTCACTCCAAAAAAGGTCAATTGTTTTTATTTAAATACACTACATTTGAGTAATACCTCAAAATTCAATAATTATATGGTCTTATTTTTTAATGAAAAATAAAATTAAAATTTTTAATTTTATTACTAAACCTTAAATTTTTTGCTGCTACTTTGCAGTAATCCCGCCTGAGACATTGAAACTATGTATAACACTGTTATAATATGTAAAAATTATTCGTAAACAGTGTTATTACATAAGTTACACATAATTTACACAAATTTTAACACTGTTATCCTATAAATCACGCACTTTTTTTTAGATCAAATAGCTGCTATTATTGAAAAATGTTGTTTTAATTGAACTTCTATAGTGTAAATTAAACTAAAAATTTTAATTTTAAAATATATATGCTATTTTTTATTTATTAATTTTTTACATTTATTGGTAAAATTGTATTTTTGAGTATATAAAAAATATTTCGGATTCTCGTGGTTTTTTAGAGCACACGAAATCTGAAAATGTGATTTATTTATGTATAGTCAAATAATAAAATATATATTGTATATATTACCCCTTTTCACCCTCTGGAATACCCCAAAACCCTAATGCATTAACATTTTATCTTTTAACTTTAAATTGCTCAAAAATAACACCTCGATTTTCGAGGTTTCTAATTATGAATTTGGCACTTGATTAAACCCATGAACGTTTGGTCTACTAATTAAATCTAGAATTCATTGAAATAATTTCAAAATAAAATAGTTTGGTTAGTAAAAAAATTAAAAATTGGGCCTAAATTTGAATAAAAATTTTATTTATTTTGATATATTTGATAAATTTTATTAAATATAAAAAGAGAATTGCAGAAGTTGTATATCAATACAATTTACTATAAAAAAATTATGCTTTTCACTTTTTTAACAATTTAAGCCTCAATTATTAATAAACTAAATTAAAAATTTAATGAGCATTAAAAAATACAAAAAGAATTTACTATTTAAAAGGCAGAATGAGCATCAGAAATAGCTATGGATTCATTTTCATTATTATTTTGTCAAATTCTGTCTAATAAAACAAAAAATTTTTTGTTTTCCAATATATGCGCATATTTTTTTACTTCATGAAAATGAAAATGTTGAATAAGAGATTTTTTTGCCGTAAATATTTTTTGACACTCTTCATCACATGCATATCGCTTCTCCTATAAATGAATTTTTTTATGCACTTTTAAATTGCGTAATACACTAAAAGCTATTCCGCAATTTTCGCACTTGAAAGGCTTTTTAAATTATCTAACTGGCTGAAATCTTTTCCACATTCTTGATACCTGAAATGTTTTTTAACAGTATGCATTCTTTGATGAACTTTTAAATTACTTGATCGTCTAAAAGATTTTTCACAATTTTTGCACTTGAAAGAAGTATGTGTTCTTTCATGAAATTTAAATTACCCAATAAACTAAAAGCTTTTCCACAATTTTCGCATTTGAAAAGTTTTTCATCAGTATGTGTCATTTCATGAAATTTTAAACTAGCTAATTAGCTAAAAGATTTTCCACAGATTTTGCACTTGAAAGGTTTTCACCAGTATGCGTTCTTTTATGATTTTTTAAATGACTTGATTGGCTAAAAGATTTTCCACATTCTTTACACTTGAAAGGTTTTTCACCAGTATGCTTTCTTTCATGACTTTTTAAATGAGCTAATTGGCTAAAAGCTTTTCCACATTCTCGACATTTTTTCTCCTGTATGAATCCTGAAGTGTACTTCTAAACTTTGTGACGTAAAAAAATCTTTATCAAATTTTTGGCATTTATATGTTTTAGAAAATTTTCTGTTTTTGATATTCATTTCAGCGAATTTACTGTTTTGACTTTTTTTTTTGTAAATAAACTAGATTTAATTATCTAATTATTTGCTGCAAATGGATTTTTAACTCTATGTATCTTAAAAATTTCGTGTTTGCGCATATCTCTAAATAGCCTATTCGAAAAAATTTCCTAAAAAAATAAAAAAATTATTATTTATTGTTATTTTTGTTTATATCGCCCATTACTTTATAATATAAATCTTGAAATTGTCATTTTGTAATGACCATGGACTGGGCAAAAATGAAAAAACTTTTTTAGTATTTATCACATGAACTGTATTTAAAATTTAGACGTTTCACTCATTTATATGAGCCTCTTCAGTAACTAAAAATACAGTTCATGTGATAAAAACTAAAAAAAGTTTTTTCATTTTTGCCCAGTCCTTAGTCTTTACAAAATAACAATTCAAAGATTTATAAAAAAAAATTAATGTTACGAATTTTAGAGGATTTTACTCAATCAATACTCGTGTTATTTCAATTAGACTTTTTTTTAATTTTACAATTGTAATATATTAATTCGTTTAGTATCAATTTTAGAGTCAATCAGGACTTTTTTAATAGTTGCAATATCGTACGGTACTTAGTACAACATGAATCGTTGGGAAGCTTTATTTTCTAAAATAATCATATTTCACTGCAGAATGCAATATGTAAGATAATTTTAGGGTATAATTAATTGAATAAGAAAAATATTTATTAAAATATTAATTACCTTTTTAAATATATCAAAATATTTCTTGCTTTCGTGAAACAAAGATAAAATTTTGATATCTTAATTAGGCTGTACTAAAAAAATTTTATCGCCTTGAACTAATAAACTTTTTTTTCTTTATTTTTCTGATTAGACCATTTCTACACCTGACTAGATTATATTTTTTTATTTAATTACATTTCTCTCTGCATTTTAAATGGGAACATAATCATAAAATAAAATTATATCGTCAGGTGTAGAAAGGGCCTTACAATAATAATTTTTAAAAAATTTTGTTTACTTAATTATTATTTTTGCTTTTTTAATTATCTTTCACAAGAATTTTAAGATAAAATTTTAGGATACGTGCTAACGGAACAAATTCTACGCTTATACTGAAAAATCAAAAAACTATTGTAAACTGTAATAATTATTATTTTAATTAAAGAAATCCCAGTTTATTATAACACTTTCACAGGTGGCGTCTCTTAAGAAAAAAAATGAACGCTTTTAAGGGGGTTTCGTCATGCCAGCGGGGAGGTCACAGAGGCGAGGGGATCTCCTATATCTTCTGTATAAAATTGTAAGAGTTGCCAACTCTAAATAAACAAAGTTTACTGTATATAATCATCGAGTTGCCATCGTCTCTCTTTTATTTCGTGCGTACTTATAAAAAATCCAGAAAAAAACGCGTTTATTATTATTTATTTACAAATAATTTTCTTAAATGGACCCAAAGCTATACTTTTTTTTATTTTAATAGTTAATTTAATACTTAAAGTAAATGAATTTATAAAAATCTAATTTTTTTTTCATTTAGATATTTAAGAAAAACCACGTTTTTGAAGACATTTACATAAGAACCAATGTTAAATTTTTCAAAATTTTTTTTTTAATTTTAAAAAATTAAAATTCTGGTTATGTTTTAAATTATTAAATGTAAATATTCTTCAAATTTTATGCAAAAATATTTAATTTTGGGAAAGTTGTATCATTTTTTTCTAATCACTGTTCCTCCTTAAGTTGCTCCGCGCAAGTATAAGCATATAAGACATATTGAATATATAAATTTATGTTTTGTGTATATGTGATAAAAGATAACCTAATTTTTTGTAGCACATATTTTTTTAAACACAACGAAATTGAACACCAAAATTATAAAACATTTTTTTCAGCACACTTTTTATTGAACACAAAAAATTGAGCATAAGAAAAATTGTACACAGTATTTTCAACACGTGAAATTTAACACATAAATTCCGCAAAATAATTTTCAGGCACAAAATTTATTGTTAAAATTTCTTTTTTCTGAATTCATGTGTTTAATTTCATGTGTTCAAAACACTGTGTAAAATTTTTTTTTTTTTTAACTTTTTGTGTTCAATAAAACTTGTGCTTAAAGAAATGTGTTCTAATTTTGGTGCTTAACTTCGTTATGTTCAAGCAAAATTGTTCTTAAAACTAAGGTTATCGTGATAAAAAAATACACGACTATGTAAAAATTTTTCAATAGATTAAATTAAATTTTTATATTATCAAAGAATAGATAAATTATTTTTACTGAATTTTCACTTTGCAGTACTGCAAACCCTACTTAGGGTAAAATAATATTTCTGATTTATTTTTTTATGAGCAAAAATATTTTTTTTAAACATTTTACGTTAAATTTTTGTCAAAAACAAATTTTATATTGTTATTTGTCATGTGCCAAATTAAAAGTCATAATTATGAACATTGATTGTTAATTTGAAAAAATTTATTACTTCAGTATACTTAATTGAAACGTAAAATAAAGTTTATGTATAATAATTAGTTCGAATGTTTTATTTAAAAATTCTAATAAAATAAAACATTTTTGAAAATTTAAAATTTGTATAAATTAAATAATTAATTAAGTGGCTATTCACAAACGAAAGTTGTTAGCTAAAAAATATTCAATTTATTAAATTACTAAACGTGGTATACCTTTAAATACTCACATAGTAAATATTGATAGAAAATTATTGAACAATTTTTTTATCAATTTTCCAAGAATTTTTTGATCAGAATATTGGTTAATGTTGTTATAAACACAAATTAATTGAAAAAAGTGGATTTTATATTTTTCGAATCGAAAAAAAAGCATTTGAAAGGTCTTGAGTAGTCAAAAAAAATACAAACCAATCAGAAGTATTTTAGAGTTGATCTTAAGCCATGGTATTATTTTGAAAATCAGCTTTTTTAATAAAATTCATTTTACGTTTATCATAGCCAAAAAAATTGATGCCTTGGAATCAATCTTGGAAAATTTTTTTCACATAATGAAGACCGGTTCAAATGCAACCAATAAGACGAAAATTGAAGTGAATTCATAGGAATGGCGTAATTTTGAAAATCGGCTAAATCAGGCTATTTTTGGATCTTTAAACGGCCAGATTTCGGCCCCATAACGTGCTAAAAGGCTTAAATTTTGGCTGAGTGATTTTTTTACTACCCCAAAGTATACCCTAAAATTTAAGCTCAATCGTTGAAATAAGTGCGCCCTAATCTATACGAAAAGTACTGGAACTACCCATATATATATATTTTATTAATTAATTAACATTTGATTGCATAAAAAAATCACACATTTCAGATTTCGTGTATCCTAAAAAACGAGCTAAATTATGTGTGACAAAAAAAAGAAAAAGATCTTGAATCATTAAAGTTTGTTATAATAATTAAATCTGAATAATTAATTGTTGAACAAAAAAAATTAGGTTAGGTTAATAATAAAATTGAAAATCACTAATTTAAATAAACATTTATTTATTTGTATTTGGAAAATTGAATTTATCGATCAATAGGGCAAAAGAAATAAAAAACAAAATTATTTTTTATATATCTTGTGACGTTTCGTGGTTAATATTAATATTATTTATAAACAATGACGAGAGAAGTACACTTCTCTATTTTTAAAATTTATATTATTATCTATGTAAAATGATGTAAAGACTGTTATAATTAATATTTTTGGTATGTATTACTTATTTATATAAATTTTATAAAAAATTATATATTTATAATAAATAAAAAAATTTTTTAGTCAGATGAGGTGGAATATTAACCACGAAACGTCACAAGATATATAAAAAATAATTTTGTTTTTTATTTATTTTGCCCTATAGATCGATAAATTCAATTTTCCAAATACAAGTTTATACAAAAAAATGGGCGATAAAGTCATTAGCAATAAATTTATTTATTTGCTTTTTACAATTTTTAATCAATTCTCGAAAAAGAAAAACTTTTAAATAACATAAATATCTCAATAAATATAATAATAACAGGAACTTTATGCGCTAAAGTCGCCTCTTACTTCTCATCATATAATTTCATTAAAGCATTTTTTATTTTCCAATACTTGCGAATATTTTTTCTCTGCTTCGTGAAAATTAAGATGTCGAATTATACTTTTCTTGGTTATAAATATTTCTTTACACTTATCACATGCATATTTTTTACTTTTTAAATGAATTTTGCTATGTCTGCTTAACTGACTTGAATATCTAAAAGCTTTTCCACAATGATTATCCCCAGCATGTTTTCTTTCATGACTTTTTAAATGAGCTAATTAGCTAAAAAATTATCCACAAATTTCGCACTTATAAGGTATTTCACCAGTATGTGTTCTATCATGACGTTTTAAACTAATTCATTAAAAATTTTTCCACATTCTTGACACTTAAAAGTTTTCTCCCTAGTATGTGCTCTTTCATGTCTTTTAAAAATTACTTGAGAAACTAAAAGCTTTTCCACAATTTTCGCTTTTCTAAGGTTTTTTACCAATATGTGTTGTTTCATGTTTCTTTAAATTACTTAATACACTAAAAGCTTTTCCACAATTTTTGCACTTGAAAGGTTTTTCACCAGTATGTGTTCTTTCATGAATTTTTAAATTACCTAATAAACTAAAAGGTTTTCCACAATTTTCGCATTCAAAAGGTTTTTCATCAGTATGTGTCATTTCATGAGATTTTAAATTAGTTAGTTGGCTAAAAGGT
This sequence comes from Anagrus nilaparvatae, assembly GCA_022575985.1. Lineage (NCBI taxonomy): Eukaryota > Metazoa > Arthropoda > Insecta > Hymenoptera > Mymaridae > Anagrus > Anagrus nilaparvatae. The sequence continues at coordinate 346,939 of JAKSXM010000181.1, read as the reverse complement.
TTTCCACAGATTTCGCACTTGAAAGGTTTTTCACCAGTATGCGTTCTTTGATGAGCTTTTAAATGACTTGATCGGCTAAAAGCTTTTCCACACATTTTGCATTTGAAAGGTTTTTCACCAGTATGTGTTCTTTCATGGTTTTTTAAATGACTTGATTCGCTAAAACATTTTCCACAATTTTTGCACTTGAAAGGCTTTTCACCAGTATGCGTTCTTACATGAATTTTTAAATTAAATAATTGGCTAAAAGCTTTTCCACATTCTTGACACTTAAAAGGTTTTTCACCAGTATGCGTTCTTTGATGTGCTTTTAAATGACTTGATCGGCTAAAAGCTTTTCCACATTCTTGACACTTAAAAGGTTTTTCACCAGTATGCGTTCTTTGATGAGCTTTTAAATGACTTGATCGGCTAAAACCTTTTTCACAATCTTGACAATTAAAAGGTTTTTCACCAATATGTGTTGTTTCATGTCTTTTTAAACTACTTAATACACTAAAAGCTTTTCTACAATTTTTGCACTTGAAAGGTTTTTCACCAGTATGTGTTCTTTCATGAATTTTTAAATTACCTAATAAACTAAAAGCTTTTTCACAATTTTCACATTCGAAAGGTTTTTCATCAGTATGTGTCATTTCATGAGATTTTAAATTAGCTAGTTGGCTAAAAGATTTTCCACAGATTTCGCACTTGAAAGGTTTTTCACCAGTATGCGTTCTTTGATGATCTTTTAAATGACTTGATCGGCTAAAAGCTTTTCCACACCTTTTGCAATTGAAAGGTTTTTCACCAGTATGTGTTCTTTCATGACTTTTTAAATGACTTGATTGGCTAAAAGATTTTCCACAATCTTGACACTTGAAAGGTTTTTCACCAGTATGCTTTCTTTCATGACTTTTTAAATGACCTAATTGGCTAAAAGCTTTTCCACATTCTCGACATTTATAAGGTTTTTCTCCTGTATGACTCCTGAAGTGTACCTCTAAACTTTGAGACGTAGCAAAATCTTTATCACATTTTTCGCAATTATATTTTTTAGAAAATTTTCTGCTTTTGTTATTCATTTGTGCGAATTTTCTGTTTTGACTTTTTTTTTTAAGTAAACAAGATTTATTTATTTATGTAATGATTTGCTGCAAATGGATTTCTGACTCTATGGATCTTTTTTTGATTAATTATTAAAAATTTTGATTTTGCGCAAATCTCTAAACAACGTATTCGAAGAAATTTCCTAAAAAAATAAAAATAATGTTATGAATTTTAGAAGATAATACTCAATCAATACTCGTGTTATTTCAATTACACTTTTATTTAATTTTTAAATTATTTAAAATATTTGATTCTCATCAATTTTTTGTTAATCCTAAATAGTTTTAAGTAAGGAGAAAAAAACTTTCATTCCCTGACTAATAAGATTCTTAAAATCTTTAGGCTAAAATATAAAATGAATTTTCAGAGTTATAAAATCTTATTAATTTATTAATTCGTTTAGCATCAAGAAATAATCAGGACTTTTAACAGTTGCAATATGGTACAATACTTAGTACAACATGAATCGTTAGGAAGCTTTATTTTCAAAAATATTCAGATTTCACTGCGTTATGCAATATGTTAGAAAATTTTAGTGTTTTTATTTACCCGAAGAGAAATAGAAACTTGGCTGCCAAAGCTTTAATAGCAGACCGGAACCGGCTTCCGGATCCGGGCAGCCCTCGGGAAAAGTCACGGTGGCAGACCCGTGCCAGTTTTATTATGCAATAAATACGATAGATTATCACGGGATTTAGTGATTCTTGTGGCAGTATATGTGTGTACACATTATGTTATACGAATTATTGCGTATGAATATATATAATTAATTTTTAATAAAAATTAGTAATTTAAAAAATTGTTGTTTTTAAAAACCTTTTGACTAAATAATTATTTATATTGATATTCGAATTCTTTTTTTTATTTATTTGATGACCGAGATTCAATAAAATCATATAATAGTTTATAATTTTGGAGGTTATATTTATAATATTTGAAATAGAATTTTTGTAAATGAAATAATTATACCAATTTTGTTAATTTGTTTTAATAATAAAGCCAAAAGAACTAATAATATTTATGATAAAATAAAAATTTAAGATGATAATAATAAGTTTATTATTTTAGAAAAAAGGAGTTGTTGTTTTTACCGACGCTGAAAACAGTTTTAGTCAACATAATAAAAATAAACAAATTAAAAATATATTTATACGCGTTCATATGATAAAAAAAGTATAATTTATCAAAAATTATTCAAAAAAATAGCTTTTGTAATAAACTATTGAATGTATAAGTACTGTTTTTATTAATTTTAATAAAAACAATGCCGGCACGGATCTACCACGGTAACTTTTTCCATTCCGGCGCCAGTGCGGTAGCCGGTCTCGGCCGGAACTTTAAAGTCCGGCACCAGACTCGGACCGCGACTTACCCTTGGTTTTGTTTCTCTTCGGATAATTGAATAAGAAAAATATTTATTAAATTGTTAAATACCTTTTTAAATATATGAGATTTATTTCTATTTTAAAAGTTAATTATTTGCTTTCGTGAAACAAAGATAAAGTTTTAAGATATCGTAATTCGGCTATACTAAAAAAATTTCATCGTCATGAACTAATAAACTTTTTTTTCTTTATCTTTCTGATTAGACCATCTCTACACCAAACAAGATTACCTTTTTTTTTTTTTAATTACATTTCTTTCTGCATTTTAAGGTAGGGGATCGAATTGGATTTTTCAAAATCTCAACATTTTAAAAAATTTTTTTTTTAACTCTTCATACCTTGAAAAATTCCCTCCTAAAATATTTAGGCAGAATTCTGCTTTATAACGATATTAAACGATTCTAAACGTGCGAAATACTTAAGAAATAATACAAAAAAAAATTTTCAAACGCGATTATCTCGTAACTACGTTTTTTCAACTGGCCAGGAGTTAATCTCCGGATTGGCTGGGTCAATTTTTAAAAACTTAAGTGCGTTATCTTTATTAAAGTATATTACAGGGCAATTTACCATAAAATTATAAAAAAATTAATTTAAATATGCCTTTACCAAGCGTAATAGGGCAAAAAAAACGTCCATTTTAAAAAATTTTTTTTCCGGCTTGCCCATTTTTTTATTTTTTGGTTTTTTTTTCTATTTTAGGTAAATTGCCGTGTAATATACTTTAGTAAAGATAACGCACTTAAGTTTTTGAAAATCGGCCCAGCCGATCCGGAGATTAACTCTTGGCCATGGACTGAATTGATTTTTCGCACCTGTACTTTGGCGTCCTCTATAAATATAACTAATTATAAAAATTAAAAAAAAAAAATTTTTTCATGTATATAAATGCCTAATAAATGCATAAAAAAATTGTAAACTGATAACTAATAAAGGGGCTGAGAAATTAAATAAAGAAAAATGTCTTGAAAAACGCCTTTCCAATTCGATCCCTTACCTTAAATGGAAACTTACTTATAAAATAAAATTATATCGTCAGGTGCAAAAAGGGCCTTACAATAATAATTTTTAAAAAATTTTGTTCACTTAATTATTATTTTTGCTTTTTTAATTATCTTTTACAAGAATTTTAAGATAAAATTTTAGGACACGTGCTAACAGAATGAATTCTACGCTTATACCAGACTTATACTGAAAAATCGAAAAACTATTGTAACTTGTGAAAATTATTATTTCAAGTAAAGCATTCCCAGTTTATCATAACATTTTCACAGGTGGCGTCGCTAGAGAAAAATATTAACCCTTTTAAGTCGCTCCGCGCAAGTATAAGCATATCCAATGATGAGAATTAAGGCAATCTGGTAATCGGTTGGTAAAATTGTTTACAATGCTTTTCTTATGGGAGCAAGTGATGCCAACCCATTTATACCTTTGTTCATCTCACTTGCTCCCATAAGAAAAGCATTGTAAACAATGTTACCAACCGATTACCAGATTGCCTTAATTCTCATCATTGATGCTGCATATTAGACATATTGAATATTGATCATCTACACGAATATCGTCGAATATCCATTGGTATCGTGAAAACTCTCGAATATACATCAGTGCGGTTATGTAGACTAGGCCTTAGGGTTATTGTACAGACCTCCGTAAACGCAAAACCGCAGTCGCAACGCAATGCGCACAAACCAAAATCGTTTTGTGCGCATGCGTGTTGTGTTGCGCGCATTGCGTTGCGGCTGCGGTTTGTGTTCCGGGAGGTCTGTAGTATCATCCTTAGGCACATTCTACAATCATCCGGTAAATTCTTGCGGTCGTCTGCAAGAAGTCCGTAAGTCAGTGGGGCCAACTTTACATAAAATAATTACACGTGTTTATTTTAATTTATCATTTAGTTCTGGTTGGAGCCACTACCTTGCGGACCTTTAGCAGACGACCGCAAGAATTAACCGGATGATTATAGAATGTGCCTTAGAAAGATTCTGCAAACGCCGTAAATGAGGGTCGCAACCGCAAGCGTAGCCGCAACGCAATGCGCACAACACAACAAGCATAAGGCTGATTCTACAAAACCGTAAAATCGCCCCGCAATCCGCAACCTTAGACCGCAACGCAAGAAATTTTTCAGTGTAGCCAACTCATCTTAAATTTATTAAATTTTATAACCAAAAATAATAAAGTCAAAATAATAAGCAAAGGCAAGAAAATAAAATTATAATAATTAAATAAATGATCCTTAAAAGTAATTAAATATTAAATATAATTATTAATTTTTTAAATGCTCAGTTATTATTCGACAGAAAATGGAAAAATATCATAAAATTATATATTTCTTAATTCTCATACAATCTCATTATTTTTTTCTGTTTTTAAAAAAGTATATTCCGTTTTATAAAATTTGTGTTATGTGGAGATTTAGATTTGATTTATGACATAACGATTAAAATTCATCTTCATACTTTTGAAATTTAAATAATCATGTCTCTCTAGAATTCATTTGTTGTATAAAAGTAACTACCTTCAACAAAATGAATAAACTCCAAATGGAGTTATAAAAACTATCTGGGAAGTTAATTAACTACACAGATAGTAATTACCTGGACAAGAATTTTTACACTGCAGTGAGTTTAATGAATTATGTTGTGAGAGTTGCATGTAGCTGCAATGTTCTAATGTTTTGTTTGTCTTTGCTTGCTATTGATTGCACTACACATCAAACGACTGAATTATATAATGTTGTTTACAAAAAAAATGTTTTTAATTTTATCTAATAGATAAAAAATTAAATAACTCCTTTCTTTCCGATGAACCTGTGAGGTCAATTGGAAGATTTTTTATAACGCCAGGTAAAATTTAGGCTCTATGGCTCCGAACATCTTAGACCAATGGCTATAACTCTAATTTTTCTGATCATTATGCTCTATCCATACAAAGAATAATATTATTTTTGCATAAAAATAGTTATTATGGTATCTGCATGTTAGTTTGGAGGAACCAAAAGTTTTTACCAACCATGTGAAATCAAATTTCAGATTAGCCGCAGTATGGAACGAAGGTTTTTCAAAACTTCTTGATTTTTTCTCTTTTCCTATCATTGCCTTTCCTTATTTTAAATAGCCTTAGAATATATGTCTATCTTTTTTCTTTTTGAAATATATTAATTTAGATTGATTAAGGAAATTAATTTTAGCATTATAAAGGAAAGAAAATAAGATTTTGTCCATGAGATGAAACATTAAACGAATGTTCTCTTTTCGATATGGTCTTCTGATGTCCATTAGACCTTGTTTAAGAATTATTTTTTAAATAGCATTAAGTAAAATAAATGCTCTATATATCTTTAAAGATCTTTTTAGATCACAATTATTAACTTCATTTTTGTCATGATCAAGACAATCTAAATCAGCCTTAGGCTGATTCTACAAAACCGTAAAATCGCCCCGTAATCCGCAACCGTAGACCGCAACGCACGAAATTTTTCAGTGTAGCCAACTCATCTTAAATTTATTAAATTTTATAACCAAAAATAATAAAGTAAAAATAATAAGCAAAGGCAAGAAAATAAAATTATAATAATTAAATAAATGATCCATAAAAGTAATTAAATATTGAATATAATTATTAATTTTTTAAATGTTCAGTTATTATTCGGCAGAAAATGGAAAAATATCATAAAATTATATATTTCTTAATTCTCATACAATTTCATTATTTTTTTCTGTTTTTAAAAAAGTATATTCCGTTTTATAAAATTTGTGTTATGTGGAGATTTTGATTTGATTTATAACATAAAGATTAAAATTCATCTTCATACTTTTGAAATTTAAATAATCAAGTCTCTAGAATTCATTTGTTGTGTAAAAGTAACTACCTTCAACCAAATGAATAAACTCCAAATGGAGTTTTAAAAATTTTTTTCTGAGTAATTACTATCTGGGAAGTTAATTAACTACACAGATAGTAATTACCTGGACAAGAATTTTTACACTGCAGTGAGTTTAATGAATCATGTTGTGAGAGTTGCATGTAGCTGCAATGTTCTAATTTTTTTTTGCCTTTGCTTGCCATTGATTGCACTACACATCAAACGACTGAATTATATAATGTTGTATACAAAAAAATGTTTTTATTTTATCTAATAGATAAAAAATTAAATAACTCCTTTCTTTCCGATGGACCTGTGAGGTCAATTGGAAGATTCTTTATAACGCTAGGTAAAATTCAGGCTCTATGGCTCCAAACATCTTAGACGAATTACTAGTTCCAATTTTTCTGCTCATTGCTCTACCCATACAAAGAAAAATATTATTTTTGCATAAAAATAGTTATTATGGTAATGGTCGAAAAAATTGGAAATCTAAAAATCTGCATGTATAGTTTGGAGGAACCAAAAGTCCTTACCAACTGCATGTGAAATCAATTTTCAGATTAGCCGCAGCATGGAACGAAGGTTTTTCGAAACTTCTTGATTTTTTCTCTCTTCCTCTAATTGCCTTTTCTTATTTTAAATAGCCTTAGAATATATGTCTATCTTTTTTCTTTTTGAAATATATTAATTTAGATTGATTAAGGAAATTAATTTTAGCATTATAAAGGAAAGAAAATAAGATTTTGTCCATGAGATGAAACATTAAACGAATGTTCTCTTTTCGATATGGTCTTCTGATGTCCATTAGACCTTGTTTAAGAATTATTTTTTAAATAGCACTAAGTAAAATAAATGCTCTATATATCTTTAAAGATCTTTTTAGATCACAATTATTAACTTCATTTTTGTCATGATCAAGACAATCTAAATTAATATATTTCAACAAAAAAAAGATAGACATATTCTAAGGCTATTTAAAATAAGAAAAGGCAATTAGAGGAAGAGAGAAAAAATCAAGAAGTTTCGAAAAACCTTCGTTCCATGCTGCGGCTAATCTGAAAATTGATTTCACATGCAGTTGGTAAGGACTTTTGGTTCCTCCAAACTATACATGCAGATTTTTAGATTTCCAATTTTTTCGACCATTACCATAATAACTATTTTTATGCAAAAATAATATTTTTCTTTGTATGGGTAGAGCAATGATCAGAAAAATTGGAACTAGTAATTCGTCTAAGATGTTTGGAGCCATAGAGCCTGAATTTTACCTAGCGTTATAAAGAATCTTCCAATTGACCTCACAGGTCCATCGGAAAGAAAGGAGTTATTTAATTTTTTATCTATTAGATAAAATAAAAACATTTTTTTGTATACAACATTATATAATTCAGTCGTTTGATGTGTAGTGCAATCAATGGCAAGCAAAGGCAAAAAAAAATTAGAACATTGCAGCTACATGCAACTCTCACAACATGATTCATTAAACTCACTGCAGTGTAAAAATTCTTGTCCAGGTAATTACTATCTGTGTAGTTAATTAACTTCCCAGATAGTAATTACTCAGAAAAAAATTTTTAAAACTCCATTTGGAGTTTATTCATTTGGTTGAAGGTAGTTACTTTTACACAACAAATGAATTCTAGAGACTTGATTATTTAAATTTCAAAAGTATGAAGATGAATTTTAATCTTTATGTTATAAATCAAATCAAAATCTCCACATAACACAAATTTTATAAAACGGAATATACTTTTTTAAAAACAGAAAAAAATAATGAAATTGTATGAGAATTAAGAAATATATAATTTTATGATATTTTTCCATTTTCTGCCGAATAATAACTGAACATTTAAAAAATTAATAATTATATTCAATATTTAATTACTTTTATGGATCATTTATTTAATTATTATAATTTTATTTTCTTGCCTTTGCTTATTATTTTTACTTTATTATTTTTGGTTATAAAATTTAATAAATTTAAGATGAGTTGGCTACACTGAAAAATTTCGTGCGTTGCGGTCTACGGTTGCGGATTACGGGGCGATTTTACGGTTTTGTAGAATCAGCCTAAGCACAACATTGGTTTGTGCGCATTGCGTTGCGACTGCGCCTGCGGTTGCGTCCCCCATTTACAGCGTTTGTAGAATCAGCCTTATAAACAGCACAATCAACGATTTTCACGCTCACGTTGGATATTTAAGAGTCTTCACGCTACTAATGGATATTCGAGAGTTTTCATGGTACCCATGGATATTCGACGATATTCGTGTATATGATCGATATATAAATGTATGTGTCGTGTATATGTGATAAAAAAATACACAACTACGTAAAAATTTTTTAATAGAATAAATAAAATTCTTTTATAACTGTTACACGCCAAAAGCACTTAATTAATTTAAGAGCTTGTAATTAATATATAAATAAAAATTTTAAAATTTAAGGTTAGATCTCGTGTCAAAATTTTAGGCCTGACGCCGCGTACGGTAAAACCTTTGCCTTCGCGTCCTCCTAAAAAAAGTAAGTACATAGAGTAAAGAAATACTTATTTACAAGTTAAAATAAATATTTATTTACAAAAAAAAAAAAAATTGTTTTGAAAAAATGTAAAAAATCAAACTACACTCAAATATAAAAATTTTTTTACAATAAAAAAAAATTAAAAAAATTAGTTAATTTGACCAACTTGTCCTCAAGATAAAGTCACGGAAGGTTCAGGCATGTCAACCTGATATATAAAAAGAAACTGGAGGAGTTTTATAAAAGAAAATTTTTTTTGAGAGATAATAAAATAAATTTTTAAACAATTTATACTTACCTTTTTTTTTTATTAAAAATTGTTTGAATAGTATGTGGAAAACTCTTCTTTAAATAATCATAATAAAAAAGAGTAAAAATAAAATATATGTGTAAAAATTGAGAAATGTGAATTTTTAATAGCATGGGCCGTGTTGGTCCCAGCTGAGCCTATGTCTTGACTTGACTGCCTGAATGAGACTGTTGAAAAATGTAGTTTTCGGGAACGCGGTTCCTTTGATTTCCCTTTCCATGAGCATCTTTCAAGAAAAGCGTCATAGACAAATTATCAAAAGAATTCCCATGATTATATTTTATCCAAAAAAATTATTTACCTTTAGATAATTACAAAGATTTTATTCTTAAGATGAATAAATAACAATTAAGATTTTATAATTTTATATTATATAATAAAAATTTTAAAGGTATAGACTCAAAGTTTTTTATAATTATCTTATTTTTCAACTTTCGACATTCAAACATTTGTATTTTGATAGTCAATAGATTGGAATGTCTAAAGTCTACAAGATAAAAATAAAAATTAAGGTCATCTAGAAAAATTTGCTTTCTAAAATTATTATTAAAAAATAAAAAAAATTAATTAATAATTAATTAAAATATAATGAAAATCTATCATCACATTATCAAAGAAAAGATAAATTATTTTTACTTTGCAGTAGGGCAAAATAATATTTCTGATTTATATTTTTATAATCATAAATTTTTTTTAAATTCTTTTCTTTTTAATTTTAATAAATAAAAAATATTTTAGAGCTAATTTTTTAATAGCCAAGAAATCAAATATTTTACGATAAATGTTTGTCAAAAACAAATTTTATATTGTTATTTGTCATGTGCCAAATTAAAAGTCATAATTATGAATATTGATTGTTAATTTAAAAAAATTTATTACGTCAGTGTACTTTATTGAAATGTAAGATAAGGTTTATTTATTTATAATAATTAATTCTAATGTTTTCAATAAAAATTCTAATAAAATAAAACATTTTTTAAAATCAAAAATTCGTATACATTAATTTATTAACAAATTCATATTTTTTGATATATTTCATAATTTTTTAAATACGAGACTGTAAATTAAGATATAAAATAGAATTTATTTTCAATAGTATAATTTTAACAGAATCAGGTTTAATATACACCAGATATGTACAATGTGTACATTTTTAATATAATTTAAATTTAAAATAAAGCGCCTTAAAAAACGCAATATGGCGCATTTGCCACTACTAAAATTTTTCTACTCGATATTCCTACTCGTGCTACATGAGGAACACACATTAATGTACCTTGACATGGAGCAAAATTTCTTCCCCTTCCAATAAATATTTTTCCTTTCAACTGCTAATGATTGCCATAAAAGGAAATAATTTGATGGATAAGGAAAATTTTTTCCTATGTTAATCATCCTTTTTAGGCGCTAAATTTAAATAAGATTTCTAACATCTCTCATACAACTTACGTTATCAACGTCATTTTTGCTAAAATTTAACGGAAACTTTTCTTTATTTTGAAGTTATAAAATATACTCTAAAAAATATGCAAATATAAATATATATTTTTAAATTAAAATTATTTTTCAGCTCAGAGAATTTACTATTTTGTAGATTCTAATATTATGACCACCATTAGTAACTCTCTAAACAACGTTATTTTGAACTTCAGAATTCTTACTTTAAAGCTTGTTCACATAACTAAATAAAATTTTAAAGTAACTAAAATTAATCTTCCCGTTAATATGCAGTGTTCTAATTCAATTTCAATTTTCGGCTCTTTTTTTCTAATTTAGCTCAAAATTTTCTTATTTTGGCTACCAAATGCTTGTTTTACAATCTTAAATATCCCTCTGGGGTAAAAAATTTTCCATAGAATTGAATTCAATTTCTAGTTCTATAATTTGATTTGTATTGCGCAAAATTTTTAACAAGCTTGTAGTTTTTATGAAATTTAGTGAATATATTAAACAAAAAAAAATAATAATTCTAGTAGATCTAATTTGCCTTTACATACTGTTATTAAAACCATCAACGTGTGAAATACATATCTTTGGTTTTTTAGCTAAAATCTGTTTTTGAATGCATAGTCTGAGTTGTCGATCTTCTCAGTATTTACATCTCTGTATTTAAGTGTGCTTATTCTTTTCTATATCTAATAGTCTATGAAATTGCTTGGGTAATCATTGTTTAATAGTCGTTGTTTAACTATTATGTGAGGTTTTGATTGTAGAAACTTTTTTGAGATAGTAATAATGCCTTCTCGGATAAGCCGTATATCTTTCCAATTTTTTGATGTTATTGTAAATATGCTATTGTAAACTTTCGTGTGTAAATATTATGACCACCATTATCAACCCTGTTAGCAATGTTATTTTAATTCCAAAATTGCAAAAATAAAATTCAATTTTAACATTAATGAACAAAATACTTAACTTTAAAATCCTTACTTTAAAGCATGTTCAAAAAACTAAATAAAAATTTAGAGTACAGGAGTCCCTCCTTATACGCGGTTTTATTATACGCGGTTTTCCTTACACGCGGTTTTCCAATTGTGGCACTCCCGCCTTATACGCGCTTATTTCCCTCCGTAATACGCGGTTTCAATTTTTAAATTTGAATTTTTTTTCGATTGTTTTTGTTTTTATTTACAAAAATATAACCAAAATTTTATCAAGTTACATAAATTCTATTTTTTTTTTTTTTTCAAATTATGGCACCAAATAAAAAAAAATCACCTGTAAAAAAGAAAGAAAGAAAAGTTTTGAGCATTGCTGATAAGCTAAAAATTTTAAATTTATTAGAAAACGGAGAAAAAGTCGCAGCTGTTGCAAGAAAATTTAATATCAATGAATCGTCGGTTCGTACAATAAGAGATAACCGTGACAAAATTAGAGCAAGCGCTACACATTTAGGACCTCATGCTAAACTAAGCAAAGTAACGAGAAATTCCAACATAGTTAAAATGGAAGATATGCTTATGATATGGATTCAAGACCTTATACATAAGAGAATTCCTATTGGATCACGAGCTATTCGAGATCAAGCCTTAGAATTTTCCGATCATTTAGAAAAAAAAAATCCACTCAATCAAAATTTCGTTGCCAGTAAAGGGTGGTTTGAGGAGTTTAAAAATCTCTTTTCTCTTCATAGCGTTAAATTTACAGGTACATATTCAATAAAATAAATTTTATTGGAATAAAAAATATAGGTTATTTTGATATTTTAAGGGGAAAGTGCGTCTGCGGATCATGAAGCGGCTTCTAAATTTCCTTCGATAGTTCAAGATTATATAAAAGAAAAAGGCTTTGTGTCAGAACAGATATTCAACTGTGACGAAACTGGTCTTTACTGGAAACGAATGCCAAATCGCACTTTTTTAACTAAAGAAGAAAAAAAAACTCCTGGATTTAAAGTAGCGAAAGATCGTTTAACTCTTTTATTGTGTGCAAATGTTGCAGGAACTTTGAGATGTAAACCAATGCTTGTTTATAGATCAGAAAAATCTAGGGCATTAAAAGGTAAAAAAAAAGGACATCTACCAGTATTTTGGAAATCTAATAAGACTGCCTGGGTGACTCAAATTAATTTTAAAGAGTGGTTGAATAAATCATTTTTTCCTGAAGTGAAAGAATACCTGGAGAAAAAAAATTTAGCGTGCAAAATCCTTTTACTGCTCGATAATTGTAAAAGCCATGGAGACTCTAATTTATTAGCTCATCCAAATATTGAAGTTCTTTTTCTGCCACCAAATACAATTTCGTTAATTCAGCCTATGGACCAGACTGTCATTGCAACCTTTAAAGCTTACTATCTTTAAAAAGTATGGTACGTCTTGTAAATCAACACAGAGGATGTGCAGATTTTAATCCTGAAAATGTTGTGCGTAGTTTTTGGAAAAAATTTTCAATAGCAGATAGCATAGGGATTATTAAAGAATCGCGGCAAGAAATATTAGAGTCTACGCTGAACGCAAGTTGGTCTAAGTTGCTTCCTAATTTTGTCAATAAAAAACAAAAAAGCGGGCAAATAATCGATAATCAGTCAGTTTTTCAAGGTATGGTCAGCATATCACGAGAAATTGGGGGAGAAGGATTCGCTGATATGCAAGAAACAGAAATTTTGGAGATCGTTTCACCTGGAAAGGATTTATTAACAACTGAAGAAGTTGAAAAAATTGTTGAATCAGCCGAAGAAAAAATTATTTTACCTGATGATGAAATTGAAGAAACAAAGAAAAAATTTCACACAGTATCCTTACTCAAAATTATTACGTCTATGCAAGATGCAATTGATGAGGCTGCCAATACTGATCCCATCATGACGCGCAGTTTAAATTTTAAACACAGTTGTGATTTGGCACTTCAAATTTATTTAGATTTATATAAAGATTACCAAAAAAAAATAAAACAATCCCTTATAACAGATTTTTTTTCTAAATAAAAATTGGTGACTAAAAAATGTTTGTCCATAAAATTTTTTCCCAACATAAAAAATTTTTGAACCTAACCCCTCCTTTTCCATAAGAGTAATGTCTTTTTATACGCGGTTTCCTTATACGCGGCCCTTTTTTGGAACGTAACCCCCGCGTATAAGGAGGGAAGCCTGTACGTGATTTCATCGTAGTAAGTTCTCCATAAATGACTGCCAAATACTTTGAAAATTTTCCGTAAAATTGAATTCGGTTTCGAGATCTAAATTTGATTTAAATTGCACATCCGTGAGAAAATCAACATTTACATTTATTTTACTTTAACAAAAAATCTTTAATCTTAAATATCTGAAAATACCAGGTGTCTTTTAACCAAATATATTTCTATCTTGTTTCCATTAACAAGTTGATTACCAAAGGGTATTACACCTATTCACGCCTATTTTGCAAGTTATTAAAAAGGGATTAGGAATCAAATACTTTTTAAGCTTTAAACTGATGCATATTTAAGATAAACAACATTTTTGAAAAATTTGTAGTTTTTATAAAATTTAATTGCTGCCTAAAAAAAGAAATTAATTCTACCAGATCTAATTTTGCCTTTACATACTGTTGATATAAAAACCATTCAACGTTTGAAATACATATTTTTGGTTTTTTAGCTAAAATCTGTTTTTGAATGTCATAACCCGTTGTCCCTCTTGTCAGTATTTACATATCTGTATTCAAGGGTGCTTATGGGGATGCGTACTGCATGGTAGCGCTAGTGATGACAGCTATATCTTTCCCATGTATTTTCAGACCAGAACGCGATTGGTCAATTTCTTCCCATTTAAAATACATGTGTTTTTCGGACCTGCTGATTTCGGCACCCTCTATTTTAGCTTTGGGTACGTATCCCCAATCTTTTCTTTGTTAGTGGAAGCAAATTAGACAAAAAAATCACTGAAAAAGGATGTAAAAGGGAAGTGCAATTTTTTTTTTTTTTTGTGTTTGCTTTTATGGCATTAAATAGCATGCCTGACGACAGGACTCAAAAAAACGTTATTTTTGAGGTTAAGCCAAATTTTAAGAAAAATATTATGGCCAAATAAAAGAAAAAGTTAAATTTTGTATAAAATACGTAAGAAACAGTACAAAAAATTCCGCAAATTACACCAAATACGGCAAAAATGAAAAAAATTAAAAAATTAATAGGGTATTTTTCATTCTTGCTCCTAAAATGGGCATTTTAATTGAGCTAACGAATACTTACGCGTACTGAGGTTAAAGTACATACAAAAAGGCAACTTTTAAAAAAAAGAAAATTACCCTAGCATGTTTTTGCATAAAATGGCGCTGATTTCAAAATTGCTCAATTTTTGCGAAAAAATTTGATTTTTGGCCAAAAAAAAAAATATTTTTTTACAAAAATTTAACCTCATGGTCCCGTCATTAAACATATTTCCTGAGATTTTCATAAAAATCTGATTATTTTTGCCCAAGTTATTAAAAAAAATTAAAAAATTGGACAAAATTGGATTTTTGGAGGTTAGGATGTATTTTAATAGTAACCCCATCCAATTAGTTCCATTCTCTGTCTAATTACGAAAATTTTCCATTTTTTTTTTTTTTATGACCATTTTAACAAGAGATGTGACAAAATCCGATAGCAAACTTCTTAAAATTTAGCAAAAAAGTAGTTTTTGCCATATATCTGGCCAAGCGTTCCTCCGGGACACAAAAAAAATCAGATTCCATCTTACATATGTATATTAAACACAAAAAAAATACCCTGCCAACTAGCTGTCACTGAGGTTCCTCAAACAATTGGCTGTAATCTTAATTTACAACAAATATTATTGATTACAACCATGCAATTATACATACATTTTTCGTTTTTAGTAGCTGGTAAAGTAGATTATTAAGATCATTTTGTTATTAAAGTGAAAATTCTAGCCTCCATGGATTGGTCGCGCCGGCGTTAATGGATTTTAAATCATTTTTGCATAATTAAAAAGAGACAAATATAAAAAAAGCTAATTTTATTTTTTTTTATAAAATTTTATTTTATTAGAATATTTAATTATCCCTTAATAATTAAAATATTGGGTAACATGATTTTTTTGTTTTGTCAAAGAAATGGTTGGTAACGATGCGAAAATTACAATTATTCGCTCAATTATTATAAAAAGATAGGAGTTTTTAACAGAATTTATAATAATTTCTTATAATTTATTTTCTCAGTGTACTTCTTACATTTGACCAATCTTCCGCAACAATGATAATAATAATAATAATAATATTTTGTAATAAAAAAAATAACAACATTAATTGCTTCAAGATTTTAACATTATTTATATTATTCCTATTAATCACAAAATAATAAATTATTTAATTCTATAAATTGTTTGATTCTTTAAAAAATGCCAATATAACTTTTAAATCTTAATTTTAAAATGCAAACATAACCATTTAATATTTTTAGGCTGTTTATTATTGTTTATAATTTCATTAAGCTGCATACATAAATAAACATAGCAACGAGCAAAATAATCCGAGGAAGTCAAAAAGAGGCGAGATTTCCATCACTCTTTCTTGTGTGTTATAATTTATATCAAAATAAAAAAAAAAATTGTCATCGGATACAAAAAATTACTGTAAACTAAATTTCTAAAACTTGTACTCTAAATTTGGTGTTTTATGTATTTTTTTGTGACGAAGATTTTGGAGAAAAAAATTTTTAAAAAATTAATTATCAGATTCAGGATATCGAGTAAAAATCATAATTTCAAATATAAGTAATTTCATGAAAATGAATGAGGTATTACATCGAAATTTCATTTCCCGATTATTCAATTATTTAACAATTTTATGAAATATTCAATAATTTTATAAATTATTCAATAATTTTATAAATTATTCAATAATTTCTATAATTTCATTTCCCGATTATTTAATTATTCAACAATTTTATGAAATATTGAATAATTTTATAAATTATTCAATAATTTTTATAATTTCATTTCCCGATTATTCAATTATTCAACAATTTTATAAATTATTCAACAATTTTACTTTACGTTTTACGTACGTTTTATTTTACGTACTTTCATAGAATTAAATGAGGTATTACACCCAAAAAAAAAAAAATATTGCATTTTTTTTTATTTTTCTATTTTTTTAATTTTGACAAAAAAAATTTTGATAAAATTAAGTATCAGATCCAAAAAATAACAATAAACAAGGTTCTTAAAACTAGTACTTCCATGGAAATAAATTAGGTACTACGTCCAAAAAGAAAAAAAAAATTTGTATTTTTTGTATTTTTTTGTGAAAAAAATTTTAGAAAAAAAATTTTCAGAAAATTAAGTATCCGATTCGAGATATCATGTAAAAACTACACTTTCAAATATAAGTACTTTCATGGAAATAAATGAGGTATTACATCCAAATCAAAAAAAAAAAAAGTACCTCGAGCTTTTTTGGTGGAAAAATTTTTGAAAAAAAAATTAGGTCTTAATTCCATAATATTTGTGAAATATCACCGATTACATACATACGTACACACCCACACACACACACACACACACACACACACACACAGAGACTTTTTTTAAAAACAGGTTTTTTAGCTTCCTGGGGTCCCAAAACGTGCTTATATGCCAAAAAATAGAAAATCAAATTTTGACCTAACACAATGGTTCCTCTTTGAGGAACCAAAAATTGCACTTCCCTTTTACATCACTATTAAATGCTAATTTGCTTCCACTATATGTAACAGTCTATGAACTTGGTTGGGTAGTCATTGTTTAATAGTAGCTGTTTAACTATTATGTGAGGTTTTGATTGTGGAAACTTTTTTGATATAGTAATAATGCCTTGTCGATTAAGGTGTATATCATCCCAATTTTTTGGTGTTTTGTATGGCTAGAGTTAAAATTTAGATATTTACCTGATAAGGTAAGTTTTCTGTACCAGTTATATGATAGTTTGATGTTTTTTCTAGCTAGTAAGATTTCTAAGAAATTTATGCTATTGTCAACTTTTGTTTCGTTTGTAAATTGTAGTATATTGTGGTATGAGTTATAAATATCATACATGTTAGAATGTCGTCGACGTACCTAATAAAAAATTTAGGTTTAAAATCCAGTAGGTTGAGACAGTGCTCTATACGTAAACAGTGTTATTACATAATTTACACATATTTTACACATATTTTAACACTGTTATCCTATAAATCACGCACTTTTTTTTACCAAGGTCAAATACCTGCTATTATTGAAAAATGTTGTTTTAATTAAACTTTTATTGTGTAAATTAAACTAAAAAAAAATTTTAATTTTAAAATATATATGCTATTTTTTATTTATTAATTTTTTACATTTATTGGTAAAATTGTATTTTTGAGTATATAAAAAATATTTCGGATTCTCGTGGTTTTTTAGAGCACACGAAATCTGAAAATGTGATTTATTTAAGTATAGTCAAATAATAAAATATATATTGTATATATTACCTTTTTTCACCCTCTGAAATACCCCAAAACCCTAATGCATTAACATTTTAACTTTAAATTGCTCAAAAATAACACCTCAATTTTCGAGGTTTCTAATTATGAATTTAGTGTTCGATTAAACCCATGAAAGTTTGTTCTACTAATTAAATCTAGAATTAATTGAAATAATTTCAAAATAAAATAGTTTGGTTAGTAAAAAAATTAAAAATTGGGCCTAAATTTGAATAAAAATTTTATTTATTTTGATATATTTGATAAATTTTATTAAATACAAAAAGAGAATTACAGAAGTTGTATATCAATACAATTTACTATAAAAAAATTATGCTTTTCACTTTTTTAACAATTTAAGCCTCAATTATTATTAACTAAATTAAAAATTTAATGATCATTAAAAAATACAAAAAGAATTTACTATTTTATAGGCAGAATGACCATCAGAAATAGCTATAGATTCATTTTATTTTGTCAAATTCTGTCTAATAAAACAAAAAATTTTTTGTTTTCCAATATATGCGCATATTTTTTTTCTTCATGAAAATTAAGATGTTGAATAGGAGATTTTTTTGCCGTAAATAATTTTTGACACTCATCACATGCATATCGCTTCTCCTTTAAATGAATTTTTTTATGCACTTTTAAATTGCGTAATACACTAAAAGCTATTCCGCAATTTTCGCACTTGAAAGGCTTTTTAAAGTATCTAATTGGCTGAACTCTTTTCCAAATTCTTGACACCTGAAAGGTTTTTCAACAGTATGCGTTCTTTGATGAGCTTTTAAATTACTTGATCGTCTAAAAGATTTTTCACAATTTTTGTACTTGAAAGATTTTTTACCAGTATGTGTTCTTTCATGAATTTTTAAATTACCCAATAAACTAAAAGCTTTTACACAATTTTCGCATTTGAAAGGTTTTTCATCAGTATATGTCATCAGTATTTTTCGCATTTATATGTTTTAGAAAATTTTCTGTTTTTGATATTCATTTGAGCGAATTTACTGTTTTGCCTTTTTTTTTTTAAATAAACTAGATTTAATTATCTAATTATTAGCTGCAAATGGATTTTTGACTCTATGGACCTTTTCTTGATTATTAAAAATTTCGTGTTTTCGCATATCTCTAAATAGCGTATTCGAAAAAATTTCCTAAAAAAATAAAAAAATTAATAATTATTGTTATTTTTGTTTATATCGCCCATTACTTTATAATATAAATCTTGAAATTGTTATTTTGTAATGACCAAGGACTGGGCAAAAATGAAAAAACTTTTATAGTTTTTATCATATGAACTGTATTTAAAATTTAGACGTTTCTCTCATTTATATGAGCCTCTTCAGTAACTAAAGATACAGTTCATGTGATAAAAACTAAAAAAAGTTTTTTCATTTTTGCCCAGTCCTTAGTCATTACAAAATAACAATTTCAAGATTTATAAAAAAAAATTAATGTTACGAATTTTAGAGGATTTTACTCAATCAATACTCGTGTTATTTCAATTAGACTTTTTTTTAATTTTACAATTGTAATATATTAATTCGTTTAGTATCAAGAGTCAATCAGGACTTTTTTAATAGTTGCAATATCGTACGATACTTAGTACAACATGAATCGTTGGGAAGCTTTATTTTCTAAAATAATCATATTTCACTGCAGAATGCAATATGTAAGATAATGTTAGGGTGTAATTAATTGAATAAGAAAAATATTTATTAAAATATTAATTACCTTTTTAAATATATCAAAATATTTCTTGCTTTCGTGAAACAAAGATAAAATTTTGATATCTTAATTAGGCTATACTAAAAAAATTTTATCGCCTTGAACTAATAAACTTTTTTTTCTTTATTTTTCTGATTAGACCATTTCTACACCAGACAAGATTATATTTTTTTTTTTAATTACCTTTCTCTCTGCTTCTTTAAATGGGAACATAATCATAAAATAAAATTATATCGTCGGGTGTAGAAAGGGCCTTACAATAATAATTTTTAAAAAATTTTGTTTACTTACTTATTATATTTGCTTTTTTAATTATCTTTCACAAGAATTTTAAGAAAAAATTTTAGGATGCGTGCTAACGGAGCAAATTCTACGCTTATACTGAAAAATCGAAAAACTATTGTAAACTGTAACAATTATTATTTTAATTAAAGAAATCCCAGTTTATTATAACACTTTCACAGGTGGCGTCTCTTAAGAAAAAAAAATGACCGCTTTTAAGTTGCTCCGCGCAAGTATAAGCATATCAGACATATTGAATATATAAATGTATGTGTCGTGTATATGCGATAACAGATAACCTTAGTTTTAAGAACATAATTTTTGAAACACAACGAAATTGAACACCAAAATTATAATACATTTTTTTAAGCACACTTTTTATTGAACACAAAAAATTAAACATAAGAAAATTGTACACAGTATTTTCAACACGTGAAATTTAACACATAAATTCCGCAAAATAATTTTCAGGCACAAAATTTATTGTTAAAATTTCTTTTTTCTGAATTCATGTGTTTAATTTCATGTGTTCAAAACACTGTGTAAAATTTTTTTTTTGCGTAACTTTTTGTGTTCAATAAAACTTGTGCTTAAAAAAATGTGTTCTAATTTTGGTGCTTAACTTCGTTATATTCAAGCAAAATTGTTCTTAAAACTAAGGTTATCGTGATAAAAAAATACACCAATATGTAAAAATTTTTCAATAGATTAAATTAAATTTTTATATTATCAAAGAATAAATAAATAATAATAGATAAATTATTAAATTATTAGAATAGATAAATTATTTTTACTGAATTTTTACTATGCAGTAGGGTAAAATAATATTTCTGATTTATTTTTTTATCAGCAAAAATATTTTTTTTATTCTTTTCTTTACAAAATATTTCAGAGCAAGTGTGATAATAGCTAAGAAATTAAACATTTTAAGTTAAATTTTTGTCAAAAACAAATTTTATATTCTTATTTGTCATGTGCCAAATTAAAAGTCATAATTATGAACATTGATTGTTAATTTAAAAAAATTTATTACTTCAGTATACTTAATTGAAACGTAAAATAAAGTTTATGTATAATAATTTAGTTCGAATGTTTTATTTAAAAATTCTATAAAAATAAAAGATTTTTGAAAATCTAAAATTTGTATAAATTAAATAATTAATTAAGTGGCTATTCACAAGTGAAAGATGTTAGCTAAAAAATATTCAATTTATTAAATTACTAAACGTGGTATACATTTAAATACTCACATAATAAATATTGATAGAAAATTATTGAAAAATTTTTTTATCAATTTTCCAAGAATTTTTTGATCAGAATATTAGGTAATGTTGTTATAAACACAAATTAATTGAAAAAAGTGGATTTTATAAATATTTTTCGAATCAAAAATAATGTATTTGAAAGATCTTGAGTAGTAAAAAAAAATACAAACCAATCAGAAGTATTTTAGAGTTGATCTTAAGCCATGGTATTATTTTAAAAATCAGATTTTTTAATAAAATTCATTTTACGTTTATCATAGCGAAAAAAAATTGACGCCTTGGAATTAATCTTGAAAAATTTTTTTCACATAATGAACACCGGTTCAAATGCAACCAATAAGACGAAATTTGAAGTAAATTCAAAGGAATGGCGCAATTTTGAAAATCGGCTAAATCATGCTATTTTCGGGTCTTTAAACGGCCATATTTCGGCTCCATAACGTGCTAAAGGGCTTAAATTTTGGCTGAGTGATTTTTTTATTACCCCAAAGTATACCCTAAAATTTGAGTTCAATCGTTGACATGAGTGCGCCCTAAACTGTACGAAAAGTACTGGAACTACCCATATATATATATATTTTATTAATTAATTATCATTTGATTGCATAAAAAAATCACACATTTCAGATTTCGTGTATCCTAAAAAACGAGGTAAATTAAGTGTGACAAAAAAAAGAAAAAGATCTTGAATCATTAAAGTTTGTTATAATAATTAAATCTGAATAATTAATTGTTAAACAAAAAAAATTAGGTAAGGTTAATAATAAAATTGAAAATCGCTAATTTAAATAAACATTTATTTATTTGCTTTTTACAATTTTTAATCCATTCTCGAAAAAGAAAAACATTTAATTAACATAAATTTAATAATAACAGGAAGTTTATGCGCTAAAGTCGCCACTTACTTCTCATCATATAATTTCTGTTTCAATTCTGTTTAATAAAACAAAGCATTTTTTATTTTCCAATACTTGCGAATATTTTTCCTCTGCTTCATGAAAATTAAGATGTCAAATTATATTATTCTTGGTTATAAATATTTCTTTACACTTATCACATGCATATTTTTTACTTTTTAAATGAATTTTGCTATATCTGCTTAACTGACTTGAATATCTAAAAGCTTTTCCACAATGATTATTTCTTTTCTTTCTTATTTCTTATTTCTTTCATGAGTTTTTAAATGAGCTAATTAGCTCAAAAAATTTCCACGAATTTCGCATTTATAAGGTATTTCACCAGTATGTGTTCTATCATGACGTTTTAAATTAATTCATTAAAAATTTTTCCACATTCTTGACACTCCAAAGTTTTCTCCCTAGTAAGAGCACACACTCTTACATGTCTTTTAAAAATTAATTTAGAAACTAAAAGTTTTTCCACAATTTTCGCACTTCTAAGGTTTTTCACCAATATGTGTTGTTTCATGTCTTTTTAAACTACTTAATACACTAAAAGCTTTTCCACAATTTTTGCACTTGAAAGGTTTTTCACCAGTATGTGTTCTTTCATGAATTTTTAAATTACCCAATAAACTAAAAGCTTTTCCACAATTTTCGCATTCGAAAGGTTTTTCATCAGTATGTGTAATTTCATGAGATTTTAAATTAGCTAGTTGGCTAAAAGATTTTCCACAGATTTTGCACTTGAAAGGTTTTTCACCAGTATGCGTTCTTTGATGATCTTTTAAATGACTTGATCGGCTAAAAGCTTTTCCACACCTTTTGCAATTGAAAGGTTTTTCACCAGTATGAATACTTACATGAATTTTTAAATTAAATAATTGGCTAAAAGCTTTTTCACATTCTTGACACTTGAAAGGTTTTTCACCAGTATGTGTTCTTGCATGGTTTTTTAAATTACATGAATTACTAAAAGCTTTTCCACATTCTTGACACTTGAAAGGTTTTTCACCAGTATGTGTTCTTTCATGACTTTTTAAGCTTCTTGAATCACTAAAAGCTTTTCCACATTCTTGACACTTAAAAGGTTTTTCACCAGCATGTGCTCTTTCATGTCTTTTTAAGCTACTTGATTCGCTAAAAGCTTTTCCACATTCTTGACACTTGAAAGGTTTTTCACCAGTATGTGTTCTTACATGGTTTTTTAAATTACTTGAAATACTAAAAGCTTTTCCACATTCTTGACACTTGAAAGGTTTTTCACCAGTATGTGTTCTTTTATGACTTTTTAAGTTACTTAAATTACTAAAAGCTTTTCCACATTCTTGACACTTAAAAGGTTTTTCACCAGTATGCTTTCTTTCATGACTTTTTAAATGAGTTAGTTGGCTAAAAGCTTTTCCACAATTTTCGCACTTGAAAATTTTTTCTCCAGTATGTGTTCTTACATGAATTTTTAAATTAAATAAATGGCTAAAAGCTTTGCCACAATTTTTGCACTTGAAAGGTTTCTCCCCAGTATGTGTTCTTTCGTGACTTTTTAAGCCTCGTGAAGCACTAAAAGCTTTTCCGCATTCTTGACACTTGAAAGGTTTTTCACCAGTATGTGTTCTTTCATGACTTTTTAAGCTACTTGAATCGCTAAAAGCTTTTCCACAATCTTGACACTTAAAAGGTTTTTCACCAGTATGCTTTCTTTCATGACTTTTTAAATGAGCTAATTGGCTAAAAGCTTTTCCACACACGGCGAGGCTGCTTTGCTTGAATTTTATTTGCTGCTTGAATTTTCAAGCATTTGCTTGAATTTTCAAGCAAATGCTTGAATATTCAAGCAAACTGCTTGAAAATTCAAGCAAATTGCTTGAAAATTAAAGCAAATGCTTGAAAATTCAAGCAAATGCTTGAAATTTCAAGCAATTCAAGCAACTGCTTGAATTTTCAAGCAAAGCAGCCTGGCCGTGCATTCTCGACATTTATAAGGTTTTTCTCCTGTATGACTCCGGAAGTGTACCTCTAAAATTTGAGACGTAGCAAAATCTTTATCACATTTTTCGCATTTATATTTTTTAGAAAATTTTCTGCTTTTGTTATTCATTTGTGCGAATTTTCTGTTTTGACCTTTTTTTTTAAATATACAAGATTTATTTATTTATGTAATGATTTGCTGCAAATGGATTTTTGACTCTATGGATCTTTTTTTGATTAATTATTAAAAATTTTGATTTTGCGCAAATTTCTAAACAGCGTATTCGAAGAAATTTCCTAAAAAAATAAACATAATAATGTTATGAATTTTAGAAGATAATACTCCAACAATTCTCGTGTTATTTCACTTTTATTTAATTTTTAAATTATTTAAAATTTTTGAGTCTCATCAATTTTTTGTTAATCCCAAATAGTTTTAAGTAAGAAGAAAAAAACTTTCATTCCCTGACTAATAAGATTCCTAAAATCTTTGGGCTAAAATATAAAACAAATTTTCAGAGTTATAAAATCTTATTAATTTATTAGTTCGTTTACCATCAAGAGATAATCAGGACTTTTAACAGTTGCAATATGGTACAATACTTAGTACAACATGAAATTATGCAATATCCTTTTCTTAAAAAGGACATGTTGATCGCAACAGTAACTATGTACATTGTTATAGCTAAAGAGTCATTTTGATTGGCTCATACGAATTTCATTGTCAATAGGTTAAAATTAATTGTTATATTGTTTATATTATCTTTTTAATATTTTTGAGGTTAGATTATAGTATGTCGAGTAGTTGATATCAATAAAAAAATTAAATCAAGAATAAATTTTGGTATTCAAGAAAATAATTCGGTAGTTCTTAGCTATTTTTACCCAAGTCTTGGATTTAAAAAATACCAATTGTACTGTGTTTGGTATGTAAAAATATGGTTACTGGCCACTTTTTAAGGCTCTAGGTGGCTTGGTTGCGATATGGCAGCTGTTTTTCCAATTTTGATTTTTTTCGAATTCTCAGCCACCCGTTTGCTTTTTATTTTCTGGACGCCCTAAATAAGCCTAAAAAATATTTCCTTTATAAAGGTAGGTAGTAAAAATTCCCGCCCAATCCGAATCTGACCATATTTTTTCGGAAAAACCTCAGGAAAAGCCGGAAAATTGGAAAAACGAAAGGAAACTGGAAAATACAAATTCCTCAAAAAGCGTCACTTTTTTTTTTTTTTAAATTTTTTTTACATATGTTTTCCCATACTTTTCATGCTGGTAAACTTTTTTTTTGACCTATTTGCCTTTTAAGCACTTAAAAATCAATTTTAGGCTCAAAAAAATGATTTTGAAAATTGTTCATTTTCTGAATTTTCCAATTTTCTCACTTTTCCTGATAGAAAATGAAAAATCTGACTTGATTTTCGGATTCCTCGGGAAATTTTACATTGAAAACCCTCCTGGGTAAAATTTTAGAGGCCTATTTGACGCTGTAAAAAAAAGAAAAACAAAGTAACCTGCTAAAATCAAACATAATTAAAGATAATTAAATTTTGTTATTTTTTTATTTTGTTTATTTTTTTTGATTTTAGCAGGTTACTTTGTTTTTCTTTTTTCTAACACTGTATTGGTTTGTGCGCATTGCGTTGCGGCTGCGCCTGCAGTTGCGTCCCCCATTTACAGCGTTTGTAGAATCAGCCTTATATAAACAGCACAATCAACGATTTTCACGCTCACGTTGGATATTTAAGAGTCTTCACTACTGATGGATATTCGACGATATTCGTGTATATGATCGATATATAAATGTATGTGTCGTGTATATGTGATAAAAAAATACACAACTACGTAAAAATTTTTCAATAGAATAAATAAAATTTTTTTAAAACTGTTACACGCCAAAAGCACTTAATAAATTTAAGAGCTTGTAATTATTATATAAAATAAAATTTTAAAATTTAAGGTTAGATCTCGTGTTAAACTACTAGGCCTGACGCCGCGTACGGTAAAACCTTTGCCTTCGCGTCCCCCTAAAAAAAGTAAGTATATAGAGTAAAGAAATACTTATTTACAAGTTAAAATAAATATTTATTTACAAAAAAAACATTGTTTTGAAAAAATATAAAAAATCAAACTACCCTCAAATATAAAAATTTTTTGACAATAAAAAGAAATAAAAAAAATTAGTTAACTTGACCAACTCGTCCCCAAGGTAAGGTCGTGGAAGTTTCAGGTCCGTAAACCTGACTATATAAAAAGAAACTGCAGGAGTTTTATAAAAGAAAATTTCTTTTGAGAGATAATAAAATAAATTTTTAAACAATTTACTTACCTTTTTTTTTTATTAAAAATTGTTTGAATAATATGTGGAAAACTCTTCTTTGAATAATCATAATAAAAAAGAGTAAAAATAAAATATATGTGTAAAAATTGAGAAATGTGAATTTTTAATAGCATGGGCCGTGTTGGTCCCAGCTGAGCCTATGTCTTGACTTGACTGTCTGAATGAGACTGTTTAAAAATGTAGTTTTCTGGAACGCGGTTCCTTTGATTTCCCTTTCCATGAGCATTTTTCAAGAAAAGCGTCATAGACAAGTTATCAAAAAAATTCCCATGATTACATTTTATCCAAAAAAATTATTTACCTTTAGATAATTACAAAGATTATTTATTCTTAAGATGATTAAATAACAAAAGATTTTATAATTTTATATTATATAATAAAAATTTTAAAGGCATAGACCCAAAGTTTTTTATAATTATCTTATTTTTCAACTTTCGACATTCAAACATTTGTATTTTGATAGTCAATAGATTGGAATGTCTAAAGTCTACAAGATAAAAATAAAAATTAAGGTCATCTGGAAAAATTTTATTTCTTAAATTAATATTAAAAAATAAAAAAAAATATTTAATAATTAATTAAAATATATAATACAAATCTATCATCACATTATCAAAGTTATATGTTATATGTAAACTAATAAAACTTTAGTAATATTTATATGCATGAATTAGTATATTAAAGAATATATAATTTTTAGGAAGTTATTCTTTTATAGTCCAAATATATTTATTCCAACGCTTTTGTAGAATCGAACCTAAAAATTCATATTTTTGTAAAATAATATTAATTAACTTTTAAAAAAAGTTTGAAAATTTGTAATTAATTGAATAATATTATTTTACAAATATATGAATTTTTAGGTTCGATACTGCAAAAGCGTTGGAATAAATATATTTGGACTATAAAAGAATAACTTCCTAAAAATTATATATTCTTTAATATACTAATTCATGCATATAAATATTACTAAAGTTTTATTAGTTCACATATGATAAAATTTTAAAAAACGCGCATATTTAAAAAATAACAAAATTTTTTTGTAAATCAATGTTTAATTATTGTTTAAATTTTATTTTTAACTTGCTTGAAGCAAAAACTTATAATAATATACCATCAGCAACGTTAGGCAATCAAAAAAACATTGATTTTTTAAAATTCGGTTAGCTCAGGTAAAAACGCAGTTTTAAATATAAAAATGAAAATATCGCATTGGCATCACTTACACAAATTTCTAATTCACAATTTTTTTTGGCTTCGGAAAAAAAAATTTTTAATCTCAAATTCATAAAAAGTTTTATTTTCAAAAAAAAGTAATTGCATTTTGAATAAAAGGGACTTCCATAAAAATATCGAATCGGAGCAGCATCAATTTAATTCTGTTTTTTTCAAATGTATAGATAAAAAAAAATAATTTCCGCTAAAACAGTTTTAGTAGACACTTTTGGCAAACTTTTTTATCCTAGGAGAGTACCGTGAACAAGAACTTAAGTAATATAAATCATAAATTTTTCTCATAAACTCTTGCTTAATATACATGAAAAATTTAACATAATTATAAATTTAGTAAATTAAAAAAATGGTAAAAATTAGGTTAAGTAAATGAAGAAAAAAAAAGAAATTATTTATTTAACTTCTTGATCATAATTGCTAAATACATAAAGAGAATATATTAAGTAAAAGGAATATCATATTTTAACCTATATTTTCTAAATATATAACATGAACATTATAAAGATCTTTAAGAAGAGATTAACTTAAAGCTTATATTCATCGATCAAGCAAAAAGCAATTTAAACGTATCTATTACAATTCTAATAAGAATCTATGATCTATTTTATGTTTAAGTTTTAGTTGATTTTAGTAATTGATTAAAAAAAAATTGTTTTTTTTTTGTTCTAAAATAATATTTTAACAAAATCTAGGGAGGTCAAGGATAGGATGGTTGACATCGATGCGGTTTTGGTCACTTCTTGTGTTTTGTAAATAAAAGCTGAATAATTAAACAAAAATTGATGACAGGGGTTCACAATAAAATAAAATGTTTTTAAAGAATTTTTTTTGTTTGTAATTAATTTTCTGTCAATTAATGAACTAAACACTTAGTGTCCAAAAACCCAGTTTTTTCGGTTTTTAATATTAAAACTTACTTAATATTTAAAATAAATTCGTAAATAGGATTCGTTTTTGTTTCTAAGAACGCTTGAAATTTGATCCTACAACAGTTTAAAATCATTAATTAAAATCATTATTTAAAATCATGAATTATTAATTATGTCGAAAAGTACCCCCTCGACCCTATTTAATTATATTAAATAAATATCTAAAAAAATATTAAAGTAATATAAAATATATATTTTCAATTCATATATACAGAGATTTCAAGCTAATATTACTTTAAATTAAATCTTTTCCCTTGAGTATAAAATTCCAAGTTGATTTTTTTTTTTTTTTTTTTTTGGAAAAAGCGTTCACTTGAAAAAAATATAAGATTTATATTTATCTTTCGTTCTTACTCAAGAGATTATAATACTATAAAACAATATCCAATTTTTTCTTATTAATTTTTTTTTTTGTAAATTTTTGTAAATATTATTATCTATTAATTTCAATTTGTATTAATGCAATTTATTATACTATAAATTTAATTATTCCTATTATTGCAGGCATGGACATAACCAAAAACGTGCTACTTGAGTTTCTTGGATTACATTTTTTATAAAAAATTTAAAGTACTGATAATCGTTTTCGGACTAAAAACTTTTTTTAGTTTAGTTAAATTTTTACTTACTTATATTTAAGAAAATTTTTTGTATTTTTGGTTGTATTTTAATATTTAGAGGTTTTAAACATTGCTGATTTCATATATAAACATAAAATAATTATAAACTTTAACTATAAAACGTGGAAAGTTTCTTAAATCTTTGTTTGTTATCCTTTACAACCTGTAGCTCATCAGATTTTATATCCCTACGCTGAAAAAGAAAACCGATTGTTGTTAACGAAATTTCGTTTACCGTTGCCTTATTTCTAGTTTCGGCTACCGGTTGTGGCAGCCGAATTTTTTTTTTTTTTTTTTTATTTTAGAAATATTTTTTTTTTGCTTCAATATTTTTTTTTTAGATCTACCATCAACTATGCTTCTTTATTACCACAAAACTAAAATATTTTTTAACCCAAAAACCATTTTTTATAAAACATTCAATCAGACAATCACAAGTGGCACATTTTGGCCAGACCAGCGTAAATATGTTAAAATAAATATAAAATAAAAATTTGTTTAATGCTTTTATTTTATGCATCCAACAAATTTTAAAAATAGTTTCACTAAACTATTCATAATATAATATTATTATTATTTTACTTGTGTTTAATTTTATTTATATGTATACATGAATAAAAAACTTTTATAAACTTTTCCTTTTGGCTATAAAATTTTAATAAAGAATATTTTAATTTATATAAAATTAACAGATGAATAACTTTATGTTATTATTATTATTTTTTTTTAAATTTTACTTTGAATTTATTATTATTTATATATTTTTATGAGAATAACTTGAAAATTTATACAAAGATTATTGCTTTTTGATAAGGTTTCTTTGAAAGCTAACAAATAGATAATTCGGCGTTTGAATCCTTGTTAATACGAATGAATTCATTTTATTATTATTAAACCTGAAATTGATTTTAAGTTTTTTACTCCCGTTTAATAGTCGGATAAAAGCCCTAAAGAATATCGAAAAAACTTTTCATCAATAAAAAAAGGTACGTATGATTCTGCAAGGTGAGTATGTTTTCAGGAGTTCACTTTGTTAACAGGGCTTGTACCAGTGAAGGGGTCGATCGACTTGGAAAAACGAGTTGTACCGTTAAGCAAACGACTATCCAGGCTATGAATAACAAAGATTGGTATCAATAGGTTCCACTATTTTACTTTACCATACGAGATATAATTTTGTGAAATGTCAAACAAGAAAGTTGACAAGTTGGACAAATCCGACGCTTTGTTTATATTAAGAAAACTGTAATATGTCGGATAATATGTATAATGTTTTGTGATTTCAGCAGTTTTGGAGATGTAATTTCCCGTCTGTAGAATTGGCTCCAATCACCCTGGTATTAATAACCGATGAGATGACCGCTGCTGACCGAATTACTCTTACCATTGGACTTTGCTCAATTTCACTTTACTGAATTTAATCATAAAAATAAACCTCTTGAAAAACATCTTTCACTATATCAAAGAAGCATAAAAAAGTAGGAAAAAAGTTGGAAAAATTCTATCACAGATGCAAAGTTAATTGTGAAGAATATAACATCAACATTGCAGATAATCTTGCATCTATAAATAATCAAGTAGTATGAGCAAGTAGTATAAGTAAACGTAAGAGCTATTCGTTATTGTTCCAATGTAATTCTCTTTTAGATTGATTTTCTAAACAAAGTCGGGTAAAAATGGCATGCATTTTATCTAAATTCAAAAACCTCCTGTATTTTAAACAACATTCAACAACTTAAGACATTTGTTGTCTAAATTTAACGAAAAAAATTGAAAATTTTCAATAAAAAGACTGGATTAAATATTATGAATATAAACTGCCCATAATCATTTGTATTTACTTATGAATTCTTAATTTAACTCACAAAGAATAAATTATATTCAGGATGTCTCAAAAACCCGAATTTGTTAAAATTTGTTATTCCCCCTGAAAGAAAAGGTTGTATTCAATTTCAGACCACTGAATAATTTTCCACAGCATTTAAAACTCTTGCATAAGTACCGCCATTTATAATTCATTGTATTTAGTACAAACTCGTTTCCAAAAATTGATCAAGGTCAAAAATCGCCTATTTTTAATTTGGTCCTTTAATAAAAAAAAAAATAATTATATTTTTACATGAAAATATATATACTATTGTTTTTATTTCATTTTTTGTTTATGAAATAAAGTAACATCAATACATACATAATATCTAAAGCTGCTGTTATTGCATTTTGATAGAACATTGAGGATCAAAACACATGCATCTATGCAATATCGATTGTCTATTGTTTCATTATTTAAAAACGTCAGCTATTTTTTTATTGTATTTTTTTAGTTTAATTTATATATATATATATATATATACATTTGTACTCATAATTTATTTATACGAAGCATGAAATTCAATTTTACTAAAAATATAATAATATTATACGGGTATTATGTATTAAATTGATTCTGTCAGAAGACATAATCTAATTGTCATGAACAAGTAGTTTTAAATAAACAAAATATCATATAAATTGATATTATTGTTTTATATTATGTGTATTATATCTATAGATTATTTTTGTTTTTAATAAATGAAAGATATATTATTATTTTAAAATTAAATTATTTAATATCATTTTTATGTTTTTAGTTTCATTTTTTTAATTATTAATATTTTTTTGTAGCCTAAAAATTTTTTTCATCTCCAAACTTTTTCTTTTAGGTATTTTGACATGCATCAAGATATTTTTGATATTTCAGTTTAATAAGTCACTTTAAAGTCAAGAGAAGTACTGCAAAAATAAATTGACCTTTTTTAGGATAGAAAGCATTAATAAACAAACTAATATGTTTGCGGTAGTAAAAATCGATTTGGGACATTTTTTATTTATGGACAAGAGTCGTATAAAATTTTTCTGTGTCTGTGGCGAGAAAACACATCTTTGCCAGACGCGTAGCGTTTTGAGCATCTTTTCAATACTAAGGATTTTCTATTTAGATAAAAAATTTTTTTTTATAATAATGACGACTAGGGTACAGTTTTACAAATTTTAATTTAAATGTAAATTCGATCTTTTTTCTATAGACTGTGAAAAGATTTTGTTGATAGTTTCGTTGAAGTTTCACTTTACTTACATTTAATAATAATTAGTCATAATTATAAAAAATATAAAAATGTCGTTTTCAAACAAATACAAAAGTTCATCTATACAAATGAGCAGTAATATTTTAACTCGTTTGCAGATATTTCAAAGATGAAAATAGTTAAGATCAAACAAAAATCCACATTCAGAAAATGGGAGGTCATCTTAATCTTCTTAACTTCAGAAAATTAATCAAGAAAAATAGCAATTGAATATTGATTTAAAATCTTAAATTTAAATCAGGTAAAATTGATGTTTTTATTTAGTAGTAATATTTTAATAAATAAAATTTATATTAAAATCTAGTTTAATGTTTTTTTAGATGCTACAAAATTTTCCAGTACAGTAACATAATATATAGCATCAATTTCTTTTATGATAACTATTTCTTATCAAAATATTTAAAGTATCTTTTAGTTCTACTTTTTACTAATGTGAAATATGAAATTTATGCTTTTCAAAATTTTGAAAGTAACATTTTCAAAAAAATTTTAAATTTATAAATTACTGAATTGTTATATATTTATTGCTCGTTGTACGATAACAACATAATATAATACAATTGTACAAAAACTTGTGACGGGAGCCATTAGGCCACTAACCAGACATTATTATTATTATTATTGTTTATCTAAAATTTTGAATAAATAGTGAAACGAGAGAGAAACGAGAGAAAAGAAAGAGATAGAAAGAGTGAAGAAATACGTGCGCGTATGGCCCAGGGCAGAGTATAGTAAAGGAAGTAAGAGAACTCGGGGATTTTTAGAGTAACTTAAACTAACAAGTGAGAAAAAAGGAGGTAAGAGTCGCTGATAGAGTAGCCTCTTCGACGCTACTAGCGAAAACTGTTTAGACGGAAATAGGACCTGGTAAATGAATAAAAAATGGAGATCTATTTAGATCTATTTTAATCTCCTATCCGCTATCCGATTCTGGGGTCAAAAAATTTTTTTGGGTAGCGCATGCGCGAGGAATCGCTAAGATAGGCTCTTTTTTTTCAGAAGTCGATTTCTCAAATGCCTATTAGTGAAAAATCTTCTAACCAGGCTTAAAATTTTCCTTATAACTTATATTTTTGGCAAAAAAAAAATTTCGGAGGGACACTGCTTTTTGGGAGCTCTAGATAAAAAAATAGCAGCTTTCAAAAGATCATTTTTTACAAATTTCAAATTTGTTTGTCTTTTCTAGTCTTAGTCTACAAGGGTAGTTGGCGATCGTCAACTAACCTTTGAGGAATTTTATACTCTGCTCAAACAAGTCGAGGCTTGTCTTAATTCGCGGCCGTTGGTCCCTCTGACCGATGATCCATCAGACAGTAGTTTTTTGTCTCCCTCATTACTCTTAACTCAGTCCGAGTCTTATATTCTCCCGGAACCGAATTATCAAACAACTAAAATCCCTCCGGTAGAAAGACATAAGTTGATTCAAAATATGATGCAGGACTGGTGGCGTTGTTGGTCTGCAGAGTATCTGCAAACCCTCCAAGAACATCACAAGTGGAAAAATGAGCAAAGAAATGTACAAACTGGTGACGTAGTGTTGATCTCTGATGAGACAATGCCACCTGCTAAATGGCCATTGGCTAGGGTTATCAGAGTCTACAAGGGCCCTGATGGTTTAGTCAGAGTAGTGGATCTCAGTACGGGATCAACAGATACATAATTTAATTAGACTCAATACTCTCAATAATGAAGAAGATGATGATTTATAAATTATCACTTCAAATACAAATTTTAATGTATTATTGTATATAATTGTAAATATGTTTTCATTTGTTCTTAAAAATTTAATTTATTTTGTATTTATTTATTTTACTTAATTTTGATCCAAAAAAAAATATTCATTAATTGTATTTAATAATACAGCCACTTGGCATAATTATAAAGCATGTAATCTTTTTATTGTACTTCCATTCACCACAATTAATTTTAAAATTTTACATAATAATTGCTTCTTTTTTGTTACAATTTAGTAATAAATTTTGGTGGGTGGAAATGTTGTGTATATTTGTATATAATGTGTGTATGTTGGTGAGCTCCTCTCCTAGATTTTAATGTATATTCTCTCCGAGCCTCAGTGCTCGCCAGTTACGCAAGCTATAAACATCTATAAAAAAACTTATAACCGGTTTGTGTAAACACAACCTAAATGCATGGAACATGTTTACTTCCAGATGAGGACTAGGTATAATACAAATTTTACTCAACATTATAATACAATTTTCTATTTTTATAATTTGTAATTATCACCTCACTAGCTGTTAAGATTCTAAACCTAAACTATTTTGTTTCCCTAAACCTGAATTATTCCAAATCCCTGAAACTGAATTATTCCAAGCCCCTAAATCGATATTATTCTAAGTCCCTAACCCAGATTTTTCAAAGACTTTTAAAAGTATTTTTTTTATTTATATATACTTACCTAATTATTCTAAGTCTTATTTGACCCCCCCCCCTTAAATAGGACAAATTTGACCCCCCCTTAATTTTCAAGTTTTGAAGTACCCCCTCCCTATAAACATGTTCCATGTTAATAAATGCGTTATTTCTACAAAAAGCTTGTGATATTATTAATTGACACCAACACCAAATATCAAAAATCCGCATCCATCATTATAAGATTCATCTCTTTTATAACATTTAGCAGTCTAGTCTTAGACAAAGAAATGATCAGATGAAAAACGAATTCGTTAAATTCACTACAACTAATGATAAAGGGTTTGATATCGATCAAACTACGGTACCATTGATAGATACTTAAACAGTGGAACCAAAACCACATATGCCATTATCTGGTGTTGGCTTGTATCATAAAGTTGTTACAGCCCAGAATTCTGGAAGTGGATTTTTAGGAATCATGTTGTATACAAAAGATATTAGCAGAAAGTAATTATATAATTATACTTAAAATAAACATTCTTGCCTTGTTAAATAGCTGAAATTAGCTAAAATTAACGAAAATTATAATTTAGTTAACGAATTATTTAATAACATAATGTTGCAAGAGGGAGTACTAGGTAGCAAAAGTGGGAGATGAAGTTCTAGGAGCGTGGTGGTAACCAGTGTATCATGGATACTTGAAGAGCTAACATGCATTTGTTCCTTGCTCAATAAATATATATATATATTTATATATAATATAATGATATATGAGTATATAATTATTATCCTACGTGCCTACTCTTTCAACCTCTTCATCCTGTTCGAGATTTAGGTTTAGAGATCGAAGAATATAGAATCTCGCGGTCACTGTACGACAGTGATACATTATACTATCATAACTGTAATGGCACGCTCAAATGTCAATATTAGAAACTAGGTAATTCGAAAATGAAGGGACCGGCTATCACTATTAGAGTATCAACTTTGAGTATTAAAGGAAATTTGAATTATTGAGTTCTTAAATGATTCAAAATGTAAAATGAATATTGAAACGCGTCAGTTTGCATTTTGCTGTATAAAAGTATTAATGATAAATAATTAATTTTTTTATTTTTATTTATTTATTCATACCAGGTGTACAATAAATACATATTATGGTAAATTATTAAAATACCACAACCTATAGAGACTCCAAGTCTGTACATGGGCCTCTCGTCAACAGAAAATATAATACAATATAGTAACAATATTTTTAAATACATTTGGTTATTTGTATGTTTTAATACATTTATTTTTTAAGAATACAAAAAATTATAGTTCAAATGAACTAGCCATTTTTTAAATAAATTAGACCAACTTTTACTATCCTTATTAAAGTTATTAAATTGCTTAAGCTTTAATGAAAGAGGGTTAAAAATCTTATAGGCTAAAATGATTAGCATTTTTGTCCAGCTGCTTTAATCTTTTTATGAATTTTTAAAATATTATTTCTATTACTTTCAAAATTTCCATCATTTTTTTCCAATATTAGTTTATTTTAATTTACAATCTCTTTTTTCATAGCAAAGAAATAGAATGTTTGCCTGACTTTAAAAATTTTTTTATCATTGTTATTACTTAGATTCATAGTTTTATATAATCTGCTTTATATTCGTTGGATTAGATTTATATTCATATCAATAGCACTATACTAACCTAATTTACCATATGATATAATATAATGAAAAGAGGCATAATACATAACTCTAAGTTGCTTATTTTTTAAAATAAACTTAAGCTTGTAAAACAAAAACATAACAAATTTAGTTAGTTTAAGCAGATCACTTAGGTGTTTCTCTCAGTGAAAGGATTGATTAATTATAATACCAAGATATTTTGTAGATTTCACCTGATTTAGAGTTTGCCTTAAGTCATTAGTGCTATCAAATATTGATACGTCAGTATTTATAGGAATCATATCGCAACTTAAGGCAAATGTGATGTAACAAGATTTTTTAATATTCAGAGTTAAATACAATATTTTCAATGATATTAAACAAGTCATTTACACTCACTTTTTGAATCCTATCTTTCAAATAACTTTTAAATACTTCATAAGCCAGGCCCCAAACACCTATTGCATTTAGCTTATTTTGCAAAAGTTTGTGATTTACATAAACAAAAGCTTTTGCCAAATCAAGGAAAATGGCCAATGGGTTTTTCGAATTATTTAAACTATCATATACAAATTTAGTCACATGAGAAATTGCATCATTTGTTGATATACCCGATTTAAGGACGCTCTGGCCAATGAATTCCCCAACCAATATGATATTAAAGATTTTGGCAATATTTGAAGTTGGTGAAATCGGTCTGTAATTAATAATTGAAGATCTATTACCAGACTTAAAGATTGGAATAATGATAACTTTTTTAAAGAGTGAGGTAAGAACAATAAGTTTTTTAACTTCATCTATGTCAGTAGGCTTAATAAAAAAGGATTGGTTTAGTATAAAATCAGTATTAATTGAACTATTTTTATTATTTTTATTTTTATGATTTTTTCTAAAAAATGTTTTATTGGCAAATTCCGAAAATCTTTTACTACTGGTACCAACTATTTTAGCTTCAGAATTCAATGACGAATTTTTCGCTTTTTTAATTAGAAGAGTAAGTATTTTTTTATAATTATTATAAATAATTTCTTTATTTTTATTTTTTTTTTCTTTACGCCAATTTAAATATAATCTTTCTTTAGTGAGACATGATTCAATCAGGCCTTTAGTAATCTAATCACTTCTTTTAAATTTTTTTTTTTTTACTCTAAATTGTGATTTATTGATATGGTTTTTAAGGTTATTGACAAATTCATCAGTTGCTGAATTAGTATCTTTACAATTATAAATATTTAACCAATTTTCATTTCTAACGGAGTTAAATAGATTCTTATAATTGATGCACAAGTTAGATGAATCAATATTATTAGGTTCCATGACCTCCATGTTTATGGCAATCATATTATGATCGCTAAGTTCATTATTACAATTATAAGAATGTATTTTTTTTTGTTTTCCAATTGGTTTTAACGAAAATATGGTCAATACAGGTACCAACATTTTCTCGGTTAGGTCTAGTTATACCATTTTGTTACCGGAAGAAAACCTGCATCTAAAAAATTGTTAACATAATAATCAATGTCTTTAGAATATTTTGTTTTACTAAAATTATCATCTAGTATATCAAAATTTTTATCCCCAATAAAATAGTGGTTTTTGTATTTATTGCAATTCAAATATGCTTTGAGTTGATCAATAAAGGTTGAAATATTGGCATTATGATTGCGGTATACTGCAGTTACAACTTCATCATTAAAAGAAATCTCGACAGCCTTTATTTCGCCTATATTGATGATTTTGTTTTCAGAGTTTAGATCTTTGTCAACATAAATTAAGGTACCATTAGCAACAGATATTTTACTTTCGTTATATATTATATTTTAAACATGTATATTATATTAAAAAACTTTAATTTGCCATGTCTCAGAAAGAATGATTATTTTAGGTTTTTTAATTAAAGCCTTTAAGTAAACACAAAAGTTATTAAATTTTGCTTCCAACGATTGAATATTAAAATACATTACAAACATACCTTTTTTATTTTTAGTTGCTTCATTAAAATCTTGAATATTTTTACACGTTGTTTCAGTATAATAATTCTCACTAAAGTTTTGATCATTTACATTCATTATTCATCATTCACATTAATTAAAAATAATATTTCGATACTTAAGATTTGATAGTTCAAAATAAAATTTTTGTGTTTCGAAAAACTTCTCAAAGGAAATATGTGAATATTGCATCAGTTAAGGAGTGTTTGTGGACCTCAAAAACCCGCAAATTTCCATGACTGCCCAGTTGTGCAAGTACAAATACAACTGGGAAACTTTGCCGACGAATCCGGTCGCCGGTTTTGCCCCAGATTCTTACTGGATAAACACACTATAAACCCCCCTGCGCTTTTTTGTCCTAAACTGGAACTCCTTTTTCAGGTATAACTTCAGTTTAGGACGCACAGCCTAGGCAACTGACCGCTGCTATTCCCCTGCCTAGGGATGGGAGGGCTCTCTACGATAGAAAGCCTTCCTCTTTTTTCGACAACAGAGTGGCCTTCACGTACTCTGCTATTTCGTTCCAGTTTTCAGGAATTCATAGCATTTCCAGGACCACTCGCTCTGGCCTCCTTGATGCTTTTATTATCAGATTAATATTTCATTTAGTCCATTTATTATGTAATTTTTCCTGCATTTAATTATTTATTTTTATTCTACTTTAAATTCTTTTACCACTTAATAAAAACAGTTTTTGGATCGTGAAATCGCTATATACTTTTTTGAATACTGTCAATTTATTTTCAAAAATCCGTTTTTTCATAATATTTTTCTTTTCTACTATAAAACTATAAATAAAAATTGAACAATTAGAAGCCTAGATAAAAAATATAATAGAATGAAAAAAGTAAACCATTGTTTTTATTATAAATATATTAATTCTATTGTACAAAAATTTTATCATTTTTTAATAATATTTATTACATTTAATCGTGTTGCTTATTTTTATATTTCATTAATAAATAAAAATAAAATTTTTATATTTTCATTCTATAAATTATTAAAATTTTGTAAAATTGAGCATCTGATTAATTTTTTAGAATATCTTGGCACTTGTATAAAAACTTTTTAATCCTGCCAGGCATAATTCAGATTTAGCACAAACTTTCAGAAATTGAAAAGAAAATGAGAAAATTTAATTCTTGGTATTTGTGTAGTTTTTTTAAGGTTTAATTAAGAAAAAGCAGTGCATAACAGAGCATCTGGTATTTGAGCTACATTAGTACCACTGATCATCGGATTATGAATGAAAAGCGATCACTATACTAGTATTATTCGGAAAATATTTTACGAACATTTATGAGTTCTTAACATTAAAGAATAGATTTCCCAACATTTGTAAATTCAATCTTATGCTTACGTTTCATTTAATGATACAAAGCAATACTGACACGAATGTGCTTTTAGGATTAATTAATCTTAACCAAAATTTAAAGGGCCCATCTGCGCAATGGCGAAAACAAAAGTTTAACATATAAAAAATAATCTCATTAAAATTTTATTTAAAAGCTTACCAAAACTGAAAATATACACTGCCCTTCGTACAATAATAAATTAATAATTTTTATAGCTAATTTCGAAACCATAATATTGATAAGGTTATCTTTAAATTAAATTTTCAATTATAATAAAAATTGAGCAATGAGAAGCCTATAAAAGATAAAAAATATAATAGAATAAAAAAATAATATTATTATTTCAAAAACAAACCATTGTTATTATTATAATTACATTAATTTTATTGTAAAAAAATTTTATCATTTTTTAATACTACTTTATTATACATTTATTAATGTTATGATAATTTGATCATGCTGCGGAATAAAACAAATGGCACTTAAGCATTTGTATAGGGGAAAGAAAAAACAGGTGTTTGATTTAAACTAAATAAATAAATAAAAGATTATTCTTGAAATTTATTTAATCTTGTACAATAAGGTCGACAAATTCTTTAAAATAGTTAAAAAATTTGTATTTGCATGAACCACCTGAAAGCTGCAATTCTGAGTGAAAAGATTTTAGGTTGAGTTATTGAATACCGGGTTAAACCTTTTTTTTATTCAATTTTCAACTCAAAGTGGGTCCTTTTTTCGATTTTTAGACCTTAGAAATATCCTAAGTGATCAATATAGGTTTTAATCCATACGAATAAATTAATGAAAAATAAAATAAAAATAGATGTGTAAATAGTATAAAAAAATATTCGGTAAGATAACATTCAGGCAGAATTAATATTAAATTATTAAATGGCTTTTTAGGAAGTACAATGAACCTCTTATTTTAATATTATTTTTTATCTTCAAATAATAATTTTAAAAATTTATCATGATTTTAGTTTTTCGAAGGTATAAAAGAGAAATATTTTTACAGAATTAACTAATATCGAGACACTTGGTTTCGAATAAACATCGTTGAGTCTTATTTAGAAATTTACGTAAGTAATAAAACTTTTTAAAATATTAATTCAAATTATTTTCAAAATTTTTGAAGTGTTCTAATTTTTTCTTAAATATTGAATTTTATTCTACATTTTATGGTGGCAAAATTTCAGAATATCAAACTAAATATCGTTATACACTTAAAGAGATTAGTTGAAATATGCAAATAAAAAGTTTTTCTTGGATATTTTAATTATTTTCATTTGTATCTACTTTTTTAGATGATAAATTTTTACTGTTTTTATATCATTTTTTAATCATATTTTTTGGCCATTGGCAACTTATTTCCCCTCGAATTAAGTAATCGAAAATCCAAACAACATTATTTTTTTATAAAATGGATCATTCAAAGTTTAAATTCAACTAGTTTAATTAAAAATAAATAATTTATTTAAAAAAATTTTTTCCAAAAAGGGTTCATAAGTTTTAAAAAGTAAACCAAAAACAGTTGAATAATACAAAATAATTACTTTTTTATTAATTATAAATTAATATTAAAAAAATTAATAGGTATTCACCAAGATGTTTACAAAATGCAAGTATTTACTCTTAGTATCTGTGATACTTGGGTTTCTGCAAACTGAAGCATGTTTTATGCAAGAAAGCGCTAATCTAATAGCTGT
Organism: Anagrus nilaparvatae; assembly: GCA_022575985.1. Classification (NCBI taxonomy): domain Eukaryota; kingdom Metazoa; phylum Arthropoda; class Insecta; order Hymenoptera; family Mymaridae; genus Anagrus; species Anagrus nilaparvatae. The sequence goes on along the minus strand of JAKSXM010000181.1, from coordinate 305,387 downwards.
ATTTTACAAATATGCTGAACATTTAACATCAGTCAACGGTTTTAAAGAATTAGGTGAAAAGATAATTTTCCCTACCAAAGATGTTAGTGACTCTTTGGAGACAATATCTAAAACTGTCGAAAATATTGAAGCAAGTGTTACCCATACAGAACGAATGGTAAATTACTTAATAACACTTGTTGAACGAGCAAATTCTACTAAATTGGAAAGTTATATTCAACGCCATGTTGATAAAATTGATTCGCATTATCAGTCTTTTTTGCGTTATTCATCCAAAGAAGCAGATGCAGCAACAGTGTTTTGGGCAAAGAATTTTATTGAATCTATGATTCAATTAAAGCTCAATGCGATCGACTCTCATTTTGAACCATATATAACTCAATTAATTAGTTATATAAATACAATTCCAGTAAGATATTATTTTCTTATTTAAAATAAATTAAAAATTGTATTTTCAGATTTAAAAAAAAATAATACTCATAAAAATCTAATTTTTCAGAAAAATAAGTACTGCGTTTTTAATGGTCAATCTCCTCAAATTATGATTGCAAGTAAGTATTTCGAAGTTATGTTGCATCATTTACGAGCGCTTCAAATGATGGTTTATACTAGTAGACTATTAGGACAACGTGGAAAGCGTAAGTAATAAATTTAAAAATAATTTAATAATGTAAATTTAGATTTAAATGATAAAAAGAAAAAGGAATGAATTAGTTGAAAAATTGAATTCCTCAAATTATTATTCTTTCAAAACTTCGTGAAATTAAATTATTATTACTAGGTTTTTTATTTTTGTTTTTTTTTTAGTCGAAAATCATGAGCTTTATATGAAAGATGCTTTCGAGATTTTTTATATAGCAATCCCAAAATATGTTGAAAAAATGAATGAAAAACTTCCTACGTTATCACGAGAAGTTGTTCGATGTGGTCCGCGGGAACATAATAAAGGTGAAATTCTTTAAATTATAAATTTGAATCATATTGTAAAATTTTAAAAAATCTCAACTTATAAAATTTAATTTTTTAGAAACTTATGGTGAAATGCAAGCCTTTCAACGTTTCCTAATATGGAACCGTAGATTTAAAGCAACATCTCTCAAATTTCAAAAATATGATAATTGTCCAGAAAAAGATGCAATACTTGATTTTTCAACAGATGTTTTGCAGGAGAATTTTAATCCAGGGGAACAATGCCCCGAAGGGAAAATTTCAAACTGCGAAAGTATAGATAAAAACATTCATATCTGTCCTAACCTTGTAAGTAAACATATATTAATAATTAAATAAATCAAGTATCTGATATTTTTTACTCAGAATGAAAACATCAACAAACGATATACGTTCTTTAAACAAGTCAATTTTTTTGGACCTATTGAAACTGGTGAAACAGTGTATGGAAAAGAAGAGAAATGCAAAACTTCCTTAACGAGATTGGACTTAGATCCACGACGTGCCATTAATGGAGCTCCTCGTGCTGAAGTTGCTTTTAAAAGGAATCCAGTCTGTATGTGTACTTGCTCAAAATCCAAAAACAGTCATTTTGACATAAAAGAATTTTACACTGATTACAGGAACAACAAGTAAGATTTGTATTTTTTTAATTTTCTATATCAGGAAACGGTACCGCACCTTTAGAACGTCAAATTATACATTATAGCTGTAATACCCTCTATTTCATGACATTTTCCTCCTAGGACTAGGACTCATTCTTATTAAATAGGGATTTTAACATATTACGAAATAAAGCTGTCGCCTTGCATATAAACTAGTTAACTAACAGTTGGTATCTTTTTTTGTCTGACGTTGCATTTATGGTAAACTTTTTATAGTAACATTTTTTTATCTGAAAATGACCAAATTTTAAAAGCTAAAAATTATAAATTTAACAAAAAATCAGTTTTGTAGGTCTCAAACATTTTGGTTCCTCATATGGAAGAACCAATGTAATTGGTGAAATTTTCATTTTTGAATTTTGCATACAAGCACGTTTTGAGACCCCAGGAAGCTAAAAAACAGGTTCTTAAAAATAGACTCATGTGTGTGTGTGTGTGTATGTGTGTGTATGTATATATGTGTTTGTAAATACGCACGTATGGTGACCTAATTTTTTTTTCAAATATTTTTTTATTAAAAAATCCCAAACTGCTTTCTTTCTTTTTTTTTTAATTTGTATGAAATACTTCATTTGTTCTATGAAAGTACTAATTTCTATAAATATCGTTCTTACTCGTTATCTCGGATCTGGTCATTAATTATTTCAATATTTTTGCCATAAAAAAATTAAAAAAATACAATTGTTTTTTTTCTTTTATTTATTGTAAATTTATATTTTATCTTATTGTAAATTAAGATTACAGCCCATAGTTTGAGGAACCTCAGTGCCAGCTAGTTGGCAGGGTATTTTTATTTGAAATAGTTTAGAAGTAATATTTGTTAATATCAATAATTACCAATTGTTTATTAAATAATTAAAAATTTTTTAGCTTATTTCAAAAAATATTGTCCTTTTCCTCTCTTTTGGATACGTAACTTGCTTACCTGTTAAAAAATTTTTTTTTTAATTGATTGGTTTTTTTATAGGGTAGTGACGGGAGTTCGTATTGTAAATATTAAAGGAGTCTTCAGTCTCCTAATTCAACAAGGCCGTCTTTTACCCGGTGGTGGTATAGATAGAGATACTATTGAATGGCTAAAACCATCTGATCCATTAACTGAGGGTGTACGTAAATCAAAGATGCATATAGGATTAAATAGAAACAAAGTTTATTTAGGTGGTATTGATACAGATGAGAAAATTCCTGTATTAACTGGTATAAGATTCGTACCAGCTGGTGATGATGCAATTGCTATTGCAGCACACTATTCAAAATATGATTTTTCATCTGAATATGTAAAAAATTCGGGTAATGTAAGATTTTTAGGTCAAATTGGATGGTATAGTGGTAAAGATCAAAATGAAAGGTAAGATAAAATATTAGTTATTATGCTACAGAAATTTTATATACTTATTTGATAAATGATATTATTTATTCATAATTTACGTACTTTCAGAACTGAAATTGAATTTGAAAAGGAATTGTCAGAGGCAATTGCTTTTGGCCATCAAAGAAATGGTGATACGAAATCCGCCGAATTCGTGAAATTCACTACAACTAGTGATAAAGGGTCTGATATAGGTCAAACAACGGTACCATTGATAGATACGCAAGCAGTAGAACCAAAACCACATATGCCATTATCTGGTGTTGGCTTGTATCATAAAGTTTCTACAGGCCAGAGGGCTGGAAGTGGATATTTAGGAATCATGTTATATACTAAAGATATTAGCAGAAAGTAAATAAATAATTATACTTAAAATAAAAATCTTGTCTTGTTAAATAGCTGAAATTTCCAAAAATTACCGAAAAATTTAATTTAATTATTTAATTATTTAATAAAATAATAATGTCAACAGAAGAAACTGGGTAATTAAAAATGAAGGTACCAACTATCAGTTGGAGTATATCAACTTAGATTTATAATGAATTATACTACTAGTATCGACCGATAAATTACCATGTAGTTGTGTCCCCGTACTACAGATGTCCCACGATTTTAGCAGAACAAAAAAAAATCGCTGCAGAGTGCTCCGCCGGCGCCGGTTCCCTTCATTGTGTTTTTCGTGCTAGATCGAGTCACACGGTTTTTAGTAGCTCTCCAGAGTTTAAAATTTAATTGAGTTTTTTAGAATATTTTTTTATTTTGTGAATATGAGTAGATCACACGATAGAAGTAGGAGACATAGGAAGCGAAGAAGATCGTCTACTGAGTCGAGATCTTCGGTGGAAAGAACTTCTAGAAAGCGTCAAAGAAGCGTTTCAAGAAGCTCTTCGAGAGATGCCAAGCGTCGTAGAGAAAAAAGTTATTCTCGAGATAGAGATTTGTCTCGTAGAGGATCTAGAAGTGTCTCTCGAGGAAGATATTCTAGACGTCGAGACTCGAGAAGCTACTCCAGGGAGCGGAGTTATAAAAGACGCTCATATTCGCGGGAAAGTTCTCGTAGTAGAGAATCAGAAGATTCTAGAAGTAAAGAGAATATTTCCGTTGTTGGTAAGTTAGGACGCTTTCATAAGTCTGATCTGTTGATATATATAGTGCCAAAACTTTTAAAATTTCTAACACGTTTTGGTTAGATTAGGTTAGTCGTACGTTCGGCGACTTTCTTTTTGTTGTATAGGCTATACACACATTGACATATATAGTCCTATGGAATAAATATAAATTTTTAAAATATTTTCCCATACGTTTGGTGGGATACGACAGGTCGTACGTTCGGCGACTTAATTATTATTTTAAAATTTTTATTCAAAAATTTTGTTTTATTTTCATATATTCTCTCATACGTTTGGTGAGATAATATTTGTCGTACGTTTGGCGATTTAATCAATTTATAGAAGTTGATTTTATTTATTTTGGTTTAAATAGACCATGTTTGTATATGACTGTGTGTATGATTATACACACATATATATATATATATATATAGTGGTATATATATATATATATAGTGGGTAAAATTATGTATGTGCATTTAATTACATGTACAGATATATTGAAGTGTACGTTTGGCACTTTAATTTTTAATTTAAAAAAAAAAAAAAAAAAAAAAAATAAGGTTTGTGTGTACGTTCGGCATACTTAATTTCCAAGCTATTAGAATTTTATTTTTTGGCACATTATATATATATATATACATTATATATATATATAAAAACATTCTTCAATGTTGACTTTCTTTTTTAACGACAGATGAACGTAAAGTCAAGGATTCATATACTCCACCAAGGCCTTTATCACCTGAGTCACCTAATTTGTTGGAAATTCTTGGTGAAAGTATATCGACTGATAATACTCATGATCTTTCATTGAATGAGGAATTAGCTCAAAAGTGGATAGAATGGCGTGATAATGGTGTAAAAACAGATGATATAAGGGAGTTGTTGGATAAATATAAAAGGGATGCTGAAATTTGTTATTTAGAAGCTCCAATTTTGAATCCTGTATTAAAAGGCATGTTAATTAAGACAGCGAGAAGAAGAGATGAATATTTTGTTAAAACCCAGAATAAGGTTGGGTCTGGCTTAGTCGCTCTTAGTAATGCTTTGAGTATATTGCTGACAGATAACGAGGAGGAAGTGGATATGAACCAACTGTTAAGATATTTATGGGATTCCAGTAAACTGCTAGTAGAAGCTCATCACCAAATATCGGTTTCCAGAAGAGCTTACATTGTGCCAGTGGTCGATGAGAAATATGAAACAGCATTAAAGGATTCTAAGACAGATAAATATTTGTTTGGTGAGAAGTTTAATGAAACAATTAGGGATGCTCAAGCTTGTGATAAGTTGGCCAAGGAATTATTGCCCAAGCAAAATAAATCTGAAAATAAGATACCTTTAAACGCAAAAGGTCCTTTCGGAAAGAATCAGAGCTACGGCCGAGGGACCTTCAGGCATCGTGGCTCGTTGAAGACGTTCAAAGCCTTTCACAAACAAAATCACCATCGTCAGGTTCAACAGACATTCAGAAAACAACAAGGGAACAACAGGTCCAGACCATCAGAGAAATCTCGCAGGGACAGGAAATAATACAGGTACAGGCTGGTAGACTTAGATATTTTAAGAATAGTTGGGCTAAGATAACAAAAGACAAATTTGTCTTGAATATTATTGCTGGTTACCAAGTAAATTTCAATAAAAAGCCTGTTCAGTCTTGTCTGCCGCCACTAATTAGAAAAGAAACGGGTAATTATACAGTTGATCTTAAAAATTCCATTGATGAGTTGTTAGCTATAGGTGCTATTAGGGAATGTTCTTTTAGTCAGGATCGATTTTATTCCTCATATTTTCTAGTGCCCAAGTCAGATGGTGGACAAAGGTTTGTTCTTAATTTAAAAAAGCTGAATCAATTTGTGGTTACCCCTCATTTTAAAATAGACGATATCAGAACAGCTTTAAAGCTGACTTTTAAAAATATTTTTATGGCAAAAATTGATTTAAAAAATGCATATCTGACCATTCCCTTACATCCAGATAGCTATAAATATTTTAGTTTTATTTATAATAAGAAATTTTTTGAATTTCTAGCATTACCATTCGGTTTTAGTTTGGCTCCTTACATTTTTACAAAAATCTTGAAGGTAGTAGCAAGTTTTTTAAGAGCTATGGGATTATCTTCAGTATTTTATTTGGATGATATTATTTGTTTTGGTATGAGTAAGGAGTCTTGTATTTTTAATGTTAAGCAGACTTTATCGTTATTAATCGGACTTGGTTGGATAATTAATTATGATAAATGCCAATTGGAACCGCGAAACTCTTGTCAGTATTTGGGCTTTGTGATAAATTCTCGTGACATGTTATTGCAGTTGCCAGAGGAGAAAAGATTTAAATTGATAAGTTTAGTTGACAGATTTAGTAAACTAAATAAATGTAAGATTCGGGAATTCGCTCATTTTATAGGTTGTCTAGTGGCTGCTTGCCCAGCTCTGCAATATAGTTGGTTATATACAAAAAACTTTGAGAGGGAAAAATTTTTGGCCCTTTTATTTCATGACAACAATTATGACTCTAAAATGATTCTCAAGAGTTATTTGCAAGAGGACTTTCAATGGTGGAAAGCCAATATTTTAAAAGGAATTCAACCTATTCTTGACTCGGAATTTCAATTGGAAATCTTTTCGGATGCGTCTTTAACCGGATGGGGTGCTGTATGTGATGGTGAAAAAGTTTCTGGTTTCTGGAAAGGTTCCGAGTATAAGTTGCATATTAATCAATTGGAATTAAAAGCAGCTTTTTTAGGGTTGAAATGTTTTGCAAGGAGCTCCACTAATTGTAGAATTTTGCTTAGAATTGATAATACAACCGCAATTTCGTATATCAATCGTATGGGGGGTATACAATATCCAATCTTAAATAAAATTACCAGGGAAATTTGGCAGTGGTGCGAAGCAAGGAAGATTGGATTGTTTGCTAGTTACATCAAGTCAGCTGAGAATATTGCGGATAAATATTCTAGGGTTAAGAATATTGACACTGAGTGGGAGCTTTCTAGTTCTGCTTATAATAAAATTGTAGAATGTTTTGGTTCTCCTAATATTGATTTATTTGCATCTAGAAGTAATAAAAAGTGTGAGGTTTACTGTTCACGTGGTTGTGATCCGGAGTGTTTTCAAATAGATGCATTTACTTTAAACTGGTCTAATTGGTACTTTTATGCATTTCCTCCTTTTTCTATTATTTTAAAAATTCTAAGAAAGGTGGTCGAGGATAAGGCTGAAGGGATTTTGGTGGTACCAGACTGGCCTAGCCAGGCTTGGTACCCATTATTTGACCAATTGGTAATTGGTAAGCCCATTCTGTTTCAGAAGTCTTATGATTTATTATTATCACCTTGCAGATCGATAGTACATCCTCTGGCGGACCATCTAAATTTGATTGCGGCGAGACTATCCGGAAAACGTTTATGAATAGGGGTTTTTCATCGGAAGTAGCTGATGTTTTATTGAAGTCTTTGGCGGATAGTACAGTTAAACAATACAGCGGTCCCTTGCAAAAATGGCTTAATTTTTGTAAGACGAAAGATGTTGATTTTTGTAACCCTTCTTTAGTGTCTATTTTGGAATATTTTACAATTTTATTAAAGGAAGGAGCCTCATATGGAACGGTAAATTCTGCAAGAGCTGCAATTTCTTGGGTAATTGAGGCCGATTTGTCAGAAAACAAATCTATAAACAAATTTATGAGAGGTGTTTTTCGTATAAATCCTACGAAACCTAGATATCAAGATACGTGGGATATATCCCCAGTTTTAGAAGAATTGGCTAAATGGTATCCCTTAGAAAGTTTGGATATAATGAAGCTCTCAAATAAGTTGGTTGTCCTATTAGCTTTGGCAACAGCGCAGCGATTGCAGTCTTTAGAGGCTATAAAAATTCAAAATATTTTGTTTAATGAAAAAGGGGTAGAAATTAAGATACCAGACTTATTAAAAACATCGCGTCCGGGTGCGTTTCAGCCATTTTTCGTACTGCCATTTTTTGAACGTAAAGAGCTATGTGTTGCTAGTCATTTAAAATATTATTTGGAAGTCACTAAGGAAAATAGGAGTACTGTAGAACAATTATTTATTTCAACACGTAAGCCTTATAAGCCAGCTACAAGAGCTACACTGGGAAGATGGATTCGTTCGACTTTAGTAGTATGTGGGATAGATCCTACTTACAAAGCACACAGTACGAGGCACGCCTCAACCTCTGCTGCGTTTAAAAAAGGTGTTAGTTTAGAATCAATCAAGGACTTGACCTGTTGGTCCGAAAGATCAAAAACGTTTTTTAAATTTTATAATCGACCTATTAAGGATCCGAATAGTTTTGTTCAAGTATTATTTAATGAAAATTAGATGACTTTTCTTCATACTAAAAATTTTTGTATGTATAAAAAAAAAAAAAAAAAAATATATATATATATATATTACAATTTTATTTTTATTTTTTTGTATCAAAATCTTCACCTTTAATTTTTCTCTAAATATCTACATGGTACACGGTGCCCCTGAAACAATTTAAATAAAAATTCAAATTACCCCCGAGATTCCAATGGAAATTTGTTTTTTAGTTGTTCAGAGTCACAAAAATCTAAAAATTTAAAAAATCCGTCTGGCGCTTTTTTTTTTTTAGCTAAAAAATTGTTTCATTTCGGTATTATAATAGAAAATAATCGGAAAATAATAAATAAGTTTGTATAAAAGTTGTTTTAAGTTATAAATAATATTTTTTAATGTACAAAATCTTTTATAACATTAAATTTACTAAAAAAAAATAGTTTTACCAAAAAAAAAGACCTAGAAACAACAGGCAGCTCAGGGCATCTCAAAATCGAAATTTTAAGAAAAATTATAATTTTAATGCAAAAATTATACTTTTAGTGTAAAAATTATAATTTTAATGTAAAAATTAATTAAATAATTAATTAACGAAAATTAACTCATTAACGCCGGGGCGGTGAGTTTTGGAAGTGAGTAAAAATAAATACATTCCCTTATAGATACGTGGCTAACAAGTTCATCCTGATAGTAACATTTCACGCTCTTTCAGAATCTGACATTAGTTTTGATCTACAACCCTTAAAAATACCCTAAAAGCGGGGGTGAAAAGGGTAGGTCAGGCATTATTAGGAAATGTTTGGAAAAATCAATGAAAAAAGTATCAAATTTTATTGAAAAATGCTTGAACATAATATTTATTATGTAAATTTAAGTATACTTTCTATACATTGTAGTCTTATTCATTTTGGTCCTATTTACAACCCTTAAAATGTGCCATGTGGATAAGGGTAGTTACAAAAAAATTAATATGAAACTTTTTTTATAATTAAAATTATATTCTTAAGTAAAATTGGCTCCTAATTTCAAATTCAACATCAGTTTTGTGCAAAAACTTTGAAGCATTCTCTAAAATAGGGGTGACTTTGACAAATTTGCCATAAAGCATAACCCTAATACGGCTGCTTTAGCCCGTTCACCCCTATTTTAGAGGGTGTGTCAACAATTAAAGTTTTTGCACAAAACTGATGATGAATTTGAAATTAGCAGCCAATTCTACTTAAGAATATAATTTTAATTATAAAAAAAGTTTCATATTAATTTTTTTGTAACTACCCTTATCCACATGGCACATTTTAAGGGTTGTAAATCGGACCAAAATTAATGAGACCACAATGTATAGAAAGTTTACTTAAATTTGCATAAAAAATATTATGTTCAAGCATTTTTCAATAAAATTTGATACTTTTTTCATTGATTTTTCCAAACATTTCCTAATAATGCCTGACCTACCCTTTTCACCCCCGTTTTTAGGGTATTTTTAAGGGTTGTAGATCAAAACTAATGTCAGATTCTGAAAGAGCGAGAAATTTTACTATCAGGATGAACTTTTTAGCCACGTATCTATAAGGGAATGTATTTATTTTTACTCACTTCCAAAACTCACCGCCCCGGCGTTAATGAGTTAATTTTCGTTAATTAATTATTTAATTAATTTTTACATTAAAATTATAATTTTTACACTAAAAGTATAATTTTTGCATTAAAATTATAATTTTTCTTAAAATTTCGATTTTGAGATGCCCTAGGCTCCCCTGAGCTGCCTGTTGTTTCTAGGTCTTTTTTTTTTGGTAAAACTATTTTTTTTTAGTAAATTTAATGTTATAAAAGATTTTGTACATTAAAAAATATTATTTATAACTTAAAACAACTTTTATACAAACTTATTTATTATTTTCCGATTATTTTCTATTATAATACCGAAATGAAACAGTTTTTAGCTAAAAAAAAAAAAGCGCCAGACGGATTTTTTAAATTTTTAGATTTTTGTGACTCTGAACAACTAAAAAACAAATTTCCATTGGAATCTCGGGAGTAATTTGAATTTTTATTTAAATTGTTTCAGGGGCACCGTGGGTAATTTATCGGTCGATACTAGTAGTATAATTGGTAATCAAACGAACTTACCTGTAAGTGATGTTCGATTATAATTATACTTAGAGTATCGACCGATAAATTACCAATCCCGCCCTGAAGCTTCACCCACCCTATTTAGGGTTCAGATTTTGCTCTATTAGCTTTAAACATAATGAAGGGAACCGGCGCCGGCGGAGCACTCTGCAGCGATTTTTTTTTGTTCTGCTAAAATCGTGGGACATCTGTAGTACGGGGACACAACTACATGGTAATTTATCGGTCGATACTCTAAGTATAATTATAATCGAACATCACTTACAGGTAAGTTCGTTTGATTACCAAATTTGAATTATTGTGAAATAAACATTCTAACGTTGCAGTTGCGTTTTCGTTGCATACAATTATTAATGATAAATAATTGGAAATAACATTTCAATGCTTAAGATTTGATAATTCAAAATAAAACTTTAATGTTCCGAAAAACTTTATATTGGAGGGGTATAAATAATGTTTTTATAAAATGAAAACAAAAAAAAATTTTTTTTAATTTTGGTCAAACGTCAACCTGATGGCCATAATTTATGGCTATAAACCCAACCATCACCATAAGTTATGGTTAAACATTTTTCACAGGGTAGACTTACTAGCAATTTTGACTGCTAAATTTTTTACAGTCTTCGTTTTTTATCTTAATCATTTATTTACAAATATTTCGTATATTTCTTATAAAAAGTTTTTTACAATAAATTAATATTGACAAATTTCTATTATTTTTGAACCTGTTGAATAAAAGGGTTTCTTTATCGTAGAGGATCAATGGTATTATTTATTTAATCCGTATCTGCTTTTTACTTCAGGCAGTAACACCAAAGAATTTTTACTGCTAATACTCAGTATGGCACACATTTGATAAAAGCATCTTTTTTAAAAACTTAAAATGTGGGGAATGCATTATAGCACATTATTTAGTTGAAATAATCATACTCATCCTTTGAAGCTTTTGTATCACATTTGTAACAGGTGTGGCTGTCAAGGTAGCTACTTTGTTTTTTTGCAGTCTTGATACACATTACTTTTGTTGAAGAATTACTCGTCAATTTAAGGGTTTTCAACTCTTCATCTACATTTAATTTAAAAAGATCTTATTATCACATTAATATTTCATCTAGTCCAATTACTATACAATATGTGTAACATCCTTCTATTTATTTTTCCTAAAATTGATTATTTATTTTTAATCTTTTTTAAATGCTTTTGTTTATTATATTAATATAAACTAAAAAAGTATTACTGACAAGGAAAATCCACGGTTTTTAGGTCCTAAAATTTCTCTAAACTTTTTGGGACGTGTTAATGTTACAAATTTAGTTAAAACTTACTAATCAGTTTTTGATAATATTTTTTTTTATACTAGTAAAAATTGAGCAATGAGAAGTCTAATAAAGATAAAAAGTAAAAATTGAGCAATGAGAGGTCTAATAAAGATAAAAAATATAAGAGAATAAAAAATGAATATTATTATTTTAAAATTAAGCATTACTATTCATATTAATTTGATTGTACAAAAATTTTATCATTTTTAGGCACGATCACTATATATACCCTATATATATAGATTAAATCGCGCATAATAAGATTGTCAGTTCAAAAATGTGAAAGTCATAAAAATGTCTAATTCGTTGAGGAATTTGGTCACCAAGTCATTTCAAAGCCTCTAATATGTTTTTATTGGTGCAGGTATATGACTATATGTATGTTCAAAAAGATGATGATTTCCTATGGCACCCAAAATTCGTTCCATAAGAGCCCATATATTTGGTAACACTTAACACTTGGACAGATTAAATAAATCGAAAATCCAAAATAATTTTTCAAATAACTGCCAAGTTATTGCATATGCTGTACAGTTATAGTAACAGCATAGTTTTTAAAACTTGAAAAATTTTTATTAAAATACTTATTAAAATATTTTTGCAGACGACAAGGTATTTTTTCGACTTTGTAGTATATCTCAGATTTTATAAAATGTAAAACATCTTTAAAGTACGAAATTTTTTCCTCAAATTTCCCCTACTAAAAATTACCGAAAAATTGGAAAAACTTGTCATAAAAAAAATTTTTTGTTTTGCATAAAAAATAATGCCTGATAAAAAAATTTTGAAATTAACAACAGCTGATTAATTTATAAAATAAAATTCTTTCTTTTATTATTATTGTAATTTCAGAAATTGATGACCTTAAAAAAATCCATTTATTGTTTATTTCAACAGTCAGTAGTTTCTTTTTACTAGTCGTTTATCTTAGGCAGCTTTTTTTCTATTTTCTTCTAGTGATCAGGTCATATTTGCAAATCCACATTATTGCCACAGTCTTCTCTCTTAAATGATCTCTTTTGTACTTTTATTATTTAGCTACATATATACGTGTGTGTGTGTAATTAATTAAAAATATTATTTAAAGTCCTGATGATGGAGTGAATCAAAGTAGGATCAAATGAATTTAGATTTAATATCAATTTAGAGACTTGACAAAAAATTATTATGTTAAACTTTTGGTATAGCGTAGGCCTTAATCAACTATTTGTTCTCTTCTTTTTACTGATAGGTCCAATAATTTTCCAATGAGTATTTATATTTTTGGGTTGCTAAACACGAATATGAAATCTGTTTTTACTGAAAACGGTCTAGTTTTCTACAATAGGAATTTTGAGGTTATGTTTTGCGGTTTTTTTTTACTTATATTTTTTGGGTCACTGAACATGATCATGATTGTTAGATTAAAAACTAAAAATATTAAATAATAAAGAGCAATACGAGCAAAAGCAATTATTAAAGGCTATCCATACCATAAGGGAGGGTACGAAAGGCATAGGGATCATGATATTTAAATTAAGAAAACTCAGGGTCATGCGTGAGCTGGTATTCTCCTCTAGCTAAGAAAAAGCTTGAGGAGACGACTAGTTTACGCACACGGATACCTGGGGATAAAGCTTATTTAATTGTAAAACAATATTAAAGACTTAAAAAGTTTATTTCGGAAAGATGTTTTACTTTATAGAAAAAATCGATGGCCCTAAAAAGGGCCGATTGAAAATCCTCCCTTACCAAGTCTTCGATTCTATTTCCTCTTCTGAATAAAATTATTATACTGGTACGAGAACGACCGTTATTATTTTCTCTCTTTTTCTCTCTCGTTGCCCTTTTTTCTATTGGTTCTCCAGTGCGCTTTAATACTTAGCCCGCCAAAGTCTTTATATATAGGGTTAAAGTAAATTCGCGTCATTCAGAGAGAGAGGCTTTGCTTTGGACCATATCGCATCGAGTCGCTTGCTGATTGTTGCTGCCGTTGGTGCTGCTATTCCTGCTATCATTTTTTGCTTTACCGTTGCCGTTCTCGAGGAAGGCTATTGTGTGTGTGTGCACAAAGAGATACTGAAGTTATTTGGTTTCTTTGTGGGGCTTGGCCAAGCTCGAGGTCATTGTTGGGACCTCTGGACGCCAAGTGTGCGTAAGTTCAGCCGCTGGGGCTGTCGTTGGCTGCAGGTTGCAGGGCAGACATTAGGACTAGGACTTTCAGAGTCACCAGGTATTTTTTAGTATTTTGTCTATATGAGTGTGCATGTGAGTGAATGAATTTATTTTAATATAGGTGAGAATATTCGAGTGAGAACTTACAAAGCAAAGCCAACCGGCCCTTTTCAGGGCCACAAAAATTAACGTACTATTCATACAAAGTTCTTGAACCAGAGTATTTAAAATTAACAATGATCATAGTTTTTTACCTAAAATGTTTTTGTTGCCGAAAATGTAACCTCAAAATTCTGGCTACGATATAGGGGTTCAGGCTTACACTATTCTGATCTATGCTAAATTTAAGTTTTTTTTAATTTACAAATTAGATTCTTTGGTAATATTATCAGGGCTTGCAGGAAAAAATACGGCATTAATCTTTTGTTTAAATCCAAAGATCAAAAGCACAGCTAGTACATTCTTGTAAAATCGATACATCTTCACGAATATCTGCAGTATTAAAAAATTTTTATTATAAAACTTATTGATTTTTTGTTCCTATTAAAATTTGAAATTCTAATCTGTATTTTTTACTTGGTCAATAAGGAACTATCTGTTGTTTTTTGTAAAGTTCAATTTATTACATTTGTCTAGTGTGCGACAGTTTAAAACTTTTTAAATTTGATTCAGTTGGTCGAGTAGGAAACAAAAATTTATTTAATCCAATCTTTGTCGAGTAATCACAAAATAGCTGATTTTGGATATCAAAATAATTGATGAAAAATAAAAAAAATTAGCTTTTTTAATTAGAAACTTGTCTAATGACCTGAGAAAAATAAAAAATCTTGATTTAGTCCAAGTATGTGCATATATTTAATAATATAAACTTTCTTTATTTTAAACCCATAATCATCAACCCAGAAAGTTTTATTTTTAAAATAATTGTTTTTATTTTATTTTATTTTTTTTTTATTATTGCTCAATATTGATATGAGAAGCATATGTTTTTGTTTTATTTGAATTATATAAAAGAGGAACAATTAAAAAAAAATCTAATCACTTCCGAAGCAGCAGGTTTTGAATAAAAATATTAAAATACACGTACGTAATAGAATTTTTATTATTTATATTCAATGCTACAAAATCTTATTCATTTTTGGCTTATTAAAAATTTAAAAAAGTTACTTAAATTTATTTATTTTATTGCACTGTGAAATTAAGTAGCATTTAAATATCTAAGTAACTATTTAAATGTTAGAGTAACATACTAAAACGATTGTAATTATATCAAATAATAATCTATGCAAGTAAATTTAATTTAACTAAAAGCATAGGGTTGTAGCTCGATAATTCGGTCAAGAAAATTAGAATGATTTTTTGATTTTACAGTATATATTTAGAAAAATTTTGAAAAATCATCAAGTTTTCTAAAAATATATATTAAATGTCTCAAATGCAAATCAGCAGCCATTTGAAGAAAAATATTTTTACTTTTAAAGTCTATTTTTTAAAAGTTGATTTCAATATTCGTATAACTGAAAAAACTAATAAAATGTTAAATATATTTTCATTCATTATTTCTAAGAGTAGAAAAAAACAAATTTAGATTCTATACAAATACAATAATTGTAAAAAATAATATTCATAGTTGATTAGTTTAAGTTGATTAATTAAATAAAAATTTTTTCTAATCTGTATTTTTTACTTGGTCAATAAGGAACTATCTGTTGTTTTTTGTAAAGTTCAATTTATTACATTTGTCTAGTGTGCGACAGTTTCGACAATCTTATTATTGTCCTTTTCAAGCTATAAAAAATTACATAAAATTAAATATAAATATTTACACAAGTATTGTTGAATGTATCACTAAGTCTATTTACATACCAATTCATCATAGTATTTAGTCATAATTTTTATTAAAATAACATAGAGGTGCATCCTTAATACATAAACCACATCTTTTTAACAAAGTTTCTTCAGATAACATAATAAAATTTTAAAATTAATCAACAAAAAGTAAATCATTCCTTTGTTATTATTTGCACCATTTTGTCTGCTGTTATAGTCACATGTAATTTTTACATATAAAATGTACAACGTCACGTGTATATATCATATAGGTTGTATACACCCTCGTGAAATATACACTAAGAATATTGCAATGTTAGATCAGCAATTTTTAACATTTTTTTCATTAAATTTATAGAATTTTTGTAAACAGGTTTCAAATTGTTGGTGTCTTCCACCCTGTTTATGGTATTATGGCATACAATTGTATATTAGCCATTTCATTAAAAAGTCTTTTATGCTTATTTTTTTCAACACCTAAAATTTTAACATTACTAAGATCAAAAATATGGTGATTGTCTCTAGAGTATCAACTAAAGCTGATTTCCAGTTACTAGTTTTAATATCATATATATGATTATTTAACCTAGAACACAGCTTTCTACCACTTTGACCTATGTAACACATATTACAATCTATACAATTTATTTTATAGGTAACACCAGATTTTTCTTTATCACTCACCAAATCTTTTCCTAATCTAATCATATTATTGAACTTATTAGTAATTTTATTTATAGGTAAGAATTCTAATTCTTTGGCCAGTTTATTTAATAGAGGTGTAAAATATTTGTAGAAAGGGATTAAAATTATTCTTTTTTTCATTGCATCAGAGCTTTTACTATAATTAACATTTGAACCAGTATTTTTAATTAATTTTAACCTCTTTCTAATATTCAAATCTATAAAGTCTATCGGATAATTATTAGCCAATAAAAATATCTTTAGCAATTTAATATTATCAGACTCAAATTTTGAGTCAGATAATTTGGAACATTTATCCACTAAATTATATACAATAGCTTTCTTATGATCTAACGGGTGATGTGACTTAAAGTTCAAAAATCTAGCTGAGTAAGTCTTCTTCCTAAACCAATTTATATCACAGATTTCATTAGGATGTCTTGTAATTTCAATATCTAAAAAGCTAATCTTATTCATGTACTCTTTCTCCTCGGTAAAACTGATTTGGAAATTCCTGCTTATGCCAAGGAAGTTTTAAGTCTGGGTGAATCATTTAACTTTAAAATTGACATGAACCATAATGATTTTTTTGATATTTTAAAGAATATGGAAAATTCTATCTGGTCGAAGAATGAAAATAATGATAAATTGAGGAGACTTACTCTTTGTACTTTAAATAAATTTTTACATAACAAAGTACATATTAGTAATGAGGATAGGATACTTGATAAAAAAATTAATATGACAAAGAAATTATTTCAATATCTAAAAAGCTAATCTTATTCATGTACTCTTTCTCCACGGTAAATTGTAACGAACAATTGAAATTATTAAATACATCTCTAACTAATTCTATTTCATCTTCTTTTACTATCATAAATAAATCATCTACATACCTCTTTTATAATAATACTTTATCAGAATTAAAAACAGGAGGTCTAGAGTAAAAATTAGAATTTATATTCAGAACATCACTACTTTTTAATTTATTCAATGCATTTATTTCCAATTGTTCCAACACAATCTCTGCAAAAATTGGACTAGAACAAGAGCCAATCGGTGAACCAAAAATCTGCTTATAATATTTACCATCAAATTGGAAGTAAGTAGAATTTAGGAAAAATTCTATTCCATCCATAAATTCTTGTTTAGTTAACGTTATACTATTTTTAATGAATTTCCATTTTTTACTTAGACATTCCTTAATTAAGTAGTGTGGTAAATTAGGAAAAAGACCTACCACATCTAAAGACATACAAACATAACCATCAGGTATAACATTGTTTTTTATAATATTTTTAATTTCATAACTATTTTTGACAGATGCAACAGGTTTTTTAATACACTCTGACAATAATTTAGATAACCATTTGTCAAAACTGTAAAGAGGACTATTAACAATAGAAACAACAATCCTTATTGGATAACCTTCCTTATGTAACTTTATTAATGCATACATTCTTGGTAAAATAGTTATCTCAACATTAAAATCAAAATCGTCATCAAAAACACCAAAACTTTTCCATAATTTTAGAAATTTTTTTGTATTATTTTTTAATTTAACAAACGGATTTTTATCCAACCGGATGTACCTGTCTCTATTATCTAGCTCCAAATTTACTTTAGAATAATAGTTAGATTTGTTCTCTATAACAGTAATTGAACCTTTATCAGCCCTAGTTACCAATATTTGCTTATTCTTTTTCAAAAATTTCTTTGTCATATTAATTTTTTTATCAAGTATCCTATCCTCATTACTAATATGTACTTTGTTATGTAAAAATTTATTTAAAGTACAAAGAGTAAGTCTCCTCAATTTATCATTATTTTCATTCTTCGACCAGATAGAATTTTCCATATTCTTTAAAATATCAAAAAAATCATTATGGTTCATGTCAATTTTAAAGTTAAATGATTCACCCACACTTAAAACTTCCTTGGCATAAGCAGGAATTTCCAAATCAGTTTTACCGAGGAGAAAGAGTACATGAATAAGATTAGCTTTTTAGATATTGAAATTACAAGACATCCTAATGAAATCTGTGATATAAATTGGTTTAGGAAGAAGACTTACTCAGCTAGATTTTTGAACTTTAAGTCACATCACCCGTTAGATCATAAGAAAGCTATTGTATATAATTTAGTGGATAAATGTTCCAAATTATCTGACTCAAAATTTGAGTCTGATAATATTAAATTGCTAAAGATATTTTTATTGGCTAATAATTATCCGATAGACTTTATAGATTTGCATATTAGAAAGAGGTTAAAATTAATTAAAAATACTGGTTCAAATGTTAATTATAGTAAAAGCTCTGATGCAATGAAAAAAAGAATAATTTTAATCCCTTTCTACAAATATTTTACACCTCTATTAAATAAACTGGCCAAAGAATTAGAATTCTTACCTATAAATAAAATTACTAATAAGTTCAATAATATGATTAGATTAGGAAAAGATTTGGTGAGTGATAAAGAAAAATCTGGTGTTACCTATAAAATAAATTGTATAGATTGTAGTATGTGTTACATAGGTCAAAGTGGTAGAAAGCTGTGTTCTAGGTTAAATAATCATATATATGATATTAAAACTAGTAACTGGAAATCAGCTTTAGTTGAACACTCTAGAGACAATCACCATATTTTTGATCTTAGTAATGTTAAAATTTTAGGTGTTGAAAAAAATAAGCATAAAAGACTTTTTAATGAAATGGCTAATATACAATTGTATGCCATAATACCATAAACAGGGTGGAAGACACCAACAATTTGAAACCTGTTTACAAAAATTCTATAAATTTAATGAAAAAAATGTTAAAAATTGCTGATCTAACATTGCAATATTCTTAGTGTATATTTCACGAGGGTGTATACAACCTATATGATATATACACGTGACGTTGTACATTTTATATGTAAAAATTACATGTGACTATAACAGCAGACAAAATGGTGCAAATAATAACAAAGGAATGATTTACTTTTTGTTGATTAATTTTAAAATTTTATTATGTTATCTGAAGAAACTTTGTTAAAAAGATGTGGTTTATGTATTAAGGATGCACCTCTATGTTATTTTAATAAAAATTATGACTAAATACTATGATGAATTGGTATGTAAATAGACTTAGTGATACATTCAACAATACTTGTGTAAATATTTATATTTAATTTTATGTAATTTTTTATAGCTTGAAAAGGACAATAATAAGATTGTCGAAACTGTCGCACACTAGACAAATGTAATAAATTGAACTTTACAAAAAACAACAGATAGTTCCTTATTGACCAAGTAAAAAATACAGATTAGAAAAAATTTTTATTTAATTAATCAACTTAAACTAATCAACTATGAATATTATTTTTTACAATTATTGTATTTGTATAGAATCTAAATTTGTTTTTTTCTACTCTTAGAAATAATGAATGAAAATATATTTAACATTTTATTAGTTTTTTCAGTTATACGAATATTGAAATCAACTTTTAAAAAATAGACTTTAAAAGTAAAAATATTTTTCTTCAAATGGCTGCTGATTTGCATTTGAGACATTTAATATATATTTTTAGAAAACTTGATGATTTTTCAAAATTTTTCTAAATATATACTGTAAAATCAAAAAATCATTCTAATTTTCTTGACCGAATTATCGAGCTACAACCCTATGCTTTTAGTTAAATTAAATTTACTTGCATAGATTATTATTTGATATAATTACAATCGTTTTAGTATGTTACTCTAACATTTAAATAGTTACTTAGATATTTAAATGCTACTTAATTTCACAGTGCAATAAAATAAATAAATTTAAGTAACTTTTTTAAATTTTTAATAAGCCAAAAATGAATAAGATTTTGTAGCATTGAATATAAATAATAAAAATTCTATTACGTACGTGTATTTTAATATTTTTATTCAAAACCTGCTGCTTCGGAAGTGATTAGATTTTTTTTTAATTGTTCCTCTTTTATATAATTCAAATAAAACAAAAACATATGCTTCTCATATCAATATTGAGCAATAATAAAAAAAAAATAAAATAAAATAAAAACAATTATTTTAAAAATAAAACTTTCTGGGTTGATGATTATGGGTTTAAAATAAAGAAAGTTTATATTATTAAATATATGCACATACTTGGACTAAATCAAGATTTTTTATTTTTCTCAGGTCATTAGACAAGTTTCTAATTAAAAAAGCTAATTTTTTTTATTTTTCATCAATTATTTTGATATCCAAAATCAGCTATTTTGTGATTACTCGACAAAGATTGGATTAAATAAATTTTTGTTTCCTACTCGACCAACTGAATCAAATTTAAAAAGTTTTAAACTGTCGCACACTAGACAAATGTAATAAATTGAACTTTACAAAAAACAACAGATAGTTCCTTATTGACCAAGTAAAAAATACAGATTAGAATTTCAAATTTTAATAGGAACAAAAAATCAATAAGTTTTATAATAAAAATTTTTTAATACTGCAGATATTCGTGAAGATGTATCGATTTTACAAGAATGTACTAGCTGTGCTTTTGATCTTTGGATTTAAACAAAAGATTAATGCCGTATTTTTTCCTGCAAGCCCTGATAATATTACCAAAGAATCTAATTTGTAAATTAAAAAAAACTTAAATTTAGCATAGATCAGAATAGTGTAAGCCTGAACCCCTATATCGTAGCCAGAATTTTGAGGTTACATTTTCGGCAACAAAAACATTTTAGGTAAAAAACTATGATCATTGTTAATTTTAAATACTCTGGTTCAAGAACTTTGTATGAATAGTACGTTAATTTTTGTGGCCCTGAAAAGGGCCGGTTGGCTTTGCTTTGTAAGTTCTCACTCGAATATTCTCACCTATATTAAAATAAATTCATTCACTCACATGCACACTCATATAGACAAAATACTAAAAAATACCTGGTGACTCTGAAAGTCCTAGTCCTAATGTCTGCCCTGCAACCTGCAGCCAACGACAGCCCCAGCGGCTGAACTTACGCACACTTGGCGTCCAGAGGTCCCAACAATGACCTCGAGCTTGGCCAAGCCCCACAAAGAAACCAAATAACTTCAGTATCTCTTTGTGCACACACACACAATAGCCTTCCTCGAGAACGGCAACGGTAAAGCAAAAAATGATAGCAGGAATAGCAGCACCAACGGCAGCAACAATCAGCAAGCGACTCGATGCGATATGGTCCAAAGCAAAGCCTCTCTCTCTGAATGACGCGAATTTACTTTAACCCTATATATAAAGACTTTGGCGGGCTAAGTATTAAAGCGCACTGGAGAACCAATAGAAAAAAGGGCAACGAGAGAGAAAAAGAGAGAAAATAATAACGGTCGTTCTCGTACCAGTATAATAATTTTATTCAGAAGAGGAAATAGAATCGAAGACTTGGTAAGGGAGGATTTTCAATCGGCCCTTTTTAGGGCCATCGATTTTTTCTATAAAGTAAAACATCTTTCCGAAATAAACTTTTTAAGTCTTTAATATTGTTTTACAATTAAATAAGCTTTATCCCCAGGTATCCGTGTGCGTAAACTAGTCGTCTCCTCAAGCTTTTTCTTAGCTAGAGGAGAATACCAGCTCACGCATGACCCTGAGTTTTCTTAATTTAAATATCATGATCCCTATGCCTTTCGTACCCTCCCTTATGGTATGGATAGCCTTTAATAATTGCTTTTGCTCGTATTGCTCTTTATTATTTAATATTTTTAGTTTTTAATCTAACAATCATGATCATGTTCAGTGACCCAAAAAATATAAGTAAAAAAAAACCGCAAAACATAACCTCAAAATTCCTATTGTAGAAAACTAGACCGTTTTCAGTAAAAACAGATTTCATATTCGTGTTTAGCAACCCAAAAATATAAATACTCATTGGAAAATTATTGGACCTATCAGTAAAAAGAAGAGAACAAATAGTTGATTAAGGCCTACGCTATACCAAAAGTTTAACATAATAATTTTTTGTCAAGTCTCTAAATTGATATTAAATCTAAATTCATTTGATCCTACTTTGATTCACTCCATCATCAGGACTTTAAATAATATTTTTAATTAATTACACACACACACGTATATATGTAGCTAAATAATAAAAGTACAAAAGAGATCATTTAAGAGAGAAGACTGTGGCAATAATGTGGATTTGCAAATATGACCTGATCACTAGAAGAAAATAGAAAAAAAGCTGCCTAAGATAAACGACTAGTAAAAAGAAACTACTGACTGTTGAAATAAACAATAAATGGATTTTTTTAAGGTCATCAATTTCTGAAATTACAATAATAATAAAAGAAAGAATTTTATTTTATAAATTAATCAGCTGTTGTTAATTTCAAAATTTTTTTATCAGGCATTATTTTTTATGCAAAACAAAAAATTTTTTTTATGACAAGTTTTTCCAATTTTTCGGTAATTTTTAGTAGGGGAAATTTGAGGAAAAAATTTCGTACTTTAAAGATGTTTTACATTTTATAAAATCTGAGATATACTACAAAGTCGAAAAAATACCTTGTCGTCTGCAAAAATATTTTAATAAGTATTTTAATAAAAATTTTTCAAGTTTTAAAAACTATGCTGTTACTATAACTGTACAGCATATGCAATAACTTGGCAGTTATTTGAAAAATTATTTTGGATTTTCGATTTATTTAATCTGTCCAAGTGTTAAGTGTTACCAAATATATGGGCTCTTATGGAACGAATTTTGGGTGCCATAGGAAACAAGTTATTTTTCAACGTTCATTAGCAATACTTAGGAGTCATTAAATGAGCTATAATTTTGGGAACCTTATTTTCAGGTAAATGGCAACTAATTAAATCCGATAATCTAAAATCCAAGTTACTTTTTAAAATAACTGACATTCTGATATGTACCCGTATTATAAAAATCTTTAAAAAATTGACAAAATTCAATTCATGCAAATTCTTTGTGGTTTATCCAAAAATTTACATAATATAAATAAAAATTTAAAGTATGTGTAAAACTGTAAAAACTCAATTATATTATATAACACATATTTTTAGTAAATTATAATAAAATGTCTTCTTAATTACTTTCATCAAAAATTCAAAATATTTTAATGCAAAACTTTAAGTTTATTTTATGTTACACGACCCTTTTTCATAATAATTGTGATTTGAAAAATGAATAATTTAGGAAGTTTCTTTATAAAAATAGTAAATTTTAAGCAAAACAATAATCTAACGTGGTTTATTGAAATTCAAAGTATGAACTTTTTATTTTTATAAGCTATAAATTGATCTCCTTAGTAACACAATGCTAATATAAATAGTGTATGCTGATTTTTTTGCTTATTAAAGTTCAGCTATCAAAACCAACGTGTTTATAAATTAAAAGGGTTCAATTGGAAGTTAAAAATAAATTTTATATGTATGTATTATTAACAATTCATTTTTTTTCCAGAAATAGGAAATCGCGAATCGACTACAATTTTGTTTTATTATCCACTATCAGGCAATTAGCTTAAAATTCTTAAGTATAATGAATTATAAAAGAAAGTCCTTTTTACATTTAATATCCTAAATTAATCAGCGAAAACATCTTAACAACAGAAATTCTTTTTATTTATGAAAATTACCCATATAAATATCAGATTTTATGCTTGAAAATTTAACTCTTATTTCATTTTATATAAACTTCATATTTCAGTTTTATATTTCTATATAAATATATTCATATTAATTAATAAAGCCAACGAGTTTTTATAATATTAAATTTTAGCTGTTTATTATTTATAATATTTTTTAAAGTTAGCAATACAAAATATACTCATAGTAATTATTATTTTTATTTAATATTTTCATGTAATAAAATATAATAATTAGGTATATTTGAAACTTAATTAAAAATGATTTAAATTTCTAAAAAAGGCTTAAAACTGCAATTAATGATATGATAATGTAAATCATTCAAAACAATTTTTTTGGAATACTTTATTTATGTAAATAAAAAGTGGAATCAGATTTACGATAAACCTTGATAACATTGTTCAGAGACATCGATAAATAAAATCTGTAACCAAATTTCAAGTTTCAAAAAAAACTTTAAAATAGGGCGAATTTGAGCAATATCTTCGTGATTTCGTAGATCTATTCCATTCCCAATTGCATTTTAAAATAATGTAAACTGAATTTTTCTGAATTAAAAATCAATTTTAAAAAATTGAATGATTATTTATAAATAAATATTTAAATCTGAAATAATATTTAAAAAAATTTTTATTGGTGAAAAAACATCACCCTTACAGGCGAAGAACAATCCAACTTTTAAGTAAGCTAAACATGAAATAAACTAAATTTAACTTTCCTTCATTTCCATTATCAACCAATGATTTTATTTTTATCAAAGCTATTAATTAAAATTTTTTTAATTTAAAAAATAAAAATAAAATACAAATTTTAACCATCTAATTTGTTTTTTGAATTAAATTTTCATCATAATTAAAACATAATATGTAAATATAATTTTCTTTATCTCAAAAAAAGGCATATTAAATATTTAGCCTTTTTTTGTCAAGTCATTAACAAATATACAATTCATACACATATATAGCAAAACATACAATCAGAACATGTTTACAAATGAAATAGAACTGACTATTTATATAATACATTATTATATATGGTAAAAGCTGTTAAAATATATAATGTAAAGTATGTAAATACAAAAAAAAGGTTTGTGAATAGTACTTATATAGACTACCATTTACTATTTCTATGTATACAAGATAATATCTCATTGTCACTGTTAAGAAATAAATCTACTTGAACATTACTACCATATACAGCTTATTTAGTATTTATTTTGCAATTTATTTATTATTTTATTTTTCGTTTATTTTATATTTAAAAGTTTTTTTTTTTTTTTTTAATAATGATTGATTAACTTTAGATAATATAAATTGTTCAATGTAATTACACTGAAAATAAATACACTTAACATAAGCGGAATTCCACTTGCGGCAAACGAAAAAAATTCCCCTAATAGTAGACAGATATTTTTTTCAGTGTCATTAAATTTCAGTGTCATTTAAACTCTGACATTTAATTGATTTGCTTAAATATTAGAAAACTTATAAAACAATAAATTAAAACTAGTAAATCCCTAAACCCAGATTATTCTAAGTCCCTAAATCAAAATTATTCTAAATCCATTTGATCACCCCCCCTCCTCCAAATATGGCACAATTGACTCCCCTCCTTCAAAGAGACATATTTGACATACCCGCCCTGTCTATAAACATGCTCCATTTTAAAAAGGAGAGCTTTCAATTGTAAAGAGCCCTAAGCCTGTGAAGGGTGACCAAAACTAAAGTTATACCTTAACTGGGAGTCCCGTTCATACCGAAAATCAAATTTTTAAATCCGAATATTAAATAAGAAGAAACAAATATCTGGAATGACTCACCCTGAATTGATGTAACGACTTTCTGATGGGATGATAACTAATTAAAGGTAAAAATAGTCGTACAACCTTAGTAGATATCTTATCAGAGGGAATGGGTAACCCAAATTATTAGTAACAAATATCATGTAATAAAATACTCGATAAAATATTGTTCTTTGGAGTAAAAAATTGTAGCTTAATTTTTTTTACTGCCTTTATTTATTACAAATGTATTTTTTCAGAGCTGTAAAATTAGATTTTTATTTTGCTTGCATATATTTTAGCCATTCCAGTATAAGCTTCTAGTATAAGCTTCTGAAGTTACAACTATAAGAATATGTTAAATTTTTTAAATAAAATTATTTAATAATTGAATAAATGAAAAATTGACTTTTCCAGAGCGAATGTGTAGAATATTGTTCCCAAGGTTTTGAGTCTTTATAAGACTCCATTTCAAGGGATTCTACATACATGTTAAGTTGAAAGTATAGATTTAATTTGATTTTTCATTTATTCAACTATTAAATCTATACCAGTCGTAAAAGAACAATTTTTTAATAAATTATTTGACTCCAGAATCGTAATCTACAATAAATTTCCTATGAAAATAGATTCAAAAATTAATATAACATGAAAAAGAAAACATCTAACACCACATCAAAAATACAGGGAAATTATTTTTGGATTTTAATTTAAATTTGACTGAAAGTATTAAGAAACAGATTAGGAGACCTATTTATATTACAAGTCAATCACTTTACAAATGAACCATATTTTATTAAACGTTAATTTTTCGCATAAGTGGTTAATTATTTTTTTGAAACTATTATGAAAAATAAAATGATATTTATTTTTCATATTCATAAGTATATACGTTTGTGTGCTTGTAAGCTACATACATAACAACATTAACAACCGTTAATAATTTTAGCTTTGTGGTTTTAAATTTTCCACTAAAGCAAATAATCCTAAATAGGAAATTTAATTAATTCATAATCATTATTGTAATAAGGATTTACAATAAATAATAACAAGTAATTGTTAATTTATTATCGATAGACTACAATAACTGGCACGATAAATTAATTAATATATTAGTGTTAAGTTTTATGCCCGAATTTTAGATTCGGTAGGGCAAAAAATGAATTTATGCATTAAAAGGACATTTCACAATGTATTATAATTTCAACACCAACTAATGTAAGTCAAAATCTATAAGAGGAAAAATTTTAGTTTTCCTGACGATGGCTGTCGCTGTTTTAGATAGAAGACAATTTTTGTAACATGGAATATGTTTATAAGCAAGGGGGATTTCAAGGGAGATTTTGGAAGAGGGGGGTCAAATGTGGGAAGGGTTTAATGGACTTAGAATAATTTCGATGTAGGGGCTTAAAATAATTTTGATTTAGGGACTTTTTTTTTTAAATTAAGTTTTAAACTTTTTATCCAAAAAGAGAATTAAAGCACCAAAAGTTTTTAGAATTAATGAAGGTAAAAAAAAAATAAATATTAAAATTATTAAAATTTGTGTAAATACGTAAATTAATACACTTTTATTAATATCTTTAAACTAAAAAAGTATTTTAATAAAACTTAAATATTTATTCTCATACAATTAAATATCTTTCTTTTGTATATAAGTATGTGTGCACATAAAACTAAATAATATAGAATATGTATATTATTAAAATTCATGTGTTTTATGTTAGCTGAAATTATATTAAATGCTTTTATATATTACATATTATATAATAAAATAATGTAACTAAAAATAAACTTAAACATTATGTATAAAAGAGGTTTATTTTTTATTTAAAATTTAATTAATTTTATTTTATGCACATATTTTATCATACAAAATATAAATGTGTAAGTGGGTTTTCCCGGACTAACTCTGAGCTGAAGAGTCACAGAAATTAGTCAAAAATATTCTTTTACAACGGGGTAACTAGGAATAAGTTCTGCACCAATTTTAGTTCTCGAGTCCCTAATATCAAATTTTGGACTACCATTTTGGAGTTTTTGAATATTATAGTTTAAATTTAGCTCCAAATTTTCAGATTTTACTCCCCAGTACTTATTTTACTGAAAATAGATAGGCGATTTTTCCAGGATCTGATTTTTTAATCCAGAAATCGATTCAGATTGCTTGTGGATTCCAAAATTCTTATTTACGATTTGTATTGGAGCTAAAATATTTCAAAAGTATGATTTCAGTTACCTTGTAATTGTTTTATAATTTTTAAAACTGCTAGGTCATAAATTATTTTATTAAAATATTTAAATTTTAATGTACTTCATCGCGGTGTTGCAAAAATTCTAAGGATTGAAAGCTGAGAAATAAACTATTTTTATAGAAAATTCACCTTTCAGTAATTTATTTTAGCTGAATTTTCAAAAATAAATATTTTGGGCTTATTTCCGAAAGCCTTCAAACCAAATTAGGATAATTTGACGTGAAATTCCTCATGTACATGTAATTAATTAATACACAATTGAAATTTTTTTTGAATGCATAAAAATAAAATTTTCGCTCTAGACTTTTCAATTAAATTAGATTTGATGTTCTCACAAAAATTTTCCAAAAATTTAATTCTAATTATAAAACGTATATATACAATATTGCACGAAATAGTTATTAATTAATTGTTTCAAAACCTTTTTTCTCAACTTCTAAATTTTAATTAATTCTGAAAATTTTATACAAATTTAGTTTTTTCCCTTTTTTTACGTGTTTTAAGCTAAAATAGGTAAATATTTGAAACTTTTAAAACAAGTTACTAATATTAAAAATGTTATAGAGTTATAAAATTTGTTAAATGAATACAAATCGTAATTTACGAAATAATACAGTGTGTTAAAAAAAAAAACCAATGTACACAAGAATTAATAGTAATTATATTAATTAAAGTTTCATTACAATTATTAAGCCCATTTACTGATAACGTTTTTTTATAATCCTTTTTTAATGATATTCATGCAGATTGCATATATGAAAAATATATTCGTTTTATTTTTTTATTGTATATTGCAAAGAGCGGTCTACTCGGTGCACAGTAACTGTTCACCAAGTGAAGGGTCGGTGGCGCCTAGAATTAACGCTCTTTAGATTCTCAAATAGCTCCACGATGTGAGAATTCTTAAAAAATAAATCATAACAGGCAAAATTTGAAACCAACTAGTAGTCATTTCACATTGAAAAAGTAAAGTAGAAGTGTTATTTGTAAATTAACGTAAGAAATTTTAATTTTTAATAAGGGTTTATAATTACTCAAATATCGAGTCTGGTACCCGCGAATTTCTGATTTTTTACTTTGATTAGGGTTGTATTATGTATAGCCAAGATGTTTCCAATTCAAAACTGCAACTGCTGACCTTTTTCGAAAAATTTTAGGCTTTACGAAATATGACCTATCAAAAAGGTTGCACGCTTGGCTCACAATTACTGAGCACTTCGTAAACCACCCCTTAGTATATTATCATTCCATTTTTGTGAAATTAAAATTTTTTTATAATTGTATTTGTTAATAAAATAGGTTAATTTAAATAAAAGAATATACTTTTGTTTTTTTTTTAATAAGATGTAAAACATGAATTTAACTTTATACTAAAACATTTTAATATTTTATTTTTTTCAACATTGGACAATTTTATGATTTTTTACTTTAATTAAAGGTGACATTATATAAAAAAATATAGATAAATTCGTAATTGTAAAAAGAGGATTCGTAAGTGAATATGTAAAAGAATTAAAAACCTTTTTATTATGTCCAATCTAGGTTCAACTGAATTCTGAGGATTTTTAGTTCAGATACAAGTTACACTTGATCCCAGAGAACTTATTTTTTTAGTCTAAATATTCAAGTTTTGCAAATCCAAAAAAAAAAATAGAACAGGCTGATTTCATATACGAAACCCTGAAAACGCTTTCAAATTTTTTTTCAGTACTGCGGCCCGAAAGTACGTATTACCCGGACGCTGCGCGTCCCGCAAAGACATGTTTTCTCGCCACAGTCGCAGAAAAATTTTGTACAATCCTCGGCCATAAACAAAGAATGGCCCAAATCGCAGTTTACCATCCTCGGCTTCGCCTCGGAAGGTAATTTACCTCCCATTTGGGCCATTATTTATTTTTCTGGCCTAGGACCGTAATATACTATTTTACAAATTCACGAAAAAGAGTTGTAACTATATATGAAAAATATCGGTTGTTTTTTTTTGTTCTATTTTCAAAACAACCGACATAAATTCTCGGTTGTTTTTTTGTTGTTCCATTTTCCAAACAAACGACATAAATTCTCGGTTGTTTTTTTTTGTTCCATTTTCAAAACAACCGATATAAATTCTCGGTTGTTTTTTTTGTTCCATTTTCAAAACAACCGATATTTAAAATAAAAAAAAAAAGAACTGAGAATTTCTATCGGTTGTTTTTAAAATAAAAAAAAAAACAACTTAGAATTTATATTGGTTGTTTTATAAATAAAATAAAAAATAACCGAGATTTTATATTGAAATGGAACACATAAGTGGACAAAAAAAAATCTATAACCAGTTTTTGTAACTACACAAGCAACGAGTATAAAACATGTTCACTGATAATAAAGTATCTATTGTGTTCATAAGAATAATATTTATATCCAAATATTTATGTTTAAATTTTCATTATGGAAATCATGCTGCTTACACAACAAAGTGAAATACCCTGCCAACTAGCTGGCACTAAGGTTCCTCAAACAATGAGCTTTATACATCAATATGCCACTGATATCACTGATTACAACCATGCAATCATACATTTCTCTCTTAATTCCATAATAGTTGTGAAATATCACCGGTTACAATATTTTCAGATATTAGTACTTTTATGGAATTAAATAAAATATTACACAAAAAAAAAAATGTTATAGTTTTTTTAATTTTAAGAAAATTCGTTATGAGATCACAAAAATTACTATAAATGAATTTTCTAAAACTAGTACTCTCATAGAAATAAATAAGGTACAGCGTCCAAAAAGAAAAAAAAATTTGGTGTTTTTTGTATTTTTTTCTGAAAAAAATTATGGGAATAAAATTTTCAAAAAATTAGTTATCAGATTCGAGATATCGAGTAAAAATCATACTTTCAAATATAAGTACTTTCATGGAAATAAATGAGGTATTACTTCCAAATTAAAAAAAAAAAAGTATTTTGAGATTTTTTGATGAAAAAATTTTCGTAAAAAAAAATTAGATCTTAATTCGATAATAGTTTTGAAATATCACTGGTTAAAATATTTTCAGAAATTAGTACTTTCATGGAATTAAATGAGGTATTACACCAAAAAAATAAAAAAATATTGCAGTTTTTTTAATTTTTTTGTTTTTTAATTATGAGAAAAAATTTTTTTAAAAATCCGGTGTCAGATCTAAAAAATTACTATAAAGGAATTGTACTGTGCGTGTGTATCATATTTCAGAACCATTATGAAATTAAGACCTAATATTTTTTTCAAAAATTTTTTCATCAAAAAATCAAACTACTTTTTTTTTTTTAATTTGGATGTAATACCTCATTTATTTCCATGAAAGTACTTATATTTGAAAATATGGTTTTTAATCGATAACTCGAATCTGATAATTAGTTTATTGAAAATTTTTTTTTCTAAATTTTTTTCACAAAAAAATACAAAAAACACCAATTTTTTTTTTCTTTTTGGACGTATAGTACCTAATTTATTTCTATAAGAGTACTAGTTTTAGAAAGTTCGTTTATATTAATTTTTTGGATCTGATACCAAATTTTCACAAAATTTTTTTCTGAAATTTAAAAAAACTGCAAAATTTTTTTTTTTTAGTGTAATACCTCATTTAATTCCATGAAAGTGCTAATATCTGAAAATATTGTAACTAGTGATATTTCAAAACCATTATCGAATTAAGAGAGAAATGAATGTATGGTTGCATGGTTGTAATCGGTGATATCAGTGGCATATTGATGTATTAAGCTCATTGTTTGAGGAACCTTAGTGCCAGCTAATTGGCAGCGTATTTTTTATATGTATAAAGAAAATAACTAACAAAGAAATCCTAATTAATTTTATCTAAATTTGAAAATCTGAATTAATATTCTTTTTTCAGAAATTCTTTTCTTTTGAACATCCCTTTTTGTTGAAAAAGTACGATTAGAGCATCCTAAACTTCTTTGCATTCATAACTATTACCAAAAAATTACGTTTTAATGAATAAAAGTTACAAATTTTAATGAATATGTTTTTTATGATCACAAACATGAAAAAGAATATTTCTAAAATATATTAAAATGAAAATTTGCTTACATAAGTAATACAAAGTATACGTATATGTTATGTATAATCTTCAAAATATTTGATAAATGTATAGTTTAATTAAAAGAGGTTTTATAATTGAAAGAAGTTTGTTAAAAAAAGTATGTTTGATTTGATATTCTAGAATCCTAGGATCGTACAAAGGTTCTTGTACAATCCTAGAATTGGAACCTAAAACAATACTTTACGTCTGGTTAAAGTACTGAGTTTGCTAGCAGGAAACATTCTGATTTAAGAAATTAGTTAGGGTCATCTTAGTTTTAAAATTGGGTTGCATTTTTACACTTTTCTTAATAAAACAGAAGTCTTAAAGAATATTTTTGTTATCAAAGGCAAATTTGTGATTGATACGGAAAAAAAAAGTAAAAATGCCTATTTTCGAAAAACAGTGTCCTTGGCAAACTTTTACTAAATTTTTGAGTCTTGCGAAACTATTTTAATTCAACATTCCCGAGCCAAAATGAATTTTCGAAAGATTACATGCAGAACTTAGTCCAGATGCAGGCCAAAAATGTTTAAATTGAGTTCAATTGAAACTCCATTTGTTCTGGCCTACGAAGCCTATATAAACTAGTTTTTGGTATGGAATATGTGTTTTTAACTTCATTTACACACCCTGAAAGTTTGTAGGAAATTGAAAATCCAAAACACAGTTGATTCTTCATATTTAAGCTTACGTTGTCAACCATAAGGTAGTAAAGTCAAACATAAAGTAGTATTTAAAGTTCCAAAAAGGTTCGGTGAAATTGGCTTATATTTTTCTCAAGTCTTTGTATGATATTACACCTGATATGAAATTATTTTTCTAATTTTTACAATTTTGATACCTGTAAATTATGTTACTTTTTAAAAATTTCACAATTGTACAAAACGAATCGTGCAAGGCTAGGAATGTACAAGGAAATTTTGTATAATCCTAGGATTGATAAATTTCGGGTATTGTACATAACATATACATACATAATGTAAATAACTTTTAAAATATATATATAAAATGTCAACGAGTTATTTCTTTTGCTGTCATATATTAAACTACTATAAACTTCTATACAAATAAAACTTATTTCTCTCTTACTCTCAATACACATATCAAGTTCGTTTCAACTACTTTTATATATAGATATATAAGAAACTCTTGTGAATTACTTCATTTTGAAATTCAATCTTGTACATATATTTATGTTAATGTATGTGTATTTATCTATATATTATAGTCTAACATTTTCTATAGCACTAATATCATAGTATTTTAACTATTAACTAAGGAGTTAGATAAAGAAGGGTTAGAAAACTATGTAAGCTCATATTTATATATATCTCTGTTGTATAAACATGAATTTATTTCAAAAAGCTTTAATTATAACGTCAAAAACATATATACCAATAATTGTCGGACTTACTAAAAGTACTGATGATGTATATATATATATATATTCGAAAATGTAGATTTTAAATTAAGAAGTTAAACTTTCTTATGGACCTTTTTTATAAATATACGATATATTTACTTACTTTTTGAATTAAATGAATGAATATTGCAACTTTTTGGATTTGTATACTTTTAAAACTTGATGCATTATGTACTTTGCAGTTATGTAGTTTTATTTTCAACAAGAATTTATCAAAATTTTCGAGCTTTATATGGAAAGGTTATTCATGGTTTGGTGAATGTGCAATTTTAAAAAATAAATAAATTTTGAAATTTTAAAAATTATTACTTACAAAACTGGACTTGGAAATTTTTTATAAATTAAGCTACTTTTAAGTAATCAGAGTTAATGCCATCCGCATAATTCTTTAGGGAAATAGCTAAATTAAGATCAGTTGACCACTTTAATTAGAGACTAAATACTTAAGTATTTCCTTGAAAAAGTTTATTCTCTAAAGAGAATTCAAATATCTTAAATATTCAATCAAATGGAAAAGTTAACCAATAAATGTATTAGTTTTCACAAAATTTATTGTTAATATTGAATTTAATCTATTGACAAAAGCCATTTGAGTATACTATCAAAGTTTATTAAGCCTTTTTTAAAAGTATAATAATCTATAGTAAAATAGAAATAAAGTACAAAGAATAGTACATTACAACACATAGCGAGAATCCTCAATGTTCCTCAATGAGAAACCATTGTGATGGGTCAAATTTTGATTTTTGATTTTTTGGCATATTAGCACGTATTGGGACCTTAGGAAACTAAAAAACTGGTTTTTAAAAAAAAGTCTGTATGTGTGTGTGTGTGTGTGTAACCGGTAAAATTTCACAACTATTATGGAATTAACACCCAATTTTGTTTTCAAAAATTTTTTCATCAAAAAATCTCAAACTCCTTTTTTTTTTTTTAATTTGGAGGTAATACCTCATTTATTTCCAAGTACAATTTTTACTCGATATCTCGAATCTGATAATTAATTTTTTGAAAATTTTTTCCCCAAAATTTTCGTCACAAAAAAATACAAAAAACACCAAATTTATTTTCTCTTTGGACGTAGTACCTAATTTATTTCTATTAGAGTACTAGTTTTAGAAAGTTCGTTTATAGTAATTTTTTGGATCTGATACGAGTCTTTCTTTGCCAAAACAGCAATGGTGGGCAGGTCGGGTCATCGGATCGGCTTCAAATTTTTCCCATGTTTTTATAACATAAAGATAGGAAAATCCTGAAATTTTCAGCCTTCTAGGTCTTAAACAGCCCGAGTTATGGCCAATCAAACTCATTAGGCGGCTCTCGACCAGCGTTAGTGCTTTTCGGGAAAATGGTTAAAAATCATAAATATAAGCTTGAAAAAAAATTCTGAAACAGTATATATGTTGGGAAACCTTCAGTAAATCCATTTCTGCCATTATTTTTTCGGAAAAACCCCGGGAAATTCCGGAAAATGGGAAAATGCGTTTTAAGAAAAATCGCAATATCTCATTTGCCGCCATTTTTTTTTTGAAAATTTTTTTTTGAAAATTTTTTTCAATCGAAATCCCATTGATCTGTCTGAAAAAAAATTTTGGTATCGGCCATTAAGGTCAATTTTAGCCTGTTTTAGAATAATTTCACATTTTTAATATTTCTTTATTTAATTTTTCATAAGGGGATAAAATAATTGACTTTTTTTCTTTCAGAATCGAATAGGCAGGGAAAAAGTAGTCCTAAATAAAAAAAAAAATTGCTCTTTTCGATGAAAATTAACCGAGTTATGGTCAAGTAAAGATAGTGTCACAAATTACCATTTTTATACTAAATCCAATTTTAGGGTCCATAACGACATTATAACTTGAAAAATGCATAACTCGCTTAAATTTTATTGTAAAAATAAAAGTTTTGGATTATTATCGAATAATTTTTCCTTGGCTATTCTTTTATGCAAGAAAAAAATTAGTTTAGTCGATAAAAAGTTTTTTTTTGGTCAA
This sequence comes from Anagrus nilaparvatae, assembly GCA_022575985.1. NCBI lineage: Eukaryota > Metazoa > Arthropoda > Insecta > Hymenoptera > Mymaridae > Anagrus > Anagrus nilaparvatae. The sequence continues at coordinate 269,703 of JAKSXM010000181.1, read as the reverse complement.
AAACTAATGTAACATGTTAATGACTGTTTTTGATTATTATCATTTTTTATCAAAAAAAATAAATTTCTGTCAAGAAAATTAATTTTTTTATTGGATAAAAGAATAGTCAAGGAAAAAATATTCGATAATAATCCAAAACTTTTCTTTTTACGATAAAATTTAAGCGAGTTATGCATTTTTCAAGTTATAATGTCGTTATGGACCCTAAAATTGGAATTAGTATAAAAATGGTAATTTGTGACACTATCTTTACTTGACCATAACTCGGTTAATTTTCATGGAAAAGAGCAATTTTTTTTTTTATTTAGTACTACTTTTTCCCTGCCTATTCGATTCTGAAAGAAAAAAAGTCAATTATTTTATCCCCTTATGAAAAATTAAATAAAGAAATATTAAAAATGTGAAATTATTCTAAAACAGGCTAAAATCGACCTTAATGGCCGATACCAAAATTTTTTTTCAGACAGATCAATGGGATTTCGATTGAAAAAAATTTTCAAAAAAAAATTTTCAAAAAAAAAATGGCGGCAAATGAGATATTGCGATTTTTCTTAAAACGCATTTTCCCATTTTCCGGAATTTCCCGGGGTTTTTCCGAAAAAATTATGGCAGAAATGGATTTACTGAAGGTTTCCTAACATATATACTGTTTCAGAATTTTTTTTCAAGCTTATATTTATGATTTTTAACCATTTTCCCGAAAAGCACTAACGCCGGTCGAGAGCCGCCTAATGCGTTTGATTGGCCATAACTCGGGCTGTTTAAGACCAAGAAGGCTGAAAATTTCAGGATTTTCCTATCTTTAAGTTATAAAAACACGGGAAAAATTTGAGGCCGATCCGATGACCCGACCTGCCCACCATTGCTGTTTTGGCAAAGTAAGACTCATACGGAATTTAAAAAAAATTTTTTTCTCAAAATTAAAATACAAAAAAATTAAAAAAACTGCAGTATAATACTTCACTTAGTTCCATGAAAGTACTTATATTTGAAAATATTGTTTTAACTCGATATCTCGAATCTGATTATTAATTTTTTGAAAATTTGTTCCAAAATTTTTGATGAATAAAAAAAACTTTTAAAAGTTAATAGAAATGTATGTATGATTGCATGCTTATAATCGGTGATATCTGTGGCATATTGAAGTATTAAGCTCATTGTTTGAGGAACCTTAGTGCCAGCTAGTTGGCAGGGTATTTTTTTTTACCAAGAGTTGTATATTATTTTTCTCCGTCATTAGCAAGAAAATAACGCTACGCGTTCGAGAAATACGTACTTTCTCGACGCTGACAAGAAAATAATATTTTCAAAATACTAAATGGGAATTTTCTATTCAAATATTTTAATTTTCTCAGTAATAAGGATACCAACTTGTATTTTAAATGATATGCTAATTTTTTATTAACCCCAAGCAGTCAGTTGTATATTTCTACAAAACAAAATATTTCAGTAAAGATTAGAAATATAGCTGCATAAAGTTTTACAAAACACTTCGTCAAGAAATTATTTATATTAGTTAATCTTTTTTTAAAATTTTAAATATTTTAGCTGTTTCTACAACAAATTTTTAATTTCGACGCTTACCTTTCGTTATAATTGTTATCAATTTATTATCAAAACATTTAACTGCAAGCGTACTTTATGAATTCATAGTCAAATAATTATCTTATACATTTTGAGTAGTGAAATAACCATTATATTTAGTATTTAGATACCACAACCTCTGAAATGTATTTTTAATTGATGATATAAAAACTTATAACTAATTTGTGTATTTAGAATCAAAAAGTATGAAACTTGCTTTCTATAACCAAAGAACACAAGAGAGTAAGAAGCTGAATACCAAGTATAGCACTTAAAGGATGTTAAATAAAAATACCATTTGGCTACAAATATGGTTTTAGTCCAGGTCCACCGTAATCACAATTCTTAATTTTGACTTACGGGTAGCTAAATCAAATTTAAATTCAATAGATTAATAACCCCCCACCGTCTTCGATTTTCAGCTTCACGATGCAAACCACACTTCTATGTTATTATCAACACATATTTATTTTCTAATCTACGGATAAGAATTAAAACAAGATAGATTATACTTTTAAATTAATTGAAGTAAAATCTCAATCACATTCAAATCTTAACTTTTCTAAAATAGAACATCTAGAATTTGTAAATATATATAAAGTACGCGTTAGAATAAAGCTTGCGGTTATGTGTACTTTATAATTGAACTGCAGTGGTCTTGTGGTTTGTATCAAAAGCTTTATCCTTCCGAGTATAACATTTATCACTTCATGTACTAATTTAGCTTAGTAAATTTCTTATTCTCAGAAACTTTGTCAATTTCTACAATGCATACATTATTTGTATTGTGGGTATAGATAAATTAAAATAGTGTTCATTTTAATAGATTGTTTTATTATATAAAATTGAAATAACTTTTTTAGATATTCTGTTATTTTAAAAATTTTCTAGAATTAATTAAATAATTGCAACTATGATAGAAACTACTCGTTTTGGTAAATTTTAATGATGTAATTACCTGTATAGTCGTATATGTCACTTCATTTTGTGTCGTTTGCGGTGCCTATGGTCTTTTAGTATTCAATTAACACTAATGGATATATAAGCAATTTTTGTACTTCAAATGATTTATTTATCAAAGGTTATTTTAAAAGCAAAAGACACTAAAAGAAAATAAATGTTACTAAGAGTTACATGCCTATGTAAAATTTCCCAAGGAATTTGAATTTTCGGTCATGTGAGTTGACGGAATATTACAAAATTTGAAAAATTAGGAATTCAAAATAGTATATTTACGGGTCGTGTCAGAAAACAACAGAAAAGTACACTGTAAAAAGGAGCTTTCTTATATTAACAAAAAAATTAGAACATTTACGAAAAATTAGTAAATTTTCGAAAAAATTTGTAATTATTCGATAAAAATCGTAAATTTAGTATACTAACAAAAAATTCGAGTATTCTCGATTTTTTTTTGTGAATTCGCAAGAAAAATTGATAATTTACTATTTATTTTCGAAAATTTACAAAAAATAGTTGTAAATTTATGAAAAATAGTTGTGAATTTACAATTTTTTTCGTAAATTCACAAAAAAGAATCGAGAATTCTCGAATTTTTCGATAATATACTAAATTTAGTAAATTTACGATTTTTATCGAATATTTACAAATTTTTTTGAAAATTTACTAATTTTTCGAAAATATTCTATTTTTTTTTTGTTAATCTAAGAAACTTACTTTTTACAGTGTAAAGAATGGCCCAAATCGCACGTAAATTACCTTCTGAGGCGAAGACGAGGATGGTAAACTGTGATTTGGGGAATTCTTTATTTATGGACAAGGGTCGTATACAATTTTTCAAATAATTTTTTGTTCTGTAGCTTTCAGGTTAGTGTGATCCATGGAATTTTTGTTGGACGGGATTATACTGGATAAATAATAATCTCAATTGAAAATACGAGACCTAGCAATAAAAGTGAATCCGGTCATGATAAAAAGTCTGAAATTTAAAAATGATTGTGAGAATACATTGCAAGTTTAAAGAGATTTTTATTATTATTTTTTTTTGTACAATTTTCAAGAAAAATATAAATCTGGGTAAAATACACAAACATTAATTTATTTAACTCCCCTCTCAACTATGCTAATGTTTTCACAATTTTACAATCTAATAATTTAAATTATTATAAACAGCAACTGCTTTAATCAGTTCAGTAAATTTCACCTAAATTTTTAGAGTAAATAAATAAAAAAAATTTCTATTACTAAATATTTCTAAAGAAATTATTTATTCTATTCATAATTTAAATAATAAACTATTCTTTATTTAATTGTATATGATAGTGACAACTATTATATCATTATCAAAAAGCTTTAAAGAAAATAATAATAATAATAAAGAATAATAAAATGCTACCTTAAATTTACTTTACATAAATATGAATTAAAATAATTATAATATGTATATAATTATGCAATAAAATTATTATACAACTTTTTTTTTATATATATGAGCTTGTTTAATGTATTTTTGAAAAATCTTTTATTCTTATATGCATATGAAGTTAGAATATATTTGTGAGATTTTAGAAACTTCTAATGAAAATATTTTTGAAATTTAAGTTTGATAATACTAAAACAGCGATATCCCATTGTTTTTGGGTTTCTAATTCGGGTTTAGCTTTTTAGTCAAACTCATTTACTGATGACAGGAATTCAAAAATAACTAAGTCCTTTAATGATTATTTCTGCTTTATTGTCTTGTAATATTAATGACCGTGCTTAGATATCTTAATTGATGCTTGGCGGTAGAGAGAGTTTGCCTGAGTACAAGTTAGTCTATTCTCTCAAATTCTATTCTATTGTCAGTCTGTTCTGTCCGTCAAGAGCTTTCGCGAGAGCTTTAAAAGGCTTACGCTTGAAGAAATAAAGAAAGGTGAGCATAATTGGGTTAACGCGGAATAATTAGTGTCCTTAGTAACAGTGCCTCCAATCATAGATAATTAGTTTGTCATGCATCTGAGGGGATGGGGGATGGCTTGCAGTCCCACCTCGAGTAATTCATGTGAGGCTTTATTATGAATATTCTAGCGCGTAGATTTCTCAGAATTATAATGCTGATGGGGCATTTTTTAATTATAATATAGTATTATGTTATTTCTTATAATTTCGTCTAGGCATAATTACGATAATTTGCATATTTATTATTTTATTAAATCTGTATCAAATGGTACACCATGATAAGTTTAAGGTTAGATAAAGTCTTTTGTAATTCTTTAAAATATCTTTAAATTTAAAGACAAATTTTTATCGTAATCAAAAATTCGATTTATGTTTAGTTAGTAACCTAAGAATTAAAAGTTTTTCATCACATGCGTTAAAAATTGCCATTTTTCTATCTCGTAGACATTCATTTTAATAACTTTTGATAAAAAACAAAATTTTATAAACCACACCGGGCAAAATATATTTTTCGACATTCAAATGCTGTCTGCACTCGCTTGCTAAATTTACTGGTGTATGCAAATGTAAAGAAGGTCAATATCTACATAATTTTTCCCTTTGTTAAAAAATAGAAATCTTAAATTTAAGACCAAATTATTTTTTTTTTTAAATTAAAAAGCTAGTCTGTATATAAATTATTTGTTTTAGTATAAAATATTGCATATGAAGAAATAAAAAATATTTATTCATTGTATTACTTAAACATCTCACGTTATGCTAATATTAAGATAGATAAAAGATTTTAGTTTTAACAATAATTAAAATTATAATAAGCATAATAAATAATTTTTAAGCATTGTTTAAATTGTTCTCAAACAAAATTTTATGAAAGTTTCAAAAATGTTGACATTTATAACTGTAAGTTAACTATTCTTCTATGCATTTTATTCTATTGTTATCTCGATTGTTATTTATACAGTTGACATGATAAAAATATTTGAAGTTCATATCTATCGATATCTCTTGAAGTACAAGTGAAAAATTCTGAGCTATTATTTCAATAATTTTAGATTACTACAAAAACTTAGACTTTAGCTCACACGCATACAAAAAATTAGTAAATATAACTAAAATTATGATGTTGTTTACTAAATTCAGTTTGGTTAAAAGTCACTATAAATTATTAGTAAAATTTACTAATAAAATTTGTTTATAAAACAAAAACCTCAATTTTTTTAGAAAAATTTACTAATTTTTTGGTTATATTTACCAATCTATGTTAATTTGTTTTTACTACATTTTTATAGGTTAATTTTACTATTCTTTTTTTTGCGTGCAGTTTAATAGATTACATAAAATTAAAAACTAACAAAATAAATCGATACATACATAGATGGCGTTAATTATTCTCGAATAAGAAATGTTCTACATAAGATATATAAAACGTACATTATAAATAAATTTTTTAAGTACATTTTTAATCAATTAAATTTATATTTAAAAAAATTCCTTATTATTAATGAAAGAATTAAATATTACCAATAAATTATACATAAAATGTTTTAAATTTATTTAATCTGTTTTTAAATTACATAACTTTAGTATTTAAAAAAAAATTTTTCTACAAAATTAAATTGGATTAATTTACAAAAATATTTAGATTTTGCATGGCAACAAAGTTACAGCAAAATTTAATCTGAAGCTATAGATTGCCTAGTTGAAAATGTCATCGGTTTTATTTATGCACTCTTTGGTTTTCGACTTAAAAATCTAGTTTAAAAATTGCTTCTATAAGAAAGCATGTACTTTTTTGAAACAGTTTTTACTTGCACTGTAAAAAGTAACCATTTGTTTTCGAAAATTTAGAAAGTGTAGTTTTAAATTTATGAGAAATAGTGGTGAACTTACAAATTTTTTCGTAAATTCACAAACAAATTGAAAATTCTCTAATTTTCCGTTAATATAATAGTAAATTTACGATTTTTATCGAATCTCAACAAATTTTTTCGAAAATTTACTAATTTTTCGAGAATATTATATTTTTTTTGATAATAATCTAAGATAGTTATTTTTTACAGTGTAGGTTGCAAGCTCCGTAAAAATTTTTCACCTAAATAAATAATTTTATGATATTAATGAAACCTCAAAATATCAATAGACTAACATTATCATTTTGAACAAAATAAATAATTTTTATTTACAAATTAGCAGTTAAAACTAATAATTTAATTTAATTAGACTTCTTGAAATAATCGTTTGTAATAATGAATTCTCAAGGAGAAAATAAGTTGCTTGAAAGAATCTTGATATAGCAGAAAAGGTTCTCTGTTGTTCAGAAAAGTACAGTTGTAGTGTAATTGAGTTCTTTTACGGCACCTTTTCTCGTTGTCAAGCCTTTCCTCATTAAGTTTCCTGTCTACTACTTTAGCTGCATATATTATAAAACACATAAATATATTTTTTTTTAATTAACAATAATAAAATTTTGCACTCTAATTAATTAATTATCATCGGATGAAAATTTCTTAATTGATTAATACGTAAGCTCAAGGCAATTACTCAAATACATGTAAACCAAAGTTTTAGTTACGTTATATACATAAGATTTAGTCAGTTACAGTTTTCAAAGATGAGAAAATCAAAGTTTAAAATACTAATAAGAAAGAGACAGAAACTAGATAATATATAATTTGATATGTTGTATACGACATACACATAGACAATTAGCTTTAGGGTATATCGAGGGTGAAAATGTACATAAAGATATTATCAAGTTTAAAATTATAATTGTTGATTTTTCATTAGAGTAAATAATTAAAAATAAATTTTATTAAATTAGTGTGATAAAAATTTTCTTTAACATTTTTTTTAAAACTTTTAAATGGGATTTGTTTGTTCATAATATAAGCCATTTTACAATGCCACATATATAGGATTACTATGTTAAATTTCAGAATATATACGCTTATGCATCATGAAAGCATAAAAGATCATTTGAAAGGATTTAGTGAGAAAAATAAAGGTATAAAAGCAAAAGAAAAATATTTTTTTTTCATATTATAGCAACTGTGTTTTTTTGCGTTTTGCACAAGTTTGCATCTTATACATACCAAAAGTCAGTGAAATAGATTTGCTTTTTTTTTTTGCTTCGTTATATATATAACTATATTTATATATGCGGAAATATATATGCAGACCACCAGCTGTTGGTTATGTTAACATACCACAAAACTTACAGTACCCATAGGACCAATGCTTTACATTTAAAAAAAATTTTTTTTACTATTTTAAAGCTCAAAAGGTATATTGTAAACTATGTGTATGAGACATAATGAATAAAAAAAAAATAAAATTTTATGGGTAATGTAATAAATTTGGTTTTTTTTTTTATTATTATTTTATTTTAATCCAATAAAAATTTTATATTTTACATAAAAATAATCACTTATTTTTTAAGCATCTTGTTATTGTAATTTAGTATCTGATATTCAAAACGCAATCGTTTAAATTATTGCTCACTGATAAGGATCACTGAAGTGGTCAAAGAGACTTTTTCGTTTGTCTCAAATATCTTAAATTTTATTCAAAATAAATTAATTTTTGTCTACTAGTATCATATCTAAAATTTCCTTGGGTAATCAAATATTTTATTACTTTTTAAAATATTTATTTATTTTTTTGTAATAATAAGCCCAAAATAAAAATATCCAGTAAACTGGTTAATTTTTTTATGTAGTTTGTACATAAATAATGCAATAAATTTATTTTAAATATGATTGCTCTATTCGTTTTAAAGTTTAGTACATAGATTAATTCCTGAATCAAAAATTTTATTTTTGCTTAGAGAGCCGAAATCTAAAGGAAACAAAATCTTTGGTAGATTATTTTTTAGGAAGCTAACAATTTATTTTTAATTACCCCTATCTCCGTTTTTACCACGTGTGCAAAATTTAATAAATTTAAAGCATAATAGGGGAAAATTTCTTTTTCTTACTTGAGAAAATTAAAAATTACATTTTAGGCTTGCACACCCAAAATAAATCTGCAATAAATTCTCAAAAGCGACCAAATATATTATGCTTCGAAAATTTTTTTAATCGACAATTAAAAAAAAAAAAAAAAAGGAATTCCGGTTACCGATACCCTAGGTTGAAACTACCGTAATTCCGGTTATGACAGCCGGAATATTTTTTTTCTTTTAAATGGACACAAATGACATAAAAATTAAAGAAAAGTTGGAAAACAAATATTTTGCCCTATCGAGCCTAAAACTCGCTCGTAAAACTTGTCAGAGAATTTTCTGCACTCGTTGTACGCCTAGGACCTAGGTAGGCAAAAAATTTCATAAGCACCATGGGCGAAAAACTTTAGACACTAGTGTGAACTCATATCACTCATGCCCGACTTCGCCGAGCTCTCGTGCTCGAGCCCACACTAGCCCTAAAATTTTACTATATAATTTTTTTTTCAAGTTTCACCTTGCTGCCTTGCTTGAATTTTAAATGAATGAAACTTATTTTTTTAAATTTTCTTTACGTTTAAAGACATTTGGAATCGCTTCAACAAGAAAAAAACCTTCTGATTGCCACAATCGGAATTTTTATACTAAAAAAAATAAAAATGAAAAGACCTATATTAATTTACTTTATACTATTAAAAACTTGTTATTTTAGTAAATAGTGCATTTAAATAAAATCTAATAATAATTTTTCAACGAAAGTCAAGAAAAATTTTAAGGCCTACAGATATATTGTTTTTATTTACGTTACTTTCAAATTTATTTTCTGCTCATATTCAGAAAATATTTTCTGTTTAATTTCTTAGGTTATTCTTGAACTCTATTTTTTTTAAATCTGATAGATGTTAAACTATTTTAAAACAAAAAAAATGTTTTAATTATTATTCTACCCAAATATCATTTATTAAAAAAAAAGAATTTTTAATACAAACTCTAATACTAAATACTTGTAATAAACAAAATTATTTTTATAAATAATGAAACAGTCATGTTTTAATTAACCAGTTTTTTGATATTATTTAAAAAGCTTTATATTTTAAAATTAAAAATAACTAATATTCGTAATTAGATTTAAAATTAAAACTATTTTAAAAATTTATTTAATTTCAAAATAAATTTAAATTAATTAAATTAAACAATGAATTTATTAAACCTTATTACCTATTGTATCTATAAAAAGCTGAACTGGACGTTCTAGATTCTATACATTTTTCAATTATTTTGTAATTTTCTATATTATATGGATTAATACCCAGATTTTTATAAATAACTTAAAATTTATAAAAAAAACTTATTTAAATAGATTCTCGCATTAAAGATGTTTACAGGGAAGTGTACGCAAGAGAAAAGGAGGGAAATTTTCACAAATGAGGGGGGGGGATGAAATGAAACTTAGAATAATTTCTATTCAGGAACTTAGTCGAAGAAATCTCCTTAAATCACAATTTATTTCAAGAAATGCTATCACAAGGATAGCCAATAACCCAAATACGCATTTTTGACCAAAATGATTGAGTATTATTAAAAGACTATTAACGATAAAAAATTACTTATACGAAAAAAATAAGACTTAGAAGTTTTTTGGTTGATTTTCAAGGTGGCAAAGTTAATTACAATATGGCCTAAAAAATCCGGAAAAAACACTAGGTTGTAAAATGGAGACTCGTTGTTCTCAGTCCGGGATGTCTACAAAGGGTCAAAAACCTTTTGAAAAAAAAATTAGCTATCTTATTTTTAAGTAAAATTATCCTAAAGTTTTAAATATTACTTTCAACCTAAAACTATCCTAAAATTTTAATTATTATTGTGCTATATTTTGGGATAAAAAGAGGCGCGGGAATGAAAACAGTGACTTTTTTCTTGAAAATTTTAATTATTTACGAAAAATTAAACGATTTAAAAAAAGAATTTTTTATTTTATGATGACATTGAAAGGATTTCTACTCTTTTAAAAATTATCTTAGAAAATACATAAAATGCCCAAAAATTGAGACTATAGGGGTTAAAAATTATTTTAACGTTAACTCGCTTCAATGGACCTATTTGTCATAGAATCTTTCATATACATTATGATTTTTCAAGACTTTCGATTTTAAAACTTTTTTTTTACTTTTTTGCTACTTAAAAGCTTAAATAAGCTTTTCTCACCATTTATTTCTAAAAAAATAAAATAAAAAAAAGAAAGAATCTTTCCATCCTTCCTTCACAAACTATCAAGATATACTGATCTATTGAAATGGATTTTTATTCATAATAAATTATTTTTATCGTTTTACAATAAATTATATTAGAATTTATTATCTTTTAAAATTATAATTATATTTAAAATTTATTCAAAAAAAGTTTCTATATAATATAAAAAAAAAAAATTAATGTTTCGTAGAATAAAATTTTTATTAAAAAAATAAAAAAAGTTCAATAATTCATAAAAAGTTAACAACCGTATACTTTTTTTTTATACTCTATGACAAGTTTTAAAAAAAATGCAAGAGAGAGAATATTATGCAAATGTTAATATGATACCAGAAAAATGCATAAATGGTAAAAACTGGGCTTCTCACCTAAGTATGAAATTAGAATATGAATAATATATACAAATGATTTCTAAATTCTTTAAAGAAAACTTTTTTCTTTCTTTTTAAGTCATTGACTTACATAATTCATTCGTAATAATGTCTTTTATAATTTCTTTCGCATATTTTTATTGTTATTATGATTTTTTGTTTCTTTAAAGTTTGCTGCATATTTTATGCGTTATGAATAGTTTATGATATTCAAGTTTTAATTTATTAAAATTAAGTTTTTCATTAATTGAAATTCTTAGTTGCATACTTTGATATATTCTTTGTAGCTGATTAAAGAGTATATTATCTGCTTAGGTGGAAGGTTTAATTTTAAACAGGAAGGTTTAACTTTAAACAGGGGGGAATTCTATTTCAAAAATTTTAATATTTGACTGGGAATGAGTAGAGCTCCAGTCTGTTGTAACAGTTATGGGATCCAGGTCAATTAGTGGATCACGACCACGGGTGGGTTGAATAGAGTTAAGAAGAACGGGGGTTCTTTTATTCTTACCAGTCTATACATAAATAAGGATGCAAAGTAGTCAGTACGTGTTGAATTAGTCATCCAGCTCAGTTTTCTCTTGTATGGGGTAATATCCTCCTGCCTATTTATTCCAAATATGTATCGAATACAGGAATTAGAAAGCCTTTGAAGCTGAGTGATTATTTCGTTATAGATGTTAGAGTGAATTACATTACAATAATCTAAATCAAGAACTAGAAGTGATTCTACTAGTCTTTTGCGTAGTAGTTTTGAAGTACAAGGTCTGATGGTTTTAAGACAATATAAGATTCTATTTACTTTATTTGTTATTTGGAGCACACGGGGCACACTTTCCATGAAAGTTTGCTGTCTAGCATGACACCAAAGCTAGTTACTTCATCAACAAATGGAACATTATCTCCGCGGGGACTAACCTCAATACTGGGTATACTTAAATTTGTAAACTGTTTGATAGTATGTGAAGAACCAAAAACTATAGCCTGAGTCTTTTTCATATTTGTTGATAGGCGAATAGTTTCTGCCCATTTGGCAACTATTTTAGCAGATTGTGAAAGACATGAGGTACCCTCAATAATTTTATTAGCGGATACTTGTACATAAAACTTGTACATAAAGCATATAATAATATGAAATTAAGAGTGTATAGCAATTGGTCTCTAAAGTCATTCATATATAAACAGAAAAGGACGGATTCTTGGGGCACTCCAATGTTTATGTCAAGATAAGACGATGTCGATATTTTAGTTGATACACATGAGGATCTACCACTAAAATATGACTAAAACCAATTTAGCGATGACTTTTAAAAACCAACATTCTTTAGCCTTTTAAGCAATAACGATGGAGAAACATTGTCAAAGGCCTTTGAGAAGTCGAACTGAAATAACAAAGTGGCCAACTTGTTTTCCTTACCCATTTGTATATCGTCTGCAAGTTTGATTAAGGCTGTTTGGGTGCTTTGAAGAGGATCTAATATCTTTAGTTTATTTAAAAAGCAAACAACTTTATCATGGGCAAGCTTCTTAAGGACCTTTGATAAAAAGCACAATAGTACTATGGGCCTGAAGTGAGTTGTTGATGATGGTACTGATACTTTTTTGAGTGCTAAGATTTTGGATTTTTTCCAGGATGATGGAAAGATTCCTTTTAACAATGAGGCATTAAACCGCTTAATGAGATGGTAAGCAATAGTTAGTGCTTTCACTACTATACTTAGGGGAATGCCATCATCCCCTTTTGCTTGTGAATTGAAATGCGAGACAACTAGTATGACGTCATTTTCAGATACTCTTTTAAAAGCAAAAATATCATTTGGAGCATTATTGACAACAATAATCGATTCTAGTGGATTTTCGACAGGGGATATCGATATCTTAGAGAAATGCGAGTTCAACTCTTCAAGTAGAAACCATGAAGAGCAGCACTGGCTTTAGGAACCAACCCCAGGGTTTTCATTTCTTTTCAAAAGTTTCCTTTTTTATCTAAAGTGTTGAATATGCGATTATACACGTATGCATCACGAGCTGCCTCAGATTTTTCTTCATACGAATTGGCTAATCAAGGAATTCATTAAGAAGACTACAAGACCCGATTGCGTTTCATTTTAATTTAAGTAGTCTTAAATAATATAATGTTGAATCTAACGATCATATTATGAGAGCTGTAACTATTATAACTATAACATATCGTTCAGGCTGGTATAGCTCTGCAAATAACATGATGTTTGATAAAAGTTACATACATTAAAAATAATAAAATTTAAAAAAAAACAAAACAAAACAAAAATTCATAAAGAATTATCTCTTTAGGGCTGGTATTGCTCCTCAAGGTCGATAATTCAAACTCTTAATTTAATTAACGCTCCAAGTTACAGCTCTCATATGATCGTTAGATTCAACATTATATTATTTATATACATAAATGAGAGCGTTAGCATCAAAAAAGTTTTTTTTTTTTTAAGTAGTCTCAGTTCAAAATTTATCTAGGGAAAGTCTTCTTTGCTTACCTTTAATTTCTTTTCAGGGGCTAGTTCATCCATAACACTATGTATGTTGTTCGTCAATGTAGAGAGCCCGCACTCAATATTAAAATCATCATGTAAACTGTTGTTACATCAGAAGGAGATGGAAAAAATATTTCAATGGTTACAAATATGTCTACTAGGAAAAGTAGATAACATACGGTCATTGCTTTTAGCAGTGCCATAATTGTCAATAAAAATAGGGTATCATAGTTGTCAATATTACAGCTACAAAGAATATATCATAGTTGTCAATATTATGATGTTAAGGACCTGTATTAACTAGTTTGAGTGAAAGATCATTCATTAATTCAGTAACAAAGCGGGTGTTAGATTCGTTTTGTTTAAGCATATTGGAATTTCAGTCACCAATAACAATTTTATGGCTGAAATCAGAAGAGTGAGAATGGAGCAGTTGAACGAAGTCATTATCAGACCTGATTGGTACATCAGGTAGACGAAAAACAAGAGCAACTAGTGTTGGAGTGAAGTTGCCTTCCCAAACAGAGCAGAAAAGATATTCGAACTTAAGAGGCTTACCAGTTTGCTGATTTTTTGAAGAGCAGAGTATTTTTGCCTTCAGATTCTCTTTGATTTATATGAGACTGCCGCTACCGCGAGTGTTTCGGTCTTGCTTTAGTAAACTGTAACCTGGTACACTAAAATTATGATATGAGAATTTTATAAAATAAAACTCTTTATTATAAAGCAATAAAAGAATTTGAATATTTTTATTAAAAATTTATTAATAAACAATAAATTAAATTCTTAAAATAATTTGATAAATTCTGTTATTTAGGACAGAAAAACAATCGATAAATTTAATAATAAATTTGTAGATAAATAGAATGAAAACCAATAAAACTATGCTTGAAAATAACAGAATAATAAATTATTTAACGATCAGGTATTTAAAATATACAATTATAATTCACTGAAGTTTAATTCAAAAACCATTTTCTCTCTCTTTAATTAATTTAATACCTCTTAAATACCTTAATATTTAAAATTTATATTGAAATTAAATATCCTAATTTAAAACATTTTCAAAACCCTGTATTGATTTTGTAAAATAAACATTATTCCTAAACAATAAAATTTTAAAAAATTTTCTATTATTATTGGAATTTTGAATTGTCCTTGCTTACTAGCTTTGAGTATACTACCAGAAAAAAGTTCCTATTTCAAAAAATAAAAAGTATTAAAATGAATAAATCAATAAATGAATAATTAAATTTTAATTTTAATTTAATTTCTAAAAATATGATAAGCTAACATCTTATCCATACTTATCTTGATCTAATAAGTGTAAAAATTAAATTACAACAAAAATTTTGTACAAAGTTTATTTTCAAATTTTTAAATTTAATTAAAATACTCATTCAAAATTATTTAATAAACCAATTTATTTTAAATAAAAATAGGATTTAAAATTAAATTTATTTAACTTGCAGTTATTAAAAATTTCCAAAACATTTTTACACCTTAATTTTTAAGTAACAAAAGTGATAGGAGTAAAACGTTCTTTTCATTTCGTTTGGCAATATTTTTAAAAAATAGCTAAAAAACCCCATCTTTGCCCAGTTTGCGGTAAAGTTTCACAAAATCTAAAAACAAGAACCACCCTAACAATCTTTTAAAAGTAATACTAAATTTTATTTTCCTGTAACTGTAACTGTAATTTATTAGATTTCTGATATATTGCATTTATTGCTAAAAAATATATTACATAATTATCCTTCATAAGACTTCTTAAAAGCTTTTTTGTTTATTACAAATATAAAATAATACTAAATATATTATATTACACAATAAATAACATCAACAGCAACAAAAAAAAAAAAAATAATAAAAATAATAATCATAATGTATTTGGTTGTATATAAGTTTAAAAAAAAAAAAAAAGTGTAGATATAATCTTTTTAGTATAAATATAAGTATAAGAAATAATATACATTTGTTGCAATATATTACATGAGAAAATAAGAAAAATAAATAACTCTTGGAATTGAGCTTTCGTGCACAATAACGAAGACAATAGAATTATGGCTTATATATATGTATGCATTTATTATATATATGTATGTATGTTCATACATGTATATTTGTAATAACGATTAAAATTCGCGAAGGAAGAAATGCTCTTGTCACGCGCAACGTCGATTACGAAAAAAAGTCATTGCAGACTTTGGTTCTAAGGAAATAAAAAAAATACCTATTCGTGTTTTAAGCTTATACGCTTTACAAAATATTCTTTGTATTATACTTTTTTTTTACGTTTTATTTTGCTGTTTTATGTATGGGAAAGTCTATTAAAATTTTTATTTTACAGTTAATTTAAGATAATTTTAAAGTCATAAAAATTACAAAAAAACTTCAATATGAAAATTTATGTTTAAAGTTGGTTCAGTAATTTTAAATTTAGCAGTTCCATAAATATTTTTTCTTGTCATCGGGTCAAGAACACTTTTTTCGACCCCCAGCGCAATGAGAAAGAAAAATTGCATTTTGCTTCCTTTTAGTACTAATAAAGTACTAGTTATTTCTTGTCAGCGGGCAGAAACCACGTACCTACCTTGAAGAACGAAAAATCGTATACAACCCTTGTCCATGAAGAAAGAATGCTCCAAATCACCGTTTAATTTACATTTTTGCAGCATTTCTTACTTTTATGGACACGGGCTCGTAATATACTAATGATGTATTTAACACAAATCATAACAAATAATCTAATTACAGCTAAGGAAAGTAGTAATTTTGACAGGTTTGGTCATATATTATATTACTGTACTTACATGAACAAAGTTAAAAGAAAAAAATTAGTTATAATTAACTTGGTCTTATAGAATAATTGTTTGAAAATAAATTATAACAAAAGAAGTAACTTTTTATTATTTTTAATATTAAAGTATTGACTTACAATTTTATGATAATTTAATTGATTAAAAAAGTGTGTAACAATTTTAAAATTATTTATATTAAGTTTTTTGAGTGACTGTAGAATTTAATTTTGCTAATTTTGAAATTTTTTTCTTCACTCCTTTACTGTTTGATTTGATCAATTTTTTTTTTTTCAATTTGAAAGCAATCTAAAATACAGAAAAATAATTTTAGATAGAAAATTGTCTTAATTACAGATTTATAACATAATAATGAAAGTTTTAGTACCACAGGATTTATGTAAATAAAAGTAATATTAGTAATCCAAGCTTGTAACAGTTATCCAAAAATCAAAGTTAGAAATTTTCTAAAAAAATGGTAATTTTTTCCATTAAATTACGATTATAATAATTAGCAACTCAAAAATAATTGGCAAATTTAAAGTGAAAATGCTCTTCTTTAATATTTTCAAAACTATACTGCTACCCCATAGTTTTAAACTACCTATTAAAACTTTTTCCCAAAAATGATTTATTTTAAATATGAGTTACTGTCTGGTTATTGTCATTTAGATGTGTTCAAGTAAATCTACAAAGAATAACATAATATATTTCTTTTATCAACAATTTTCTTCAATTAAAAATAAAAATTATGAAACACTTATAAGACATTCCATTGTTGTAAAAACAAATTTAATCAACACTGACATTCAAGCAATATATTTTTAGAATGAAGAATCAGACAGTAACTTGTTCGACAGTTGACATTATTGTCCTAATAATGAATATCTGCCCTTAATAACAAGGTAACACAATTTTAGTTGAATTTTCAACTAACTGGTGGAATTTTCAGCAACATTGTTGAATATTCAAGGAAATTGGCTGAAAATTCAAGTAGAATCTAAAATATAACAAACAAAATTAAAATTAGATAAATTGAAAGTGAGCGTGAACAAAATAAACAGTAAAAATTTAAACCAGCCTATGAATCTTTATTTTTAATTGTTCATATACAAGTTTTGAATTTAACAAATTATTGATATTGAAAATCCAACCATTAGGTTAATTATTTACCAAAAGCAGTGTTACCATAAACCTTCCGAAATCTCCAATAGATCAGAAGGAAGGGGATTTAAATCACGTTAAAAGAAAGAAAATAAAATTTTATTTATAGATAAATTTATGCTTTTGGATAAGTTATAACAAATAGGATAAATGAAAATCATATAACTGGTTTATGTTTTAAAACAAGCATGGGTCATATCGACCTATAACAGTTTTAACTTATATCCCAAATGATTTGAAATCACAGTACTTAAAGTTGATACTGCTGACTTCTTCTAAGTCCCAATAGTTAAATTATTTTAAGTCCCTAAATCGAAATTATTCTAGATCCATTTGACCTCGCACCCCTAAAAATCTAAAATTCTTTATTATACCGCCTCTCTCCTGAAAACGTCCATTTTTTACTATTTGTATTGGTCCAAGTACCCTTGCCCCTGTTAACTTGTTCCATTTCACAATTTCTAAAAAAAGCTTGTTTGAGATTTAAAAAAAAAATTTGGCATTTTTGCCCTCCTGGGTGTAAAATTTAGCAAGGAATTCTCCACACTAGTTCTACACTGAGGCTGGAAAAAATATCGATAGCAACATAGGCAAAAAATTTTAGGCATAAATTATATTTATCATAATTACTTATATTTAGGCAACTTGTTCTATATAAATTACTTGCGTAAAAAAAAACTCATTTTAAGTATTTTAAATGTAAAAAGTCCATACATGCATAAAATAATTTTATTAATTATACATTTTTAAAAAATATTTCATACTCTCATAATTTAATAAAAAATACCATTTAAAAAATACTTTATTTCATATATTCAAATTACATTAAAAAAAAAAAGAATGGTTTGTTACTTCGTATATTTTTTTTAAAAGCTTATTACTTTGTTAATATTTTTTTTTTTTTTTTAATTTTAGAGCTTTTTTTCTATTATACGTACATATTATATTTGAAAATCAAATTTTCTGCTTTTTACTTTAGACACGTATTCTTACTCATCAATCCATTGTTCTTTCTATTTTCATTTAAAAAAAAGGTAACATGTAAAAAAAAAAAGAAAAAAAAAGATATTAAAAAAAAAAAAAGAAAATTTATTTACATTTTTTTATTTTTACATTACATATGTAGATTCAAATATTTCATGCTTTAACGATTTCATTTCGACTATTTTTTTCTCTCTTTTTAACGTAAAAAATAAAATAACTTGGTTGTATTTTTTTTTTAAAAGCTCTCTTACATACATACACGTACACTTTTTTATAAATATATCTTTTAAACCTTATGTAGTCATGTACATACATGTTCCTCTATTCGTTATATATAAACATGTTGAGCAATATTTAGTACATATATGTATCGAAAATGTTGTATAATACAAATCTTTTTGTAACTTTAAATAGCACTTGCACAATTTATTTAGTTGTATCGTTTCATTTAACAAACGAAATGTCAAAATAAATGTTAGGTTAGGTTTATATATATATAACCTTGCAATATATATATAACAGGGTATTTCACACTCAATATGGACAATAGGCTACAAATGAGTCGGAACCGTTCAACTCTCACAAATTATCTGTAAACAGTCAAAGCGATTTAGTGTCTCTTTTTATTTAACATTATATAGCTGACGATATATATATATATATGGTTCTGATTTACAAAAATTAACTTTTTATGTAAAATGTATTGATGAACTTTAGTAAAGCTGTATTTTCTCTTTATATCATTTTGTCACTATCATAGCTTTCAATTATCAACAGTATGTATTGACTTTTGAAACTAATGATGTACATATTTATGTAAGCTGCTGGCTTGGTGTGGCTTATATTCTAAACTGGTTTTTTAGAAAATTATCTATCATTTAATTTTACATTTTTGGTTTTTAGTTGCAATAGGGGTAGTTTCTAACCCCTAATATGCAAGTTCAAATGTGTCACATCATTTAATTTAGCTTTGTAAAGCTTTGATAACAATTATTAACTTAAACCTATTATTGAGCTGTTTTCAATTTTTTTTTATTTACCCTATTATAAATAAAAATTAGCTAGTTAAAATTACTTGGATTTTTTATTATCGGGGGACATAAGATGTCATTCACTAAAAAATAAGATTCTTGAAATTACAGCTCATTAAATCACTCTTGAGTGTTACCACATATTTGGTTAAAGTACTTAAAATCGATTATAATTTTCCTTAAATTAATTTTTGAGAATCTTTCTTTTCATAAATTAAATTCTCTACAAAAATTGTGATAAAAAATTTTTTTTAAAGTTTTAAAGAATTTAGTCTAACTTAGAGTACTTGGACTGTTTATTAAAATTTTATAATTGATTACAAAAAAAAATGGAACCATTTGATGATCCAGGTCCAGACTCTCATCTAAAAAATAAAATATATTACTCTATTTGTAATTTAATTAAAATTTTAATTTCATTTTTTAATAACAGATATTAATCATATAATATTGTGCAAAAGAATATGTTAAGAAAAAAGTAACCATAAATAATTTTAAAAAAAAATTTTAAGCTTGAGTTTCATTTAAACAAGACAAAAGATTATTTTGTGGTTGTAATACTCTGGCTTCACTGGGAATATAAGCTTCAAATGTATATTTTTTATAATATTATATACACAATATATATATGTATATAATTTAACATTATTAAATTACGAGCTATAAATCAATGTACTGCAAAACATACAATAATAGTAATAATAAAATTTTATGAGTAATTAGACAGCTAATTAATATAATTAAAATCAAATTAAATCAATTATCGATTTTAAATTTTACCAATGAACGAATATTTAAGTAGATATTATGTCAAAATACAGATTATTTCAGATCTGACAGAATCTGGCCAATAATCTTAATCGGATACAGTATTTTTGTAAAAAATTTTTCATAAAATGGCAAATTATAGAAGAATAATTTATGAATTAATCTTGTGAAACTTAAATTTTCTTTAAAAATTATATTTTTCAAATAAACCCTTATAAAAACGTAAAAAGTTAAATTCTTCTATAAAATTTTCAGCAGAATTAAAATTTTTATCAGAATTTTATTTGGAAATTCGACTTACAAGGGGAAAGTAAACTGTTTGGGTAACCGATTTGCTTCTGGGCTTCAGGACAGGCTGTGGTAGTTAAAAAAAATTTCCCATATCCTCAGTTTATCCGAACGGGCCTCCTAGACCTAAAAATTAGACCCCCTAGCAGGGTTTATGCCATAAGATGGAATTTTGAGGCTATATTCTAAATGACAGTACTATTTTTTTTTCTTTTTTTTTTGCATACGGGCAGGGAAGTGAGATTGCATTATGCACGAACAGAACCCGGTGTTCTGAACAGTGTGGGACTCCTCCTTTTCCGGCAGTTACCCACTAAATTTACTCCCCATTTCGTTTATACCCTAACAGAGTTCATCAACTGATCTTCTTTGAATCTACTCTTCTGCGTTGGACTGCATTACTAGAAGTATGCCACTATTTTTACTGTTGCGGACTTGACGTCTTTGTCATGGAAACGGGTATTCCTTTTGTTAGTAACTTGAAGCTTCTAATACTCCATTCTTGTTTTTCTGGTTTAATGGACTCTTGAAGTCGTCCAATTTGTGTGCGTTACTTGAAGCACTATTGTTGTTAATTTTAACCCATTCGTTAAGCCTAATCCTAGAAGATCTTCAAGGACCTTTGATACCATACGCCCATAGTAACCTTCCTTTCACTCGCTATTGCTATGCGAATCTCGTCTTTTTATCCTTATGGAGTTCATTCAAGGGTTTATTTAACCCTGTTACTTGCGTGTCAATGACCCTAACCTCGTTTTGCCTCTAACAGATTATATCTGGTTTTCTAAGGCCTTCTGATGTAATTATGCGATTTTCTTTGCTTACCTTCCAACGTTTTTGCCTTAGTTCCGCAGCCAAGTGATTCCATCCTTGAATACATGAGGTATGGAATAGTCGTAGCTAAAGATGGTATACACATGCCACCGACTTTACAACTCGCATGGATATTTATTTTTTGGGTATATCCTTTGATAGAATAATCCATTTTTTTATATACCCACGAATGCTGTTGTCCATTACTCTTAGCGTTTCAATATTGATCCTTGAAAGCGATAATTTATAATAACATCTAGGTATTAGGAAGGATCTCAAAATCTTCAATCTCTGTTGCGGCTGTAATGGAGCTTTGGTAATTCTCATCAACTCTCTATCAAAATTACACATTCATCTTTTGATGCCAGCTGGGTCGAATAGTATTCCCAACATTTTTATACTTTTTGATGGCTTTATTTGCTTAGCCATGAACCATCAACAAACTTAAACTGACGTTCTGTTATTACCTTCAATTTTTTCCCTACTTCTACAAACGAAATTGAAGCACACTTTTCTCTATTTAATCTAAGTCCTTGTTAGTCAACTAAATGCATTCCAGTTGGTTATTTTTTTATGCAAATATCAGCTTTTGATACCTGTAAGCTGCACTTTTTTATTAGTAATTCTCTTACCGTTTTGGTTAGCAAAACAAATAACTATATTTGGAAAAAATGGCCAATTTTTAAATTGCTGATGAAATTGTAATTTTTGACTAACAAGGGTTTTATAGGTCACAAAAATTTTATACAAGCTCCTAGTTTTCAAAAAATTTTTGTTCATCTATTTTCTTTCATTTTTTTGCGATTTATGAACATTCAAAGTCAGAGTCCCACTTTAAGATTTTTTAATAAACGCTAATTTTAACACCATCTTTCTAGAGCTATATAACAAAAACAACTGAAGTAAAAGGAAAAAATAAAATATTTTAAAAACTAAGTGCTTTTACAAAATCTTTGAAACAAAAACAAATTTTGTTAAAAAATTTTCAGGTTTGGCAAAGTTCAACAAAAATAATGTTACAAAATCCGCTATAATTAACTATTGGTAAATATTTTTTTAAAAACTTATTTAATATTATTATAAAATATTCTATAATTTTCTAAATAACAATAAAATGTTTAATGTTTTATTTCCTTTATGTAATATTAAAACTTTCTATATGTATAATTAAAAAGTTTTAAGTATATTCAAAACAATTGTTTTCAATTGATCCTGTGTATACACATATATTCTATAAATGTGTATTAGTTTACAATAATAAATATATCTATGTATATGTGTGTAAAATATAAAGCAATAAAGCATATATTAATAAAGTACTTTCATTGCAAACAACTCTAAACAACTTTATGTACAAAACATTTCCCAAAATCCTTTGTCTCTGTCAATGCACTTCGAAACACCTGTCGCGTAGATAACATTACTTTGAGTTAAAATAGTTTCTTAAATCCTGGCAGTCTCGCCAAAGTTAACTTATTGATTTTATAAAATATATATAAATGCATTTAATATTTATTATACATGTGGCTCTTTTTAGATATTGTGCATAATAAAATATATTACTAACTTAAGTTAAAAATAAAAACCTTAAATTCAATTTAATATTATTTGAAATTTTAATTTTATTATATTTATTATTTTCAAATCTGCAAATGTGCATAAGAGTATTAAATTTTAATTTTTAATTATTGGATCAGGTAATACGATTATGTAATAATAAACATTCAACCTAATTACCCAGAAATAGGTTAATCTAGTAGAACAAGATTTTAAAAATCTGTAATGTAATCTCTTTAAAAAAATCAACTAAATATAATTTTTTTCAAAAATTTACAATATCTGATAGCTATAATAGAAGCTTTTTGAATTACTTAACAAAAGCCTTAAAGCTTTGGATTAGATATCTTATTACCTCACGTATTAGTAATGGCAAGGCATGCTTGTCTAGCTTCTTCTCGTGCGTATTTCAAGATTGTATTTCCTTGTGAACTGTCTTTCAGAAAGTTTTTAGACCTGTAAAATTTATTTATCAGGTCACATTGGTAGTCGCCAAGCTTTTTAATAAGTTAATAGTTAGAGGTTTTACTCTAGTTGTAAAAGTTAGTAGCAATTTCCCGAATCTAGTCTTCTGCACAGGGCACATTAATCTTCTTTCTCACAGCTATATTTTAAATTATTTCAAATTTATGAATCTTAGACTCAAAGGTACCACCCCATATTGTAGAGGCATACATCGCTATGGTTCTGATTAACGTTTTATACATAATAAGACCATTCGCGATGCCTACTTGTTTTGAAATTAGGTACGAGAGCGTTGTTAGGGTATCTATTGCCTTATTATGAACCTGGGTGGTGTGCTCAGTAAATTCAAGCTTTTGGCCCAGAATCACACCCAGGTATTTAACATGTTTTTCTTACGGTATAGGTATGCCGTCGAATTCCGCATGGGTGGGACCTGGTAACCAGGATTTTACCTATCGGCCCTTAAGGGCCACATTTTTTAATAAGAAAAAATATAAGTATTCTACGTGGTAAAGTTGCAAGGCTAGAGAAGCGTGGCAAAGCCAGAGAGAAGCGCAGAAAGGCCAAAGGCCCGCGGCAAAGCCAAATAAAAACTGCGCGCGGCAAAGCCTGTGGAAAAGACTTGGGTACCATAAATGCGATGACTTAGTTTTTAGGATCTGCAGCTCCAATGAAATGAATTAATTTTAGGAGCTACAGTATCGATGCAAAAACTTCGACTTTTTAGTGGATAAATATCTAAATCATCTGCAAATATCAAGCTTAACTGTCATACTTGCAATACTTTTGAGTGTGACAAAGAGGTACAACAATAACATCACGTAAAAGATTTTAATAACTCTTGATTTTTAAGCATTGTATCGTTGTTACAAGGAGAGTCCAGTACATTTGAAAAACTAAATTACACCGATTGGTTAATAATTATTACATTGAATCATCCGTTCATTTCAATCGGCTTTCTGGCCCTAGAAACGCAGAGCTCAATGTTATTAAATAGGGTGTTTGAACCATTTTTAAATTGCTTGTAAAATTGTAATTTTTAATATAGGACTCAAAAATTGTCTACAAGATCCAAGTTTTTAAAAATTCTTTACCCGATCCATCAGTTTTAATCGTATCCGAGATAGGACTTTAAAAAGACAGTGATAAAAATTAAAATTTATTTAAATTGGGACTATGATTTTAAATTATCATATTTCGAAAACCAGTAATGGAAAAGAGATGAATAATGAATATTTAAAAAGCTGGAGCTTTCAAAAAATTTGTGAAACCTAGAAATTCATATTCGTCAAAATTACAATTTTAAAATAGGCCAAAAATAGGTATTTGGTTAGCTATTGCAATGAAAAATCAGTGATAAAAAGTTGCTCCTTGCAGGGCTAGGTTATACTTTCACTAAAAAATAAGATCAACCAGAAGTGTTTTGGTTAACTTACAAGGTCGTAGGATTATATTGAAAATAACCAAAAAACCCTATTGATTAACACTGTCGTAACATTAAGTCTTACGTTTCCAAGCCCAGAAAGCCCATTAAAATAAACAGAGGGTACACTGAGAAAAAAAATTACTCCATTCAAAAAAATTTGCTTTGTTTCAAGAAAATTATTCTTTTCAATAGTGCCTAAGATACGTCTTTTTGACTCAATGAAATCTTACGCATTGAGTTAAAAACATATTTTCTCTATTTAAAAAAATAATGTTTTGGGAGAAAGAAATATTTCTTAGAAACAATAAACAGTCGCTTAGCGACAACATCATGAATTTTTGGTACAATCAAATAATTAGTTATGTGAAATAAATAAATTTTTGAATCTATGAAATAATTTTTTCGATCGAAATTGTCAGTAAAAAATTTTTTTTTTTTGCAAAATGCAAAAAATTATTTTTTCCTCGTTTTTTTTATAATTTTTTTATTTTTTTATTATTAATCTTATTTTTATAAATTATTATTATTGATTTATATATATTTTTTTTTTAAATTATTTTTTCATTGAATTATTTTTTTTTTTAATTATTTTATTTTTTAATTTTTTTATTATTATTTTTTTTTTTTATTAAATTAAATTTTAAATTTTGTCATACCCGGGAGTCGAACCCAAATTGCTTTGATTGTGCAGAACTATACGCATCGTAACCAATCCACTGGACCACGGCAGCATCTTACTAAATAGAAGTTAGTTTTCAAAGACTATGTAACGAAAAAATTATCGATAAAGCAGATTCAAAAACATAAAATAATGCATTAAGTTTTTAAAAAGAAATAAAAAAAATTTTTTATTCAAAGCCAGATGGAATTAGCAGGTGGTAATAAACATATGAGTGAATTCTGATATTATTTTTTTATTTTAATGTCATAAAAATAATTATTTTTTTTTCAAGCTGCGTTTAGGAAGAAAAAAAATATTTTTTCAAAAACTTGAAAAATTTTGTTTGCTCTAATTATCTAAAATATTAATCTTTTTTTCAAATCTTCTATTTTTTCATTAGCTGATCAATTTTTTTGCATTGAATTAAGTTTCGCTTATAAAGATATCTACAAATTACTTTTTGCAGAATAATTTTTATACACTCACAAAATTGTATTGGTAAAAATTACCCTTTTGATTAGTAAAATAATCTGAAGTTGTCAAAATGGCGTTTTATGTTATTTTTTACCAACATGTATTTTATAAACTACCCGTAAAGGAAAAAAAAAATTACCCTTAATTTTAGTAGAATTTATTTTACATATTTTTTCTCGCAAGTGACAAAATTTGATTTCAGATACTATATAAGGAATGAAAATTGTATAAATTATAAAATATAAATTATAAAAAAAAATAAAAAAAAAAATAAAAAAATAAAAAAAAAAAAAATAAAAGTTATACACATGTGAGAGAGTGAGAGTATAATAATATTTTGTAGAAAATCTTACTCAAGAAAAATTACCCTTAATTATAGTAAAATGTACTATTTCCAATTCTTCGGATAACTTTACTAAAATTAATAGTAAAATCTTCCAGTTGCAAATGTACATTTTCCTCTACATTTTTTCTCAGTGTATAAATGAATGGAGATTATAGTTAATTCAGCAAAAAAAATATATTTTATTAAAAAAATTGTTTCTTGAAAAAAAGTACATTTTTTTGAAAGAATAAAATATAATTATTTGAACGAAATAAAGCAGTTTTTTAAAATAAAGTTTTATAATTTTGGCATGAGATAATATTTTTTTGAAAACTATTTGCTTTGGATCAAAAATTAAATTTCATGATCCAAAAAAACGCTTCCTTGAATTTAGAAAATATTTTTTTGAATATATTTTTTTGATTCAAAACACTGAAAGTTTTTGTAATAATCTATGCAGTTTCTAGCGGCAAAAAAATATTCGTTTCTTCCAAGAAACATATGTTTGTTTGAATGAAATCAAAATTCAATGAATATATTTACTTAAACGAAAAAAATATTTCTTTCAATTAACAATGGTTTTCTTGTTTTAAAATTATATACTCTAGATTCAAAAAATTAAAATTCAATGCATATGATGTTCTTAAGCCAAGAAAATTTTTTTCTCAGTGTACCTGGTATGTTTTTCCAACATAATATCCATGAAATGTAATTTAGTAATACAAGTATACTAAATTGTCAAATATTTTAGCTATTTATCAATAAACAATCAACCCAAAAATTTTTGAAATACAAGCTTTGGCTTTTCATTTAAAAGATCATATATAAATTATATTTATAAAATGCTCTTTGTGGTTTACATCAAAGCAATAAAATGAGCCAACATAGATTCAAATATTTTTAATTTTAAATAAAAACAAAAACTTCTATAATGAATATTACAATCAATAAATTGTTAAGATATTTTTTTGTTTATCTGTGTATATAGTAGACCCCTTCAAAATTTCTAAAGTTTCCCAAAGTCTTAATCTTTCAAAGGAATCTGAAAATTTTAGATTTAAAAGAAGATTTTTAAGAAGCTGTCGATAGCTTTTTAAAGTTTTTTTTGGGACCCTTTTCAACTAACAATAGAACGAAAAATTTCATAATTTTTTTCCAGATGAATGACTGACTTAAAATTTTTTAAAACCATAATGAAATAGGGCATGTATTTTTTCCCATGTAGAAAAAAATTCGGATTGTATGCCTTGAATCGCCCTTGCTGTTATGTATATTGCAAGAAGTGAGTCTGAGCCTTAAACGTTCTCTCATTTCGCACATATACCACTTATTTTGAACCTTGACCATAATTATGAAGAGAAAAATTTTTAACTTACTTTTTTTTGAGACTCCCAACTTTGAGCTTCAGGCTTAATTTTTCTCCCATAATTAAGGTCTAGGGTTGAAAAAAAAAATTGTTAATTCGTAATAGCAAAAAATTAAGAAGTTTTTGATACTTGTGATCTGAAAAGTGCTGCAAAAAAAAACTTTTAAAAACTATTGACATCTCAAGATTTAATTTTTAAATTAAAAACCAACATGAAAATTATTTTAATTCTAAAATACTGTTAATGAAAGATTAAGACTTCGAAAAACTTTTGAAATTTTGAAAAGGTCTAATATATAGCATTAGACTAAGTTAGACTTCTTTAATTCTTGATCGCGTGCAAATTTAACGTGCAATCAAGTATTTAAATAAATAACACATCCCTATTTATATAAAGTAATACTTATCATGGATAATCTTGTTTATACTAACACTTTATACAATTTAATAGTAACATATAAATGTCAACTTTGTCATATATAAATATAAATGTTTTAAAATATATAGAAGTTTAAAAGTTTACTAGAAATACCTAGTTATATTTAATTTATATTTTACAAATTTATTATGCTTTTAAAACACGAATCGTTTTATTTTTTGGGCTAATTTATATAAACATGATAATTTTTAAATATCCTTACCTTTCGTCACTTTTGTAGGTGATAAAAAATTCTGAATGTTTTCCAAAAATTTTTTACATATTAAAATATTTTACTAATTAAATGCCACTCTAATATACATGCATTGAAAATAAAAAATAACTATGAAATAGAAAAAAAAATTTTTTTCCTTTTTATTTTTACTTTTGATAAATATTATTACTTAAGTACGGTTATTTATATTCTTTTCAGAATGCTTTTAATTTTATTAAAATTTATTTCAACTTTTTGTTTTTTTTTAAGTGTACATTAGAGTGAACCTTATTTTGGACTTTGTAGAAAAAATTTGCTCCCCAGGTTTTTTTGTGAAGGATTTTGCTTTTGCCTTGCAAAAACACGTGCCTGTAACCACCACAGTTTTCCTTTTAAATAAAACGGGAATTTTTACTTTTCGGCTTTCTAATTTTTTAACGTGTTACAAAATTTTTTTAAACGCTAGCTAACAGATAGAAAATGATGTTTAGACATATAGAAATTGATCCCCAAAATTTTAAAAGTCCCAGAACACTTTATTTTATCAAAATAAAATTTTTAAAAATCGCAATTTTCCCATTTAAAATACACTGTAAAAAGTAACTTTCTGATATTAACAAAAAAATTAGAACATTTTCGAAAAATTAGCAAATTTTTAAAAAAATTTGTAAATATTCAAAATAATCATAAATTTACTAAATTTAGTATATTAACAATGAATTCGAGTATTCTCGATTTTTTTTTTTTTGAATTCGCAAGAAAAATTGATAATTTACAATTTTTTTTTCGTAAATTTACAAAAAATAGTTGTAAATTTACGAAAAATAGTTAAGAATTTACAACTTTTTTCGTAAAATCACAACAAAAAAAATCGAGAATTCTCTAATTCTCTAATTCTCTAATTCTCTAAAATTCACTAATTTTTCGAAAAAATTCTATTTTTTTGTGAATCTAAGAAAGTTACTTTTTACAGTGTACATTGTTTTTAGCACGTTAAAAAATTAGAAAGATGAAATTAGAAAAGTCAAAATTCCCATGTTATTTAAATGGGAAAATTGAGGGGCTACTTGGATGCTACAGGCATGTGTTTTTGAAAAATAAGGTCCGCTCTAGTGTACATAAAGATTGAAATTAATCTTTCAAAGTAAAAGTTATTTTTCTTTTTTTTTCTATTTTATTTTTTAAATCATCATTATTAGAAGATAATTGCATAATTTTTTATGTGATATTAATTACTTTTTTTATAATGGGCTAGAATCTTAGATCATTTTTTTAATTTTTTTTCATCGATATCGAAAGATTTGTTAAATAAAACTAATTTTATTTTACTTCTTTATAGAAATATTGAAAATTTTTAAGGATTCATGGTGAATATTCGTAATAAAATTGGATATAAAGGGGTACATAACTTACAAAGTACAAAAAGCTAAGAGAATTAAACTCCAAGTTTCTTAATGAAATACGAACCTAATTTTTATAAAGGCAGATTTACAAAGATTTTTCAGAACCAAAAAACAACCCTTAGCCCTATTAACTATAATGAAAGCTTTGAATTGAAAAAAAGTAAAATCAAAACAATTAAAATCAAATTTAATGAAAGTAAAAAAATCGATATAAAATTTGCCTTTTAGTACTAAATTAAAAAATTTTATTTTATACTTACATCGCTCGATTGATTTTCATCCTTCGATGTAAAATTAATTAAAAAATCAGGTCATCTCTTACATCTTTAATTTATTTACTCAAATAGAATAATTTTCTCTATTCAAAACTTAAAAAAATCAATAAAAAGAAAAAAATTTTCAAATAATACCTATTTTTTTTTATTTTACAAATATGTAAAAAAAAAAAAATCATAAAAAAATAAAATTTAAATATTATTTTGAATTTGTAATTGTAAAAGAAAAAGATAAAATTATTTGTATTACGTGATTTAGAAAATTTAAGTCATTTAAATAACTTATGTTTGGCACGCGAAATATTATGAATTCTAGATAAGTATAAAAACAAAAAAATTATTATTTTTTTTCTTTATTTAATAAAATATTTTCAAATAATATAAAATTCTATTGTTTATTTAATTAATTTTTTATTAAAAAAATATTATTAATTGAGATAACTGTCTTTTATGTTTCGAATAAAAATTTTTTTGTTTTGCTTTTATTATAACAAATGAAATAAATAAAAAAAATTTTTACTTTTTAATTGTTTATACAGTTACTTCAATTAAACTATCTTCACAGCTCAATGCACAATATAATCCAGTTTATATTCGATATTTTTAGGGTCACTCAATGATAGGATATTGCACATTGAATTGTGGAGTTTTATTAGTTTTATGGAAATCACATAGACGATTGCTTTATTATCTTCTTTTTTAAAGAAAAAAAGTAAAAAATTAAATAAATATTTATCTATTTTATAATATTTTTGTGTTATTTTCATAATCTAAACAATTATTTTATAATCGGTTGCGTGATTTTCATATAAAATAAATAAATAAACGTCATGCATGATTAACATGGTACTTTATGATATAGCGAAGGTCTACCTTTTAGGATGAAAACAGTGACTTCAGGGTTTTTTGTACGAAAGAGTTGGCTCGGCGTCCAGAGTACGTTCTTATACGTTTTTTGGGCATCTAATCAAGAATTTTTACTTTTTTTCATAAATAATCAATATTTCACCCTTAAAAGAGCTACAACTACTCCTAAAAGGGGGGTTTTTGTTATTTTCACAACTTGAGCGTCCAGTATATGCCCATATAGGTTTTTTGGTCGCAACTCAAGAATTTCGACTACTTTTTCATAAATAATTACTATTTCACCCTTAAAATAGATAAAACTACCCTTAAAAGGGGCGTTCTTGCTAACTCTGCACTTTAAGCGTTCAAAGTACGTTCATATAAGTTTTCTGGGTCGCTATTCAAGAATTTTGACTTCTTTCTCATAAATAATTACTATTTCACCTTTGAAATAGTTAAAACTACCCCTAGACTGGTTTTTTTGTTATTTTCGCACTTTGAGCATTCAGATTAGGTCCATTTAGATTTCTGGGTCGCTTATCAATAAAAATTTGTTATTTTTTTATGAAAAATTGGCTTCGGCCGTGGTCTGACTTATATGTAAGTAGAGATACTTTCATAAATGTCGTGGGTTCGAATCCCGAGTTAGTAGGAAATTTATAACTGTGTATAGACGTTATTTTTAGTATGAAAATACTTTCTTAAATATATACAGATTTTAAATTCTTCACCACTCTGAAGCCAGGATTCTGTTTTCATCATAATATTTAAAAGAAAAATCGAATATTATGAAGAAAACAGGGTCTGGGTGGAAGTCAAGACACCACCATAAAAAGTCTTCCAAAAAGGACTAATGCTGTATCTAAAAAATAATTTATGTAAAAAAAGTAATGTTAAATGCTTTCGAGCGTATATCCCTAGTAGGAACTAAAAAAAAAATAAATAAAAAAAAAACAAAATTAATATCTCACCCTAAACTTACCTGAAAAATAAATTATTATAGTGAAGATAAAAATGAATAAAAGACACTTTTTAATTTTTTTTTATTTCATAATGCATTCTCAATAAAATTGTTTATTATTGTAAAATGTTGTACAAAGAATTGATAAGAAATTACATTCTAAATATATTATGGGGTTTTCGAGTATACAGAATCCGAATCTGCTAACTGAATTTTTAAATTCAAATTTTTGGATCAGAAATGGACAAAAACTGTCCAATTTTTGAGAAAATTTGCCGAATCCCCTAGATTATAGAAGAAATTACATTCTAAATACATTTTGGGGTTTTCGAGTATGCAGAATCCTAAAAATGAAACTATGGTTTTATGACTTCTTAGGATTAATGTATTGTTTAATAAGATATTTCAACTAACAATATGTTTTGTAAATTAATTTTATCTTAAAACCATCGTTGAAAAAATAATTTTTAAAAATTATTTCACATTTAAAAAGAAATAAACAAAAAGATTATGAAAATGAATTTTATGACTCTTAACCAATTTTTTCATTTAGATACAGACAAGGTATTGTGTATTAGGGATTAAATAAATACGTTGAGAAGTACGCCCACCCTTGCAGTAGAATACGTTGTAGAATAAAACAAAATAAACGGATTTTCTTCTATAATACTAGAGCGTATTCTAAAAATATATTATATCTCAGAGTCAGGTATAAAAATGTTTTTTTTTTTTTTTTTTTTATTATTGTTTATCCTCCGCACTTTAATCCCTTTTTGGATTGTCTTGCAGAGACTACAACAACCACACCATGCATCCACAACCTTCTGTACTGTTTTAATGTTTTTATTTCTTAGGGAAGCCGGTATATCGTCTATGTTACAATATACCGATCGTTCCTTTCAGAAAACTGTTTTAATCTGTTTTAATATGGGTTTTTGCAGGAGGAAGTAGTTACGTGATTAATGGTTGCGAGCTTTCTATTTTAATGAGGGGATAAATGCGTCCGCAGCCGTCTTCAGATCTTATGGGAACTATGCTGACATTTGCCTGGCTCAGAGGAAACTGCAGAAAACCTCTGTTAGCATAGCGCGGAGCCTTGTTTTCTTCATAGTATTCGATTTTTCTTTTAAATACTATGCTGGAAACAAGTTCCTGGGCCATAAGTCGCAATATAACTTAAAAGTTTTCACTTGACAATTAATTTTTAAATTAATTGAAAAATAAAAACTGTTAAGTCATCGAGGGGACTCGAACCCACGACCCCCATGAATATACTTATAGTATATACACTAAAGGTCGCGCGCCTTAATCCACTCGGCCACGGCTGGCCTTCTATAAAAATGTTTATTTTATCATTTGCACAAATTTTACCCACAGATATTACCTACAGAAAGTTAAAATGAAATAAAAAGCCTTTAATTTTCGGGCTAAAGCAGCTGTAAAAATTTTTTGATAACATAAAAATACTAACACTCGACGACAGCCCAAAACTAGTGCATTTATTAAGTTGCTTAGTAAGTTTAAAGTAAATTGGTGCAGATTTTATCGCGCAATCGTGTGCTTTACTTTTCAAAAACGCTGTTTCGAGTAAAATGGCTTTAAAGTTTTAGGTGAATTTTTTCGGTACTTTTAGTTATTAAATTATTTATTTTAAAATATAGAACATGTTCCTTAGATAGGGTATTTGAAAAAGTTTGGCTAGGCAGGGGGGGGGGGGGGTGAAAAAGTGTCGTTTTTTAGGGGGGGGGGTGGTGACATGGACTTAGAATATTTTTTATTTAGGGACTTAGAATAATTTGAAGTGGAAATCAGGCCCTGATAAGAACAAGGATTACTATATCTTTATGGACTTACGATAATTTATATTTCAGGACTTATTATAATTTCGGTTTTTGGATTTATTACTGTTATGAGTGACATGAACATGTTCCATGCTCGTTAGTTGTGTAGTTACACAAACCGGTTACAATTTTTTTTTTTTATTCGTTAGAGAAATTTATAACAGAAAACTCTAGATAAAAAAAATTAAAATCAGTCACGTAGTTTTAGAGAAATCTTAATTAGAAGATGTAAAAACATAGTTTTCTAAATAAGAATACAAATTTTTTTTCGTAGAATTTAACAAAATATTTTTTTTTTTGTATATTTAAGTAGACTTATAAGTTATCAGTGATTTTTGAGCCATAAAGTTATCTTTTTGGTTTTCTTACTGAACCTTTAGCTGATTTTACCCCTGCTGCTTGTCTGATTTGTTTTTTACCATTTTGTCACGGCTAAATTTGGCGTCATAAACAATCGCGAAAATTAACAAAATTTGCTCATAATTTCTATAAATGACCAGTTCCGACATAATTTCTAACTATATTTAACAAGAAGGATTTAAAAATAAATTTTTTTTACATACTCTTGAAACATATATAAAGTAATTAATAAAAAAAAATAATTTGATTAGTAAATAAAAAATTAGGTAAAACGACAGGAAGTTAAAGCATACAATATTAAGTTTAAAAAAATTTATCATACTATGTAGGATAACCTTTTTAATCAGTCATTCCTCAGCTTCAGAGCCAATAGAAGTAGTACATAAACAATTACAAATTACAATAATATAATAAAATTCATTCACTTTTAATGGATGCCCTGATAATTTTTTACCCTGTACTATAAAAACATCGTTTTTATTTTGTATTTTAGCTTTTAGTTGAAAATTAAACCAGTTTTGGTTGAATTTCGCAGTTTTTGGTTGAATATTTACCCAAAGCAGCTCTACCGTGTAGTGTTTTATTATTGTTTAAACATATTTTATTACATTTTATAATTATTTTTACAATTTATAATAATCCATTAAAAAAGTAATATCTAAAATTG
Organism: Anagrus nilaparvatae; assembly: GCA_022575985.1. Lineage (NCBI taxonomy): Eukaryota > Metazoa > Arthropoda > Insecta > Hymenoptera > Mymaridae > Anagrus > Anagrus nilaparvatae. The sequence continues at coordinate 235,045 of JAKSXM010000181.1, read as the reverse complement.
TCTAAGAAATTTTCATACAGTGCAAATGCTGCCAAGCTTAAATGAATAGATTAATTAGATAAAATCGATAACGAAATTTTGTGTAGAATGTACAATCAAATAAGAAAATCATTTTTTTGCTATAATTTTATTGTTTTAGAATAGTATTTTAAAAACTAATAAAAATTCCCATGATCTCTTGCTAAACAAGTTAAAGTACTATGGCTTCTCAACCGAATCCTTAGCCTGGATTAGATCATACCTCACAGAGAGAATTCAAGCTGTAATCAACAGCAAAAATAATTCACACTCCAGATGGGAAAAGATCAAGAGTGGGGTTCCTCAGGGCTCCATCCTTGGTCCCCTACTATTTCTCGTTTTCATTAATGACATCAAAGATTTCATTATCAATTCCAATAGGCTACTATTCGCAGACGACCTACAAATATATCTATCAACTGAATATGAAAATATACATCTCAATCTAAACAAGGTCATCGAAGATATTTCCCACATTACAAATTGGGCCAATGAAAATCAACTATTTATCAATTTAGATAAAACCAACGCCATAATATTTGGGCCCAAAAAGCATCTAGATAATTTTTTCAATTCCGACATTTCTATTCGATTACCTGATAACAACATCAACATTCCCTTCGAAACGACAGTCAAAAACTTAGGTGTCTTATTTGATCACAAATTAAAGTGGGATGATCATATTACCAAAATTTCCAAAAAAATCCGTAGCACCTTATATAGATTAAGATATTTCAAAAACTACGTCAATATGGAAACGAGAAAGCAACTTGTAATATCCCTAATTCTACCTCACTTCGATTATTGTACCTCTATCTTAGGGAATCTTAAAAACGAACACCTCAAGACGTTAAATATCCTACAAAACTCAGCAATAAAATACATTTTCAATTTGGGTCACTACGATCACGTTTCTGACTTCAGAAAAAGCCTCGATTGGTTAGAAATTAAAGACAGGCTGAAATTCAATTCCACCTGCTTTCTATTTAAAATACTATTATTTCAACATCCCGACTTCTTATTCTCAAAGTTAAAATATAGAATACCACCTAGAGAACTCAGACCAAAGTTCAAAGAACTAGAGATACCCCCCCATCACACTAAACCTTACTCTTCTTCTTTCTTAATTGACACAGGACTTTACTGGAACACCCTCCCGCCTGGAATCAGGCTATCTACCTCATTAAATTCTTTCAAGAATAATCTCATGAAACACGTCAAAAGCACTCAAAACCAGTCCCTAAATCTAGTATCTCACCTTTAATCCACGAAACTCACTCATCTACTTTGAACTTCTATCTCAATTTCAATCTCAATACTTAGCCTCCACTTCCACAACCCATAACACTCTCCATACTCCCAACCTTATATTATTTATAGTAATTTTACTTACGCTTAATTATTAATTATTAATGTTATTATTATTATTACTCACTTATAATTTTATCTAAATTCACCATTCTCATTTTTATCTTAAATATAATCAAAATTTAATAACTAATCTACTTTAAAATCACACTAGCTTTGACAAATTATACTGTTTTTCTATTATTTTTCTATTATATCACAGTTCTTATTATAATATAAAATGTATATATTTTTCACTCTTTGTATATATTTACAATAAATAAAATATCAAATATCAAATCAAATATCAAAAATTAAATAACGCGTGAGCGTATGTTACCGCAGAACTTTTGATATAAATCACGCGCATGACAAAATGAGCGTGACCACGATAAAAAACCAGCCTTTAGCTGCAAGAGGAATTCCGCTTGCCGCAAGTGCAAAAGTTTTTCAGTGTATATATTAATCTACCCTTTTATATTTTCTTAAACTTTCGGGCCATAAATGTTGTGAGATGAAATTCTATGGCCTAAGCTAAGTAAAAATTTAATTTAAGCAAATGTATATTTCAAAATACTGATACTGATTAAATTAATAATGTTTTTAAAACTTTAATAAATTAAAGTATAATTAAAACTAAGTTAAGTCTTGTTGTTTCCTAATCACAAGCTCATCTGAATTTGAAGTTTTTGAGTCCAGAAAATAAGGTTTTTAAGATTAAAATTTATTTGATTTCCTTACAATATTCCTAATGGATCTACTTTTTACATATAATTCAATTTTCGGCCCATAAATGTTGTGAGATGAAATTTTATGGCCTAAGCTAAGTAAAAATTTAATTTAAGCAAAACTATAAATTCCTAATATATTATAACTTTTGGGCCACTAATGTTGTGAGATGAAATTATATATGGCCTAAGCTAAGTAAAAATTTAATTTAAGCAAATGTATATTTCAAAATACTGATACTGATTAAATTAATAATGTTTTTAAAACTTTAATAAATTAAAGTATAATTAAAACTAAGTTAAGTCTTGTTGTTTCCTAATCACAAGCTCATCTGAATTTGAAGTTTTTGAGTCCAGAAAATAAGGTTTTTAAGATTAAAATTTATTTGATTTCCTTACAATATTCCTAATGGATCTACTTTTTACATATAATTCAACTTTCGGCCCATAAATGTTGTGAGATGAAATTTTATGGCCTAAGCTAAGTAAAATTTTATTTCAGCAAAAATATTAATTCCTAATAAATATATTATAACTTTTGGGCCATAAATGTTGTGAGATGAAATTATATGGCCTAAGCTAAGTAAATTTTTATTTCAGCAAAAGTTTACAGTAAATAGATAATTTTTCTTATACAGTGCTGTACTTTAAATATAATTAGCTTATATTATAACAATTTATTATCTTCAGAAACTGCTTAACTTGCCAGGCCCCTAAATAACCATTTTATCGGTGGAAAATTAAAATAAAATTAAAGAATAGTACATTTTTAACCAAGGGAGCAAAAAAAAAGAATGGCCCAGATCGCACGTTAATTAGCATCTGAGGCGAATTCGAGGATGGTAAACTGAGATCTGGGGTATTCTTTTTTTGTTCCCATGGACAAAACGAAATTTTTCTTTCTCAGTGGGGTGAAAACGCGTTTTCTTCCTAGCGGGCCGAAAACACTTTTTTCGCCCCGCAAAGAAATCGAAAAAAAACGCGTTTTCACCCCACTGAGAAAGAAAAATTTCGTTTTGTCCATGGGAACAAAAAAAAAATACCCCAGATCGCAGTTTATCATCCTCGGCTTCGCCTCGGATGCTAATTAACGCTCGATCTGGGCCATTCTTTTTTTTTTGCTCCCTTGGTTAAAAATGTACTATTTTTTCGATCTCGTTGCGGGGCGAAAAAAGTGTTTTCGACCTGCTAGGAAAAAAATCTTTTTTATAGATTTAATTTAGATGTATGCAAAATAATTATTATTTGGTTAAAGCTGGGTTTAATTTCCTTCTTTCACTCGTTATCCTCTTCTAAAAAAAAATGTCGATTTAAAAAAAAGGTATTTCCTGGAAAATCACGTTAATTAATATTTTTACTACTCATCTATGACTGAAATTTTGTTTTTAATGCAAACCATTAATTTGTTTATAATCCTTAAAGTCATATTTCAAGAACTTTGTTTTATAATGAAAAATCATTTTCATAGACAAGATTTTTACTTTTGATGATATTCTTACTATATGTTTTTAATATATCCTTACAATATTTTTAAATAATTTCTAATTTATTTAATATCTTTATAAAATAAAATTTTAATTCTATTTACACTAAATTAAAACTGGACTATATCATTATCATTTCCCATTAGCTTCATTAAAGAAATATCAAAGATAGATGTTTACAATAAATATAGGCTATAATCCATGATAACCTATCAAGAAAATAGAAAAATTCAAAAATTAAAACAAGCAATTTGATTGGCTAATAAACTGTTGACACAAGATGACGATCTCCAAAAGCCCATAAACTTTTTTATAATAGATAATTATTGATACAATTTGCAATCACGCCGTTTACTGGTTATTTAGGGGCCTGGCAAGTTAAGCAGTTTCTGAAGATAATAAATTGTTATAATATAAGCTAATTATATTTAAAGTACAGCACTGTATAAGAAAAATTATCTATTTACTGTAAACTTTTGCTGAAATAAAAATTTACTTAGCTTAGGCCATATAATTTCATCTCACAACATTTATGGCCCAAAAGTTATAATATATTTATTAGGAATTAATATTTTTGCTGAAATAAAATTTTACTTAGCTTAGGCCATAAAATTTCATCTCACAACATTTATGGGCCGAAAGTTGAATTATATGTAAAAAGTAGATCCATTAGGAATATTGTAAGGAAATCAAATAAATTTTAATCTTAAAAACCTTATTTTCTGGACTCAAAAACTTCAAATTCAGATGAGCTTGTGATTAGGAAACAACAAGACTTAACTTAGTTTTAATTATACTTTAATTTATTAAAGTTTTAAAAACATTATTAATTTAATCAGTATCAGTATTTTGAAATATACATTTGCTTAAATTAAATTTTTACTTAGCTTAGGCCATATATAATTTCATCTCACAACATTAGTGGCCCAAAAGTTATAATATATTAGGAATTTATAGTTTTGCTTAAATTAAATTTTTACTTAGCTTAGGCCATAAAATTTCATCTCACAACATTTATGGGCCGAAAATTGAATTATATGTAAAAAGTAGATCCATTAGGAATATTGTAAGGAAATCAAATAAATTTTAATCTTAAAAACCTTATTTTCTGGACTCAAAAACTTCAAATTCAGATGAGCTTGTGATTAGGAAACAACAAGACTTAACTTAGTTTTAATTATACTTTAATTTATTAAAGTTTTAAAAACATTATTAATTTAATCAGTATCAGTATTTTGAAATATACATTTGCTTAAATTAAATTTTTATATATTATAAAAAAAAGTTTACACTTCATTCATTTATATTTTTCTCCTTTTTTATCACATATTCAAAATCCTAAGAATGTATATTTTTTTACATATGGAATTTTTTTATATACATACATTTTTTTTTTAATTATAAATATTTTATTCTGTATACAATCTTTTAACAAACAAAAAAATACATTTTAATATATTTACAAAAATGTGTTATAAAAATTAATAAACTGTTCAAGGAAACCTATCAAGTCTCGTGCAAATTTTATAAGCTATAATTATGTATATGTATAAATGCATATGCATTTAAATAATCAAACACTATAGGCTTTCATTAATAATCTATCTAAAACACCTGATTAAAAAAAAAAAATATTAAAACTTTTGTAACTTAAATTACTCTATCTAAAGTCCCAGTTTTAAAAAAAAAAAATTTGCAAATAATATTAAACTTAGCCCTTATAAATTATTTAATAAAAAAATTCACTTTAATAATCATTGATACAATATATCAAGACATCTGTTCAAAGTAAAAATTGTAGCACTAGCAATAGCTTTTAAAAGTAAAAATTTAGCATCAAGATTAACATTTGAATTTTCGATAACATGAGCTAATGATTGGTACTGTTTTTCAGCTTTATTGATTTGTTCTCTACAATTAGCAAATGCATCTAAGACTTCTAATTTAGCAGTAGGATTTCTTAAATTACTGTTATGCTCACGAGGTGGTAATGGTGGATGACAACTAGCTATTGCTCTTGTATACATTTCAGTTACAGCTCTTAATTTATCTGCCCATTCTTGATGAGTTCTAGAATCTGATGCTCTTAATTTGAAAACAATCTAAAATTAAAATACAAATTCAATTAATAAAAATCATGAATTTATGTAACATTTTTATGGATAAATTTAATTCAATTTAAAACTTGCCGAATCAATTAAAATTGTTCCAGCTGGAGAATCTGGATTTCCTAAGAATTTCTTTATTTGTAATAAAACTGTGTACGTTTTACCAGCTTCCAGGCATACTGATGGTCTTGCCACTGAACTGCGTTGATTTACCGGTAAATGTACTGAAAGTTGTACTTCACCAGGCCAATTTGCGCAAGGACCATTTGGATCGACTGGACTTTGAGGAATGACTGTTAATTTTGCATCTTCCCAAGACCCAGGAGGAGTTGCTTCATAACGAACAATAATATTGTAATCCATCGATCGTCTAACGTCAGTAATTGTGAAATTCAAAACAGAACTTTCAATAACTTGCATGAATCCAAAACCAGTCCATGTACTATTTCTTCCATCTCTATAAGGTTCTCGATAGACTTTTTGAGAATTCTAAGAACGATAAAATAATTTAATATCATTTTTCAATCGTTAATTAATACTTAACTTACATCAGATCCCTTTGCTTCTTCTGCTTCAAAAATAAGGTAATCTATAGATCCTGTGTAATAACTCTGTTCTGGTTGATTACAAGTTCGACCACTTACATGTTGCCTACACTCACATTGACCAGTTAAAATATCACAGTTGTTGTTCATTGAACCACCAGGATCACAATCACAAGCTTTGCATCCATCAAGATCGTCAGATAGGCCCCAATATTCCGGCAAACACTTATTGCAATCGCGCCCGGTTACATATCTTTTACAGGTACATTCACCAGTTACCATGTTACAACCTTGATTGCCAATGATTCCAAGAATATTACAACTACATTCTGCAAAAATTAATTTTTCATAATAAAACGCATTTTTTTTTGTTCCTCAGCACAACAAAACATATTTAACTTTATGTGAATTCACAAGAGAAGAAACGTTAAGTACAGAATAGCCGATTTATTAAATCATTAAATCGAATATTAATTATAATCAATTTTTCTTTTGGCAAATAAATATTTATAAAGTTTGTAAATTACTAACCTTGACAACCAAGGGGATTATCCATAGAGAAATTCCAATATCCGTTTTTACAACGATAACAACGTCTTCCTTCAACATTCTCCTTACAATGACATCTACCAGATTCGTCACCATTTAAAAGAGCAGTACGCGAATCACAAATACCATCATCAAGTGATCCTTGAGGATCGCAATCGCAAGGTTGGCATGCATGTGGATCTGAAATATCTCTACCTGACTCGTGATAATAGAATGGTTTACATAGTTCACAATTTTGACCACGAGTGTTATGTTGGCAATCGTCACAAACTCCACCGGACACTCTACCAGATCTTTCATAAACAGCTTCATCAAAACGACAGCTATTTGTGTGATTATTGCAGTTACATTTTCGACAAGCATTGGTTTGCTTTCCAACAGCAGGTTTCCAAGGTAAATCGTTATAAAAATCTTCGCATTCTTCACAATTGAGACCTTTAGTATTGTGAGTACATTCACATCTTCCCTGTACCATTTCTTCTTCATTAGCTACGCCAGGTAGTGGTAAACAACGAGATGCATGACCATAGCAAGAGCAATAACCTCCGATGACCATATCCTTAATAGCATAGTAATATTTTTCGTGAATTTCTGCTCGATTATCCAATAAATCATCTCCAAGGATATGGAGTTTAGTAAAATTGATTCTTAAATTAGTTATTTTTAAAAGATTTTGAACTTCGTTGGTATATGGATTAAGAATATGTATGTTATTAGGAAGTACTCTGTAAAAAAATTAAATATTTCGTTAATAATAAAATCATTTTTTTTATTCAAGAATTAAAAGTGTGAAAAACCTAAATATAATTTCTCCATTAGAAGAAGGTTCTACATTTGAATATCTAGAGTCACAAATAACATCGGTTAATTTTATCGGCGGGCTAGTGGGAACCCCAGGAAATGATTGAGCACAATTATATGCAAAGTACCGATAAACTTGCCAAGTTTTACCAAAATCATACGATCTTTCAAGTAACATAGCAGCTGGTCGAGAAGTCTGAAAACGAGCTATAATGTGAGTAATGTGGAACACAGCCTCAAGTTCAAAGCTGACAGTGACATTTTTCACTCCGCTTTCTGCCTGCCACCATGCCCTAAAAAACGTATTTTAACATTTTTTTTAAATAAAAATGCTTCAAATTTTCTTTGCATGAAATTAATAAATGTAAGTCTGCTTCCAGACGGGACGCGTTACGCGCGCAGTTTTCTATATAGCAACTTCAGGCTGGTTCTACAAACGCCGTAAAAGGGGGTCGCAACCGCAAGCGCAGCCGCAACGCAATGCGCACAACACGATTTTCGTATGTGCGCATGCATGTTGTGTTGTGCGCATTGCGTTGCGGCTGCGCTTGCGGTTTCGACCCCCTTTTAGGCTGGTTCTACAAACGCCGTAAAAGGGGGTCGCAACCGCAAGTGCAGCCGCAACGCAATGCGCACAACATGATTTTTGTATGTGCGCATGCGTGTTGTGTTGTGCGCATTGCGTTGCGGATGCGCTTGCGGTTACGACCCCCTTTTACAGCGTTTGTAGAACCAGCCTTACGGCGTTTGTAGAACCAGCCTCACTGTTATTTCACGCACGTTATGCGTCCAGTCTGAGCTCAGCCTAAAATAAATATTTAACGTACGGCGTTGACCCGACAATATTTTTAATGCTATGTTGTTGACTAGGATTTGAGTTATCACAAAAGAAGCATGTTTTTCGGTCTTTTAAATGTGACACTATGCAATATCTTTCGGGTCCTTTGGTACCGCATGTTGAAGAAGCATGTAATCGATCTTTACGTCCGATCAAAAGATTACCAGTTGCTGGATAACATGAACTTTGTTCACAAGGATGTGGCCTTTTTAAACGTGTACCTGTAATTTATAATAAGTCAATAATGTCATATTGTATTTTATTTTACTCAATACTAAGATAGATTCTAATTTTTTTTACGACATAAATTTAATTTTATTACCCCTTCACCATTAATTTTTATTAATTATACTTAGTGCAGCGATAGATGAAAGTACTAAATACAGTGTGATTTTTTTCTTTATTACTTATTCTAAAATACGTGTAATACTATTAAACCAATATTTACCAAATCTTTATACCTTAGTTGCCATTTATAAGCTGTTAGCAAATACAAAAAATTAACGGTTTTACGGATGATTATTTTTTAAAATTTAAATTTTCATGGCCCTAAAATGCTTTTAAAATATTGCAAATTTTTTCATTGTAAATTTAAATTACCTATATTTGGGGTAATTATGTAGTTATAAAGAAAAATAGAAAAATGTAAATAAATTAAATTTAAAAAAAATAAGTATAGTTACTCGCTGTTTTTAGAAATACTCTATAAATAAGAAAAGATGCATCAAAGATGGAGAATAGAAGACAATTTTTTAATAAAATTACGTAAATCTTTTATCTTTTAGATAAACATAGTGTGTGAATACTTTTTATTTAGGACAAAATTAATAAAAATGAATTTTAAGTTATTTGCGATTCTTTCTTCCTTAAGTTTAGTCATTTTTCTAAAAAAAAAAAAAAAATGAAACCCCAAAGTTAATTAATTTTAAATAAAATACCGATTCACCCTAATACAAATTTATTTTTTTTATTTATTTAATAATCTTTGTTTGACTTTGACGATTTTTGACTTTGATGATTTTTCCCTGAAAAGATAAGAAATTCTTCAAAACTCAAAAAAATTGAAAAAATAGCTGGGCAGAACAAGCTGAAGGTACAACTCTTGCAGAATGACCTTCGCTTATCCCTTCATCCCCAAAATGTGTGTATGTTTTTGTCATAGACTTATATTATAAGTATGTATATGGTTTTTGTGCATTTGAAATATGATTCCTCCCAACTTTTTAGCCCTTTAGGTTCAAAAGTGCCCAAATAGGCCCATTTAAATTGTTTGGGATTTTTTCAGTTTTCTCAGCAAGTTTTTGGTAATAAATTTATAAAATCGACTAGTTGTACAAAAAAAATAGTATCAAACGATAGCCCTAATAACATTTTTTTCCGGAATCTGAATTTTTCATGATTTTTTCAAAATTTTTATGTGAGCAGTTTTTATTAACTAAAAAATCAGAAAATAAAATTTTGAAAAATTCATAACTTTTTGCTATGTTAATATATCCAGCCAAAAGTTTTACCAACTTAAAATATATTAATGATGGATTAAAATATATACTTTCAAGATTCTCTGGTTCCAGTTAGAAGATTTTTGACTAATAGACTTTTTAGAAAATCAAATTAGCTTATCAGGGGTAAAATTCTTCATTTTCGGCGCCCTGATGTATTATAGGCTAAAATTGACCAAAAATCGGATTCAACGGAAAATTTTATATAGGGCTATCTTTTGATACTTTTTTTTTGTACATCTAGTCGGTTTTATAAATTAATTACCAAAAAGTGGCTAAGAAAACTGAAAAAATCCCAAGCAATTTAAATGGGCCTATTTGGGCACTTTTACATCTAGAGGGCTAAAAAGTTGGGAGGAATCATATTTCAAATGCACAAAAACCATACACATACTTATAATATAAGTCTATGACAAAAATATACAAAAATTTTTAAGGCAATTAGCGAAGGTCATTCTGCAAGATTTGTATCTTTCAGCTGGTTCTACCTCGGGTTCTACCCAGCTATTTTTAAAACAAGAGACAAAATATTATGGTTTTGACCTTGCATATGGTTGTGTACACGTACAATCATAGCGAGCCAATACAGATAGTATGCAAAAGACGAAGCCCATATTTTACCTCGTCGAGTTTTACATGGGGGAAAAAGGTATTCCGTCCAGTTTAGAAAATATTTTTTTTGCCCTAGATATGTAAAAAATTTTACATTTTAGAATGAATTTCGCAAATAATTATTCGGTCTTTATATTATATAAAACTTTTAGTTTTGAATTATTTCAAATCGTCCAAATTTTTGCTTGAAATTTTTTGTAGTACCAACGTAGCTTATTTGTGTGAAATAAATTATTATGGCATATCTAAACTAAAAGATAATAATATTTTTAAGTATAGTAGCATTTTAGGTCATTGCTAAATATTAATACACCATACACCAAATTTAAGCTTTATTTAATAAATTATTTTTTTTCAGCTTAATCTACCTGATGGCACAATATCTAACCACGACCAATCGCGTGTTATTATATAGGATCATCAGGTAATGAAATGTCTCCTCTTTGAATATTATCCTCATCATTTCCTATAAAATTTATTATTACAATCTTATATACTTACATTTTGATTTTTTATCATATAATATTTTCATCACATTTTTGTAAAATATAAGAATTAACTGAACATTTTTATTTTCCCATAAAAATAAACTTTTTTTAAATTAAATTTTGGTTTAATTTATTTGTTATCCATGCTAGACAGACATGGTACAAGACATGGTCATATGTAATTGGGAAGTATGGGCGGAATTTTAATTGTTTTGATAGTTTTGGGGCCTAGGAATTCCATCGTTTCATTTTGAGTACTTTTTTAGATATAAGGTACGCAGCTCTACTCTATACAATCAAATCATTTGCAAAATATCTAATCATTTTCCTGGTGATAATCTGTTCATTTTACCACAAGGTGATTTGACAGGAGTATGAATAAAGGGAATTAATTTAACGCAATTTTTTGAAATATGATATTTGTAAATAGCCTATCTGCAGGGTGTATCAATTTATTAACCTTATTATTACTTATTTTAGATGATACGAAGACAATTTCTCATTCACTTTTTGGAAAAACTTGGATAAAACACAAAAGGGACATTTTTAGAAATTTTGAAAAAATGGATTTTATTGAAAACATATATGGTTCAATTTAAACCAAACGGGGATAAGATGCATGGTCGGGTCATCAAATCGATTCCAAATTATTTTTTCCCGAAAGTACTACTAAAAATAAGCCTCCACGTCAATTTTTAGCTTATAAGGTTCAGTCCTCGATTTTTGGCAGCCATTTTTGTGTTTTGGACTCTTATAAAAAAAGTAAGAAAAATGAGAGAAAGTTTTTCTTATTTTTTCTGTAAAAAACACACATTCACATGAAAAATTTTTTTCTCTCAGGCGCGGATATGAAATTTCCCGTAGAATCCAATTCTGGGGTCAAAAATTTTTGTGAGTTACGCATGCGCGAGTAATCGCTAAAACATCGCTAAAGCTCCTTTTTATTTTAAATTTTAATTTCTCAAAAGTATATAAATAAAAAATCCTCTGGTAGGTTTCAAAATGCTTCTGATACTTCAAATTTTACGATGAAAAAGAGAATCCACTGGGTTGTTGCGTTTTGAGAGTTCTAGATCAAAATTTAGCAGCTTTCAAAGTTCATATTTTACAATTTTTAAATTTCCCGCCAAGCCACGTCACCAATTAAAAGTCTGACCAAATATTTTAATTAAGCATATATTTTTTTATGTTTTTAGGATTTTTTGTATTAAAACAGTGAAATTTAAAGGAATAGTTGTAATAAATTAAAAAACTATTTTTTTCAATAAAAGGATCACAAAATATTAAAAATGACTTATTAAGAAAAAAGTGCTCCAAAAATGCTCTTCCTGAAGCATGTTAAAGTTTAGGCTTCAAAATGACTCCATTTTAGGCCCAAAATGTCCAATTTTCACATTGCTGCTAAAATTGTAATTTTGTATGAAAAAAATACTTTGGAACCGATTTGAAGACTCGACCATGCATCTCATCCCTGTTTGGTTTAAATTGATCCATATTAATTGTTTTTTGTTTACTCTGTGCAGCAAACTAAATTAGTGGATGCACAAAAATATGGCAGGATAGTACTTCCGCATACTGATTCAGGGGAAAAAAAGTGTCAAAAAAAACTTTGATTGACGTTCTGATGAATTTTGAAGCAGTTTGCGGCATTTGCTCCCAAATACCTACGTTTTATGTAAATACGACAAGACATCCTGTTTATTTTAATTTTTATCTCTAAATAACTCAAAGCTACCCCAAAAAAAAAAAATTTTTACAATATTCATTTTTTGCTAAAATTAGTTGCAAACAGTTTCTAAAACTTTATCAAACATTAAATGGGTTGCTGGGGGTTCAGAGGGGTAATTAATTGAGTGAAAATTGCATTCGAAAACAAAATTTTAAAAAAATAAAATAAATTTGCAAGTTAAATAAATGCATAAATTTAAAGGTAGTCTTAGGGGTGTTAGAGCTTTCATTGGGGTAGATTTTTTCTTTTTAATCATTAAATTCATAAAATAAATACTTATTGCTTTGTATAAGGTTTTAGAAATTTTTTTAACAAATTTTAGCAAAAAATGAATACTGTATAATAACACTTTTTTTAGAGATACATTTGGAATATTCAGGGGTGGAAATTAAAATAAACAGAATGTCTTGTCGTTTTTTTGATAAAATACAGGTTTTTAGGAGCAAAATTCATGAGAACCTCAATAATAGTATATTAAGTATCAAGGGCGCAAAAGTTTTGGTACTAGCGTGACCACGTGACCACTAGCACGAGCGCTTGGTGAAGCTGGGTACGGGTGATTTGTGTTCACCCATGGTGCTTAAATTTTTTCTCGCTTATCTAGGAGTAGAACGAGTGCAGAAAATATTATGCCAAGTTTTAAGTACGAGGGAAAAAAAAGTTTGTTTTGCAATCAGTTTGCATCGTATAAGGAAATCTTGATTTAATTTTTCTTGAAATTTCCAAATTTTTCACTTGCCTCAATTCGAAAAAGTTTAATTAACGAAATTTCGCTTATTTAATTTATTTTTAATATCGAGGTTTAAATTTAAGGATGTTGCTCACCTTTTTTGTTTGAGTACAGATTTTAATCAAAGTTGGTATATAGCAAGAAAGCATATTAAAAAATACATATTTAAAATTAGAAGATCCTAGGGTGACTCCTTCATTATTAAATAATTAAAAATAATTTTGCTTCTCCGAGCATCTTATACACGTGATTCTTATGGGACGACATTTTACAACAGAGGCGGAGTTCTAGATGGAGAAATGAAAAGATAGTTAGAGCTGCTGCGAAGCAGCTGCTTTAACTATGTTTTTATTTCTCCATTCAGAACCTTCGCCTCTCTTTGTTTCTCGTTTTATCAAAGACTCATATTTTGAAAGACCATTTTATATTCGAGTTATATACACAACTTTTTTTTACAAGTTTAATTAAGGCTTTATCCTTCAAATAAAAATAAGTGTAAAAACACGTTTAAAAATGAGATGATTGAATGTAAATAATATTTCAAATATTTAGGAAGTACTAAAATTAAAAACACATAAAAATTAAACTTGTTACTGCATGTATTTTGAAAGAAATTCTTTTATATAAGGCTATTTACATAACCACGTGACTTCCAAGATGGCGATTATTTTTTGCGAAACATTGTGTTTATTTACATGGGGTTTATATGAGAGCCGTCCAAAAATGTATTAATAAAAAATTATAAAAAATGTTTTAACAAAAAGGAAGTGAAAATATAAATAAATAAATACTTAGTGCTTTTATTTAAAAAAAATTGTTGCCATAAAGCTTTGAAAAGATAATGAAAATTAATAAAATTAAAAAAGTGTGATAGGTTATAATTTTAGAAATTAATAATAAACTTAAAAATTATTAATTCTAAAGGAAATTAAAAATAAAAAACAGTTCAGTAGTAAATATTCAATGATTCAAGTGTCGCTAGGGTCATATTTTACTAAATTTTATAACAGATTAGCTATGTAATGTGGTAACGACTCCAAAAAAATTGGATCCTGAAAGAAGAATTTACAAGTTATTTGATTTTCAGGATTATAGATACAAAGAAAAAACATTTCTTATAATCATCAAAAACTTTATTTTTATGTTGTGACCATTTTTATTAAACTCAAAAAGATAAATTAAAAAATTAAGGATGCACCGTCCAGTAAAACTTTATTTCTGATTGCAGGTAATAAGAAAAAGTTTTTGACTGAGGTATTTATTTTAATAAAAAAGCTCTATAAATTTTATTTTTCACTTTAAATAAATCATCTACATCTTTGATCAAGCATTCAATAATGTTTCCTCATTAGAAAATAATTTTTTCTCAACTTAGACATAAAAATACTTAAAAAAATAGATCTCAAGACTGAAATACCCTATCAAAAATGTAAATAATTTAAATAAAGTAAAAAATACAATTTCTAGAGTATTTTATTAAAATAAATATCTCAGTCAAAATTTTTTGGTTTATTACCTGCAATAAGAAATAAAGTTTTACTGGACGGTGCATCTTTAATTTTTTAATTTAGTTTTTTGAGGTAAATAAAAATGGTCCCAACATAAAAATAAAGTTTTTGATGATTATAATGTAGGACATTGGGGGGGTCAAACACAAATAATAACACTTTTATTTAATTATTAAAAAATTACAACACAAACATTTATTAAAAAACAGCACCAAATTAAAAGTACATAATCAATATAAAATATAATGCTTCAAAATTCATCGATAAAACACAAAAAACTACATTACAATTAAATCATTTCTTTTATACATAATACGCATCATTAACTCCTTTTATCTCAAGGCAGACTGACGCGTTAATCTCTTCTCCCCTGAAATTAGAAGAAAGAGATAGCTGCTACTTTCCTAAAACAAAACCCGCCCAAAGTCACTCGGGCCCTCTCGGCCTTTCTCCCGTTACTTACGAAAAAACTTAGAAAAAAAAACATATTAGAATAAAAGCATAAGTAAATGAATAAAAATAATAATTATAATAATAAAAACTACCAATCCCACAGTTCGGCCGTCCTGACATTTACCTGACCTCAGGTAACCTTAGTCCTCGAAACTTGTTCCATCCCCAAGGTCATCTAGATCACAAAAGCTGTCCAGGTCGTCCGCATGACCTCGCCATGGTGTTATGTCTTCAGCCTCTGCGTTGGTATGTATGGGGCCCTCACCATCCCCCACCTTCTCAACGTCATACCGGTCATGTTCCTTGACCTTTGCGATTCGATAAGGTCCAAAACTTCGAATTGCTAACTTCAAACCTGGTCCCCATTGTTTTCTCACTATGGCAACTATGTCTCCCACCTGATACTTAACAGCTGGAAGCCGATTTTCATCAAACGTCCGACGATTTTCTTCTTGAATTTTCTGTATCTGCTGCCTGGCTTTCTCCCGAATTTGATCTCGTTCGTCTTGAAACCTCTCATAAATCTCTGCATCCAACAAATTTACTAGATCTATGTCTTCAGGAGTACGCATTTTTACGCCAAACATGACCTCAAACGGACTCTTGCCAATCGCCCGCTGATAAGAGCCGTTTATAGCCTTTTGCACCCTGTTGACTTTTTTATGCCATTTACCTGGACTCTCTGCGTCCAGTCTCCGAAAAACTCCCTCCACAACACTGTTAACCCTTTCTACCTGGCCGTTTCCCCTTGGCACTCCAGTGGTTATTTTACAGTGTTGCACCCCCTCTGCTATACAGTAATCCTCAAACTCCTCAGATGTAAACGCCGTGCCCCGATCAGAAATAAATCTTCGGGGATTTCCGAACGCCTTTTGATGCTCCCTTATTCTCTTAATAACCTCCTCCGTGGTTGTCGACTTTGTTGGATAAATCCACACAAATTTCGCAAAAGCGTCGAACAATACAAGTAAGTGTTGGTATCCTTTTTTACTCGACTCTAATGGTCCAATATGATCCAAATGAATTGTGTCTAAAGGCACGTCTCCTTTCGGAATTGGGTGTAAAAATCCCTGCTTTCTCCCCATTTTTCTATTGCCTAAAATGCATGACACGCAATTTTTAATAAACTTCTCCACCCGTTTTTGCATATTTTCGAACCAATATCTCGTCTTAAGTACCTCCATAGTTTTCTTCGAACCAAAATGGCCCGCCTCATGCACGCTCCTAATAATATCCTCTTGCATACCCACTGGTATAACTAGCAAAGGCTTTCCTTCCTTGACCTTGCATAGATATTCTCCTCGAAGCATAAAGTCTTCAAACTCACCTGACTCCAAAGCTTTGAAAACCGCCCTTAAGTGAGGATCTGACTTTTGCGCCCTCCCTATCCTCTCAACTAACCCATCTCGAATCATTAAAACTGCAGCTTGACGACTCAGAGCATCTACGTGCCTCATTCTTGTCCCTGAACGATGTTCGATCTTATAGTCAAAACCTTCCAAACCACCAACCAGTTTTGAAACCCTCGCGGATACATCTGGCTTCTTAATGGTTTTCTCTGCTGCCTGGCAGTCAGTTACAATTTTAAAAGGTATCCCGTGGAGATAAATTCTAAATTTCTCTAGAGCTTTAACTATCGCCAAAAGCTCAAGCTCATAACTGTGATACTTGGATTCTGTTGTCGTCGTTTTTCTGCTATAGTAGTATACCGGATGTAGCTTATTATCCTCAGGATTAACCTGCAAAAGGATGGCCCCGTAACCATCCTTCGACGCATCCGTATGCAACTCCGTTATTCTCCCTACTTGGTAAAGCTGTAGCACAGCCCCTCCTGCTAAAGCTCTCTTTAACGTCACGAAGGCCTCCTGCTGCTCTGGACCCCAGTGAAATTTCGCATCTTTTTTCAAGAGGTCAGACAGTGGCTTAGCTATTTTCGCGAATCCTTCAATAAACTTGCGAAAATATGACGCCAACCCTAAGAAACTATGCAACTTTTTCGTCGTCCTTGGTTGCAAATAATTTAAAACATCGGCCGCCTTACTCGGCGATGGTCTGATTGTCCCATTTTCAACCTCATATCCAAGAAATTCAACTTTTCTGGATAAAAATGTGCACTTTGACCATTTGATTTTGATGCCAAAACGAGCTGCTCGCTCCAACACCTCTTTTAGCCTTTCAAAACCCTCCTCCTCATTTTTCGCCATAATTATCCCATCATCGATATATATTCGCATTTTCTTCGCCTTGATTAGAGGTGCGAATACATAAGAAACAAACTCCGAAAACACAGGTGGCGAATTACAATATCCGAACGGAACAAAATTAAACTCCCACTGTCCCTTCGGTGTAATAAAAGATAAGTATTTTTTGGACATCTCATCGACCTCAACATGAAAAAATCCGTCCCGCATATCGATAGTGCAAAAAACTTTGGCTTCCGCTAAATCATCCAGCACGTCTTCCACCAACGGCGCCGGAAAATGTAGCTTTTCCACCTTCGCGTTAAGCCTTTTAAAATTTATGCAAACCCTGGGAGACCCATCCCGCTTTCTCGCTACTAAAGCTGGGCTTGCATACTCCGAATGACTTGGCCTTATAATTCCCCTATTAAGCCAGTCCTCCAATTGGTCGTCCATCTCCTCTTGCTCCCCAGGAGATAGTCTAAATGGTCGTGAAAAAACAGGCACCTCGTCTTTCACTACCACTCTCAGCTTTACGGGCGTTTTCTCCACTCCCGTGGGCTGATACCCCTTGACCAATTGCTGCACCCTCTCCTTAAATTTCTCCGGTACATCGTTTAAATCTACCTCTTCGGCCTCCTCCTCTTCCAAAAGCAAAATATACTCCTCCCCAACTAATGGCTCCACGGTAGCTCCATTTTTCCTCAAAGTTACCTCGGCTTTGTCCAATAGTGGGTCCCCTATCAATATTTTTGCTGGAATTGCCGATTTAGGTACCACCTTATACTCAAGCTCATAATCAACGTTGTCTAGTCTCGTTCTAGCGCTCACGACTCCCTGTGGCCTAAAGTAAGCCCCTCCGGCTCCCTTTAGCAACGTTTGATCAGTAGCTAACTCCGAAACACCTTCACGCCCCTTTATCTGGGCATAAACATCCTCCCGCATGATATTATAATCCGCCCCACTATCAATGCGGCATAGGACCTCCTCCGCCCCAATTACCCCCTTGACCGTACTGCGGTTTTCTCCCCCGCGTATGGCCAATATATTATCCCCCCCAGCTGACCCCTCTAGTCACGCTGACTTCTTTTTTGGGGCCTCCTTTTCTGGACACGCCGGTTTAATGTGTCCAAACTTGTTGCACCTATAACACTTTGGGCCCTTCTCCTTATCAGGACACTCCGTCCTCATATGGCCCACACCGCCGCAACTAAAACATTTGGGCTCCTGATCATTAGAGCCCCCCTTTTGCTGCCCTTTAGGCTGCCAATCCTTTTTGCCCTTTTGTTGGCCGCTGGACCCCCAACCTTTACTGGCCCCTGGGGCAGCTAAAGACTCCGATAACAGGTTAAGCTTTTTGCGCAGGTCACCGTACGTTTCCGCCGAATACAAGGCCATTCTCATTGACTCATTGTCAGTTACGCCCTTGACAATGTACTTTAGGACATCCTGCTCTTCCATGTCCGCCTGCCGCCCTAAAGCCTTCATTTCCTGGAAGAAGTCGGAGACGCTCTCCTCCTTCTTCCTCCTACGCGCCATCATTATTTCGTAGATTTCGGCCTTTGATGTACGGGCCTTAAATTCGGTTTGGATGGCCACCTTTAAGGCATCCCAGTTATTAATCTCCGAGCAACTCTCGGCCCATTTTTTCGCCGCCCCCTCAAGAGCGTTGATCGCCCCAACATACCCCTCCAGTTGGGACCAACCGTAAGCCATGATCTTATTATCCATGGCTCTGACCCACTCTGCCACCGGCTTGGCTGGGTCATCCCCCTTAAACTTCGGCAGGGACGCCTCCGCATCCCTTAAAGAGACTCTATGAGTCGCCGCACCCCCGTGCCCCACAGAGGTCTCCGACGACGCCCTAGAGAGGCGAAGCCTCTCATTTTCCGCCCGAAGGGTCTCTACCTGGTGTAACATGCTCTCCTCCTTGAGCCTCTCGTTCTCCGCACGCAAAAGCTCCATTTGCGCCGTAAGCTCAGCCAATCGCGCCTGAGCATCCGTACCACCCGGCCCATCTGCCATATTTAACCTCTTCTTTGCGCGGCTACCTGAAAGTACGTTTTTAACACCCACCCGTTTGGCCACAACTCGCTTGTTGTCCTTCTTAGCAGCCCGACTTGGTTGCCTTCTAAGCACCGGAGTGGTCTGAGAATCACTCAAACTACTGTCAATGTTGACTATCAAAATGGTCTGAGTCCCACCCAGACGACTTTACAAAAAAAAATAAATAAATCTACTAAACCAGACTTCACTCAGACTAAAAATTTCAAATATATGACCAAAAGGTATTTTTTGAGTTTCGCTCCGACTACAAAAAATTTTACATGGGTAGTACTTTCTCTTAACCGCGCCCTCCTTTCCTCCGTCTCCGAGACTGCTACGACTCGAGAGTAGTCCCCACCATTACACTTTCTCTTCTCGCTCGCTCAGTATATTTCTCCTTTTTTATATGCGTATGTATACAAAAAAAAAATTTCTCTCTTACCAAATCATCGAAAATGATTCACGTGTTTCTCTTCAACATGTGGCATTGACTTCCGGGGAACTTACTCCAGGTTCCGCTGCTGTTAGACTTTTTGCTCCATAAAAGTCACTTCACCGCTGATGATTTGGTCACCTCTTGTGTTATTGCCCCTTCTGTCCCATTAATTAATTTTGACTAGGACGAGCCCCCATTTGTAGGACATTGGGGGGGTCAAACACAAATAATAACACTTTTATTTAATTATTAAAAAATTACAACACAAACATTTATTAAAAAACAGCACCAAATTAAAAGTACATAATCAATATAAAATATAATGCTTCAAAATTCATCGATAAAACACAAAAAACTACATTACAATTAAATCATTTCTTTTATACATAATACGCATCATTAACTCCTTTTATCTCAAGGCAGACTGACGCGTTAATCTCTTCTCCCCTTGAAATTAGAAGAAAGAGATAGCTGCTACTTTCCTAAAACAAAAGCCGCCCAAAGTCACTCGGGCCCTCTCGGCCTTTCTCCCGTTACTTACGAAAAAACTTAGAAAAAAAACATATTAGAATAAAAGCATAAGTAAATGAATAAAAATAATAATTATAATAATAAAAACTACCAATCCCACAATAAAAAATGTTTTTTCTTTGTATCTATAATCCTGAAAATCAAATAACTTGTAAATTCTTCTTTCAGGGTCCAATTTTTTTGGAGTCGTTACCACATTACATAGCTAATCTGTTATAAAATTTAGTAAAATATGACCCTAGCGACACTTGAATCATTGAATATTTACTACTGAACTGTTTTTTATTTTTAATTTCCCATAGAATTAATAATTTTTAAGTTTATTATTAATTTCTAAAATTATAACCTATCACACTTTTTTAATTTTATTAATTTTCATTATCTTTTCAAAGCTTTATGGCAACAATTTTTTTTTAATAAAAGCACTAAGTATTTATTTATTTATATTTTTACTTCCTTTTTGTTAAAATATTTTTAATAATTTTTTATTAATACATTTTTGGACGGCTCTCATATAAACCCCATGTAAATAAACACAATGTTTGGCAAAAAATAATCGCCATCTTGGAAGTCACGTGGTTATGTAAATAGCCTTATTCTAAATGGGTCACGCACTTACGTAAGACGATTCCCCTTAAACCAATCTCCCACCTAACGAATATTTTTTTAGAATGATTTGAAAGGCGTGTCTATATTAGAAAGAACTTTCACTATGATTTTTACTTTTTTTCACAGCTAGCACTTTTTTTAACAGCTAGCTGTGAAATAAAGTGCCTCTAAAATGCCTGTTGGATTTATACTTTCAATTATTCTGTTTTTATACCCCCACTATCTATCTGGTTTTTAAACGCGTTCTTTACACTTATTTTTTTTGATGAATAAAGCCAAGTTTAATTAAACGTGTAAAAAAAAAGTATTTTTTGAGTACAGTTTTTGATAAAAAAATTATAACATATAAAAAACATATCGTAGAATATAATTATTCAATTTATTTTAGACTAGGGTGGTTTGTTTATAACGAAAATTTTATTTATTTAACAATGCTATCGTATAGTTGTGCGCGCGCAAGGTTCTCGCTTCTATAGTAATATGATAGAAAGAGAGAGTAATAGTTTCTTATGTCTATTATCCCCACCAAGGTGAGCAACATCCTTAAGAAAAAAAATTATTTTAATTGTTAGCAATTTTTTTTCAAAATTTTTATACTTTCTCTGGTAAATTTGACAAATCTCTTCCAAAATCAGCAAACCCATAAGTGCATTGTAAAAATTTCTGTAAAAAAATAAAATTTACTATACTCAAACGTAAAATATAAAAAAATTAATTAATCAAAAAATTAAGATTATTTAATAATAAATTTAATAATTGACAAAATACAAGAAAGTTTATACGATTTTCTCGATTCATAAATAAATTATCAATCAACGCATGCCTTAAAGAATCAATTAGAACTTTATAATATTTAAAATAAAAAAGATAAAAAATCATAATAATAATAAAGTGTATCATCAATTTTTTTTTTCGGAGAAAATTATAACTTCTCTGATGTATAAATTCTCTCCTTTTGGTCTTTACTTATATCATTTCGTTCTATTTTATTCGTTTACAGAAATTATCAGAGGGAACAAACGGATGTTTATGAGAATTCTATACGATCTTTTTTGAATTGAATTACAATTATTCAGAGGTTGTAAAAAAAATGATTTTTTTTTTCGTAGGAAATGATCCTTTAAATTATCCTTAAATTATTTTTGGGATTTGAAATAAAATTTCAGGGCCCCATTTTTTTTTACTATAAATTGAATTTTTCTTCATATTACAAACAGAGGTTGCCGAGGTTGGATAAAAGAGGCGGTTATTTTTGTCGCTTATTTATAAATTTCGGAAGTGTAAAAATAAAAATTTTTTATGTGAAAAAAAAATCCTTTAAACACGTGTTGAATAAAATTAATTAAAAATTATAATAAAAGCGAATTATATTAAATTCTAAAAGAATTTTTAATTCCATAAAAAATTGCATTAAAAAATAGTTGAGTTTGCATATTTTTAAATAGAAAATTTGATGATACTGTAATTTAATTCAAAGATTAGACACTAAAACGAACGAGAATTTTTGTAATAAAATAATTTTTAATATTAAATTTATCATTTTTTAAGAGCATAGAAGCCCTGTGATAAATCTTAAATTTGATAGATTAAAAAAATTTTGATAATTTTAATGAATAAAGAAACTCACCAATAATAATAATGTAAAGTAAACACATTCGTAGAATATTTAAACATGTGTAGCCTCGTTTCCTGATCATTTTTTAGTTTTTTTTTTTTTAATTTTTTTTTTAAATATCGTTTCTTTCTTTACTTTTAAAGTTGACATCTATGGTTGACATATACAAAAAACTCTCAGTCTCTTGACTCTGCCATAATCATCTGCCGGTTCTCTCCTAACGTTAAAAAAGTTTATATTTAGCCTTCGAGTTGTTATTATATGATACTTAAATATTTCATATGGTAAAATTTCTGTAAAATATGAAAAATATTTTCTAAATTTTATTTTATTTTGGAATCATGTAATTTTTTTAATTTTGCTAAATTTGAATAAAAATTTATTTTTTTAATTAAAACTTCCTTTTGAGTAAGCAGAAAATAAAAGATAAACACTGTAATTAAATCTTAACATAAACAATCAGTTCTTTTTGTTTAATATCATAATCTTTGCATTATAAAAAAAATTGTTGAATTAACCGGTTGAAAGATATGCAAAAAACGACTTTTGATATATTTTTTTGCACTGTAAATTTCGTTAAGAATTTTTTTTATTCACTTTTGATGAAAATATTAATAAAATCACCATTTTATTAAAAAATAACAAAATTAAACACATCAATTTTTTTGTATGCAAAAAAATTAATTAAAATTGGCACTTTCACTTCATATTCTTAAAAAACACATAATTTAAAAAAATTAATAATAATAATAATTTTAAAAAGAAAAATAGTTTTTTTTCAAAATAGAAAAAAAAATATATAAATTTACTTGATTTATTATAATAAAAAATTTATTTCAATGACGCGCAGCTGAGTGCTCGTTTTCGGCACCACGGCTTGTAACATACTCATTCCAGAGTTCCAGACAATTTTAATGTAAGCAGGATGTAAGCTTCAAGAAACTTGCTCTTTCCTTCTTTTTTATTTCATTTTTCTCTTCTTTCATTTTATTTATCCTACACACGAATGACGACGTTGAACTCTTTTTTTTTTTTATATATATACCATAAGAGATGAGGGTAAAAAAAATAAAAAGATCATCTTTAAAATAATATATCCGAAAAATTATGGGAAACGATTTAAATTTGATGAAATTAACTTTTATGCTTAAAAAAAAAGTTTGAGTTTTGAATTTATCATAATTTGAGCAACACGAGTTATTGTGTCAAAATTTTCCGAAAAATGCCAAAAATTGGTGACAAGTGAATTTTTTTCAGTGTAGAAATAAAATTATTTATGATCATTCACTAGTTTTCATCATACAGTTAGTGTTAAGCACTGCGGTACTTGAATTTCTAATTTTTGAAATTCTGCAATGTCGTACGGTTGTAAAAATCAGCACTTCTGTGATTCGGATGACTCTCAAAGTCTAAGATTTAAAAAAACGCTGCCCACAATTGACACTATGGTTCCTCATTAGTAGTAACAAAATATTTTAAATGGTCTATATTACCTAACAAAGTATAATGTAATAAGAAAAACTAAAAATGATCTTATCCTTGATATTGTCAGTTTAACATCTCATAGAAAAAATTAGGTTTTTTAAATAAAAAAAAAAGATTTTTCGATACACCAATACATGATCTTCTTTTATGATAATTATGCCTGTTAGACAGTTTTTGGTGTAGCTGGTGTAGTAATATCTTAAAGACATAATTACACCAGCTACAGGAATAAAGAAAAAATTTTTGCAATGTTTAAATTGAGGAATAAAAATGATAACTAGTAAAAACGTTAATTCTAGATATTAGTACTTTCATAGAAATAAATTAAGTTCTAAGTCCAAAAAGAAAAAAATGTATGGTGTTTTTTTAATTTTTTATTTAAAAAATTTTGAAAAATTAAGTATCAGATAGAGAAATCCTTTATAAACGATAATTCTAGATATTCGTACTTTCATAGGAAGAAATTAAGTATTACGTCCTAAAATAAAAAAAATTTTGGCGTTTTTTGTATTTTGTGGTGTCAAAAATTTTGAGAAAAAAATTTTGAAAAAATTACGTATCAGGTCCAAAAAATTACTATAAACGATATTTCTAAAACTAGTACTTCCACAGAAATAAATGATGTACTGCGTCCATAAAGAAAAAAAAAAATTGGTATTTGGTTAACAAAATTAGGTCTTAGGTTGTGAAATATCTCCGGTTACAGACACACGTACATACATACATACATGCATACATACATAGTTACATACATACGTACACACACACATACATACAGACTTTTTTTAAAAACCGGTTTTTTAGCTTCCTGAGGTCTCAAAACGTGCTTATATGCCAAAAAATCAGAAATAAAACTTTGATCGATCACAATGGTTCCTCTATGAGGAACCAATATTGCAGTTTTTTTTACTTTTTAATGCAAAAAATTTTGAGAAAAAAATGATATAAAATTACGTATCAGATCCAAAAATTGAATATAAACCATATTTCTAAAACCAGTACTCCCACAGAAATAAAATTGGATAGTACGTTCAAAAGGAAAAAAAAATGGTATTTTTTGTATTTTTCGGTGACAAAAATTTTGAGAAAAAAATTTTCAAAAAATTAATTATAAGATTCAAGATATCGAGTAAAAACGATACTCCTAGATTTTAATACTTACATGGAAAAAAATTAGGTATTACATCCAAATAAAAATTTATAACCGGTTTGTGTAACTACACAACCAACGAGCATGGAACATGTTCACTCATAACAGTAATAAATCCAAAAACCGAAATTACAATAAATCCAGAAATATAAATTATCCTAAGTCCAGAAACCTAAAGTATTCTAAGTTCTCGTTCATATCAGGGCCTAATCAGGCCCTGACTCCCACTTCGAATTATTCCCTAAATCGAAAATATTCTAAGTCCATTTCACCCCCCCCCCCCCTTTAAAACGTCAATTTTTCACCCCCACCTGCCTAGTCAAACTTTTTTAAATACTCTATCCAATGAACATGTTCCATGTTAAAAAAAAGTACCTCAAGTTTTTTTTAGTGAAAAATGTTTTGAGAAAAAAATTAGGTGTTAATGTCATTAATGGTTGTGAAAGATTACCGGTTATATGTATTATACTTACATACATTCATACATACATACACATATACAGACACACAAACACTCAACTTTTTTTTTTAAAGACCGATTTTTTAGCTTCCTGAGGTCTCAAAACGTTGTAAAAATTAACTTCTTTAGATTAACAAAAAAAAAATAGAATTTTTTCGAGAGTGATTCTTAGTGAATTCAGCAAAAGTTTCCAGGTCGGGTCGCTGAAACCGGCTAAAAACTTTTTTTGCCAATTACCTATCCAAAATGGACTATGTCCCCCAAATTTTAGCCCTTAATATTGAAAACTAAGCCCAGGGCGAATTTTTGAAAAAAAAAGACGTTTTCATCTTTCCTCAGCCACCCATTCTTCTTTTATGTGCCATTCCTTCTGGGAAATCATTAAAAATAATGAAAAAAGAGGTACTATAGTAAAATTTCCTCAGGAATCCAGTCATGCCATTAGTTTTTGAAAATTCCTACACGGGGAGCCAGAAAATCAATAAATTCACAGGGTATATTACGGAAACTACAGAAAAATTGTATATCCGAATTTTTTATTTCAGCTTCTCAGGAAAAGCGTGTTTTTTATATATATTTCGGATGCCATATCAACCTAGATGCGATCGAACATTCCTAGACCCTAAAATAACCGAAAAATCGTGAATTTTCCTCAATTTTTCTCATTTTTTAGCAGGTTTTTTTGAATTTTCCCCGCTCTAAATGACTCCGAACGATGTAAACAAGGTAAAGATTCGGATTCCCAGGGAATTTTCATATATTTTCTTATTTAAATCCTTTTTAGGCTTCGATGTAAACGAGCTCACACCAAATGCCTTAAATACAAAATTTTGATTTTTATCGTTTTTTTAGCAGTTTTTTTTGAATTTTCCCGCTCTAAATGACTCCGAACGATTTAAAACAAAGTGAGATTCGGATTCCAGGGAAATTTTTACATATTTTCTTTATTTAAATCATTTTTAGGCTTTGATGTAAACGAGCTCACACCAAATGCCTTAAATACAAAATTTTGATTTTTATCGTTTTTTAGCAGTTTTGTGTGTACTTTATCTATTTAAGGTTCCTAATAAGATTTATTATATCGTATATAATAACAACTTAATAAATATTATATTATTAAAGATGTAAATTACTAATAATCTTATTTCCGAAAAAAATTTTAAATAATTTAAATTTAGCGCTAAAAATAATAAACATTGTATATAAAAAATTTAAAGCTATGTGGCGTGGCAATCGTCAATGTTTACAAGATTTATTATTAAATAAATGAGTTACATTAAAAACATTTTTATTGTATTCATATTATTCATTAAAACAATAAGCTACGTAAATTGTAAAACATGACGTAGTAGCAGTTCAGGTTTTTCAAAAATATATTGTAAGGTACATAAAAGAAAATATGCCTCAAATTAAGAAAATTGAGTATGTTTAGCGATGGTTGTCCTGGACAATACAAAAATTGTTCCAACCTATACAATTTATGTCAACATAAAAAGAATTTTGGTATTGATGCTAAGTGGATATTTTTTTGCAACTTCTCACGGTAAATCAACTTGTGATATCATTGGAGGTACGATAAAAAGAGATACAAGCAAAGAAAGTTTACGTCGGTGAATTTGATAATCAAATAATGAATGTAAGCCGAATTCATGAATTTTGTGAACATCATTTACCTACAATAAAAACAATAATAATAAGCAGAGAGTAGTTAAGCCTGGAACGTGACACAACATCATCAATGGCGCATACCATTCCAGGAACACGAAATTATCACGACTTTACTCCATTATCAAATACAATAATTGGCTGTAAATATTTAAGTTCAGATGAAAGTTATTCCTTAAGATTTAATTTGTTGAAAAAAATAGCTTATAAATGGTCAGCAAATACTTATGTCTCTTTCGTAATCTCAAAAACTTGGGCGGTAGGTTTTATTACAGATATAATTGAAGATGAATTAATAGCTAAAATATTTGTATTACAAAGTTTTTCAAAAAATATCTACAAATGGCCTGATACTGAGACCCGTGTTAAAGTAGGCTTTAATGAAATTTTATACAATGTATCGGCTACAAATGAAGATGATAAAATAAAAATAAAATTAGGGCATACTCATTCCAAATACACTCAATATCTAAAGAATTTGGATTCTATTTGTGAATAAATTATCTAAATTATAAAAATATTTTCTAAATACATTATTGTAAGCTAAATATTATATAAATATCAATAAAAATTTTTTTCATTTCATGATGTAAATATGCTACACTTTCTGCCCGCAAATCTATGCTTGAAAGTCGCATTTTTTTTTTCAATCTCTTGTTTTTTCTAGGGAAGAAAGTAACAACTTTCAGCAGTAGTTATAACAAACTATAGCATATTTTTTTTTTTAATTTTAAATTAAATATTTTATTGCTTAAAAAAAAAAAACAGTATCTGCCACAGTGAGTCTCGAACCGGGGACCTCTATATTATTATCTTAACACGCTGCCAACGCGCTAATGATTCGTATGCATTTAAATCGAATTTTGTTAAATATATGGTCTGGAAAAGAAAGAGTGAGAAAGAAGATTAGGGAACTGAAGGTTGTCTCTTTATCCATGCACATATATTATGCAATATAAATGTATATGTAAATTATTGATTTAATTATTCTTATTATTTTTCTTTTTGCATCAAATGCAGCATATTTACATCTGAAAATAAAAACCCATGTGAATAGCAGGGGACGAAAGAATTATATTGACTCGTGACGGGAAAGGTCGCTCGGTATACTGACAAAGACAGCACTCGCCTTCGGCTCGTGCCATCTTTGTCAGTATACCTCTCGACCGTTCCCGTCAACTCGTCTGATATAATTCTCTTTCGTCCCTTGCAATACAAATAGATATTTAATAGAATAATTTTCTCTTTATTAAAAAACTCATTCTTTTAAAGATTATTAAAATATGTAATTCATTAATTATTATTTAAAAAATTTTTTTTCTCTAAAGAATAGCTATATTTTATAGAATGTAACTCCGAATTCTACCTAGTGACCAATATAGAGCTAAAAAATAATTTAAATTTATAGAATTTTCTATGAACTCTTTTACACTAAAGCCAAAAAATTATTAAAGTATAGAAAAAGTTTAAAATTTTACTAGAAATCCGAATTTGACATTAATTAAATCATACAGGGTCATGTAGTACGGCAAAATTCCAAAATACTGCTAAAAAACGATAAAAATCAAAATTTTGTATTTAAGGCATTTGGTGTGAGTTCGTTTACATCAAAGCCTAAAAATTATTTAAATTAAGAAAATATGTTAAAATTTCCCTGGGAATCTGAATCTCACCTTGTTTAAATTGTTCGGAGTGATTTAGAGCGGGAAAATTCAAAAACATTGCTAAAAAACGATAAAAATCAAAATTTTGTATTTAAGGCATTTGGTGTGAGCTCGTTTACATCGAAGCCTAAAAATGATTTAAATAAAGAAAATATGTAAAATTTTCCTGGGAATCTGAATCTCACCTTGTTTAAATCGTTCGGAGTCATTTACAGCGGGAAAATTCAAAAAAACTGCTAAAAAATGAGAAAAATTGAGGAAAATTCACGATTTTTCGGTTATTTTAGGGTCTAGGAAGTTCGATCGCATCTAGGTTGATATGGCATCCGAAAATATATATAAAAACACGCTTTTCCTGAGAAGCTGAATAAAAAATTCGGATATACAATTTTTCTATAGTTTCCGTAATATACCCTGTGAATTTATCGATTTTCTGGCTCTCCGTGTAGGAATTTTCAAAAACTACTGGCATGACTGGATTCCTGAGGAAATTTTACTATAGTACCTCTTTTTTCATTATTTTTAATGATTTCCAGAAGGAATGGCACATAAAAGAAGAATGGGTGGCTGAGGAAAGATGAAAACGTCTTTTTTTTTCAAAAATTCGCCCTGGGCTTAGTTTTCAATATTAAGGGCTAAAATTTGGGGACATAGTCCATTTTGGATAGGTAATTAGCAAAAAAAAGTTTTTAGCCGGTTTCAGCGACCCGACCTGGAAACTTTTGCTGAATTCACTAAGAATCACTCTCGAACAATTAGTAAATTTTCAAAAAAATTTGTAAATATTCGATAATAATCGTAAATTTACTAAATTTAGTATAATAACGAAAAATTCGAGAATTCTCGATTTTTTTTTTGTGAATTTTCGAAAAAAGTTGTAAATTCACAACTATTTTTCGTAAATTCACAACTATGTTTCGTAAATTTACAACTATTATAAATTTTCGAAAAAAAAATTGTAAGTTATCAATTTGTCTTTCAAATTCCCAAAAAAAAAATCGAGAATACTCGAATTTTTCGGTAATAAACTAAATTTAGTAAATTTACGATTTTTTTCGAAAATTTACTAATTTTTCGAAAATGTTCTAATTTTTTTGTTAATATACGGAAGTTACTTTTTACAGTGTGCCAAAAAATCATAAATAAAAATTTCACCTAAAACAATGGTTCCTCTATGAGGAATCAAAATAAAGGTGTTTTTTTTAATTTTCTTATGTAAATAGTTTTAAGAAAAAAAATTTTTTTAAACTGAGTGTCAGATTTGAGATATCGAGTAAAAACAATATTTTTGAATATTAGTACTTTTATAGAAATAAATTAGGTAATACGTTCAAAAAGAAAAAAAAATATTTCTATTTTTTTTATTTTTTTGTTTGAAAAATGTTTAGAAAAAAATTTTCAAAAAATTAATTATTAGATTCGAGATATAGAGTAAAACCATACTTTCAGACATTAGTACTTTCTTAGATAAAAATTAGATACTACGTCCAAAAATTAAAAAAAATAAGTGTTTTTGCAAAAACATTTGTTTATGCAAAAAATATTAAGAAAAAAATTTTAAAAAAATTGAGTATCAGATTAGAGATATCGAATGATAACCATATTTTCAGATATTGGTACTTTCATAGGAAAAAATTAGGTACATCCAAAAAGAAAAAAAATATTGCTGTTTTTTTTATTTTTTTAGCAAAAATTGTGAGAAAAAAATTTTCAAAAAATTAAGTATCTGATTCGAGATATCGAGTAAAAACTATATTTTCAGATATTACTACTTTCATAGAATTAAATGAAGTATTACACTAAAAAAAAAAAAAAAAATTGTAAGTAGGCTGATTCCATGTGAAACGTACGTTGACTTGCAGATGGGGTCTTCCGATTGGGCTGAAACTTTGCACAGGTGATTATACATATAAAATGTCCTCACTCTCCAAATTTTACGTCATAAAATCGGTTCTAGCCGTCTCTGTGAGTTTTTGAAATTTTGAACCGATTTTAAAGCTCTCAGCCACCAACTTTTGCTTCATTATATAAAAGCATGAAGAAATGTTAAAAAAATTATTAGAAAACCGATTTCGCTCGGAAATTTCCCTGGCTATCCGAATTTTTAAACATTTTTTTAAAATTTTTACGTGGAAAGCCGGAAAATTGGAAAATGTGAGCGGTTCCGGCTGTAGGTCATAGCTCAAAACCCGTCACTTCAAATAACTTCAAACTGGGGAAGGAGACAGAGTATTCCATATACTTTCACCTGGTATTAATATGGGTTTGACTATTTTCACATAGGGAAAAGTTATACCGATAATTAGTGAAATTTTCCGATTTTGAAAATGTAAATTTAGCAAAAAAAGCTATATTTTAATGCAAATTTAGGCAGAACCGATGTCATATGTAAAATTTATCATAATATAAATTTTTTTTTAATGCCCTTAAACCTTTTCTGTTCATATATATAGGCTGATTCCATGTGAAACGTACATTGACCTCCAGATGGGGTCTTTCGATTGGGCTGTAACTTTGCACGAGTGATTATAGGTCTGTTCTTTTTTTCCGAAAAAGTAGAACTAGAGCTAAACCAGATAAAAAAATTGCGCGCTCATTTCAAACATTTTGTAGGTTAGATTGTATTTTATTTAAATTTTTATTAATTTTTTTTAATTTAAATAATAGATTATTTACTGATAAACGATAAAAAGCTGTATTAAACATGTTTTGACATTTAATTTTTAGTAACAGAATTTTATCCCAAAAAAACGTTTTGCTTTTTGAATTACCGCCATGAAAAAGAACGCGCGTTCTGCTTAGTTTTACCCCAGTTTTGCTCCAGGTTAACTTTTTTTGGGAAAAAAAGAACAGACCTTATATATATAAAATGTCCTCACTCCCCAAATTTTACATCGTAAAATCGTTTCTAGCCGCCTCTGTGAATTTTTGAAAATTGGGACCGATTTTCAAGCTCTCAGCCACCAACTTTTGCTTCATTATATAAAAGCATAAAGAAATGTTAAAAATATTATTGGAAAAACGGTTTCGATCGGAAATTTCCCTGGCTATCCGAATTTCTAAACCGTTTTTTAAAATTTTCACGTGGAAACCCGGAAAATTGGAAAATGTGAGCCGTACCGGCTGTAGCTCATAACTCAAAACCCGTCACTTCAAATAACTTCAAACTGGGAGTGGAGACTGAGTATTCCATATACTTTCACCTGATATTAATATGTGTATGGGTATTTTCACATACGGAAAAGTTATAACGATAATTAGTGAAATTTTCCGATTTTGAAAATGCAAATTTAGCGAAAAAAGCTATATTTATATGCAAATTTAGGCAGAACCGATTTCATATGTAAAATTTATCATAAAATAAATTTTTTTTTAATGCCTTTAAACCTTTTCTATTGATAATATAGTCAATTCTACGAAATGAGACTTTTTATAAGAAGCTATTCTAGTAATTCTTAATGAAAATGACCTAATAGGAAAACGAATGTCAGGAATTTTGAGAAATCAAATTTGGCTGGATTTAGTATGTTAAAATATGACACCTTACCAATTTTTATGGTTTTGGATTAAAAACTTTTGAAATAGCAGCTGTTTTTTGAATTAAAAATATTTTCAAATTTTTAAAGAAAATCTAAGTAAATTTTCTTTTTTAATTTTTTTACACTCTGAACAGAGCTCAAAAACTATTTTCAACCATAGGAAATAGCTGAAACTTCTTATTGCGAGTAATTTCGGCTGTCAGTTTTTGGAAAAACATCGAGAAAGCTGAATAAAACTAAAATTCTAAAGGAAAATTTTTTTTTTAATATGGATTTTTAATTATTATATTTTATAATTATTTTTTTTTTAAGTTTTTCAAAACTTAAAAGGTTAAATACCCAGAAATAGAAATTTTAAAAAAGAATTAAAATTTTCTTTTTGAAAAACAGTAATCTTAAGTGCAACAAAAAAGAAAAGAATTTCCCAGTGTTTGAAAAATCCAAATTAAAAAAAAAAATTTATTTTGAATTTCTTGATGTTTTTCCAAAAACTGACAGCCGAAATTACTCGCAAGAAGAAGTTTCAGCTATTTCCTATGGTTGAAAATAGTTTTTGAGCTCTGTTCAGAGTGTAAAAAAATTAAAAAAGAAAATTTACTTAGATTTTCTTTAAAAATTTGAAAATATTTTTTATTCAAAAAACAGCTGCTATTTTAAAAGTTTTTAATCCAAAACCATAATAATTGGTAAGGTGTCATATTTTAACATACTAAATCCAGCCAAATTTGATTTCTCAAAATTCCTGACATTCGTTTTCCTATTAGGTCATTTTCACTAAGAATTACTTGAATAGCTTCTTATAAAAAGTCTAATTTCGTAGAATTGACTATATTATCAATAGAAAAGGTTTAAAGGCATTAAAAAATAATTTATTTTATGATAAATTTTACATATGAAATCGATTCTGCCTAAATTTGCATATAAATATAGCTTTTTTCGCTAAATTTGCATTTTCAAAATCGGAAAATTTCACTAATTATCGTTATAACTTTTCCGTATGTGAAAATACCCATACACATATTAATATCAGGTGAAAGTATATGGAATACTCAGTCTCCACTCCCAGTTTGAAGTTATTTGAAGTGACGGGTTTTGAGTTATGAGCTACAGCCGGTACGGCTCGCATTTTCCAATTTTCCGGGTTTCCGCGTGAAAATTTTAAAAAACGGTTTAGAAATTCAGATAGCCAGGGAAATTTCCGATCGAAACCGTCTTTCTAATAATATTTTTAACATTTCTTCATGCTTTTATATATTGAAGCAAAAGTTGGTGGCTGAGAGCTTAAAAATCGGTCCCAATTTTCAAAAATTCACAGAGGCGGCTAGAAACGATTTTACGATGTAAAATTTGGGGAGTGAGGACATTTTATATATATAATCACTTGTACAAAGTTACAGCCCAATCGAAATACCCCATCTGGAGGTCAACGTACGTTTCACATGGAATCAGTCTATAGTCAATTCTACAAAATTAGACTTTTTAAAAGACACTATTCAAGTAATTCTTATTAAAAATAACCTAAACGGAAAACGAATGTCTGGAATTTTGCAAAATAAAATCTCGCTGGATTTAGTATGTTAAAATATTACACCTTGCCAATTTTTATGGTTCTGGGTTAAAAACTTTTGAAATAGCAGCTGTTTTTGGAATTAAAAATATTTTCAAATATTTAAAGAAAATCTGAGTAAATTTTCTATTTTAATTTTTTTACACTCTGAAAATAGCTCAAAAACTATTTTCAACCATAGGAAATAGCTGGAACTTCTTACTGAGAGTCATTTTGGCTGTCAGTTGTTGGAAAAACATCTAGGAAAGCTGAAAAAACTAAAATTCTAAAAGAAAATTTTTTTTTTAATAAGGATTTTTCAAACAATTCTTTTCTTTTTATTTTACTTTAAAATTTGTGGTTTTTTGTGTATAGGTAAAATATTTTTTGTGATCAAATATTCCGAAGAACTTAAAAATCAAGTTAGAATTATTATTTCGCAGTATAAAAAGATGGGAAATTTAAAATTTCGGAAATTTGAAAATTGTAATTATTTGCTTTTTAAGTTTCTCAAAACTAAAAAGGTTAAATACCCAGAAATAGAAATTTTAAAAAAGATTTAAAATTTTCTTTTGGCAAAACAGTAATTTAAAATTCAACAAAAAAGAAAATAATTTCCCAGTGTTTGAAAATCCACATTAAAAAAAATTTTTCTTTAGAATTTTAGTTTTTTCAACTTTTCTCGATGTTTTTCCAAAAACAGACAGCCGAAACGACTCTCAGTAAGAAGTTCCAGCTATTTCCTATGGTTGAAAATAGTTTTTGAGCTATTTTCAGAGTGTAAAAAAATTAAAATAGAAAATTTGCTCAGATTTTCTTTAGAAATTTGAAAATATTTTTAATTCAAAAAACAGCTGCTATTTCAAAAGTTTTTAAACCAGAACCATAAAAATTGGCAAGGTGTAATATTTTAACATACTAAATTCAGCGAGATTTTATTTTGCGAAATTCCAGACATTCGTTTTCCGTTTAGGTCATTTTCACTAAGAATTACTTGAATAGTGTCTTATAAAAAGTCTAATTTTGTAGAATTGACTAAATATATGAACAGAAAAGATTTAAGGGCATTAAAAAAAAAATTTATATTATGATAAATTTTACATATGAAATCGGTTCTGCCTAAATTTGCATTAAAATATAGCTTTTTTTGCTAAATTTGCATTTTCAAAATCGGAAAATCTCACTAATTATCGGTATAACTTTTCCCTATGTGAAAATAGTCAAACCCATATTAATACCAGGTGAAAGTATATGGAATATTCTGTCTCTCCTCCTAGTTTGAAATTATTTGAAGTGACGGGTTTTGAGTTATGAGCTACAGCCGGAACCGCTCACATTTTCCAATTTTCCGGCTTTGCACGTCAAAATTTTAAAAAACTGTTTAAAAATTCGGATAGCCAGGAAAATTTCCGATCGAAATCGGTTTTCTAATAATTTTTTTAACACTTCTTCATGCTTTTATATAATGAAGCAAAAGTTGGTGGCTGAGAGCTTTAAAATCAGTCCAAAATTTCAAAAACTCACAGAGACGGCTAGAACCGATTTCATGAAGTAAAATTTGGAGAGTAAGGAAATTTTATATGTATAATCACCTGTGCAAAGTTTCAGCCCAATCGGAAGACCCCATCTGCAAGTCAACGTACGTTTCACATGGAATCAGCCAGTAGTTTTTTTAATTAATTTTTTTTTTTTTAATTTTCAGAAAAATATTTTCAAAAAATAGTAGCAGATCCAAAAAATAAAAAATATTTGGTGTTTTTTGTATTTTTTTGTGACAAAATTTTGGGAAAAAAATTTTCAAAAAATTAATTATCAGATTCGAGATATGGAGTAAAAACCATTATTTCAAATATAAGTACTTTCATAGAAGAAAAAGAAAGTAGTTTGAGCTGATTTTTTGATAAAAAAATTAAACAGTCATACATATATACACACTCCAAAATTTTTTTCATCAAAAAATACAAAAAATACCAAATTTTTTTTCTTTTTGGACGTAGTACCTAATTTTTTTCTGTGGGAGTACTAGAGTTTTAGAAATATCGTTTATATTCAACTTTTGGATCTGATACGTAATTTTTTGAAAATTTTTTTCTCAAAATTTTTGCATTAAAAAGTAAAAAATAAACAGCAATATTTTTTTCCCTCTTGGACGTAGTACTTCATTATTTTCTATGAATGTACTAACATCTAAAATTATCGTTCTTACTTGATATCTTCAATCTGATACTTAATTTTTTGATAATTTTTGTCTAAAAATTTTTCCCTTTAAAAAATACCAAAAACACTAATTTTTTTTTTTGGACCTAGTACCTAATCTATTTCTATGAAAGTACTAATAACTAGAATTATTGTTTTTACTCAATATCTCCAATCTTATCTTAATTTTGGAAAATTTTTTCTCTCAAAACTTTTTCCACCAAAAAATACAACAAACAATAAATTTTTCATTATTTATGGACGTAGAACCTACTTTTTTTATAATTTTGGAAATTCAATATAACTACGCCAGCTACACCAAAAACTGTCTAACAGGCATAATTATCATAAAAGAAGATCATGTACTAGTTTAGAAAAATCTTCTTTTTTTTATGTAAAAATCTAATTTTTTCCATGAGTTGTTAAACTGACAATAAAGGGAAAAGATTGTTTTTAGTTTTTTTTATTACATTATACTTTGTTAGATAAAATAGACCATTAAGAATATTTTGCTATTGCTAATGAGGAACCATATAGTGCCAATTGTTTGGCAGCGTTTTTTCTTCAAATTCTAAGGGGCATATAATTGATTGATGGCTATAAAAATCAAAGATCCCAGAAGTTTCGTTTTTTAGAAATCTTAAATCGAAAAATGCTATTTTTATCCACCTTATTTGACAGAAAACTAATTACTAAAAAAAAAATGCTTTATTTTTTTTTTCAATGTGAACCCCTGTGATCAAAATTTTTTCTAGTTATTCAGCTTCTATTTACAAAAAACAATAAGATATACCAAAACCGCATCAATGTCAACCACCCCATCCTTGACCATAGTTAATTTTTTACTATTTCTCCTCTTTTTTAATTAAGCGTAAACGAAAAATTTTGAAAATAAAAATATTCATATAGAATCGCAATGCCAGGGAAATTTCCGATTTAAAACTGTCCCTGCGGATCTCTGAAGCTTTGAAACCGACCCAAAAAAAAGACCGAACTTTCGGGTCAGGTACCCGAAAATTCGGGTAACCGCACACCCCTAGTGAGTATATGTTCCATTTCAAAAAGAGACGCCCATGTATAAATAAATTTTTTTTGAAGGAGAATATCTTGGATAAATACTGACAACCTAAAAAACCAAAAAAAAGAATACTACAAAAA
Source organism: Anagrus nilaparvatae (assembly GCA_022575985.1). NCBI lineage: Eukaryota > Metazoa > Arthropoda > Insecta > Hymenoptera > Mymaridae > Anagrus > Anagrus nilaparvatae. The sequence goes on along the minus strand of JAKSXM010000181.1, from coordinate 197,328 downwards.
AAACATTAAATTTATAAGGGTATTGTCGATGACGTTTTTCCCCCTCTCCAACAAGATAACCCGAGCAAAACAAAGTATATATTATTTTTGGCCCTAAGTTAAGTAAGCATTCTAGTTAACCTAAAATTTTGACATAAATAATTTACAAATAATAAATTATCATTTCTAAAACACTTTTATGAGCACAGTTTTTTTATATACTTATTTTAATAACTGAAAACTTATTTTAAATAGATGTAAGACTTTAATAAATTAAAGTATAATTACGTCTAAGTTAAGTATGGCTTTTTTGGCATTTACATGCGATCTGGGCCCAGAGGCACTAAAAGAGGATTGAACAATAAAACTTTTGAGATTATTGCCTACACTTTCGGGCCGTAAAGGTTGTGAGATCAATTTTTTTGGCCCTCAGTTAAGTAAGCATTCTAGTTAACCTAAAATTTTGATATAAATAATTAATTTCTTTTAATGGAACCCCTGGGACCTGTTCGTCACCCAGGGTCTTCCATAAATATAATTTGCTTACATAATTATTATAAACATTTATTATTTTCACAAAATGCTTAACTAGCCAGGCCCCTAACCAGCCAGCAAACGGCGCTCTAAATATAATAATTAATGCACAAAACTTATTGTAATAATTTGTTTATTTTATTATTCTTATTTATGTATGTAATGCAGTGACATTAGTCTGTTTTGGGGGTGACAGTCTTTATTATAAATACTCCCAATTGTAAAAATTGTAATTAAAGAAAGTGTATTCTCTGATATGATATACTTGATTGTGCTGTAGGTATATATAAATTACCACTTAAGAAAACAAAATTTGTAACTTTTATTACATTATTAAGTTTTTGTTTTGTTTTTTTGTTTTTTTAATGGTGAACTCTGAGCATATAAGCGCATCTCGATGATGCATTCAGACATTCACAGGAGACCCCTCTGGTTGGTAGACCCCCGAGGAAGTGTCAGATTCTAACTCCCGGATTATGTAGAACTTTGACCTAGGACATGCTGACTGCAGAATTCCATCCACCCTCGGTGCCTAAATTACATGATAACAATAAATAAAATTGTCGGAATCAATACATTCATCCCTCCCAAAGCCTTGATTTTACAAATTTTTTAGATATTTGTTTTTAATGTTTCGTGGTATAAACTGGATTTTTTTTGAAAATTCAAATGACAGGATTTGGAAATTTTTATCTTTTATAAGTTTTGTCAAAAAATTATTACTCCTGAAGTCACAATTCAAAATTCGCCTCTGGCTCACCATTAATACAAATAAATTTCAGCACTACAGTTCGTATTTTCCGCCGATAAGCAGACTGGTTAGGGGCCTGGCAAGTTAAGCATTTTGTGAAAATAATAAATGTTTATAATAATTATGTAAGCAAATTATATTTATGGAAGACCCTGGGTGACGAACAGGTCCCAGGGGTTTCATTAAAAGAAATTAATTATTTATATCAAAATTTTAGGTTAACTAGAATGCTTACTTAACTTAGGGCCAAAAAAATTGATCTCACAACCTTTACGGCCCGAAAGTGTAGGCAATAATCTCAAAAGTTTTATTGTTCAATCCTCTTTTAGTGTCTCTGGGCCCAGATCGCATGTAAATGCCAAAAAAGCCATACTTAACTTAGACGTAATTATACTTTAATTTATTAAAGTCTTACATCTATTTAAAATAAGTTTTCAGTTATTAAAATAATTATATAAAAAAACTGTGCTCATAAAAGTGTTTTAGAAATGATAATTTATTATTTGTAAATTATTTATGTCAAAATTTTAGGTTAACTAGAATGCTTACTTAACTTAGGGCCAAAAAATTGATCTCACAACCTTTACTGCCCGAAAGTGTAGGCAATAATCTCAAAAGTTTTATTGTTCAATCCTCTTTTAGTGACTCTGGGCCCAGATCGCATGTAAATGCCACTGAATAAAAAAGCCATACTTAACTTACACGTTATTATACTTTAATTTATTAAAGTCTTATATCTTATATCTTATCTATGAAAATTAGTTTTCAGTTATTAAAAAACTTATCAAAAAAACTGTGCTCATAAAAGTATTTCAGAAATGATAATTTATTATTTGTAAATTATTTATATAAAAATTTTAGGTTTACTAGAATGCTTACTTAACTTAGGGCCAAAAAAATTGATCTCACAACCTTTATGGCCCGAAAGTGTAGGCAATACTCTCAAAAGTTTTATTATTCTATCCTCTTTTAGTGTGTCTCTATACTTTTGCTTAAATTAAATTTTTACTTAGCTTAGGCCATATAATTTCATTTCACAACATTAATGGCCCAAAAGTTATAATATATTTATTAGGAATTTATACTTTTGCTTAAATTAAATGTTTACTTAGCTTAGGCCATATAATTTCATCGCGCAACATTAATGGCCCAAAAGTTATAATATATATTTATTAGGAATTTATACTTTTGCTGAAGTAAAATTTTACTTAGCTTAGGCCATAAAATTTCATCTCACAACATTTATGGGCCTTAATTTTTAATTTTGATGTAATACCTCATTTATTTCCATGAAAGTACTTATATTTGAAAGTATGATTTTTACTCAATATCTCGAATCTGATAATTAATTTAAAAAAAATTTTTTTACCAAAATCTTCGTTACAAAAAAAATACAAAAAACACCAAATTTTTTTTTTTTTTTTGGACGTAGTACCTAATTTATTTCTATGAGAGTACTAGTATTAGAAAATTCGTTTATAGTAATTTTTTGGATCTGATACCAAATTTTTTAAAAATTTTTTTCTAAAATTAAAAAAACTGCAACATTTTTTTTTTTTTAGTATAATACCTCATTTAATTCCATTAAAGTACTAATATCTGAAAATATTGTAACCGGTGATATTTCACAACCATTAAGGAATTTAGACTTAATTTTTTTTTCAATAATTTTTTCATCAAAAAATCTCAGCTACTTTTTTTTTTTTTTAATTTGGATGTATAATACCTCATTTATTTCCATGAAAGTACTTATATTTGAAAGTATGATTTTTACTCGATATCTCGAATCTGATAATTCATTTTTTGAAAATTTTTTTCTCCAAAATTTTCCTCACAAAAAAAATACAAAAAACACCAAATATTTTGACCATTGTGATCGGTCAAAATTTTGTTTCTGATTTTTTGACATATAAGCACGTTTTGAGACCTCAGGAAGCTAAATAACCAGTCTTTAAAAAATGTCTGTAAAATCTGAAAAATCTTTTTCACCAAAAAATACAAAAAATACCAATTTTTTTATCTTTATGGACGCAGTACTTAATTTATTTCTGTGGAAGTACTAGTTTTAGAAATATCGTTTAAAGTAATTTTTTGGACCTGATACTTAATTGTTTCAAAATTTTTTTCTCAAAATTTAAAAAAAATGAAAAAAAAAAAAAACTGCAATATTTTTTTTCTTTTTGGATGTAGTACCTAATTTTTTCCTATGAAAGTACCAATATCTGAAAATATGGTTATTACTCGATGTCTCCAATCTGACACTTAGTTTTTTGAAATTTTTTTTTCTCAAAACTTTTTGTATAAAAAAATAAAAAAAACAGCAATATATTTTTGCTTTTTGAAAGCAGTACTTCATTTTATTCTGTTGGAGTACTAGTTTTAGAAATATACTTTATAGTCAATATTTTGGATCTGAAACTTAATTTTTTGAAAATTTTTCTCTCAAAATTTTTCAAACAAAATAATAAAAAAAACAGAAATATTTTTTTTCGTTTTGAACGTATCACACCTAATTTATTTCTATAAAAGTACTAATATTTGAAAATATTGTTTTTACTCGATATCTCAAATCTGATACTCAATTTTTTTAAAATTTTTTTCAAAATTTTTTCTCGAAATTTTTTGCATAAAAAAATTAAAGGATCCGCAATATTTTTTTTCTTTTTGGACGTAGTACCTAATATTTTCCTATGAAAGTACTTATATCTAGAATTATCGTTTTTACTCGATATCTCCAATTGATACTCAATTTTTTGAAAACTTTTTTCTCAAAATTTTTTACATAAAAAAAAATAGCAATATCTTTTTTCTTTTGGGACGTAGTATTTAATTTTTTTCCATATCTAGCGTTTTTACTAGGTAAAATAGACCATTAAGAACATTTTGTTATTGTTAATGAGGAACCATAGTGCCAATTACTTGGCAGCGTTTTTTTCTTTTTGGACGTTGTACCTAATAATTTATTTCTATTAGAGTACTAGTTATAGAAAGTTCGTTTATAGTAATTTTTTGGATCTGATACCGAATTTTTTCAAAATTTTTTCTCAAAATTAAAAAAACAAAAAATTTATAATAGCTGCAATATTTTTTTTTGTGTGTAATACCTCATTTAATTCCATGAAAGTAATAATATCTGAAAATATTGTAACCAGTGATATTTCACAACTAATATGGAATTAAGAGAGAAATGTATGCATGATTGCATGGTTGTAATCGGTGATATCAATGGCATATTAATGTATTAAGCTCATTGTTTGAGGAACCTTAGTGCCAGCTAGTTGGCAGGGTATTTTTATATGTATCTTTCTTTTAAAGCAGACAAACATACATAAAAAAAATAAATAAATAAATGAACAATTTTTTTCTTTTAAGTTTTTAGCTTTTGACTAAGAGATTCAAGAATATAATTCAGTCCGGCTTTATGTTTATAGTCACTTAAGTATCATGAAATCCATTGCTGGAGCAATGTTTATTCTTCTGATCAATGTTCTGCAGTTGAAAAACTCATTAATTGTAGAAATCAAGTAATCAGTATCTACGGCTGACAAGACTCATATATGGTGTAATAGCTAATTCCTTTTGAACTCCAGAACATTGATCGTAAGAATAAACAAAACACGAATCATGGATTTCTTGATACTTAAGTAATACACAAGACTGCAAATATATAAAGCTGAGCTGAATTAAATTTTTGAAGGCCTTAATTATAAACTAAAAACTTAAAAGAAAAAAATTCTTAATTTATTAATTTATTTTTTTTAAATAATGAAATAACCATCTCTTTTTTTTATGCGTCCAGCATGTATCTTTCTTTTAATGCAGACAACCATAAATAAAAAAAATAAATAAATAAATGAACAATTTTTTTCTTTTAAGTTTTTAGTTTTTAACTAAGGGTTTCAAAATATAATTAAGTTCGACTTTATTTTTACAGACTTCCTGTATTACTTAAGTATCATGAAATACATTTTTGGAGCAGTCTTTATTCTTAGGATGAATGTTCTGCAGTTTAAAAACTCATTAATTGCAGCAATGCAAGTAATAAATATCTGAGACAGACAAGAAACATTTGGTGTAATAGCTAATTCCTTTTGAACTCCAGAACATTGATCACAAGAACAAACACAACACGAGTCATGGATTTCTTGATACTGAAGTAATACATGAGACTGCAAATATAAAGCTGAGCTGAATTATATTTTTGAAGACCTTAATTATAAACTAAAAACTTAAAAGAAAAAAATTCTTAATTTATTTATTTATTTTTTTTAAATAATGAAAGAACTATATCTCTTTTTTTTTATGCGTCTAGCATGTATCTTTCTTTTAAAGCAGACAACCATACATAAAAAAAATAAATAAATAAATGAACAATTTTTTTCTTTTAAGTTTTTAGTTTTTAACTAAGGGTTTCAAAATATAATTCAGTTCGGCTTTATTTTTACGGTCTCATGTATTACTTAAGTATCAAGAAATCCATGACTCGTGTAATATTTGTTCTTCATCAATGTTCTGGAGTTCAAAAGGAATTAGCTATTACACCATACGAGTCTTGTCATCCTTATAGATACTGATTACATGTTTTCTGCAATTAATGAGTTTTTAAACTGCAGAGCATTCGTCTTAAGAATAAACATTGCTCCAGCCATGAATTTCATGATACTTAAGTAATACAAGAGACTGTAAATGTAAAGCCGAACTGAATTATATTTTTTAACTAATCCCTTAGTTAAAAGCTGATAACCTAAAAGAAAAAAATTGTTCATTTATTTATTTATTTTTTTTTATTATGTACGGTTGGCTGCTTTAATACATATAAAAAAAAAGATGTCGTTATTTTATTTAAAAAAAAAAAAATAAATAAATTAATTTCTAATATATATACTCTTTTTTTGTAACAGCAATTTTAAAATTAATACAATAAAAGCTATAACACACGCTTTGTTTCTTCTCCAGTTGACCACTTAATATAGTTTTTTTAAGGAGGCTCTTCAGTGAAAAATTATAAATAGTGAGATATATGGCTGAATAAAGTGAAATTCCCCGATTCGAATGGTATAGAACATATATTCGATAGCCGTGCAAAATTTAGAAATATTAGCGAAAAAAGTCACAACACTTTAACACTGCTCTTATGAGAGAAATTCCGGAAGTTGCTATTTATTTTCTTAAAACAAAAAATTATAAAACCTGAGTAGTTTCAGTATAAAATTTAATGCCCAAGGAAATTATTGCTCACCCTCTCATATTAGGTAGCCGTGTGTTATTTTGAGCAATTAAACTCCAAAAATTAGTAAACAAGGTTTTGGAGAGAAAGCAGCCATGATAGTATATGGATAGTATATTATACAGGGGCTCGCGTTTATTTGTAAATATTATGTATTTATTGATATTATTTATTTAATTTTATTTTAAAAATAAAAAACCTTATAATTACTTGTAAACGATAAATCTAATATTTATTTGATAAATAATAGAAGTCATATAATGCTTTAAAATACGGTAAATATAAATTCTAATATCTGTACTCCGAATAATAAATTAAATTTTACACTGAGCGCGCCTTCAGTTGTTTGAATACTACGTAAACTTTTTGTTATCGGTAATTCGTAAATAAAGAGAATATTTGTTATTTTATTAACATTAAATAATTAATAAAATTAAAAAACAATTTTTCATATTCATATTTCACATGAATTTACAATATTAACAAAAATTTTTAATAGCTTCTCCAATGACTAGCGAGTACACTGAAGAGCCTCCTTAAATTAAAATATTTATCTGAATTTTGACTACTTTCGATATTCTTTTCGATAGACTTTCGAGAATTTTCGCTCGAATTCCGACTTTCGAGTATTTTTGCTCGAATTCCGAATTTCGAGTATTTTTGCTCGAATTTCGATTATCAATGAGAGAGAAAGAGTATTTTTGTGTATAATAGTCTGTTTCTAAGACGTAACTTAGAAACGGCGCCATAAATGGCGCAGTAATACGAATCTGCTAACTAAATTTTTAAATTTAAATTTTTAGTCAAGAAATTGGACAAAATTTGGCGAATTTTCGTAAAAATTTACCGTATCTCCTAGATTATAGAAGAAATTACTTTCTATATATCCTAAGGGGTTTTCGAGTATCTGAATCTGATAACTAAATTATATAATTCAAATTTTTGGCCCAGAAATTAGACAAAAATTGACCAATTTTCGAGAATATCTGCCAAAATTTCTAGATTAAACAACAAATTATTTTCTATATCTTATGCGGATTTCGAGTATGCAGAATCCGAATCTGCTAAATAAATTTTAATTTTCCAATTTTTGGCTTAGAAATTTAACGAAAAGTTGAAAAAATTTGCTGATTCTTCAAGATTATACAAGTAGTTATTATCGATGTATCTTATAGTGTCTTAGAGTATTTGGAATTCAAATCTCTTAAGCTTGCAGTTTGAATTGGCCTCAAAGATTTAAAAATTTTCAAGAAATTATTTTTAAAAAAAATTTAAAAAAAAAATATTTTTAAATTTTTTTCTGATTTTTTGGCATAAAAGCACGTTTTGAGACCTCAGGAAGCTAAAAAACCGGTTTTTAAAAAAAGTATATGTGTGTGTGTGTGTGTGTGTGTGTGTGTGTATGTAACCGGTGATATTCCACAAACATTATGGAATTAAGACATAATTTTTTTTTTCAAAAATTTTATTATCAAAAAATCTCAAACTACTTTTTTTTTTTTTTAATTTGGATGTAATACCTCATTTTTTAGAAATATCGTTTATAGTAATTTTTTGGACCTGATACATAATTTTTTCAAAATTTTTTTCTCAAAATTTTTGTTGAAAAAAAATGCAAAAAACGCCAAAATTTTTTTTATTTTAGAACGCAGTACTTAATTTCTTCCTATGAAAGTACGAATATCTAGAATTATCGTTTGTAAAGGATTTCTCCATCTGAAACGTAATTTTTCAAATTTTTTTAAATAAAATAATTAAAAAAACACCATATTTTTTTTTTTTTTTTGGACGTAGTACCTCATTTTTTCCCATGAAAGTACTAATATCTAGAATTATCGTTTTTACTCGTCATCTCCAATCTGATACCTAATTTTTCAAACAATTTTTTTTTTTTAATTTTTTACATAAAAAAATTAGAAAAAAATAATAATTTTTTTTTTTTAGGACTTAGTACTTAATTTATTTCTATGAAATTACTAATATCTAGAATTAACGTTTTTACTAGGTATCATTTTTATTCCTCAATTTAAACATAGAAAAAATTTTTTCTTTATTCCTATAGTTGGTGTAATTATGTTGTAATGCGGTGTTTTCTTAATAAAATATAATTTTATTTTATATTTTTGAATTTTAAATATCCCGCTGCGTTCTGTGTGTTCTATTACCTCATCAGCTAGCAGCATTATGTCACAAACGACTGCACCTCACCTACCATCCAGCACACATATCCCGCCAAAATCTGTTCAATTTCAGAATACATTTACATATGATAGACCATTTACACAACACTTGCCAAATATTTATCCAAATATTAACCCCTATAATATTAACTCACACCCTGGCGATATAAATTTGTATAATTATATGGCAAATCAAGCGGCGATGGCTTGGGGAGGGGGAAACCCTGCTTTCAGGACCCAAGAAGCTTGGCCAATGCAACAACAAAATTTTCAACTAAATACGCAAGCAGGTTGGACCACAGGTCCTCAAGAATATTCAAGAGCGGCTCCTATTTATGGAGCAGGGCCTGCTTACCCAAACTATAGCCATTTTCAACACCCAGGGTACGCGCAATATTCATGTCTACAGCCTCACACTCTTGCGAACAATCAGTATAGTTTTAACACAAGTAGGACAAGGGACTTGGGTGAGATTGTTCGGAGGTGGGGGGTTACATTTTGTGGGGACAAAACGGCAAGCGTGGAAGATTTTTTGGTCGATATCGAAAGAAGAGCACGATTAGCTCTCTTAACGCCATCAGAATTATTATTAGCTATTCCAGAAGCATTAAAAGGAGTAGCCAAAACATGGTATACTGCCTTAGCTTCAACCAGCACGACATGGGGAGAATTTTGTGTTCTAGCAAGGAGACATTTTGGAGCAGGTTCAGATTTTCAACAAAAGTTGGAATTCGAGATCCAAAATCGTACTCAAGGTGCTAAAGAACCTGTAAAAGAGTATATCTGGAACATGTTAGCCATAGCACAAAAATTCTCTCCCCCAATGTCTGAAAATAAAAAGATGGAGTACCTGTATAGAAAATTTAGGCCCGATATTAAGCAGAGAATGCGCACAAATAAATTTTTTAGTATGGAGTACTTGATTGAACAAGCTACTGAAGCAGAGGCGCTTCTCCATGCTGTGGAAATGTACAGGGAACCCCCGTCTGCAGATAAATCTTTATTGCCAGAATATGCGAGTAAATCATCTAAGACTATAAGTAAGCTTATCGTAGATGAAATTAAGCATATTGCTACACAAGTTTCGGCAATAATGCAAGAGAATATTTTGAGTATGCGAGAAATCAGGACAAACAAAGATGCTCATAGAAGCAGAAATTCATCGGATTCAGAACGTTCTACGACAAGTAATTCCAGTCGAAAGAAGAAATACAAGAAGAGAATTTACGAAAGCAAGGCAAAACCTTCTGAATCAAATAAGACTAATAATGCTGGTGTGAGTAACAACAATTCCGGCCAGCATAATCAAAATGTCGGCGAGGAATATGGTGGCCAGTCTCGTGGAGGTGGTTAATACCGTGGTAACACCCGAGGAAGAGGCATTCAGGGAGGCCGAGGAGGTTTCCATAGTCCACCTCCGTACTGCTTAAATTGCAAAAAACAAGGGCATCTCAGAACCGAATGTCCTGATCCTATTGTGGTGAAATGTGACGATTGTGGTCGGGCGGGGGTAACTAAACATCAGTGCCCAGACTGCAACAGGTCAAATCAAAACCAGCATTCACAAAAAAACTAAAAATGGAGGAAGTAGAGGTCCATATTTCCTCAGAAAATAATAAATGGACCATGGATTCCAATACTCCCCAGAGTGAAGTTACCGATTGTGCGGAGACGTCCAATCAAAATACTCGGAACTCCTCTAGGTGGTGGGTAAAAATGGACATTCAGGGCCGAAAATTTAGTTGCTTTTTGGACAGTGCATCAGAAAGAACTATCATGCGTTCAGTGGCTTACAGCTTAGCAGAAGAAAATAAAATTCCACTGAAAGTAGCAGAACATAATCTCACACTGGGCACGTGTACCAAAAAGGTAATTTTTTTAATAATGCCTACCCTCACCAAAATACATATTTTAAGAGGCGATCTAACGAAAGAGTTCAAGATTGTCTTGTACTTTCATAAAAACTACATTCAAGTAGTACCAATAGATGTAGGCAGCATAGAAGTTCAGGAAGGGCAAACAGGCCTGTCATTATCCTTCGCTGAACAAATACAAGAAGTGAATAAGTTGTTTGGCAAATTGGTCCCCTTAAGATCAAAAAGTGCAATTGCGACCTTAGTTCTATATCTCGGTCGAAGTAATTTTCTGAGAGCTGGAGTCGTTTAAAATTTCCGAAACACAGTTTCGCATGGTTTCATCTCAAAGTATTTAGGTCAACAAATAATTCTGCAACGTGCCCGTTTAAATTTTCTAAGACAAGTGGCTCCTCATCTTATTCAAGACGAAGCATCGTATTTTGCATCATGGTTTTAACTAAGTGAATCCACAAATAAAAAAAAATAAAAAAAAAATTTTTTTTTTAATTTATAGCAGTGTTACATTCCTATTGAGAAGATTAACCGAAGTTTAAGCAGGGGGGTGTAATGCGGTGTTTTCTTAATAAAATATAATTTTATTTTATATTTTTGAATTTTAAATATCCCGCTGCGTTCTGTGGATAAATCTGTTTTATCTATTAAAATAACGTAAAATCGGAACGAGCGGGAAATCAAGAAAGAAGAGAACACGCTTCCTTCTTCTGCTAGCTGGCTTAGCATGGATACCACGAGAAAATTTGCTAGTTAAATTCTCGGTTTTCCATGATATATTTTTATATAGTTATAAAAAATTTATAAAATTATAATAAAATAAAGTACAGTGGTCACTTAATTAATAAATTCAAATAGTGTCATTGGATATATTCTCCGTAATTAGTGAGAAATGATTCGCGAAAACTAACCAACAATTTAGTCGCGTCGGTACCAAAGAAGATCCAAGAAAATAACTCCAGGACCTGGACCACGCTAGGTTATATTTATTTTCAAGGTATTGTGCACTTAAAATATTATGAGCTCATCGCGACATATTTAAATTATTTTTATATTATTAGAATCACGTTAGATTTAAGTGTGTGTGAATGTATGTGTGTGGAGTCCACGGAGGTCGACATCCGTGGCTCATATTAAACCCCAGTATATATACATATATATACTGTTTCTGTTTAAATTGAAGGTTTATCCAAAGGGATGATGAAATGATTATATAACAACAATTGATAAAATGTGTTTAATATATATTTATTGAGATATATATTATGGCGTGATATGTAGAACACGGTATACGACCGACTGCCATGGCAGTCGTTATGTAAGCATGGGGTGCCGACGCACGCTGACCGTTGATTCACTCTCACACTCTTATTAATATACAATAATAGATATAGATATAGTTATGATTGGTTTATTTGATCCATTTCACAACAGTTTCTTTTATATAGAATCATCTTCCTTTTTTTATTATTAATAAATTTATATCTTTTCAATTATATAAATAAATTTTAAATTATTTAAAAGTCCTTTATCCATCTGCATGTTGCCCTCGTATATATGTGAGTTAATGTACACACACATATTCTAATACAGGTAAATCCCCTCGTATTACAATTATTATTAAACTTTCATGTAACAACTTATTTATTATTTGCATATTATTTTTATTAATTCCATTAAATTAATAATAAATAATTTGTTACAATGTCTTCAAGATATAACTACACCAGCTACACCAAAAACTGTCTAGCAGACCTAATTATCATAAAAGAAGATTATGTACTAGTGTAGAAAAATCTTTTTTTTTTTTATTTAAAAAACCTAATTTTTTCAATGAGATGTTATACTAACAGTATCAAGGAAAAGATCATTCTTAGTTTTTCTTATGACATTATACTTTGTTAGGTAAAATAGACCATTAATAACATTTTGTTATTGCTAATGAGGAACCATAGTGCCAATTACTTGGCAGCGTTTTTTTAGAATGAATAATATATGTTATATATTTTGGTTCCTCAATGAGGAACCTTTGTGATGGGTCAAATTTTGATTTTTTGGCATTTAAGCACGTTTTGGGAGCTCAGGAAGCTAAAAAACCAGTTTTTAAACAAAGTGTGTATGTGTGTGTGTGTATGTAACCGGTGAAATTTCGCAACCATTATAGAATTAAGACATAATTTTTTTTTCAAAAATTTTTTCATAAAAAAATCTTAAACTACTTTTTTTTTTTTTTAATTTGGATGTAATACCTAATTTATTTCCATGAAAGTACTTATATGAAAGTAAGATTTTTACTCGATATCTCGAATCTGATACTTAATTTTTTGAAAATTTTTTTCCCAAAATTTTCACCACAAAAAAATACAAAAAACACCAAATTTTTTTTTCTTTTTGGACGTAGTACCTAATTTATTTCTATAAGAGTACTAGTTTTAGAAAGTTCGTTTATAGTAATTTTTTGGATCTGATACCGAATTTTTTCAAAATTTTTTTCTCAAAATTAAAAAAAGAAAAAAATAATTAAAATAACAATTACAATATTTTTTTTTTTTTTAGTGTAATTCCTCATTTAATTCCATTAAAGTACTAATACCTGAAAATATTGTAACCGGTGAAATTTCACAACCATTATGGAATTAAAAAAGTAAAAATAATATTTTATTGACCAGAATTGGAGCTGAACTTAATTTTTTATTGTTTTAAATTATTTAAAATAAATAATACAATACAAATTATTTTGATGTGTAACAATTTATTTATTTCACAATATTTCACCAACAAGTCCGTTGGCCTCTTCAGGTTATCTGAATACAAAAATTAAATAATTTTTTCTTAATTACTAATGAACATTCATTTTTTTGAAAAATATGATAATTTAAAAATTAAAAAAATTTTTTTATATTAACAATGTGTTAAACTTACATAAAAATACTTGTTTTTTGAGCTATGCGACACTGGGTGCTGCCGACATGAGACTAATTATTTTTTATTTTATTTTAATTTAGCTTTGAAAAAATCTTTAGAAATACATTAAATAGCCATATGTTTTTCATCACATTTCTTTAATATACGTATCAAATATATTTGAATATTTATTAGCGTCGGAATATGACATTTTTATATATAGAATTAAACGAACCGGCATTCTCATTTTCATTTATCGTATTATTAAATTTATTGATATATACCGCTTCCGAAAATTTTCTTGTTCTAAAATCTGGTTCCGTGTCTAATATCGCGATATTGTTAAAATCCATATTATGCAACAGTTTGCAATGATTAGGTATTGGTTTATCTAACTTATTCTTGATGTCTGTCGAATGGCCCTCCATCCTTTTACAAATTCTACGTTTAGTTTCGCCAATGTATGACACATCACAATCCGTACAGTCTATTTTATAGACTACGTTGGTGCGATTGGATATTTTTATATCGTCCTTTCCTTTTTTAATTATACACGAAAGATTGTTATTATTGTAAGGAACTATTAAAAAATTGTATTTTCGTAATGTTCGAGTCACACTGTTAAATACGTTTGGTATGTAAGCTAATTTTATAATGTTTTTTTGTTTATATATTGCCGCATTCTGCTTCAATATTTTCCCTCTATTCCTTAGTTGAATTATTAAAATGTAACCGTTTTTTTGTGTATTTTTTTATAAAATTTTCAGGATACCTATTAGCCTGCAATATTTCTTTAGTAATTCTGAGATTCTTTTCATGAAATTTTTTATCCGCTAATAATGTTGCATTGTCAACCAAATTATATACCATGGCTATTTTCTGTTTGGCCGGATGGTTACTCTGATAGTGTAAAATACGTCATGAATACGTATTTTTGTGATACCAATCACTTATTATTCCATTATTGTTTCTATAGATAGTAATGTCAAGATAATTAATGCCATTTTGAGGATTTTCTATTTCTTTAGTGAATCGCTAATTGGGATTTATACTATTAAAAATGTCTAGTGTATCATTAATTTTCTCGTCCGGTACGCACATTATAATGTCGTCAACATATCTGTAATAAAATAACGGCTTAAAGTCTAATTTATTTAAAGCTATAGTTTCTAAGTCATCCATGACAATGTCCGAGAAAATTGTAGAGCACGGACTCCCCATAGGTGTACCCGAAATTTGTTTGTACGTTACGTTTTGAAACGTAAAATAAATATTGTCAAAAAGCAATTCCGTTGCTTTGATTATTTCTACAAATGGTAAATGTGATCTTTTCGATAAGATTTCGAATCTTTTATATAGGCTTTCTAAGACATCATCTTTAGAAATGTTTGTAAACATAGAAACTACATCTAAAGATATTATTTTGTAATTATCAGGAATATTTATACTTTTTATTTTTTCAATTAAGTCCGTACTATTCTTTATATGTGATTTTGGTTTATTGCAATAACTGCTTAATATATCAAGTATAAACTTCGATATGAAATAAAAGGGTGTGTTTATGCAAGCTACTACCGGTCGTACCGGATAACCTTCCTTGTGTATTTTTATTAATCCATAAAAAAGCGCTAATATTGTATCCGATTGTGTTAATTCAAATTTATTAAATTTTCTTGGCAAATAGTTTTTGTCATTCCAAAATTCTAAAATATCTTTTGCAATAGTTTGCAAGTTGTCCAATAAAGTTTTATCACAATTTATTATTTCATAAGTGTTCCTATCCGATAATAAATTAATACATTTTTCTATATACGAGATTAAATCTATGCAAATTGTGACATTACCCTTATCTGCATACGTAAAAAATATGTTTTTATTATTTTTCAGAAATTTTTTTACCGATTTTACCCTATCTATTAGCCATTTATCTTGTAATGAAACATGCCTTGAGTTTTTTGTGGCATTTTTTAGGCAATGCACTACATCCCTTCGAATAGAATCAGTGAATTTTTTTATATCCTTATTATTATTATTATTATTTACCGACTTATCATTTGACACCTTATTATTATATTCAAGGTATTGTAAAGATTTTTCTAAGTTTTTAATGACATCAATTATATCTTTTTCAGAAGGCACCACCTTCAAATTGAATTTTGGACCTAAAGCTACTATGTCCATTATTTCATTGGGAATTTCTATACTTGATATGTTTTTAAACCAATTATTATACTGTATTTTATTATGATTATTTATACTAATATCTAAATTACTATTTTTTGTTTGCGTGGGTACATCATTATTTGTAATTAAATTTGAATTTAACACATTACTTTTTTCAACTACATTGTTAAATTTATTATTTAATTTAAAATTGACTTTTGATGAAAAATTTACAGATTTTTTATTTTGTGTAGAAAAAAAAATTTTTTTATTAATTCATTAGGTAACCCTAGCTTATTTATTTTATTAACTATCTTTGTTACGCGTATTTCCAAAAAACTAATATGCATATTTATATCTTTTATTTCAATATTAAGTAACCTGGATCCGGTTTTTTCGACTAAATATTCGCATAACGACTTACATGAGTTGCTGTGGAATTGAATGTTCATATTTTCTTTAGATTATTAGCAATATGCGTTGGTATAGAATCATACGATCTGCATTTCAGTAGAAATCTTCGACGTGCTAATGCCAATGTTAAATGTTCCTTCCTTCTTATAAATGATTTGAATACTAGAGATGTTTTTTGTCCATAAATCAAATTAATATTGTTTAGAAACCTTAAATTTGTTTCTTGGTTGATTTTCGGTCCACAACCATTGTTGAAATTGTTTTCGATTTTATTGCTCTCCATTATTATAAAAGTAAAAATAATATTTTATTGGCCAGAATTGGAGCTGAACTTAATTTTTTATTGTTTTAAATTATTTAAAATAAATAAAACAATACAAATTATTTTGATGTGTAACAATTTATTTAAGACATAATTTTTTTTTCAAAAATTTTTTCATCAAAAAATCTGAAACTACTTTTTTTTTTTTAATTTGGAGGTAATACCTCATTTATTTCCATGAAAGTACTTATATTTGAAAGTACGATTTTTACTCGATATCTCGAATCTGATAATTAATTTTTTGAAAATTTTTCCCCAAAATTTTCGCCACAAAAAAATACAAAAAACACCAAATTTTTTTTCTCTTTGGACGTAGTACCTAATTTATTTCTATGAGAATTTTAGTTTTAGAAAGTTCGTTTATAGTAATTTTTTGGATCTGATACGGAATTTTTTTAAAATTTTTTTCTCAAAATTAATAAAATACAAAAAAATTAAAAAAACTGCAATATTTTTTTTTTTTGGGTGTAATACTTCATTTAGTTCCATGAAAGTACTTATATTTGAAAATATGGTTTTTACTCGATATCTCGAATCTGATAATTAATTTTTTGAAAATTTGTTCCAAAATTTTTGATCAATAGAAATGTTAGTATGATTGCATGATTGTTATCTGTGAAATCTGTGGCATATTGAAGTATTAAGCTCATTGTTTGAGGAACCTTAGTGCCAGCTAGTTGGCAGGGTATTTTTTTAATATATTCAAAGTGTTTTCATGGAATCAAAAATAAATATTCATAGAAAATCTTAGATTTCATCTACATAGTTAGCTTTAAGAATGGTGTCCATAAACCTATACATTGCATGTCTAAAACCTTGGTATTATAGGTTTTCTCTATTAAAGCTCTATTTAAAATTAAAACATTTATCGTAACTGGCAAATAATCTTTTATTCCTCAAGAATTATGTTCATTATAGCTATTATAAAAATTATTACATTAGAAAATACTTTTTTTTTTATTTACCAGAAAACTCAGGTATTTCCTTAAAGGTTTCACCATCCCATCCTTGACCCTATTATTATTTATTACCCTGAATAATTTAATTTAGCTTTCACCAATATTTTTTAAGTTTTATGCTCCAAATTGACAGCCATCAACTCAAAAAGACTATGAAAGCAAGTTTTTTTCTGTTTGAAAAGGTTTGTGTACATAGTTTTGCAAAAATAAGGGTGAATTTGCAAATTTAAGGGTGTTTAACCAACTTTAAAAATAAATTTAGTAAATTACTTTCCGAGGCGAAGCCGAGGATGCTAAGCTGCGATTTGGGACATTATTTTTTTTTTGGCCAAGGGAAGTATACGATTTTTCTGCTGCGCTGTCAAGGAAATCGTCATTTCTCGAAAATTATATTTTTAGTTTTGTTCATAATGAATTCTCATAAAAAATAAATAAGCAAAATGTAAATTACGGTTAAGTACGGTCGATTTGCGTGAAACGTTTCTCGACTGGGCACCGCATTACAAATAAAATACTTTTTTTAAAGTTATAATAAGTGTTATCCACTTTAATAAACTTCTATATAAATGTTATATCTTTATATTGTAAATTATCTATATTTTTTTATTGTAAATTATTTATTATATCTTTAATTTTTATTTTATACTTATGATTATATCTTAACTTTTAATCCGGGCTCATAAATATCAGATATTTACTATCTCCATATTATGAGCATCATACTTTGTATGTTTTAAGTGTATTAAACTTTCAGGCAATAAATAATAATAATAAAAAAAATAATAATTATAATTTTTTTCTTAAAATTATAGGTAATTTATTATAATCATAAAATGATTTTTTGTTACGAATAACAAACATCATAAGTTGTCAAATATTTTTGAATTTTAAAAAAACCGCATTTTAATAAAAGTATTCATTCGTCGATAAGTCAGAACTCTATGGGCTCAATAGATAATGAAACATATAGTGTCAACACATGCAAAGCAAGTTGCTTTAAGCAACAGGTGATTTTACTTTGTCGTTGCATTAAATTATTTATAATTTTTAATTGTTTTAAAATTTGTTTTCTCAATAAATTCTTAATAAATTGAACATCATTTTTATTAATTTATCAGGTAAGATTAATTATTCTTATTAGTATTTTTTCGTTTATTTTCTCTACTAGTGCCTTGGAATCTTTTAAAATTGTTTTTATTTTTGATTTGATGAATTTTTAATTTTTCAAAAACAAATTGTAGGTTAATTTTTAGAAATTATAGTTTTTTGTAAAGTGTTTACATAATAGTAATAAAGAATAAATTTAGCTTTTCTTTTTATGTATTTACATGTTAAAACCACAGGTTACAACTATAATATTAAGAACTTTATAGCGAGAAAAAGACTTCATAATATGTGCCCAAGTACATAAAATTGAATTAAATTTAATAAAGATCAAGTACTAAGGTACCAACAATTCGGACACTTGTTAAATATATTTTCTATTAAATGTAAATAAAATAAATAAGAATTTTAAAATATTCCTAAAAATAGTGGAAAAATAAATTATTAAATTAAATTATAAAATAGCAAAAATTTTGCAGCCATGTGTTAATAATGTCATTATAATATTTTTTTACAGAAATTAGTACCAATCATTCAATCATTAAATCTTATAATTCAGAAGAAAAACTTAAAACGACAATGAGTGACGAAGGTACAATTAACGAATTTCATTTAAAAATCAACGTATCATATATTAGCCAACATTAAATAAGTTACGTTTTTATAGGTTTGCAAGATTCATTTAAACAACCAAAACTAAATGATGATAATGAAAGTTCATTAGCTGATGTCAGTTGTCTTAATGACGATTGCTTGATACACATTTTTCAATACTTATCATTCAAAGAAAAAATAGATGTTGAGAATGTATGCAAGAGGTGGAACGCTGTTAGCAAACAAACCTGGAATCATGTAAAAAGTTTGTCTATAGATGATGATTTTGAAGAAAAATATTTTCTTAATAATATTAAGAACTATATTACTCAAGGAACTATAGTACTCAACACTAATTTTTTGATGAATGTTTTATACAGATCTGGTATTTATTTACGTGAGCTTCACATAGATGATGTTGAATATACGTTAAACTCTATAGAAATCATTAAAAAATCTGCTAAATTTTTGACAAATCTTACAAAATTAGAACTTAGATATGTAGAAGTATATGTAAAAACTGACGATGACATTCTTAAATTATTTTTCGAAAGTAATCAAAATTTGAAAAGCGTCTGTTTAAGATCTTTGAATTTTACAGGCAGTTGTTTATTAAGTTTGAATTCTAATTTAATTGAAGAATTAACACTAGACACTTGTCAAATTAATTCAAAAGAAATTTTGTTCTATTTCGTTTGCCATTTAAAAAAATTGAAGTTAATTAATACAAACGATGACCATGAAATAATAATTGATGCATTAAACTTTGGAAATGTCGAAAGCATTCAAGAATTTTTCTTAGAAGATGCTTGGGATTATTATGAATCTGATAAACTTTATGCTTTTCTTAAAAAGCAAAAGCAATTGCGAAAACTTAAGTTAGAAATTATTTCTGAAGATTTAGTAAATAATCTTTCGATTGATAAAATTGAGGAAATAGAAATGATTGATTTGGATAAAGAGTTTTTTATAAACTCCCTATATTTGTTTAAGAATTTAAAAGCTTTGCTTTGCAGTATGAGTGAATTTACTGACAAACATGCCTTTGCTATTTCTGCATGCAATAATTTAAAACATCTTGGGCTAAAGATAAAAACTTATAATTTAACATCTAAAAGCTCCAGCGTTTTAGAAAATTTACAAGATCTTGAATATTTGATGATATATTTCATAGAGTTTAGTTACTGCAGTTATTTTATAGAATTTAGTAAATGTAAAAATTTAAAAAGAGTAGACTGTTATAAAATCAATTTTAATGAAAGAATCATTCATAAATTCCATTCATTACCAAATTTAGAAACTTTTTCTCTTTTTTATTCAAATATTACAAATAAAATTTTGGCTGATGTAGTATCAAAATCACCGAAACTTAATAGTATTATTCTCGGATATTGCTGTGGTATAAATAATGAGTTTATTAGTTTAGTTAGTACCATAAAGAAAAACCGCAATGATTCTAACGTCTTGGTTATCCAGTATGACTCTACAACTGATATAAAAAAAGATGATTTACATGAAATTCCTTCTTTAATATGTTTAAAAAAGCATAAAAAAAATGATTTTTATAAAAAATCATTATTTTATAAATAATTGTAAGTTATTTTTTTAAAATGCTAATAAAGATTAACAATTTTTTACTGTATGTGTTATCAATAAATATTAATTCAGTTTAACTTTAGAGCTTTTGTTTTATTTTAGAAAAATTCATACACATTAATTATTATTATATTCATTTTTTATACACGGTAGAGATGAGCTTTGGTTAAATATTCATGAGGGAGTTGGGATAAATGACTAAAATTTTAAGAAAACATTATTTATGTATTGAAATTAAAATACTATGATAGCGAAGTCACAGCTTTTTAAATTCGGGAATTGGCGGAACAGATAACTCAAAAACAGATAATCCGATCTGCCTGAAATTTTTTTTGCAAATTTATAATTATATTTTGTAGTATATGAACCTATGTGTTGTAAAATATTTTAGGCTTATGGTACCTTTGGCTTACTTTAAATCCCGAACAATTTTTTTTCGAAAAAACGTTCCCATTTTTGCAAAATTGATTTTTTTTAGGTTCCTATACGAAATAAACATGTGTAAATAACATTTTTTTTAACGCTTCAGATGTCCCGCCAATTTCATGAGATACCGAATTTCAACATTTGTAACTTCGCCATCTTGTAAAATTTTTTAATTTAATTTTAAGATATTCTAGTCTTCATGTTTTAAGAAATGAATTATGTTCTCCTAAAAGTTAAGTCATTAATTTCACCTCCTTTATAAAAAAAACCCTATCTGAAAACACATAGCATTTTATAGCCTTCCCCCTTAATATAAGTCCCTGAATTAAAATTATAATAAATTCCTAAATTAAAATTATTCTAACTCTGGTTTGACCTCCCTCCTCCTGTATTTGGCGCCTTTTTCAAGTATTCCTCCCTACAACCTCCCTATAAAGATGTTCCATGTTAAAATATACCTATTATTAAAAAAAAGTTAATTTATTACTAAAAATTATTGTAACTGAAATTTTATGTAGTCAATGTAAATATAATAAGGGACGTTAATATGAGGTAAAACAGAAATTGGGTAGTTTTTAAGTTAATTATAATAAAACCTGTTACTGATTACAACTCATCAATTGCGATTTGATCGGTGCAAAATCTGTAAAAAATTCGTAAAAATTAAAAAAAATTCAAGTAAAAAGAAAAAAGAAAAAATAAAATTGCGTAATTTAAGAAAATTGAAAAAATTATTTTAACATAAAAAATCAAAAATAATCCTCCAATTTCTAGTGCTATTCTCAAATTGAGTTTTAAAACACTATTTTTAAACAAAAACCGAAAAAGTCCTAAAAATGTCTAATTTGTCCCTAAATCGAAATTTGACCCCCCTTAAATTTAACACATCCCCCCCCCCCCTAAATTTTAGGATTCCCAGGGTACCTCTTCCTACAAACATGTTAAAACTTAAGAAGTCATCGTGCTTCAAATAAAAAAGCCTTAGCTTTTTTATTTTCTATTTTGATATTATGTATTCTTACACTCTGATTAACATAATAAATATTATGTAGGTACAAGTTTAAATATAAAGTAAATAAAATATAGTGAATAATTGTATAATAAGTAAACATAAAAGCAAATATAACAAAAATTAATGAAACTAAATTTATTTATAAAATAAATAAGAAAATTTAATTATTACCTGATCATCAGAGGAATTATATACAAGCATTGCACATGTCAGAAACATGAAAATGTCTCTTATTAAAAACACATTATTTAAATACACAGGGGAGGAATGATAGTCCAAAGATTTTCATATTTTACCTGAATAAAAAAAGTCCATAATTAGTTGATACAGAAGGATTGTCTAAATCGTTATAGGGCCTAGGTATATCAGTAGAATGCGGTTACATAGGGATTTCATAGGAATTAAAAAATATGTAATTATCCACTCTTAATACGTACCGTACACATACCTGTCCAGTATTTGGTAGACTTCGGTGAGTGAGTGGGTAACCAATGAGTCTTTGCAGTTGAGTGCGTCGTTCAAATGCGGCATAATTATTGACAACGCTACAGTAGTTTAAATGAGGTAGATTAAGCATTCTTAATACTCAGATAAGTATTCTTATATTCTTATAGCATGAGAAATACGCTGAAAAAAATCTGGTCGCCGCTACTAAATTTGCGGTTATAGCAACTGGTAATTTTTTTTTTTAAATGCTTGCAAGTTACATGAAACCTAAAAAAAAGTTGAAGAAAAAAATTTTTCTTTTCGGTACAAAAATATTTTTCAAGTCTCACCATGCCACGGTTCTCGCATTTGAAATTAGTTAAACTCTTTTTTTTTTCTTTACGTTTCAAGTCATTTGCAATCGTTTAAAAGAAAATAATCTGGCTGTCACATTCAGATGCCCGCATACGACAACTGGAATTCATAGCGGATTTTTTTTCAATGTATTGGTCTCATGATCTTTAGGCCATAGAAGACTCTATTTGCTTTCTTACGAACAATTAAAATTTGAAGACCCCAAAACAGTGTGCTATCAGAAATGATTTCAAGACTGAGCACCTCAGTGACAGGAACAAAAGTGATCACGATAACCTTTAAATAGCAGATTTTCAAAAACCTATATCATGCAGTTTTTAAGGAGCCTGGAAGGAGAGACATTGTCAAATGCCTCGAAAAAATATTAACATCTGCCGAAAACTTGCTAAATACTTGCGATTCGTGTGTCATGGAATTTTGGTACTACTAAGAATAAATATTTACTGTCAATTTAAAGTTTCCATCACCAGCATCATTTTTGATAAATAAATATTTTTTACTTCAGGAATGTTAATACAATTTAGCCAGTAATAGATTTTTAGCCTATAGAAAACTTACTTGCATTTGGCACAATATATTTTATTAGAAAATGAAAATTTAAAGTGTATCTATAATAATAAAACCAGCATGCGAAAATTTTCAACTTATTCATAAAAAGTTTAAATACGGATTGAAATAATTTGATACTAAATGCTGAAACTAGTGAAAATTTCATAACTCCCATATCAAAAAAAAATTTTTTAATTTAAAATAAATCCTTTTATTGTTAAAACTTTATTTAGTTTTGAATAATAATAAATTTATACAAAAACATATCATATCAAATACATTTTTAAAAGTTGCTTATTATTCTTATCGAGTAAATAAAATTTTTATAAAATTATTTAGAACAATAAAATTCGTCATAAAGTCGTAAAAACTTCAAGAACAGAAAAACTTTATGAATAAATCATAACTTAAAATCATGAAGTAGTGTAAGAGAAAATAATACTTTGAACAATCAGATTTAATTATTATCATCAGAGAATAAATAGAAAAGAGTCAAATTAAATTTTGAATCAAAAAAACTTATACAGTGCCAAAAAACTAATGCCAAAATTATTAAATTAATTAGCGAGCTTAGATAATAGAAAAAAGTTATTCATCAATGAAGGCCTTTTTTATTTCGTAAAAGTTTTCGCTAATATTAATTTTCTAACAAATCTTTACATTTTTTAAGGTTTTATCGAAATCTAAAATGACGTAACTGCTTGCACTGAAAAAAAACATAAAAAATAGCCTAAAGTTGCCTATGCTGGAAAATTTGAGTCATACTCGGTAATAAAGGGCATATATCGTAAAATAGTATTTAGCGACCTCGAAATTAAAAATAACACACTAAAACATCAAAAAAACAAAAAAAAATAAAATTTCTTCAAAAAAGAGTCCACGTAAAGGAGTCCTGTATTATTTATCTTTATCTTTTAAAAACTTAAACATCGTAACTTTTAATTTATTTATTAAATATGCAAGAAATTTTATTGTTCTAAATAATGAAATAAACAGGAATTTTTTACCTTTTTTTCACTATTTAAAAAAAAAATTTCCAATAAAATATTTAAAGGATTTTAGTTAAAATAAAACTACACTGCACTTCATTCACGGTTAGCAAGAAAAATAAAAAATATCTGAAAATAATATCGTTATAGTTTGAAAATATTTTGTACACTTTTGCATAAAAAAATGTATTGTATATAAGAGGAAAATAATCTTTTGTAAAAAATTTTTTTACTTATTTTGTTTCCAACACTTTTATGTATATAAAGTCAAGTCTATGCACATTATAATATAAAGAAAATTTTACTTTAGTATTCCATATTTTTTTATACTATGTTTAAGATTTCTACGTTTTAAAGATATTTTTTAGAATTTTTTTTTGCATTATGTTTTCTTCAATCTTTAGCAATTTTATTTCTTTTTCAGTGTTGTTTAAGCAAAAAATTTTTTATTTTTGTCGTAATGTAATAAATAAATGGTAAAATTTATTATGTATTAAAAATATTTATTTATTTACAATATTTTTACATTGTTTTTTGTCATACAATTTACAAACTGTTTGCTTTGAATTTAAGCATTTTTCAAAGTACTTTTTTTAAGTTAAGCATTTTATTTTTAACATTTAATGCTGCGCATACAAGATATTTAATAATAATTGTGTAAAAGGAACTTAAAAAAAATTAATTTTTAATATACACAGATTATTTTTTCACTAGAATTTTTGTATGAAATTATTTGATAAAAGAAAAAAGCCCATAAGAATTTGGGTGAACTTTAGGAAACCACTTGGAATGCCTAAAATTCATTAGTAGCCACCAAAGTAACGTTAATTCCTAGGCCTTTAGCCATGAATCCATTGTAACAACGAAAAAACTGCTTCGCAAACCAGGCTAAAATTTTACACTTACAAGGGGAGTTCAATACATTTGGAACACCGAATTACACCAAATGGTTATGGATGAGTTTGTTATGTTGAAAAAACATGCCGACTACCCTCCGTTCCTTCCAATGGGCCTTCTGAGCCTAGAAATGCAGGGCTCAATGTTATAAAATAGGATTTTTTGGTAATTTTCAAAGAAACGCCAAAACCTCGCAAGTTAACCAAAACTCTTCTGAATGGTCTCATTTTTTTGGTTTAAGTACCACCTTTCATACGCCGTAAACCGCAATTTATTATCACTAATTCTCTTATCACTATAGCCAATTAACCAAACGGTCATTTTTAGCTAAAAATGACCAATTTTTAAAATGCTGCCAAAATTGTAATTTCTGACGAAAATGGGTTTTATAGGTCTGAAAAAATTTGTACAAGCTTCAAGTTTCCAAAACTTCTTGACTTTTGCAATTATTTGTTAACCAGATATGATAATTTGAAGTCACAGTCCCAATTTTACGATTTTTTAAAAAATCTCATTTTTAATGCTAACTTTGAAGAGCCATTTCTTAAAAACGAATCAAGGAAATGAGACGAGCAAAAAATTTTTGGAAATTTGAAGCTTGTACAAATTTTTTCAGACCTATAAAACCCATTTTCGTCAGAAATTACAATTTTGGCAGCATTTTAAAAATTGGTCATTTTTAGCTAAAAATGACCGTTTGGTTAATTGGCTATAGTGATAAGAGAATTAGTGATAATAAATTGCGGTTTACGGCGTATGAAAGGTGGTACTTAAACCAAAAAAATGAGACCAACCAGAAGAGTTTTGGTTAACTTGCGAGGTTTTGGCGTTTCTTTGAAAATTACCAAAAAATCCTATTTTATAACATTGAGCCCTGCATTTCTAGGCTCAGAAGGCCCATTGGAAGGAACGGAGGGTAGTCGGCATGTTTTTTCAACATAACAAACTCATCCATAACCATTTGGTGTAATTCGGTGTTCCAAATGTATTGAACTCCCCTTGTTAGTAACGTAGCCAAAGTTTAGTCTATGTTCCATTGTCCTAAAAAAAGTACCTTCGTATTACAGCCCCCCTCTCGGCCCCCCTCCAAAGTTTGTGTCAACCGAATGAGCAAAATGAAAACAAATTTTACGCGCGTTTTCTTTTCACCATTATTAACGTATATTTTAAATATGGCCTATAGCAACCTATTCAAAAGGGTAGGTATCTGAAGGTATTTTAGCCCAGTAAATTTAATTTTTGAGACAGTTTTTAGATTAAAAAAATGTACAAAATTTGACCTGTTTTCATTTTGGTAACCTGGGTGGCTCAAATTTGTAGAGGCAGAAGGTTACCCACATCAGGAAAATTATAAAAAATCGGCTAAACTTTGGGTACGTTATCAGAAAGCTTTGTAGAGTAGATTGTAAAAGTTTAGCCTGATTTCAAGAGACTCAACTAGCTACCTTTCTGAAACTAGCAGGGTTTTTGTGAGTACACTGAATCCTAGGCCAAAGGTCTAGAAATTGATTATCTCTGTGGCTAGTAATGTCTTTTAACCCGACCGAGTGGTTTCCAAAAAGTCACCCGAATTCTTATGGGCTGCCTGTCTACGTAGCTTTCCCATTTCTTTCAATGCACGTCAGTCAGGGCTACCAACCTACATTTAAATTTGTTTAATTTATTCCATGGCATGCAATACAAAAAAATATATAAATAAATTCTTATATACAATAAATTGTATCAAGCTCCGTACTCGTAATCGTAGCATTATATTATAATCTGTATTATAATAGTCTTGGCTCGCACTAATGCATACTTAAAACGAGCGATTCTTTAATGCTTTATTGTATGCAAAAAAGAGCGTAAGAGCAAGACTTGTACATAGTTAAAAAGCTTTTCTTCAAATTCACGGTAGAAAATACCATCAACTTCAAGTGAAAAGAGCACAATTAATGCACTTAGGAAGTACTAGCTTTTTGATTATAGCAATATCTTCATTTATTTACTTTAGAATCTTCTACGTATTATAAAAAAATGTCTGAGACCCAGTTTGTTTAAATTGTTTAAATTTTAATTATTTTTTTATAATTTTTGAACTTATTGAATTTTTAACAAAACTATTAACGAAATTCAACAGTATATTATTATATTTTAAAAATGGTATTTTTGGTAAGTATTTGATTATGACTTCAACTTGTTTTCTAGCTTAGCTAGCAACGAAAATCACATATTCACGTTTATGCTTAAGAAACAAAATGGAAGCTTTTATTTTTGGATTAAAAATTAATCCACTTGGATCCCATAAATATAATTTTTTAGCTGCCCTACTAAAATTTTTAATAAACCCTAAAATATTTAAAATAAGTATCCTTTATATGCGCAGCTATGAAAAAAATTTTGTACACCGCTACTACTAGCTCAACAATTTTACATACTTTTTACAAAGAATAATATTTTACAATTATATAATATTTACTCACGATAATCAAGCTTCAAAATGTTACATGTTTCAGTACTTTTTTCTGCATTTTTAAAAAGCTTTTAATTTACGTCTTAAAATTTATATTATTTTGCATATTTACTTACAATATTTTTATGTTCAAGCTAGAAAAATAATGATTTTATATGAAGTAAAAATAAAATTACGTTAATATATTATTTCTTTCTTGTAATTAAATTTTATAAATTAAATCAAGGTACCTAAAATATGTATGTGAGGAAAATGAAATAAAAACGAAATTATATTTATTAATATTACAATCAAATAAATGCTGCTTATTCCGGTCCCTGAGGCTGAGGCATCTCCAAAATTTCTATTATTTTTACGGTTTTGTGGATTGGCATCTAACAGAACAAAATTTAAAAAAAAAAGAAGTTAATGTAAGTTATAACAATTAATTCTTAAAGATACAGGCAAAAAGTGTTTTTAGGCTATAGTACATTTACGGCTCGTGTCCAGAAAAGTAAAGAATGGCTCAAATCGCACGTAATTACCTTCCGAGGCAAAGCCGAGGATGGTGTACTGCAGCATTCTTTATTTATAGACAAGGGCCGTATAAAATTTTTACGCGTCAGTAGCTAGCAAATATGTACTTTCTGGTCGAATATTGAAAAAATAGTTTTTAAATAAGCGTGCATTATTTTCTTTATATTATCTGCATTTTCGGGACAAGAAGAGCACATTTAATATGAAAAATATTAAGTCTAAAATCTATATTTAATTACAGTTTTACACATGGAAACGATATTATTCGGCTCCAGTTAAAAAGTATCTATTTATTGTCTTATTGACAAACTTTTAATATTTTTGAACAATTTTAAAAATAAAATTTTAAAGATTAATTGCTGCGTGTAAATTTTATCTATAATACAGGCGCCAGCCATACTAATCATGCCCAAAAATTAAATTTCTTTTTCCGAGGATAAAAATAGGTGGTATTTATGTTTTTCGACCCGCTGAACACGAATCCAGGGTCCGTTTTGCGAATTTCATGGTAAATTTTTTGTTATTAACAAATTATTGGCCAATTATTACAAAAAATTTACCATGAAATTCGCAAAACGGACCCTGGATTCGTGTTCAGCGGGTTGAAAAACATAAATACCACCTATTTTTATCCTCGGAAAAAGAAATTAAATTTCTTAATTTTTGGGCGTGATTAGTATGGCTGGCGCCTAGACTACTAAAACTAATTAATTTAAATTAAATACTGGGTATCCAACATGAAAATTTCAAATATCCGTTTAAATATTGACAAAAGAAACTTTGCGCAATGGGTATCAAAAGGATTTCCGAAAAAAAGATTTTAATTTTATCATTTCATTATTATTTATCATATTCTACAATTAATTTTCAGAAATTTATTGCAAAAATTTTTTTTAATATTTCAGAATTAATTATTATTGTTTATAAATAAAATTAACTTAAAAATTAAAATCTTCTAAAGAAAACAAAAAGAAAAAAAAGTTTTATAATTAGGCACAAAAAGAAAGAAAAATTATTAAAAAATAAAGCTAATCAAGTTTGTTTATGTAATAAAATGAGCTTCATTAGTGTGTATAAAGTGTATAATAAAAATGTTTTAATTATTACTTTATCTAATAAATTAAAAAAGTTAATTAAATATATATATTTTAATTAATTAAAATTTACCTTCACTTGAATCCTCGATATAATTGCTTGAATAATTTTTTGGATTTGATTGAAGTTCTTATAAAAAAAAAAAATGTTTAATTTAAGTAAAAGATATAAAATTTCAATTTAAAAAAAATTTACTTACGATATAATTTAATAATACCATCAGAATCACCTAATGAATTTCTTGAAACGCATTTATAAGTACCATAATCGGATAATGATATTGAGTGTATAATCAATTTCATGTGAACGATATAAGCGTTATTGTCAAGTATAACAGTTTCATATTTTTCACCTGTGTAGAATAAATTAATGTTTTATAAGGTTTCAAATAATAATGTTATGCATTAAATTAATTTTATTATATTTTTAGTGACATTTTTAGTCTACTGGCTCATAAAGTTCGTTTGCATTTTACAGTGTTTACAAGGTTTCATTGTTAAAACTTATGTTTTTTGGTGTTCTTGTTGTTTTTTGAAAAATGGTCAGGGTCTTTGCCTGTTTTTGACCATTTTTGAATGCTCTTATATTGATCAAATCCAGGATTAAATTAGGTTTATTTGGTATTTATAAATTGATGTAACAGCCTGCGTAACCATTTTTCGAATAGTGAACACCAAAAAAACAGAATACTAATAACAAAACCTTTTGTAGACTCAAAAATAAACGAATGTTATGAGCCACTACTATCCTGAAGTAATAAATAAATTAAATTTTGTTGCCAAATTACCTTGTGGTATTATCTGATCTGTATCTCTAGTCCAATAGTTAATAGATTTTGGAAAAGCTTCTGATTTACATTCAAGTATTACTTGATCACCTAACCTAACGCCAATTAATTGATTTGGTATCCAAATCATTGGTGCAACTGTTTTTTAAAAAAATATGTTAAGAATTATTTTTAAATTTTCAAAATTATTATTATTCAAAATTCTTAAACTTACAATGTACAATTAATAATATTCTTTTACTAACTATTGGAGGTATACTATTCGATGCTATGCATAAATAAGAACCCATGTGTAAACGGTTTGCTTTTTTTATTGTTAATTTTGAACCTTCGATAAATTTTACTGCAAAAAGAAAAATTACTTATAATAATTTCGTATTTCTGAAAATTACTGAGGTCTTTTTGACCCTAGTTCGGTATCTGAGGGTTAATTTAATCTAATTACCTTTTTTTCCATCATCTAAAAGAATATCATCACCATCTTCTCTCCTCCAGGTTATTGTTGGTATTGGAGAACCTGTAGCCGTACATTGTAAAGTAACATTACTACCTTCTCTTATTGCTAAATCTGTACTTGTTTGATAGTCGATTATATCTGGAGGTACTGAATAAAAAAAAAATTTTTTCTTTTATATAATTAAAATTATTCACGCGTATATAATTTTTTTTATAGAGAAAATCAAGTATTAAATTAAAATCTACATTTTATTTTTTAATCATAAAAAAAAATAAAAATAAATTAGGTGAAATCAGTATAGTGTAGGTGATTTGAAATTTGCTGAATTCTGACCACAAATCGAATTTCTGCCATCAATTTTAAAGAGATTGTCTATATAAAAAGAAGAAGAAGAAGAAAAAAAAGTGTCGGAGAATAAAAATGTTCATTTTCAGTATACACGTGGTTTATTCTGTTCTAGTTTACGTGATTCGAGTATATGCATCGACAATGTATAAATAGTAGATAGTAAAAGATTACTCGTGAAGAGAAGTTTATCTGTTACAAAAGCTTGAAGCTTAATTTTGGTTAGCAAAAGTGAATGTCAATCGAAAAGAAATATAGAAATAGGATAAAATAAATAAATTTTTTTTGTTCTTGGTTTAAATTGAAAAATAAAAAATTATTGAAAATTTAAATTTAACTAGTGTTTGAGTATTACCAACTATATCGAGGTATCCTATTTGACTTTTCATTGGGTCTGTATTTATTTGACACATATACCATCCTTTATCTGATTGTTTGACTTCTCTTATATGAAGAAACCAAACTTTTTGTTCACTGTGACTTACTGATATTCGATGATTTTTTGTTATTACGTGAGTTCCTATTGCCAATATTGTTTGTGTGTCTACCCTTAGCCATGCTACCTAAAGAATAATATA
Organism: Anagrus nilaparvatae; assembly: GCA_022575985.1. NCBI lineage: Eukaryota > Metazoa > Arthropoda > Insecta > Hymenoptera > Mymaridae > Anagrus > Anagrus nilaparvatae. Next base: position 165,829 of record JAKSXM010000181.1, on the reverse strand, counting down.
AATTATTTTTTTTTGCAATAAAATTACAAAAATATCAGTAATATTAGAGTTGATATTTGTGATAAGCTTTTATGGATGGGTTTAGCTCCAAAATATTTATATAGTAAAAAGAATGATTAAAAAAAATAACTTTCCCCGATTTTTAGCCTTCTAGAACGCATCCTCTATTTTTTACAGTGATTTTAGCTTTTTTTATTTATTGGCTATTTTAATTATTAACCTTTTGTTTTTCTTGTCTTTTCTTCTTCGCAAATTTGACAATAAGGCATTTTCTTACCTACACTAAAAAAAGTCTAGAAGAATCTAGTTGCCACCGAAACTTACGGTTGCCAGGTTGATGTCTAGAAGGTGAAAAGTTGGTAAAAATTTTTTTAACATGAACATGTTTATTGGAAAGGGTCTTGAAAAAGGGCCCAAAATTTAGAGTGGTGAAAAATTGACGTGTTTAGGTAGAGGGGGGGGGGGGTAAAATTTACTTAGATTATTTTAAATTAGGGACTTAGAATAATTTTGGTTCAAAAACTTATTAATAATTAGTGAGTATACGTAAAAATTGTTATAATTCAACATGTTCCATGTTCGTTGGTAGTGTTAACACACAAACCAGTTATAAGTTTTATTAAACATACTTTTAACCAAAAATATTTTTAAACTTGGTAACTCGTCAATTCAAACTATGTATGTAAGATATACTTCACAAACATCAACCCATTTTTAAAGTTTTGTTTTTTTCAGTTGTTATTTTTAGGCATTAAAAATAAATATCCGTGACAAAGCGCAGTCTTTGCTTGGCGCTTTACCGCGGGCCTCTAGCCTTTCTATGCCTTTTTGACAGCCTTGCCACGGGCTTGCCGCGCGCAGTCTTGCTTTGCGAGGCTTATTCTAAACTTTGACTTTTGCTCCTTTGCCACGTCGAGTACTTATATTTTTTTGTTTAAGGAACGTGGCCCTGAAAAGGGCCGATTGGTAAAATCCTCCCTTGCCACGTCTCATAATTGTTGCGCGCGCTCCAATCAGTGAACGAGCTCGAAGTCAGCGAAGGCCTATAAGTATAGCCGCGAATCTGGCCAATGCAGCATTTGCTGTCCTGACTTCAGCCTTCACGCACGCGGCTACACCTTCGCTATGCTGTGGATGAGATTGTTTGCTGGTTTGATTGTTGCTGATGTGCTTGGTGCACTTGGAGGAGTCCATGGCTTTCGGACGTTAAATCCTCATTGAAGCAGCTCGTAAGCTGTAATTGTTTGAATCGCTTGGAGCAATTTTCCGAGCTCGTAGGCTTGAAGAGGTGGACATTGATATTCCTGGCCAGGAGAAGTCACCTGAGCACGAGGTGCTCGCATGTTTGTAAGTTTTTGTTTCTCTTTTGTATGTTTGTGTATGAATGTGTATTTGTGACCTTGGTGATTGAATTTGTTGTATGCTTGTGAATTGTTGGGTGTAAAACGTGTGGCTGGGGCCACGCATCAAATGCTAAAAAACCCACCGGCCCTTTTCAGGGCCATCTATTACGTAAAAAATAAGAACAATAATTCAGAAAGCTTCTGAAAGTAACATCAGTAAAAATAATTTTAATTTTATTTTAAGAAAATAATATTATTTATATATCTAGGGCGAGAAATCCTATTTTTTACCCTAGGGAAACGAATTTTTTGCTCATTATATGCAAAACTTTGTTTGAAATCTGGGGTTCAAATTTTGCATGCTCTGTGCACTTGCTCGTGCATACAACTGCATACAATGTCAAAACCAATATTTTTTCCCTTGTTTAAAAAATATCTATTTTTTCATTAAAAATTATAATTTTATTTAAATTTAATATTTTATTAAAACATTTAAAATTTTAATTATTTTACAAACAAGGACACAATGTTTAAAAAAAAAGTAGAAAATATTTACATTGTAATAATAAAATATTTTAAGTACTATAATTACAATTCTGGATTACAATTATGTGCAATGAAAATGTATAATAAAATTTATAAATTTATATTTTCTAGTTTTTCTTATAAATTATAGGATTATTTGATTATTTTACAAATATAATCTTTTAAATGATACCAATTTACGTTAATCCCAAAAATTACTAAATATTTGAATAAAAAGATGTATATAAGCATTAAAAAAATAGGTTAAAAATAAAAAGTAGGTCATAGAATAAAAACACAAATATTATTTAATATTTTTCGTATACGCATTACTTAGTAATTTGCACAATCAACAGTGCCCATTTATATTGCTAGAAACTGCTTCAAAGACGCTTTAAATTTCAAACTATGATTAAATTTTCTAATTATTAGAGATCCCTTTTACACAAGGACTGAATTATTCGACTAACTTTAGCTTCAGGCTAAGTATGATTTTGAATCATAAAACTACTTTGAAAGTGATTTTTAGATAAAAAAATAAATAAAATGAAATTTTATCGCAGTTTTTTTGGTACGGAATATTTGTACTTAATTTAAATTTACTTCTAGGATTTTAAATTTTAAATTTAATTGGTTACATTAACTATGGAAATAGTTATGATAGTCTGAAACTTTAAGAAAAAAATTTTATAATTTTCGATTACCGAGTAAAATTACTAACCAGTTACTAAAAAAATAAAATTTTGAAAACTAGAACAATCCTAATCACTTTGTACCTAACACCAAGCATCTAAAAATAATATCGTTTCTTAATATTACATATGTATTTAGTGTAAAATGTTACTTCTACAGTTACAATGTTCAGAAATTTATAAATAATATTCATTCTTGATTTTTCAATAAATAAAAAAATTATCCTATTTTCGTTTAGAAACGTTCGTTCGAAAAATTAAAATCAGCTAATACTTAATAAAGCATCTACCAATAAATATTTAATAAATTTTTAAAATAAATTTTTAAAATAAATATTTTTATGCTACGAAATAAAAAAAAAATAAATAAAAGTAATAAAAAAAAAAAAAAAAAAAAAAAATGGGCCCCTCCGGGATTTGAACCCGGGACCTCCTGCACCCAAAGCAGGAATCATACCCCTAGACCAAGAGGCCATTTATATTTTTGCAGATTTAAAAAACACTTTTCTTAATTTAATGGTTGTTTAATAAAATAATGATAACAAAAATTAATTTTTTTAATCAGTAAAAGTAAATAATAAACAAAAAATTCAAATTAATTATTTTAAAAAATTTCAAACTAAACGTCATAACATAGGCCCAGCATTTGTTGAAAAAATGATGCCTGAGCTGTACGTCTAGACTTAAGTTTATTTTTAACAGAGAGCCTTGGACTGGGGCTTTTAAGTTCTGGGTTTTTGGCGAGTTTTTGGAGTTTTTTAGTCAGTAAGATCTTGATAAGTTGTTATGAACTACGTTTTATCACGTTGTTAGTCAGGGGTACGGAAATGGGTGGCAATAATTCTCGGCTATTCATTTGTGTAAAGCTGCCTCTTATAGGCAACCACCAGACTTCACAGGTCATACGCTCTCCCTGAAACACGTACCAGGGATTTTATGGCTAATGATGTTTTTATGGTTGATACAATATTTTACTTACTTTTATCCTCAAAAAAAAAAAGAAATTATATCTATCTAAAAAAAATATTGCAAAAATTGTTTTAAAAATTGTCTAACTAAAAATTAAAAAAAAAAAAAAATATTTCAAAAAAAAAAAAAAAAATGGGCCCCTCCGGGATTTGAACCCGGGACCTCCTGCACCCAAAGCAGGAATCATACCCCTAGACCAAGAGGCCATTCATGTTTTAAAAGACTTAAAAAACAGTTTTGTAAATGTAATGACTGTTTAATAGTACGTACTGATAAATTAATTTTTTTAATCAGTATAAGTAAATAATAAAAAATTAATTCAAATCAATTATTCAACTTAATTTCAAACTAAACATCACAACATATGCTATACAATTTTTTGATTTTATACATTTACATATAAACGTATGTAATTCAAAAGGAGAAAGTAAACGAGTTTGTTTTGATTGTCGTCCTCATACACTGTGATTGTACGCAACGGTCCATAGTAACGTAATTATAACTTACAAAGTAATACATGTACAATACTAATAATTTAGCAAATATTTTTATAAATAACTTAATTAAGTTAACCATTTTATATATAATTGCTAATTTGCAAAGTTACTTTTTTAATTTATTTAAATACAAATTGCAAAAATTATTAGTCGAATTCATCAATCTTAAATTAATGATATAAAATCCAATTTTTTCAGTATACTTTTAAAAAAAAATTTTATTAAATTAATATTACATTTTTAAATCATAATGTAAAATTAAAAAGCTTTCATGAAGTACATAAAAAAATGGGTAATGATTAAAATAATTATTAACGTACATTCAAGCAAGATAAAAGAAGTGTAAAAAAAGCTAAAATTTTATATTTCATTAAAGAACACTTTCTTTTATTACACGTTAAAAAAAAAATGTTATCAAGTAAAAGTTACCTAAAACGCTTAAAAATAAAAAAAAAGCGAGAGACAATTGTAACCACATTTATAAATATATATATAGATATTCCAATTTCATATCGTACTAGGACAAAATCCGGCGGAAACGCGTCGAGAACCTATTGCATTTTATATCCACTCAAATGAATATATAGAAGAGAGAGAGAGAGACTAAAGCCAGAGTAAAATCCTAGCAGCTTTATATTTGCAAAAACCAGCTTTTCTCTATATGTAATATTAGTATTGTTAGATATTTGTGGTTATGTGTGTGTGTATGTGTAGGGAGTACCTATCCGGTTGACTCGTTTCCGCAAACTATATATGATAACCAAGTATTTACGGTCATAACCTTCCATGCACACATGAATCCTCATAACTTACAGGACCTCTTGTGTTACATTTTACGTTTATATCAGTATTAACTTTTTTTTCTTTTTTTTTTTTGAGTTACTTACAAAAAAAATCTAGTTAATTTAATGTAATTTAATTTTTTTTTTCAATGATAATTATACTTGCGTATGTGATTAATTTTTATTTTAAAAATACAATTTATAGGTCTTTTTTTATCTTAATTCAATAAACTTTTTTTTTTTTTTTTGATTCAATGTAAATAATTTAATATTTTGTTTTACGAACTGTCAATCTTAATTAAAATTTATAATTTGAAATGAAATTTTAGTATTTATTTGTATTATTTATAATTAATTATTCAAATATTTAGAGTGCTATTTTTGTAACTCGTTTAAATATTGAAAATATCTATTTTGATAAATTTATTTTTTTTAGATATTTCTCTATGTATTATCAGTTACAGAATATGTATTACGATAAATGATAAGAATTCGTCTTTATTATTTTTATAAACTTTTTTCAATGTAAAAGTTAATTTCAATATATAAAAACAGCGATCCTGATAAAATGTGTAAGTGACTTTCGTGATACCACTTTGGAAGCTTAAAAAGTACTGTCAGAGACGAAGTTAACACATTTTTTAACGTTTTACTAAGGATAATGTACAATTTATAAAGATACCAAGATGCCTTTTTTGATTCAGAAAAAACTGAGGTTTAAGCACGATTATCTCTGAATGCGGAAAAAGGGTTAATATTTACGTCAAATTGGTTGAAACTAACCCATTAACTACCAATCGTACATGGCTGGACTTTTGAATACCAAGCTGCTATTAAAATTTTTTTTTTTATTTTAACAAGCTTTTTTGCGGTAAAAATGTTTGCTTTTTCCAAATTTAACAACAGTTTTTACGTAAAACCCCTCCAAAAGGGTTAAAAATAGGGTTAAACATGAATTTGAGGCTTTTTTTACATTTAATCTAAACTTTTAGCTGTAAAACCTTATAGCTTACTCCTTTTATACTGTAGACCTCTTCATACTGTCAAAAATGTAATGTACATGTGAGCTGACCAGAATTTTTAATTTCAACCCTTTAGGGTGTGACTACAACTTATTCAAGTTTTCGTTTTTTATGCAAAAATACGGAAAATATTTTGGTTTTGTATTTTTTACTTTTTTACCTCTTATTTAGGGTTAATCACCCCCTAAAGGGTTAGCATTGAAAAATTATGGTCAGGTTACATATACATTACACTTTTGGCTGTATGAAGAGGTCTCGTTAATAAAAGGAGAAAGTTATAAATGTTTTACAGCTAAAAGTCCAGAACAAATGTAAAAAAGCCAAAAATTATATATTTACCCCATTTAGAGGGGTCGTAAGTAATATCTGTTGTAAAATTTGGAAAAATCAATCATTTTTACCCCTAGAAAGCTTTTTAAAGTAAAAAAAAAGGTTTTTTAAAATCTTGGTAATCAAAAGTCCAGCTATGTACGATTAGTACTTAACGGGCTAAGCTAAATTTTAATAACTATATCTTATATTATTTTCAAAAACCTAAAGCCAAAATATAATTATAGCAAATTTGTCCTTAGCTTCCTAAAAGGTATTTGAAGTACCCTAGACGTCTGAGAATAAACTGAACTTTTTTATTTAAACTCGACAAGTAACTTCTACAACGAGCTCAAACATAATTTTCCAAATGATGAGTATAACACCTCTTTGCCCTTATCTAAATATTAAAAACTGCCACAGAAATCAACTTTTCATGGCTTTTAATTTCTTTCTGAATTGGACCACGAAAAATTATATTTGTAAAAAAAAATTTATCACCCACCCCCCCTAAAAAAATTTTAATAAAAAATTAAGTTATATTTTCTGGGTGCAGTCCCTTAAAGCCATTAAAACCAAAATAATTTATTTAAAAATTCGTGTTATTAGTAAAAAAGCTTTTTTATAGCTAAAAATACAAAAATTTTTGTTTACAAACAAGATTTAAAAAATAAAAAAAACAAAACTTTTTTTTTACATTTTATTTATAAAAAAAAAAAAAAAAATCTTAAAAATATAAACATAAAAGTCACGTATTTTTCATACAATATTTCCTTTCGTGTACCATCCCTTTTTTTTTTACAAATGCCCTCCAAAAAAAAAAATGTATAGAAAAAATAAAACTTTTATTTACTACATTACTAGTTAGTTTATACAGTTTTTTTTTTATATTAGTAATTGTGTAAACACGTTTTTTAGCAATAATGTAAAAGTACTTATATATAAAAAGTAATAAAAGTACTTTAAAAGAATAATAAAAAACTAACTAACTAACTAACGTGCTTGAATACTAGATCCCTTTTCATCATCGTAGTATAAAAAAGGAATATTACAAAAAATGGTGTCGTTAATTTTTTTTTTTTTTTTTTTTTTTTTTTTTCAAGCTATTTTATAAAAAAAATTGTTATCCTTCATCTTAATAAATAAAAAAAAATAATAAACGGAATTAAGCTAACTTAAGCTTATAAATGAGACAATTATAAGTACTTTTAATATTATTAAAGTTTTATCTTTCACTATGAATTTGAATTTTTATTATAATTTTTAATAATATTAAATTTTTATTCAGAAAATAGCTTTTAGTAATATAATTAAAATAAATAAGAAAATTTTTTAAGTTAAATTTATAGTTTTTTTTACCTTATATTTAGTTAAATTTTGTACAATACAAGCTAATATAGCTTCTCTACCAGCTGGTGCTGTAACATTTATAATTGGTTCTTTAAAATCTGGATCTGCAAACAAAAAAAAAAAATTTTTTATACAAATTAATCTGTTATTTTTTTTTTTAAATGAATTATTTTAAATTTGGTTAGATAAAAAGCTTTTTTGTAAATTACAAATATACAATTTACAAGCTTGGGTATTTGAGAGTGTGTGGGTATATATGAACCAAATGTCGAAAATAAATTGCTGTTACGGATCACAAAACTTTTATAATATTACTTTTTTTTTATGCTGTATAGGTATTTTATATGACCATGCACTATCAGATTTTTTAAATTTAGGGTGTAAGGATAGGTATTTACGAGATTAAATTTAAATATTGTATCCTTTAATTTTTTTTATATTAATAACTATAATTAAATAATTAATATAAAGAATTTACCATTTAATCTTTTTACTCATCGTTTTTAAGAACTTAACTCTAAACCTAAGAAATTTCACATATAAAGGGCAAAAAAGATGTGTGTACGGGACGTAAAGGTCAGAAAATAGTATTTTTTGTATTAAATAAAAATACTTGATTTTTGAGCTAACAATTATTTCCTTTATTTTTTCAATAAATTGGTCCTAGATATATAAAATTTTTCAAATAAGCTACCCTTGTAAAAAAAATACCATAGAATTTCCGGGGACAGATTCTTAGCAATATTTTTGGGAAAGTCTACTTAAAGTTACCAGGTACAAAATTCAAAAAATTTTTACTCGACTTTCAGATTCCTCGGGAAATTTTACTATAGTCCGCCTTTTCATACGAAGTTTAAACATTTGATCAAATTTCCTAAGGAAATCGAATATGGAATCAAAATTTTCCAAAAATTTCATCTGGTGGCAAAAAAGGGGTCTCAGAAATTAGGCTCAGCCAGATCCCAGAAACTAAGTTGCTTTTATGTTATTTTTTTTACCAGAGTATATTTAAGCCTCAAGAGCATTAAAGTATTAACAGTGGCGTTATCACTGATATGTAATTATGCTAGTCTCTAAAGCTTTTCACCCAAGGAACTCACGATATTTTTTGTTAGCGAGTTTTCGTTTGTAAAAATAATTTTTTTTTGGAACCTCAGAATTAATTATCGCCAGAATTTTTTATTAATTGCACCTTAACTTATAAGTACCTATATAAATTATATATCGAATTTTAGCTACAAAATTGGTAAATTTGCGAAAAAATAGTAAATTAACGATTTATTTTTTTGTAAATTTAAGCCCAAAAAGTTTATTTTTTTACTTTTTATTACTAACGCCCTAAAAACCACTTTTTCTTGTCAGTAAGCAGAAAGTATATATATATGTATGCTTCCGGATACTCACAGCCATTTTGGCCATTCTTTGCTTTTTTGGACACGAAATCGATCATAATATACTATTTATTTATATCAATTAATATACCTATATCAGACATAAAATATGAAATAAACTAAAATTTTGTAGCTATAGCTTCTAAAAAAATTAATATCTTTTTTGGAAACTTTTGACATGAGATAAGCTTTTTCACGAGCGCCGTTAAATATTTTTGACTACTAAAAACTGTTCAAAACCGCAAAAATATTCTCTAACTTATTAACTAAGAAAAAATTCAAAAAAAAAAAGAAAATTGTCTTGAATAAAAATTACATAAATTAGATACTTTATAAACTAATCATGAATGTTAACTTTTTAATAAAATTTGTTAATCCTGCCTTAACCAGTTCAATATCCCTTTCCGACGTCTTGATAAAAGGAGAGGATTATCCAATGTGGTTGAAAGCGGAAAGTCATCTTATAATTCATGAGTTAAATACATTTGAAGAAAATACCCTTGTAACTAAATCGAAATTTCTATGAGTATTGAATTATATTTCTAGGAATATCAGAAAATAATGATACTTGGAAAAGGAATGTCTAAAAGGACGATCTACACATTAATTTAATAACATAAAGAAATTTTATTTTTATTAAATAAATTATAAAATAGTTATCGAAACTTGTATAACTTTAAATAACAATAGTAATCTCATCTTGAAACTTGATTTATTGAAACCTCAATTTTAAAGTTATAGTCTTGATCTAGTTAATTGTATATATCTAAAGACTTTCAAAAGTTAATGCAAGAATCAGTCAAAAACCATTTTAATTACTTGCAAAAGTATTCTTTATTATTGTTTCTTTTTGAATATTATTTTCAAAGAAAAATAAATTATCAAGTCTTATTGAACTAAATTGACAAAGTTAAACTATGTTGGAATAAAGTTAAGTTTTTGTATAATTAGAAAGACAAAAAAGTTTTTATTTTTTTATATTTTATATAATTTCAGGTAAAAGTAAAATTCAGCTTGTAATAATCTTTCAAAAAATTAAGTCAGAAAAGTATGCTACCTAATCTAACCACTAAAAAAGTTGGAAAAAAAACATATTTAAAGAGTGGTTTAAAAATAGCCTCAAAAAATAGTGATAAAAAATAGTTTCAAAAGAGGATGGTCCAAAAATATTATAAAAAAAGGTGGTAAAAAATTTTTCAGGACTGGAAAGGAGGATATTGAGAAAATGGTCCTAAAAATTAGTTGATACAGTAATATCCTTAAAGATAGTCCTGAAAAAGAGATAGTTCAAAAGTAACCCCACAACGAGGGAGCTAGTAAAAAGAGACCTCAAATATTTTAGCTTTAGGAGTTTAGAAACATTCAGATATTGTGGACTTAACAATTACGACCGTAAACACTTAATCGCAGAAATTTCTTTATAATTATATATAAGGACTCAATAGTAGATAATAGGTTCCTAGGTGAATAAATGAAAAATTGACTTTTCTAGAGCAAAGATGTTTATTGTAATATTTTTCCCAATGTTAGTTTTAATAAGATTCCATTTCAAGGGATTCTATTAAGTAATTGTTTGTAATTACTGAGCCATTTATGGTGACTGAATTTTAAAAAATTAAAAAAAAAAAATTTTTTTCAACAGTATACCTAAACTTGATACTATTCCTAAGTATTTCCTATGTATTTGTACTAGAAATTAATTTAACTATGGAGTACACTTATAAGGACCAAGAGAGTATTTAATTATCACTGGGTTGCAGGGAAAAATGGTTGTAAAAGAATAGGTTCAAAATAGAGTATTTACTAAAATAGCAACTAAGAAAGTAGATGGCACACAAATACCTTAAGCATAGGGGGTTAAGTACAAAAAAACATATAACTGGTTTGTGTGTTAACAAAACCAACGTGCAAGTAACATGTTCAGTTAAAACAGTTTTAATTTATACTCTTAGTCCATTTGATCCCCCCCTCCTCCTTAAAAACGTCAATTTTCCCTCTAAAAAAATCAATTTTTCACACTCTTCCTGAGTCTAGGGCCTATTTCAAATACCCCTCCCAATGAATGTGTTCCATGTTGATAGCCCTCAAAAAGGGATTAAAAAATAATTTAGAATTATTTAACTATTGGGAATTTTATAAAGAAACTAATAAATGATTACCCAATTACGCTGCTTACTATTTATTGGATATTTATTCTGGATAATACATACTTCATGATTCATATTCGTTAGTTACATGTATGCAAACAATTTATTTCACTTCAAATTCTGATTTTTAAATTTGAACGTGTCTACTAAAAATATGGCTTTTTTGAGGTTTTTGTCAATGTATTTTTTTTTATACAATTACATTTTATCATAATTATATATTAAGTTACTTAATTTTTAGTAACATAATATTTCTGTAATCAATATCTTATGTGCATGAAAAATGAAGAAAAAAAAAATCTATATTTTTATATTTAATATTCTTATATGAGACAAGAATATTTATTACATTGAAAGTCTATATAAAATCTTAAAAAAGTATAATATTTTTGTGCTTGAATGAATGTACGATAGCTTTTAAAATATTAACAATGTATGTAGCACTGAAATACTTTTAGGCATTACCTACTTTTGTTTATATATTTCTTTCAAAATTTTGGCATTGATAAAATTTTTCTTCAAAAGTTCCAAGCTAACAAATTCTTTAATTAATTATTTATAAAATTTTTTTAAATTTATGATTTAAAGATAAAAGATGTAAAATGTATATGAGCAATTATTTTAAAAGTGATACTTAATTCGAGCCTGGAATCGTAAATTTTTTTTTTTAGGGCACATCGATATGACACGTGTTTTCGGGTAGTTTGAACCTTCAGAAAACCGAAAAAAATCGTGAACAAGAAATCAGCGATAGGTGCCAAAAAGATTTTTTCACTTTTATGTCAAAAAACGTGTTTTTCGTATCTGAGCTACCCTAAATTTTTAAAATAACTTTTTAGGTAAAAAAACTTTTTTAAAATAGATAAGAAAATCTGATTGCCAGGGAAAAACCACTCAAGAAGAAAAATAACTTATCTTTTTACGATGAAATTTAGCCAAGTTATCGTCAATTTAAGATTTTGCTCAAATTCGTCTTAAAAAATATTGAGATTTTATTGAAAAAAGCCTGTTTCTGAACCTTAAACATGCATTATTCGCTTGATTTTCATCGTAAAATAATAATTTTTTTTTAAAATCGATTAATTTTTTCCTGGCAATTCATTTCTTTAAGAAAAAAATTATTTTTATTGACAAAATTTTAATTTTTAGATCAAAAACTGTGTTAAGTAAATCTTGCTACTTACAGTTTTCAAAGGCTTTTGACCTAAAAATTAAAATTTTGTCAATAAAAATAATTTTTTTCTTAAAGAAATGAATTGCCAGGAAAAAATTAATCGATTTTAAAAAAAAAATTATTATTTTACGATGAAAATCAAGCGAATAATGCATGTTTAAGGTTCAGAAACAGGATTTTTTCAATAAAATTTCTATCTTTTTTAAAACGAATTTGAGCAAAATCTTAAATTGACGATAACTTGGCTTAATTTTTATCGTAAAAAGATAAGTTTTTTTTTCTTCTGGAGTGGTTTTTTTGTTAAGTTATTTTGAAAATTTGGGGTAGCTCAGATACGAAAAACACGGTTTCTGACATAAAATTGAAAAAATCTTTTTGGCACCTATCACCGATTTCTTGTTCACGATTTTTTTCGGTTTTCTGAAGGTTCAAACTACCCGAAAACACGGGTCATATCGATGTGCCCTCAAAAAAAAAATTTACGATTCCAGGCTTGAATTAAGTATCACTTTTAAAATAATTGCTCATATACTCAGTCTAAACCATATTAAAATGAAATATTTTAAAATAAATGTGTTACTATATATTACATTTTAAGATTTGTGCATTTTTAATTTTAGAATTGTATTATTAAGATCGTATTTTGGAAGGTAATTTTTTTTATGGAATAATGTATTTTAAGCAAACTTTAAGTAAAGATCTCTTACTTGAAGGGTGAATTTTGATATTTTTGCTGGGGGTCAATATGGATATTTTTAATGAATAAGTTTATACATAAATAATCTTGCGCTTACATACCATACTTTCTAATGTAAATTTTTTACCTTTAACAGAGTCAATTGACCTAGCTAACCCATCCTTGGGTCCACCCTTGAATCAATTATGGGTAAAAATTTTGAGATATTTGAAAAATTTGAAAATTAATTTGAGTTTCTACTGCAGATATGGTTAGTTAATGAAATACTTTAAAAGCAGGCAAAATATTTACTGATTCGGTTTTGTGTAAAGTTTCACATTCTCCAAGTTAAACATCTCAAATTTTTGGTTCATAACTGACTAAAAGAATTTATCTTTGAATATTTGTAAGAAAAGCCTCTGTAACATTAAACGTAATTTTGTTTCCTGCAGTTAATTTTTGGTTTAGGATGTTAAGATATTGACTGTAAATAGATTTGGCCTACTGTAAGTTTTTTGGGTCACTGATCACGAATACTTGGGCCTTTTCTGTAAGGTATTGGGGCTTCACTCTTAATTTTGCAAAAACTATAAATATATATAATCTCGTATTTCCCTAAAAAGGAGTGTTTTTAATGTATTCACTATTTAAGTGTCCAGATTTGGTCTACATAGGTTTTTTAGGCCTCTGATCTCGAATTTCTAGTAATTTTGTATTGTAGTAGATATTTTGATAATTTTACATATTATATAAACAATGAAAATTTTACATATTACCAAAAAATTTTACGCCCTAAATATTAAAAAAAAAAACTATATGCATAATTTATTAGAATTTATTAATTTTATAAATAAACATTTTTCACAATACAGATTTTTATAAATTTTTGATACATGAATAATATATAAATTTATTCTTGTACATATCAAATAAAATATCTAATTAATTCATGTTAAACTTGTAACAGGCAGAATAAAAAAAAAAATATTAAAATTTTAAAATAATCGATAGTCTATAAATCTTAAACAAGATTAAATTATTATAATTTAATAATATATTATGACAGAATATTATTATGATTATAAAATTTATATATTATGTATTAAAGCTTTCAATATATTATTATAATCTTTCAAAAAAATAAGTATGTTATGATTATGTATTCATAAATATCAAAAAAAAAACTTGTAGCTCGTATTAAATATTTATATCATAAATTTTGTGAAGAAAAAATAGTTTATAAATAAATATTAGAAAAAGAGTGGATGTATCGAAGATAAATTTTATACCCTAATGGTGCATAAATTTAAGTTAATTTTATTTTAATATATGAAAATTTACACACAAAAATTATATATTTTTATGTTTTGGAAATATTGGTTAGTAGGATTTACAGTAAACTAAATGAAGATACACAGTTTTTTTTGCAATTTGATCTAACTGATTATTTTAAATAAATTTTTTTTTAGTTTTAATTAATTTAATTTTTTGGCTTATATGTGAGAATATAAATCAAAGAAAAGTTTTAGACTATTTTGTGTGTGTATTTCAGTGCTCTATTTCAAAACTCTATTAAAAAATCTGCATTGGAAAAGCTGGCTCTGCTATAAATTTATGATGGAGATCAATTTTCAAAGAATTCGTTTATATTATTACTAACACCTCTAGCCTAATGCAAATTGCTTAGCTTATCTATAACGATCTTACGAGCAAAACAGCTACTGAGTTGTTATTTTCATTTAGTGCACTTTACTAGTGTTTCAAATTGACTGCTGCTTAGTTCTTTCCAAACTCAAATTTTATAATTCTACACTGTATCGAATTCTTTAACTAATATAACCGAAATTGGCTATGCTCTTAACTTTGTTCAGACTATTTAATTAAAAGTTTTATCAACCCTATGTTTTAATAAATTTACAATAATTAGTAAAAAAAAATTTTTTTAATTTTTTTAATTTTTAAAATGCGTACCAAATATTTGTAATAAATTTTATTTTATTTTTGTAATAAATTTACAAATATCGGTTTTTTTGCAATAACCATATAAACAGCGTAAATGAAAATCCTTTAGCAAAAGTGCATAATTTAGCATACGGATTTAATGTTTCGAAACAAGTACGCACAAGGGATTACCGCTGCTTTTTGGATACCAGATTGGATCATGCAGTTATAGATCAGTTTATTATTTAACAAAAAATCTGCGATTGCTAGTTGGGGTTTTATATAGGTCACACTCCATAAAACTCTGCTTTCAAGTCAATAAAAAATTTTGATATTATTTTTCATCTTGAAAGGTCTAATTTTCATAAATATTGCGTTTTTTATGACTAATTTTCTAACATAGTAAGTTAATAAACAGATTATCTAGCTTTCTTTAAGAATAGCAAAATTTTAAATCGTTTTCAAATTCTGAAACAAACAGATTTTATAGGTCTCAATCTCTTTTGTACATTATTTGAGTTTCCAATAATTTTTACTTGTCTTTTCTGTTTAATTCATTGGCAACCTATTGCTCAAATGTAGTAATAAAATTCTAAATTTTCAAAAATTTTTTAAATGAAAATTTGGCTACATTCGATTATCTATCTCACCGGTTTTCAAGAAAAAATTAAAAGTAATAAATTTCCGGTTGAATTTTTCAGCTTATTTTAAAATACAACCTTATTGAAAAAAATGTCCATTTGCCGCAAACGAGATTCCTCTTATCGCAAATAGGATATCGCATATGCAAGTGGAAATAATTTTCAGTAAGAAACCCTAACTCAAAAAATTGAGCCTCATTGATTCATAATCCATTTGGTACAGTACTTTTACAGTACTTTTTTAGTAAACTAAAAATACCGATATTACTAAGAAAAAATTTTTAAATTAATATTTTCTTTTGCTATTAAAAACCTCAAAAAAATATTATGATAGATATAACAATAAAAAAAAGAAAAAATTTTTTATGTACATAATAATATCTCATATCTAATAATATTGTACAAATATTGACAGTATAAAAGCATCCCTTTACTTTTGTTTATTTTTATACTTGTTTTGTGTGAAAAATAGAAATTCTCAGTTTTTTTTTCTTCTTCTTCTCATATTAAATTCAAGAATATAATATATAAAATATTTATTTTTGTTTATTTTTAAAATATGATTTTTTTTCTTACTGTTTTTTTTTTATTAAATAAAATTTAATAAAAAATGTTTTTCCTTTTTTATGCAGCAAAAAATAAGGAAAATTTATTAATAATATAATTAAAAAATATCAAAGCTAAAAAATTAAGCAAGAAATTTGGTTTTGGAAAATCAATTTCTTTAGAAATTGGCTAAAAGTATTTAAGTTTTACACCAAGCATAATTACATTAAATTTCCTAATTACCCTAAAATTACTCAGATTTAACAGATAATATTCAAATTTATTAACTTTTGAATAAAACTCACTCAAACTAAATAATTCAAAATTATAATTAAAAACACAGAAATTTAATTATTTACTCAATGCAACAGCATAAAATTAACTTTAAAAAAAAAAAATATTCAAAAAAAGCATAAAAAAAATTCTTGAAAGTTAATTTAAAATATTCATAAAAAAAAAGTTTTTTAATTAAAAAAAAATTATCTACTACCCTGTAACTACAACCCTTTGAAAAAAAAAATTTTATTTAAATAATAATAAACACGTGGTTATGGAATAATTGATATTTCTGTTCATAATTAAAAAAAAATTACTGTCATGAATATTATCATCATCTTGTACTTTAATAATAAAAAAACTTTTATGTATTATCCATTTTTTAAGTAAAAAAAAAAAAATTTCTTAGTTAGATAATTGGAAAAATTAAAAGTTTTATGTACTACAAAAAAAAAGTTTTGAATAAGCTCTTTTTTAGAAGATATAACTCTTGAACATAACTTTTTTTAAGGAATGCAAAAAAGAATATTTTTTTTTTTACTGTTATTTATATACTTTTTTCAGAGAGAAAGTGGGTTCATATCTCGTCAATATTAAAAAGTAATAAGCGGACTTGATTAAAACTAGATGAAACTTAATTTTTTCAAGCACTTTTCTCTTTCCAGCTACTAAAAATAATATAATTTGAATGTCGCTTTTTTTTAATTACACACTAAAAAGACATATTTTTTTTTTCACTTATATTTTTTTAATAAAAAAAGTTATAATTTAATTTTTGTTTTACTTACCAATTAATTGTGTATTAACAGTAGTAACGAGCAATAATAAAATTAAAAACAAAGTAAAAAAATTTTTTTTATTTTTATGAAAAATACATTTTTTCTTAATTAACATTTTTTTAATTAACTTTTTTTATTAATTTTAAATTTTCATCTAATTATTTTAAGAAGATAAAAAAATTTATTTATTAATGGACGTAAGCTCCATTTGTAGTCGCGAACCCGCATGACGCGACAAGACTGAAAGTTCAAATACTTTGTGTTATTATATAAATATATATAAGGTTCAGGTGGTTGTGCTCTAAAACGTGAAAATTTTCAAACGTAGGAAAATACAGACATGCGTATTACGTTGTATTTTTCATACATTGAATGTGCAATAAAAAGCTCTGAATACTCAAAAGTATATTATTTCACACTTTATAAAATTAACTTATGTATATTATTAAATTTAATTATGTTTTTATGTATTATGTGAACAAAAAATTCTTTCTTTGTTGATAAAATTTTAGACACCTTTTGAATTAAAATGTCTTTTTAGGTATGCATGTAAATAAAATTATAATAAGTGTATGGAAAATGAGCGTATTTTAGTATGTTTTTTATTCAAATTGGTACAAAATATGGTTCAAAATTTTTTTTGAAATTATCGAATGTTTCTTAAAATTATTGAATCATAAATTTATAAATTAGCTGATAATCTAAAAGTAGAAATATTTTTTTACCCAGACTCACAGAAGGAAATATTTGTTGAGCTTTTTTGTTTAACAGATAAATTTGGACCAATTAACAATTACAAAAATTTTGACAATTCCTTTCAATTTCGTGATTATTTTTCCATATTAAAATTTATGCAGCTTAAATTTTTAATTATCATAAATTTTTTAATAAAGAATCAAGAGTAGTTATTAAAATAATACACGAATTTTTAGCTCATCTCAAAAACAGTTTTTGAAACTTCAGCCAGCGGCGGATTCAGCAGGGCCTTCGCCCCCTCCTAGGAACTTATTTAATAAAATTTTGTATAATTGCAACAAATAAATGCATTAAATAGCTATACATAAGTACACGTTAGAGCTGCTTTGCTTGAATTTTACAATTTTTGATTGAAAAATTAACCAAAAACTGCGAAATTCAACCAAAAAGTTTCAACCAATTTTGGTTTAATATTCAACCAAAAGCTAAAATACAAAATAAAAATGATGTACTTATATTACATGGTAAAAAATGATCGGTGCGTCCATTAAAAGTTAATTATAATTTTATAATTTATTGTAATTACTTATTTTTTACGTATTACTTCATTTGGCTCTAAAGCTGAGGAATGAATAATTATAAAGATTACTTAATTTAATTTAAATCAATTGAAAATTCAACCAAAAGCTAAAATACAAAACAAAAATGATGTAAATTTTTGACCTTTTACCAGGAATGACGCAAGTTGAGTTTTTTGAAAAATTTTTGTTTTTGATTTTTTTCGTTTTTTTTGTAATTTTTGTTAGTTTTTCGATGCTCTTCTGGTTTTTGCTCACAGCAATCGAGCCCAGCACTGAATCCCATGGTTCTGCCGTCGGGAAATGTAGTGTTCGGGAGAGTCCGCATACTCGAGTGGTTAGCGTTGCGTTCAAGTCCATCTTGAATGGGGCCAATTACCCATAGAGGGTGCCAGGCCCGTAGCGACCGATGCGCCGCTCGAGTGGATTTCTCCTTAGAGTCGGGTTGCTTGAGAGTGCAGCTCTAAGTGGGTGGTAAACTCCATCTAAGGCTAAATATAACCACGAGACCGATAGCGAACAAGTACCGTGAGGGAAAGTTGAAAAGAACTTTGAAGAGAGAGTTCAAGAGTACGTGAAACCGTTCAGGGGTAAGCTGAGAAATTACTAGAAATTAATTTAAACCTAATTACCCAATTACCCAATTACCCTTTTTTTCAAAAAGTTTCTAAACATACGCCAAGAATCTTATCTAGTTTAAATTCAAAAATTATGCATTTAAATTTAATTAAGTAACTTTTTTAGTCATCTCAGCTTTTGAGCCAAATGAAGTAATAATATATAAAAAATCAATATAGTTCTATAATGTATTATAAAATTAATTCACTTTTAACAGATGCAGAGATCATTTTTTTACTCTGTATTATAATTACATCATTTTTATTTTGTATTTTAGCTTTTGGTTGAATTTTACTATTTTTGGTTGAAATATAGGTACCGTGTACCTATAATGGGGTTTGTGATCAACAACTTTTTGGAAATTAATTTTAAAAAGAACAATTTAAAATTTAAATTTTTATTTACAAAAAAAAGTAAGTATACGTTAATAAAAAAAAAAACATGATTATGATTGTAAAAAAATATTATAAGCACAGACCATTTTTTTACCCTGTATTATAATTAAATAATTTTTATTTTGTATTTTAGCTTTTGGTTAAACATTCAACAAAGCGCAGCTCTACCCTAATTAAAAAATGAATAATAATAAAGAATGTGTATGAATTTTTCTAAAATAAAACAAAAGCTTTAAATTTGTTAAACTGAATTAATATTTATTGATAATACAAACATTAAAAAAATTATTACTCTGTATTAGCTTTTTAAAAAAATAACTTACAATTAGTTATAAAATTATAATTCTTTACAAAAATAATTTATTTTATGTATTTTTTAAAAATATTAAAGAAGGAATTTCATGTAAATCATCTTTACTTATATTAGTTTCATCATACTCGATAGTCAAGACATTAGAATCATTGCGATTTTTTTTCATATTACTAGCTAAACTAATAAATTCATTATTTATATTATGGCAATATCTGAGACTAATATAAGTAAGTTTCGGCGATTTTGATACTATATCAGCCAAAATTTTATTTGTAATATTTGAATGACAAAGAGAAAAAGTTTCTAAATTTGGTAATGAATCCAATTTATCAATGCTTTTTTCATCAAAATTCATTTGAGATAAGTCTATTTTATTTAAATTTTTACATTTACTAAATTCTATCAAAAACCTGCAACATCCCAAATTATAGAAATATATCATCAAATATTCAAGATCTTGTAAATTTTCAAAAACGCTGTAGCTTTTAGTTGTTGAATTATAAGTTCTTATTTCTAGTCCAAGATGTTTTAAATTATTGCATTTAGAAATAGCATGGGCATGTACGTCAGTAAATTCATAGATACTGCAACGCAAAACTTTTAAATTCTTAAACAAATGAAGAGAGGAAATAAAATTTTCTTCATCCAAATAAACAGATTCTATTTCTTCTATTTTATCAACCGAAAGATTATTTACTAAATCTTCAGAAATAACTTCTAACATGAGTTTTCGCAATTGCTTTTGCTTTTTAAAAAAAGCATGAAGTTTATCAGGTTCATAATCACAAGCATCTTCTATCAAAAATTCTTGAATGCTTCTGATGTTACCAATATCTAATGCCTGTATTATTATTTCATGATCAAAATTAGTATAAATTATTTTTAAATTTTTTAAATGGCAAATGAAATTGAACAAAATTTCTCTTGAATCAATTTGACAAAAGTCTAGTCTTAATTCTTCAATTAAATTAGGATTCAAACTTAATAAACAACTGCCTGTAATAATAAAAGATCTTAAACAGACGCTTTTCAAATTTTGATTACTTTCAAAAATTAATTTAAGAATATTATCATCGGCATTTACATTCCTAAGATCTAATTTTGTAAGATTTGTCAAAAATTCAGCAGATTTTTTAATGATTTGTATAAAGCCTATCGTACATTCAACGCCATCTATGTGAAGCTCACTTAAATAATTACTAGATCTGTATAAAACATTCATCAAAAAATTAGTGTTGTGTATTATAGTTCCTAGTTGAAAATATTTTTCTTCAAAATCATCATCTATGGACAGACTTTTTACATGATTCCAGGTTTGTTTGCTAACAGCGTGCCACCTCTTGCAGACATTCTCAACACCTATTTTTTCTTTGAATGATAAGTATTGAAAAATGTGCATCAAGCAATCGTCATTAAGACAATTGACATCAACTAATGAACTTTCATTATCATCATTTAGTTTAAGTTGTTTAAATGAATCTTTTAAACCTATAAAAATGTAAATTATTTAATATTGGCTAATATATGATACGTTGATTTTTAAATGAAATTCGTTAATTGTACCTTCGTCACTCATTGTTATTTTAAGTTTTTCTTCTGAATTATAAGATTTAATGATTGAAAGATTGATACTAATTTCTGTAAAAAAATATTATAATGACATTATTAACATGATTGCAACTTTTTTGCTATTTTATAATTTAATTTTTCATTTTTAGGAATATTTTAAAATTTTTATTTATTTTATTTACATTTAATAAAAAATATATTTAACAAGCGACCGAATTGTTGCTACCTGAGTACTTGATCTTTATTAAATTTATTTTAATTTTATGTACCTAGCCACATATTATGAAGTCTTTTTTAACTTATATATTAATTTGACATTTTTTATTAATTTGAAACTTTTTAAATTCGAGTTTTTCCTCATTATGTAGTATTGGATTGAAGTTTTATTTTCTCGATCATTTATTAATCTCTGAAAATTTCCAAGTAGAGTATATTTTTATTCTACTTGCAAGCGCTTGCAAGTAGATCCTCCCATTGGCGGAATCGTTCAATTTTTTTTTTTTTAAATTAAATTTTGGGTTATATTTTCACAAAATCTTCTGCATGAATTTTAAAAAACTTTATTTTATTTTAATTCTAAGTCATTAAATTAATTTAAAAAAAGTTTTTTCAGTACCAATTTATACCAAAAAGATAGTTCTAAACACAAAATGTAAAAAATATGATATTGGAAAAAATATTCTAAAAAAAATTTTGTTTTTTTTTAACTATGGAGTTTAATATTTCTGATACAAAATGGTCAATTCCCTTGAAATTTTAAAATGATATTCTAATACTATTCGTTAACTTTAAAATTAATTTTCGTTCACATCTGACGCCTCGTTTACAAGCATTTACAATAAGACGCTAGATTTCAACGCATTTCACGCGTCTTCCTATCCTAACAATGTATAAGAATTGAACTTTGTAGTTTAATAACTCGTAAACTAAATGGTGAATTATCTTATATTTTTAACAATAATGTATTTTCATGTTCTCAATCCCCTGCTAAAATTATATAAATTCAATTCTGACGTTGACGCATGTACCGAACAACAACCTTAAAAATGTAAAATAGGGGGCTGCATGGGTCGGAATTTTAATGATTTTTTAGGATAATTTGAAAGTAGATCAAAAAATATTCATACATATTTTCTTGTTTTTCAAAAACATACAATTTTAAAAATTGATGAAGTCGCGCCCACCATATTTAAATACATTGTGATGTCACACCTCTAACAAAACTCTGATTTTTGAAATCATTGTAAATCCGTTAATTTTCGTAATTTAAAAAAATAATAAAATACGTGTCTGATATTTTTTTTTTTTGATTTCAGAGTATGCAAAATAATTATAAAAATTTTGCCATTTCCACACGAATTATTCAAAGTTTACCAAAATTTAAATGCTTTAAAAGATTTTTATTTGGTCACATAACGTGGCATGATATTCAAAAATTAAAAAAAATAGTAATATGAAAAATATCATTTTTTGTACTGAAGTTTTATAAGATTGTCCGATACGACAGTACTAATTTTTATTAGGAGGATGGAAATCGGTAACAAAATATTTAAGCCTAAATAAAAGAAAATTGAACTTGCGCATTTTTTTTATTCAAGTTGAAAGGGAGTTTAAAGGCATGAAAAATGTTATTTCTTCCGCATTTGCAGTTTGAATTAAAATTCAAACGTCGGAATAGAATTATGAACGAAATTTTCTCTAAGTATCTAAAAAGAAAATACTTTTAACCACAAAATAAGTATGTGGCAGCAAAAATAAGAATATTTTGAGTCCATTTTCCAAAGTAGGGCAAAAACACAAAAATTGCTGCCAAAACTCAAGGGTTTGACCTTGATAGATAATAGTAGAAAAAATAGTTTGGACTGATTTCTACTACCCTTCACACGGGTGCTTTGAGCAGTCATGAATCTTTTGATCCCGCATATGAAAAAAATAAATTATGGTTTTAAATTCACTTAGTTTTCAAGCCAAAAAATTTTTGCATCGATTGGGCACTTTTTGCGCAAAAGCGAATAGAATTTTTTTGCATGTCATTTTCGGGGTTTTCTCTCACAATATCTCAAGATTCACAATATTTAAAAAGGCTTTTAAGTACTGAATCATGCACTCAAATTTCCCTGGCTATATGATAATCATTCATTAATATTCCGTAAATATGCATTTTTAAAAACTTTAAAAAACACACTTACAAAAAATTAGTAAATATAAGTAAATATAATCAAAATAAATTACGATTTTATTTACTATATTAAGTTTGTTTAAAAGTCACTGTAAATTTTTAGTAAAATTTACTAACAAAATTTGTTGATAAAACTAAAAACTCAATTTTTTTATTAAAACTAGACTATAGCGGGCTCACGTTGTTCGCCCGCATTATAATTTCCCCTTAGCTTTATTTAAAAAATATCAAAGAAATATAGGTTATAACCTATAAAGAAAATAGAAAAATTCAAATTTGTAAACAAACAATTTGATTGGTCTTTATATTGTCCACAAGATGGCGGCCCCCATAAAGCCCATCAATTTTTATATAATAGATTTACTAATTTTTTGGTTATGTTTACCAATATTTTTTTAAATCTCTGATTACTAATATTATTCAGGCAAATTTTACTATTCTTTCTTTTGCGTGTATAATATTTATGTTTTTTTTTTGTTACTAATTTTTATTTATGCAAACTAAGGTTTTGCGAATTTTTCCCCAATTTTTTAACGATTTTTGCGAAAGCTGAAAATTTTCTAAAAATTAATGATGCACTATCATGGCCAGCGAAATTTGAGTAAATAGTTCAGTTAAAAGTCTTTTTAAATATTGTGAGTTACTACCGAGCAATACTATTATATGTCTGCATGAAATTATTTAACGCATGAATTGTTGAAAACTATTATTGCAGTAAAGAGGTTATTTTCAAAAATAATGCGGAATTATAGTCTTAGGCTGGTTCTACAAACCTCCGTAAACGCAAAAACGCAGCCTCAACGCAATGCGCACAACACAACACGCATGCGCAGAAATGAAAATCGTGCATTGCCTTACGGCTGTGGTTTTGCTTTTACGGAGGTTTGTATAACCAGCCTTATCACAAAGGTTACAACCCCAAAATACCTGGATCGTATGGTCTCATTATTTAACTCTAACAATAAAATGAACATAAAATATATCATACAAATTTCTATACCATTATTGTAATTACTTTTCAAAAATCAGTACATTTTTTTAGCCTTAATTTAATGGCATTGTCCAATCATTCATATCAATTTAATATTAAGTATGAGTTTTTTATTTGTAAATAAGCTTATAAAAATTTAATATCTTTTAAAATATACATGCCTATAAAGTTCTTAATATTATAGTTGTAACCTGTGGTTGTAACATGCACATACATAAAAAGCTAAAAGCTAAATTTATGTAGTAGTAGTATATACATATATATATACTTTATTACTATTATGTAAACACTTTACAAAAACCATAATTTCTCAAAATTATCCTACAATTTGTTTTTGAAAAATTAAAAGTTCATCAAAACAAATTGAAAAGAGAGAAAATAAATAAAAAAATACTAATAAGAATAATTAATCTTACCTGATAAATTAACAAAAATGATGTTCAATTTAGAAAGAATTTATTGATAACACAAATTTTAAAACAATGGGAAAAAATAGTTCTTCAATAAACCACCTGTGGGGTTTGGTTATTTTTTTTTGCCAATAATATATGATTTATCAGAGATTAGTTTATCTATTGAGCCCATATAGAGTTCTGATTTATCAACGAATGAATACTTTTATTAAAATTCGGTTTTTTTTAAATTCAAAAATATTTGACAACTTATGATTTTTATTTGTAACAAAAAATTATTTTATGATTATAATAAATTACCTATAATTTTAAGAAAGAAATTATATAACTTTAAAAAAAGTTTTTTATTTGTAATGCGGCGCTCGGTCGAGAAACGTTTCACGCATAGAGATCGTATACTTAACCGAATTTTACATTTCGCTTATTTATTTTTTATTAGAAGTCATTTTTAACAAAACAAAAAATATAATTTTCTGGACAGTGACTACGAAACCACTGACGCAGAAAAATTGTATACGAACCTTGGCCATAAAAAAAATATTGGCCATAAAAAAATAATGCCCCAAATCGCAGCTTACCATCCTCGGCGTCACCTCGGAAAGTAATTTACGAGGGATTTAAGCCATAAGATCCCGTACATAAAAAATTTGTCTAACACCCTTAAATCAAGAAAAACAACCCTTATTAACAAACTTATTAGGAGTGTCTTTTCTGTATTCGCAAATCACAATAAAATTTTGCCTCTAGTACGTTTTTCGGGTTGCTGGTCTGGAATTTTAGTGTCTTGCGTATCAAGAATTCTCGAAACGTGCGAATATTGAGGAATATATTCCCCTTTTTGCTAATTTAAGATTTTAGACCAATTTTTCTCATAGGGACCCAAAATTCGAGATTAGCAATTTAAAAACCGTACTAATGACAAAATTTTGTTATAATTTGCGAATATTGTAAAATCACTCACAATAAGGGGTGTTTTTCCCAATGTAAGGGTATTCGACTCGTTTTTCATGAGACCTTGGTTGAAACCTCAATTTTTGGAATCAGAGACCAAAAAAACCTGAGGAGACAACAAACTGCTCCGTGATTTGATTGGAGTCATTCACGGATCCGGATACATAGGCTTATAAGAAAATAAAGCAATTTATTTATTGTAATATTTTATTTAAAAATAATTTGATTGTTTCTACTTGCTGATAGAAAAATCAGTAAAACCTACCTCATCTATGAAATATAATTACTTTTTGTAGTGAAAATCTAGTTCCTTCTTTATAATTACTTTTTCAAGTAGCCTAAGTTACCATAAAACGATAAAATTAGCAAAGCAGTAACTGTTTTATGATTCTTATAATATAATAAAGACATTTTTTTTTAATTATAGCATGTAATTTACACCAAATAAATTTTGTTACCTCCGTTATTTAAATAATACAAACTACAGAGAATCACAATACTAACAATATCTAAAACCAGAAATTTAAATAAAAATTAATATAATTTACACATAATATTTACTTAAAATAAAATAATATTTGTAAAAACTGTCAGTCTTAAATAAAAAAATTTATAACCGATTTGTATAAGTACACAACCAACGAACATGGAACATGTTCATTCATAACAGTAATAAATCCAAAAACCAAAATTACAATAAATCCTGAAATATAAATTATCCTAAGTCCATAAACTTAAAGTATTCTAAATTCTTATCATGACCCCGTATCGAAAAATCCTGTGCAAGCATTGTGCACAACGTTGTGCACAAAATCGCGAAATTTTGTGCATAAAATAGAAAAAAACTTAGTTTTAATAAAAATGGACGGGAAACCGAAATATAGTCCTCCAGAAGTCCAGGTAATACTCAGGAAGGTATTATTAATTAAAAATATAATTTGCCGAAATAAGGGTCTAAAAGTATTCCAATATGGCGTATCCAAAAACTCGATCAGGCCCTGACTCCCACTTCAAATTATTCTAAGTCCCTAAATCGAAAATATTTTAAGTCCATTTCACCCCCCCCCCCCTCCTAAAAACGTCACTTTTTCACGCCCCACCTTGCCGAGCCAAACTTTTTCAAATACCCCATCCAATGAACATGTTCCATGTTAAAAAAAAAATAATAATATAATAATGTTAAAATTGCTGAATTATTTTTATTTTTAAAAAATTCACCAAATTCTATTATATATTATAATTTTACAATTGTCTTCAATTATCAAAGATTATTCATAGCTTCGTCAACAATTGTTTTTAATCTATCATTTAATAAAGTTTTAACATCCTTTGCCCATATAAAATCAAAATGTGTGAATTTTTCATATGGAACTTTTTCCAATATTTGACAATTTTGTAATTTACTTTTTAAATAATATACATCCTGTAAAATAATAAATATATATATAATTAAATTTTTTATTTTTATTTAATATTCTTATTTATTACCTTAAAATTTGCTACACGATCGTTCATTCCATAAATTAATGCTACAGGTGTTCTAATTTTCGTTACATTAAATAATGGTGGAGTTGGTTGGTTGTAAGCTCGAATGTTACCAGAATATCCGTAGTCAAAAGCTTTGAAGTCTTAAAAAAATTAAAAAAAATATTATACATGCGACAAAAAAAATAAAGAATTCTTAATTCAAAACAATTGCAAATCTATATAGTAAGATTTTGAATCCAGAAAATTAAACCTTCCTTTTAAAAGTTTAATATTCTGTTATGGGGATCAATTTTATAAAAAATATAAGCCACCCCTTTAAGGATACAAGACTATGCACTATTGTACACCTGTGTATAAATGGTCATCTACGTCAAGAGTATTTTAAAATCTTATTATAAACAATATTCAAAAATACCTGTTTTAATATTTTGACTAAAGTGCATAACCGTTTGAAATGATCCTCCAGCCGGATAATATTGGAAGCCGTAAGGAAGAATTTCCTAAAAAAATTAATAAATTATTAAATATTTGACTTTTTTTAACAAAACGTGCACTGTAAAAAGTAACTTTCTTAGATTCACAAAAAAAAATAGAATATTTTCGAAAAATTAGTAAATTTACTAAATTTAGTATATTAACAACAAATTCGAGAATTCTCGATTTTATCTTGTGAATTTACGAAAAAATTTGTAAATTAACAAATATTTTTTGTAAATTTGCAAAAAAAAAAATTGTAAATTATCAATTTTTCTCGTGAATTTACAAAAAAAAAATGGAAATACTCAAATTTTTAGTTAATATACTAAATTTAGTAAATTTACGATTTTAACGATTAAAATTTTAAAGTTATTTATATTTACACCTTTTAAATTATTATTTTAATTAGTCCCAAAATTAAATATTACGGATAAAACATTATTTTCCAACCTTTTCTATCTGTTCAGGATCATAACCTCCGGCTTCTTGAAGCAAATTCAAAGATAAATTTTGAAAAATACTTGCACCAGAAAAAAGAGAATTTGCTAATCTTGCATTACCCGTTGTTTGTGGCAATATTTCATAAATATTACTCGCAATCAAAAATTGCTAGAAAAAAAAAATAAGTAAATTGGAAAATAATTTTAATAAATTTGGTACTAGTACATATTTAAATATACTACCTGAAATAAATTATCAAATCTTATTATGAAAGATAAATATGGAATTTTACTTTCATGTTTCCAATATACAATTGGTGATAAGCTAATAAGCATTTTAATTTTTTCATTATATTCTAATTTTGTTGATAAAAATGCATAACTAATTGTAGTGCCAATTGAATAACCAATATAAATCATTGAAGGTTGTTCTGTATTTTGAAGTATGTAATCTGTAATTGCTGGCATGTCAAACATAGCCATTTCTTGATAGCTAAGAATATAATTAAAATAATAAGCATATTTTAACACAATTTTTTATTGTCTTAAAAAAATTGTCTTAATTAATGCAATTAAATAAAATACCTACAATTAATAAAATTATATATGATCACTTGTAATTTTCTCTTTTGAAAAATGTAACTAAAAAATTTTACTAATAATTGTAGGTCTCATTATTTAAGGAGGTTTATCCGTTAAAAAAAATAATGACAGAATGTAATAAAACGTGAATAGTATTAAAGTTTAAACATTTCTGAACTAAAATTGACTTATTTTTACCTATGTCATCGACTTAATTAATTTTTTATTCATAAAATAAAAGTCGTATTTTAACATTGCGCTTATGGGAAAATTTGTTTCGGCTTTATAAAAAGTAGAGTGCTAATGACACAGATCGATGAAACTTAATAAATCTGATAAATAATTACTTAAGGAGTTAGGAGGGTAAATAGAAAATTTGAGTCAATATCCACATTACCGACGCTATTTTTTTTTAATAATTTGCAGTTTAAAATAAAATTAGTCGTAAAAATATTTAAAAATGTGTATATATGTAATATTATTGCAAAAAAAAGTTATTTTAATTTTATAAATTATGAAAAACATTATTGTTTTAGGTTATGTTACTTACTAAAACTTGGTTTTTACCGAATAATTAATGATTGAATGTGGTGACCTAGATAAAATAAATTGGAAATATAATCTTTGACAATTTATTTATGATATTTAATTAGTTTCATCTCCCTGTGTCATCACTATCATACTTTTTGTAAGCTCCAAATATGAATTTCCATAAGAGCAATGTTAAACTGCCTATTTTTAATTTGCAATAAAATGAAAATTAATGTGGTAAAAAAGGTAAAACCAAGTTCTATTCAACATTAAAAATGTTTAAATTTAATAATTTTCCAGTTTCATTCAGTTCTGTCATCATTTTTATTTACCCTCCTAACTCCTTAATGATTACATTCACAATTAGTTTTACATACTTTATCGACTTTATTTTCGTAAAATTAATAAAAAACACGTAACATAACCAAAAAGCTCATTATTTTAGTGACGTTTTTTTAAATTCTATAATACTATGAGACTTTTTTTGGTAATATTTTTGGATTATTAATGGTTTTTTATAGTTTCTTTTCAATTAGTAGCTTCCAAAATAAACTTAAAAAAAAAAATTTATGTCGGTAATCGTAATTCCTGCAAAAATGTAGTAAATAACGGATAAACCTCCTTAAATATTTCAATCATTTTTTTAGTGTATATCAAAATTTATTCGAATAGCATGATTATTTTTTTATAACACTATCTTTATACCTATTAACTAAATAATAAAAAAATATGTGTCATGATACTGGGGCAAGATCAATATTATAATTAATCTTTTAATATTATTGATATGTTACAAAATAAATGTTATAAATTATTTCTATTTCAGTTACAAATATTTATTTTATTATTCTTAGGTATGTAAATAAATATATTATTTTTTATAAGCAAAAAGTAGGTTAATTAAAAAAGAAAACGTGTTGGGATATTCTATTAAGAGGACGCCGGAGTTTGGCGTAACTGACGCGTCACAAGTACAGTTTTTCTCGGTTTTTTGTATTAATAAAAAAATTGGATAATTATTTTTAAAAAAACGCTTCGTACCGAGCTGTAACATACGATTACCTAAAATTTGAGGCAAAAAAAAATTTATTTTATAAAAAACTGAAAGCTCAACATGGGTTAGCAATTATAACCCATGCTGAGCTTTCAGTTTTTTATAAAATAAATTTTTTTTTGCCTCAAATTTTAGGTAATCGTATGTTACAGCTCGGTACGAAGCGTTTTTTTAAAAATAATTATCCAATTTTTTTATTAATACAAAAAACTGTACTTGTGACGCGTCAGTTACGCAAACTCCGGTCGCCTCTTAAATTGTTTGTTTTTACTACTGGATTCATTTTAATGCAGAACTTGTCCATTTATGTAGTTGAAGACCTTGCCCCTCGATAATATACAAATTAAATTAAAAATTAGTAATAAGTCCTAAAGTCTTATTTACTTGTTGATTTGGTAAGCCACAACAAAAAAATGTTTATATGCAAGAAATTTAAAATAAGATAATATTATATGGTTCCCTAAGTAAAAAATATTGCTTCTTAAGAATCTGAAATCAGATTTTTGATTTCGCCTTTTGGTAACCCAAGTCAAGATGGTCAAAATGATAAAAAAAAACGTGAAAACTCATTCCCAAAAGGCTGAATCAAAATTCTTACTTCAAATTCTTAAATAGGAGACCATTATTTTATTTTAAATTACTCGTATATAAAATACTTTTTTTTCGGTTAAGCCTTGACTTAACGGGTTAAGGTAAATTTATAATTAACAGTTTCGAAGTAACCGAACTTTGAGTAAATTTCCTTGGACTATATTTTAAATTTACTTTTCATGTATACCATCAAAAGTTTTAATCAAACCACTGAACAATCCAATGGTACCTTTGATATTAGGACAAACATTACTCTAATAAATTCAGGATGAAAAAGTTTTCAGCTTGAACCTTTGGAATGAGGAAAAACATTTATACTAAAATTTTGATCAGTTACTACAATTAAAAATTCCTGTAAAATTGTGATACTGAAAAAAAATCCACTTGTGGCGAGTGAAATTTTTTTTCTTATTCAAACAACCTCAAATGACCTGAAACGATTAAAAAAAAACTTTCTAAACTAAAATTTCAGTCTCACGGGGACTTTTAGATCCTCCACGCCAAGCAAGGATGGATGATGACTCGATCCGAAGGTATTGCTCGAAACTGTCCTCTTCCATCTTTGGAGCATTCCAACCAAGAGACGTCTCCTGTACGAAGGTTGTTGCGAAGTTCCGAAAGGTGATGTAGTCATTCACTACCGTTGTAATCATGCATCACCCTCCAGTTACTGATCCTCGAGACGCACCTTCCGTTGCGTAGGATATGTCTTGAATAGAGGTACCCCACCCCGGCCTCACTTAACTAGGTCTGATTCTTCTATTCTGGACCACTATTTTGTATCTAGTGGCTATTTTGAGTACCATTCGTCCCCTGAGGTTAGTTGAGGGCATTCCCTATTCTACAGTTCTGGCGTTAAAGTCTCCGCTGAGAATAACGCTAGCAAAGACCCTTCAGATCGTGGAGGAAGAGGTAGTAACTTATATATGTTGTCCCCCAGCAAGTAGCCTAAACGTGGCAATCGCTTTTCCTTTTTTGGGACGCTTGAGCTCTGCCTTGGAGCCATATGGCACAGTGACCAGTAGTATCAGAGAGCAAGGAACCGCTGATCAAATTATAAGATAGCTTGTTCAGTAAGAGAATACTTGGATCCTCTTCACGAACAATCTGTTGTAACAAGTTACCAACGATTCTGAATCTATTTATGTTCTCTTGGAGAACCTTGGTCATTTCCGATGGCACTATTTCCTTGCTACAGCCAGGGCTTCCCGGTAGCTATGGGACAGTTTCCTTCAACAGGATAGTGTTCCGTAGAGCACTTTTCCTTCCTATTTTTGCACAGGAAACACTCGTGTGTTCTTTTGTTGCCATCTTCAACGCATTTAAGATACACTTTTTGCGTGTCTGAACTCTTGCAGGCATACTGATTATGCCCATAGCTTAAACATATAAAACAGCGCCCTGCTTCTGCTCGGAGGTGCACTCTATTAGAAGCCCAGCCAATTCGGGTTTACCCTTTTTGGCCAGACGTAAGGCATCAGTCTCGAGCAGCACCACCACTGCTATCTGGCTCGTGGTACCTTTAGAAATATCGTTTTAACACCAATATATTTTCCATAATTTATTCGTCAATTTAAAAATAGTGAAATTTTTTTCATTTTTGTTATAGCTGGTGTAATTCTTTCTTTAAGATATAACTTCACCAGCTACACCAAAAACTGTTTATATAGCAGACATAATTATCATAAAAGAAGGTCATTTAGGAAGCAGAAAAATCTTCTTTCTTTTTTTATGTGAAAAGCCTATTTTTTTCATGAGATGTTAAACTGAAAGTATCAAGGAAAAGAGTTTTTCTAATTATATTATACTTTATTAGATAAAATAGACCATTAATAACATTTTGTTATTGCCAAGTGAGGAACCATAGTGCCAATTACTTGGCAGCCTTTTTTTTTTGTATTTTAAATAATAATTAAATAATAATTATATATAATAAAATATTATAAAATATAGTAAAATATAATAATAATATACAATAATATATAATAATATATTTTGTAGTATTAACCACTATTTATCAAAATAAAAATTTTTATGAGGTACACATCTTATTTTTTTGTGACCTTTACTTTGTAAATCAGCTCATTATCATTCAGCAAGTTACCAAGATTAACTCTTTTTGGAACAAATATTATTTCCTAAGCATTTATTTTTTTATAATTTAGCCCCAACAATGTTTAAAATTTATCTTGATACTATTATATAAACATCATTGTCATTTGATTTATGTGATTTTTTCCCCTATGATTTTACTTTATAGTTTGTAACTGATATTATTTCAATTATATCTTGAAAATTGCGTATATTTGACAAAAATAATTTTAATATACATAGAATTTTAAAAATTCAAACATTTTGCTATTTAATATTACATTAACAACCAAAAAAATTAATTGGAGGCCAATCAACTAGTAATTATTATTTTAAAATAATAATTTATATATTTTAATTGTTTATCATTCAGGAAATAATATTTATGATTAATTTTTTTTACTTTTTTTTAGTACCTTGAACTAATAATATTTCTTTATATATATCAAACAAAAAAAATAAATTAAAATTGAATTTAAATGTCATTTAGGTTTTTTTTATACTTGTTTAACCTTAATAAAAATATTTTTTAACGCAAAAAGATGTAAATTAATCAAGTATTTGAAGGAGAATCTTGAATAAATAATTTTTTTTATCAGTAAGTACCTTTTGTTTTTATTGCTAAAATTATAAATATATAGAAAAAAAAATGAATTGTAAGAAAATACCTAAATTTCCAATATTCAGGATCTTTATCTGGATTTAGTTTCTTATGTCCTCTTGAATATGTATTACCTCTTGCATTTCCAATCCAAACGTCATAACCAGAATCAGCTAATATATAAGCTATAAACAAAATGCAGGTATTATAAAATTTATTATTTACTAACTTTGAGAATTAATAATTAAGAGATAATTCAAAAAGTAAATAAATAATAAATTTAATTTTATGTAATTAAATAATAAAAGGGTCTTTCAGGGTCTGTTACCATTAATTTACCATTAACGTGCGATCTAGGCCGTTTTTTTGCTTTTGTACTACATGTTTATAACAATATCACACCTGAATGTAATTACTGGTTACCATCCCTCTGTGCTAAGCCCCTCGCGCTAGAATCCTTTTCATCACCCAAAATAAATTTTTCTTTTGTTCTGTTTATAATATTAAACTACAATAACAAAATATTCTTAAACAAAATAGAACATAATTTTTCACGATATTAAAATCAATTGTCAAATAAATGTAAGTGTTCTATCTGCTTCTGAGTCAGAGAAATTAAACAAAGCCAAAAAAATCGTAATTTATTGTTTTTTTTGGGTTTTTAGGGGCCTGTTATGGTCTAGAGAGCTAATTAACGGTTCTATTCAAGTTTTTTGGTAACTTTTCGGATAAAACAAGTTAGGCTAAGTTTGGCTGCGGGGGCGAAATCACTCTACTTATCCAGAGTAGCCTTTGTTAATAAAGAAAAAAAATTGATTGCATGATTGCAATAAATTTGATAAATAAATACTTAAAGATTACATTCCCAACTAGTTTTACATACTTTATAGACTTTATTTTCATAAATTAAATAAAATTTATGGCACTATTTTAATAAAATTTATCTCATTTCAGGATTGCACAAGAAAATTTTGAACCATCCTAGGATTCTACATTTTCGGGGATTGTACATAACATATATATTTTTTTCATTCATTAATAATTTATGTATATTTTTTTTTTTAAACTATTCTTTGGGCTTTGAACTTTTGATTGATCACTATCTGGATTGGAAAATTCGCAAATTGATAGGAAAAATAACTAACTTCCGGAATTTTCCCTTTAAGGCTAAGACCCAGGGAGCACTTAACTGCGACAACTCATAAAATTTCAATTATTATAACTTAATTTAAAAATAAGAGGATGCTTGAGTTCATTGAATCCATAATATAAATAATTTACAAAAATAAAATGCCTGAAATTAGCATTAAAGAGACTAAAACAAATTATGCTAACCTTATAGGAACTACTATGTTAGAAACTACTATATCAAATATAATAATTCCATGAGAAAATTAACGTTTTCTGAATTTAAGTTGCAATTCCAATAATATTTTCGGCAGCCACTTTAAAAAATAAGAGCTCAGGTGCAGGTAAAAAGAAAGAAAAAAAGAGAATTATAGTATTAAGTTGATTACTTGCATTAAGGTTTCGCAAAGTTTGCAAAATATAATTCTTGATAGATTTGCTGAACATATATTCAGATTCTCCATAAATAATTTAAAAAAAAATATTTTCTCGCAAACTTATACACTATAAAGTTTTCAAAGACGCTGCTAGAAAAAACTGTGCACGAAATAATTAAACTCAAAATAAAATTGGAAAAAGCTCAAAAGATAAATTAAAATAATATACAATAATATTTTACAAAATGCATTATTATAATGTTAAAAAGTACCAAAACCCAATACTGAATTTTTGTTCAGATTTTTCTCGAGATTTTTTAAAGCCAAATAACCCTAATAAAATCATTAGCAACCACAAAATAATCACTTTTTCAAAATTTGGGTAGTTCGGAAACCGAAATCTCAGTGTTTTTAAAAAATATTTTTTGTGTCTATAACCGATTTCTAATTTTCAATTTTTTCTGAAAGTTAAAACTACCTGACAACATAAGGTTCATATCGGTATGCCTTCAAAAATTTTTTTTTTTTAGTTTAAGTACATACATGTAAGAGTCATTCTGGATACCGTGTCATGGCCTTGCCAGGTCAGGTCTCCCGATCGGGCTGATTTTTTCACCACTTTTTTATGTATACAAAATATGTTTCCTGTGAAATTTTCAGCCCTCTAGGCGCTCAGGAACCCGAGTTATACCCAAAAGAAGCTTTTTAGATTTCTTCGGTTTTTTCAAAAAAAAAAAAAATTTTTTTTTTTTTTTAATTTTTAAAATCGACTAGATGACTAAAAAAAATAGTACCCAGACATAAAAAAATGTAAAAATTCCCGCTGAATCCGAATTTGAGGTCAGTTTTTTGAAATTTTGCCCCTGGGCGGCTCAAACTGCTTTTTTCGGCTTAGAGCGGGAGATTTTGAACTGCCCAAATTCAACAACTTTTATCAGGCTCAAACCTGGATAGAATTGGTCTAAATACTATATACTTTGATGTGGTAAATGTCGCTGGGTGGTTATATGCCCTTTAAAAAGTGTCAGAAGCATAATAATGGCTTTTTTAAATCAAATTTTAACATTAAAATCACATTTTTTAAGCGCCTTATAGTATTTTTTAATTATATTTGTACTCAAATGACTTTTTTATGCTTTCTATACATAAACTTTATATTTTTCAATGATTTTCAGTCCATTAATTCACGCGTCTCCAATAAAATGCGTATCTATGCGTATTTCATTGAAAATTAAAATTTGAAAAAATTGACACTTAAACAGTTAAACCTCACAAAGTAACCAAAAAACTTCTGGTTGGTCTCATTTTTTTGGTGTAAGTATCTCCTTTCAAACGCCGTAAGCCGCAATTTTTTATCACTATTTTTCTTATTAATGTAGCCAATTAACCAAATGGCCATTTTTGGCTAAAAATGACCAATTTTTAAATTGCTGCCAAATTCGTAATTTTTGACAAAAAAGGGTTTTGTATGTCTCAAAAATTTTCTGTAAGCTTCCGGTTTCCAAAAATTCTTTACTTGTCTCATTTTCTTGAGTCGTTTTTAAGATATGGTTCTTCAAAGTTAACATTAAAAATGAACTTTTTTAAAAAATCATA
Source organism: Anagrus nilaparvatae (assembly GCA_022575985.1). NCBI lineage: Eukaryota > Metazoa > Arthropoda > Insecta > Hymenoptera > Mymaridae > Anagrus > Anagrus nilaparvatae. The sequence goes on along the minus strand of JAKSXM010000181.1, from coordinate 129,110 downwards.
ACATTGAGACCCCGACTTCAAATTATCATATCTGATTAACAAATGACTAAAAAAGGTAGAGTAAAGAATTTTTGGAAATTTGAAGCTTGTGGGAATATTTTGAGACAAATAAAACCCTTTTTTGTCAAAAATTACGAATTTGGCAGCAATTTAAAAATTGGTCATTTTTAACCAAAAATGGAAATTTGATTAATTGGCTACATTGAAGAAAATTAGTGATAAAAAATTGCGGCTTAAGGCGTTTGAAAGGGAATACTTACACCAAAAAAATGAGACCAACCAGAAGTGTTTTGGTTAACTTGTGAGGTTTAAGCGTTTCATTGAAAATTGACAAAAAACCCTATTTTATATTTTACGCATAGGTACGCATTTTATTGGAGACGCGTGAATTAATGGACTGAAAATCATTGAAAAATATAAAGTTTATGTATAGAAAGCATAAAAAAGTCATTTGAGTACAAATATAATTAAAAAATACTATAAGGCGCTTAAAAAATGTGATTTTAATGTTAAAATTTGATTTAAAAAAGCCATTATTATGCTTCTGACACTTTTTAAAGGGCATATAACCACCCAGTGACATTTACCACATCAAAGTATATAGTATTTAGACCAATTCTATCCAGGTTTGAGCCTGATAAAAGTTGTTGAATTTGGGCAGTTCAAAATCTCCCGCTCTAAGCCGAAAAAAGCAGTTTGAGCCGCCCAGGGGCAAAATTTCAAAAAACTGACCTCAAATTCGGATTCAGCGGGAAATTTTACATTTTTTTATGTCTGGGTACTATTTTTTTTAGTCATCTAGTCGATTTTAAAAATTAAAAAAAAAAAAAAAATTTTTTTTTGTTGAAAAAACCGAAGAAATCTAAAAAGCTTCTTTTGGGTATAACTCGGGTTCCTGAGCGCCTAGAGGGCTGAAAATTTCACAGGAAACATATTTTGTATACATAAAAAAGTGGTGAAAAAATCAGCCCGATCGGGAGACCTGACCTGGCAAGGCCATGACACGGTATCAAGAATGACTCGTAAAGAAAGTTGTGATTTCTGAATAAATATTTTGAAAAAACAGAGCATCAAAAATAAAATCAATTCATAATTTTGAGTAAAAAATGACATTTTTTTTTAATCATGTTTATTGACAAGGAATGCATTGGTTTGAGATATTTGAGCTTTTCCGGAGCTTTAAAAATCAAAAATTGCTAAAAAACCCATTTTTGAAAATTTCAATACAAAGTAGCATATATTTAAAAATTTATTGTGAAAATGCAAATCTAAGATTTAGAATTGGTTAATAAAAAAAATGAATTTATTTTGAAATGTAGCTTTGGTTAAATTATCTGAACTAGTTCAGATACTATAGATTAATAAAAAAAAAAAATATTTACAAAGATCTCTGTTAGGCCCTAATAAGACCCAAGAATCAGAAGATGCGAAAAATCCATGTTGCAGAAAAACTACTGGTTTACCAAATGACTTTGGATATTTTGGACTTCCAGGTATTCTATGAATTTTCAAAATGTAACCATCTTGTGTTGTTATCTTATGTTCCTCACCAGGATATCCAAATTTATTCACTAATCCAATCTGTATATTTAAAAAAATTATATGACAGATAAAAAAATTTACGAAAAATCAAATTTTTATACAGAAAAAAATTTTTACAAAGTATTAAAGAGGCAAAATATTACGTCAAATTAGGTATATCTGATTTAAATATTAAAATTATAAATAAAATTAAACAAATGCTCTCTAAGCATGGGCATTATGTGCATTAAATGCAAATAACCTAATCAAAATACAAAAAAAAACTATTTTATAGTAAAAAACAGTATGACGATGATGACTTTACTATTTATTAATATAATACGATTCTGATATAATTGTATGTATTATTATTATTATTAGAATTTATTTGGCCGATGTGTAACATGATACAATTGTTTACAATACATTATAAATAGTACATGCAAAACAAATTAGAAAAATATAAAAATCAAAATCATGAAAATTTAACAATCTAATTAATAGATATATATTTTAAATAAATAGATAAATTTAAAAATTGATAAAAATAAGTAAAAAATATAAAAAGAATATCAAAGAAAAGTTAACGCAATTGAAGTAGCGGTATTTTTTGCAATTGCAATAAGTATTTCTTTATGTGCATTTTAAATGCATCTAATATGCTTCTAATGTAAAAGGCAGATTGTTTCAATCTGTAATAGCAAATCTATAAATTTCGGTTCTACGGGAAAGATGAAAAGGAAAAAGAAAATGGTAAGATTTCTGATAAAGTAGTATCAAGAAAATTGCGTTGTGAAGGCCTTATTGTCTCATCAGGTACTTTAAATTTGCAGAAAGTTATGGTGGCCTTTCAAGTGATATTAAGCTATGTAGCAGCTTAAAATATCTTCTACGCGTATATATATCTGCCAATACCAAAAAGAAATATTGTAGCTAGATTTAAAATCCTTTCAACCTTATTCAGATTATCCTACCTATAGATTTCAAACGTGAAGGATTAAAAGTATAATCAACATTTTTTTATAGCTTCGTAATATGCTGTATCTGATTAATTCTGGGGTTAAAATTACCCCTAAATATTTTACAGAATTTGAATAAGGTATGGTAACATTATAAAAACTGTTATTGTGGGAATATCTGAATCATATAATTTATCCAAATTATTTAATTGAAAAACAGTTCCAAAGTTAAGGGGGGAAGGCTATGAAATGCTATGTTTTTTCAAATAGGATTTTTATTATGAAGGAGTTAAAATAAATGAATAAAATTTTAGGAGAATATTGTTTATATATTAAAATTGAAAATTGTAAATTTTCGAATAAAAATTTTCCAAAATGGCGGAGTTACAGCTGCTGAAAGTCGGCGGGTTTTGAAATCGGCGTACAATCTGGAGCATTCAATATAAGTCTAAAAAAAAAAAAAAAATAAAAAAAAATGCAATTAAAACACGTGTATTTTCTATATTCTTCGGACTTTAAAATAGGCCAAAAGGTGCCTTAAAGTTAAAATATTTTAAAACACGTAGATTCATATAGAAGGTAATAGGTATATAATGTTGTAAAAAAAATTTCATGCAGATCGGATTAACCGTTTTTGAGTTAGGTTGCACGCCAGTTCAAAAAAAGTAGTTTCGAGAAAAACGAGTTTAAAGTTTTGAAGAGTGTATAGTCGAACCGCGACTACTCTCGGTGAAGTAGTTATAACACCAAAAGTATTTAAGATAAATGTCTAAAAATTTTTTTACATACTTTTCAGATGTTCTACTAACTTTCTAGAAAAAAAAATTTTTTGATTCTGGATTTAATTTTCATAGCCTTCCCCCCTTAATGGCTTTTATTTTATTAGGATTTAGTTTTAGATGGTTATCTATTTTTCAGTCCACGATGGGATTCACGTCCCTTTGCATATTAATTATAACAGTTTTGAAGGAGGAGACTTTACATTGGATAAAAATTTGCAAGCCTTCAACAATCAGTTCTGAGTAATAAAAACTTACCCAGTCTAGAATAGGGTTCATATAGATTGGGAACAGAATATTTAGGTTTTTGTTTAAAAAAAAGGGAAAATTTTATTCTAATAATAATAATTTTTAATATTATACAAATTTTTGACATGTGAATTAATTTAATATGCATAAAAATAAATTATATTAAAATATTATATATTTAATTTGATAACAAGTAATTTTGTATAGGTTTATGTGTGAGAAATAAAAAAAATATTTAATAATAATTTTTTAACTTACAAAATCAAGTACAAAATATTTAGTATTTAAATTTTTTGCTTCTGCTGGATTTCTTAAGCGTATTAATCTTGGTGTTGTTGGTCCAAATTGAAATAAAAAACATGATTCAATATTTAATAAAATTAAATAAATAAATGTAATTATTATGTTGTTCTTCATTTAAAAAAAAAACTTATTTTCAAAAAAAAATATATATATATTTTTAATTGTATTTTAGCTAATTTTTCATTTTTTTTTTTTTCAAGATTTATATTGACCCACTTGTTTAACGTATATTATCATATTAATTTGTTCTTTGTGAAAATTAATAACTTGCCAATGAGCTTTTTTTAACAAGTCTTTAGCACTATGTAATTTATCACTCGAATACGAATTATTTAAAAAAAAAGGCGCAAGTATACGTTCTCGCAAAAGAATGAGATGCGTTTGAATCTAGTAGGTTTGATACATGATGATTCGCCCATATAATTTTGCAAATATAATATACGGTATATTCTCTCGAATATATAAATAAGTATATATTTTTTTCCTTTTTTCTTTTATGTCAATTTATTTTATATCAAAATTTATCCAGACATTTTAAAAACAAATTTCCCAATGAAATGTTATATAACTGGAAATAAAGGTTTTATAAATGTGTACTTCGATTGTTAGCATAAAAGGATCATTTTTATTAGTATAGGCCTGGAGCATGGTTTTATTTGCGATTTTTTTTTGACAGCATGTCCATGGAATTTTTGGACCTAACGTGGTCCAATTTTGCGTAATTGCCCATTTTAGGTCATTTTTAACGTTTTTTTGACATTTTTTGTTAAAATTTTTAATATATTACCATTTTTCTCACACTACACTAATGTTTTTTGGGACTCTATACCTAATTATGATATCTACTCATACAAAAAAAAAATAGTAGCCCATAATAGGGATTCTTAGGCAATTTTGATTGGGAGTCAATTTTTCACGCTTTTTGGGCTAATTTTAGCTATTTTTATGAAATAATACCAATTATCAAAAAACAGCCTATAAGTGCCTATTATATGCTACTGCACCGTTTTTAGATCAATTAAAAATAATATTCGTATTTAACTACCTTAAATCACTCAAAAACCAGAAGCTGTAGATAAAAATTGGTATTATTTCATAAAAATAGCTAAAATTAGCCCAAAGAGCGTGAAAAATAGCCTAAGATTCCCTATTTTGGGCTACCATTTTTTTTTGTATGAGTAGATATGATAATTAGGTTAAGAGTCCCAAAAAACATTAATGTAGTGTGAGGAAAATGGTAATATATTAAAAATTTTAACAAAAAATGGCAAAAAACGTTAAAAATGACCTAAAATGGGCAATTACGCAAAATTGGACCACGTTACGTCAAAACGGACTTCAGATTTGGAATCAGCGACCCCAAAAACTAAAGTTACCGTCGAAAAATTCCATGGACATACTGTCAAAAAAAATCGCAAATAAAACTTTGTTCAAAATTTTGATGGAATTTTATCTGGAGAAATTAGGAAATTTTGAAAATTATTTTAAACAAAAAAATGCTTGGGAAAAACTGTTCTAAATTCCTTTATTTAAATATAAAAATACTAGAAGAACACAAAAATAATAATATGATTGTTAGGTAATATTATATAATTTATACATAGTTAATTTTAAAATTTTAACACTTATTTTATGCAGGAAATCAACCGGTTAGAGACCGAGGCAAACTACATTTTATAATAAACAAGATCACGAATATTAATATTTTTTTTGAAGAGTAATAGCAAATCTTTATTACTCATTACATTCAAGCGATCATTGTTTTTTCTTTTAACCAAAAATTATTTGTTGACCAACAGGAATAAAATATTGAAATTTTACTTACGTGCTGTCAATAAAACTGCATTGAAAGCCAAATCCTATTTTTTCCCTTGTGTAAAGGTTTTATAATCTTGTCAAGTGCGTATTAATTAATGTATAATGTGATACTCCTGAATGGTTTACTTGTTCTTGAAAAAGTTTTTTTTTAATTCTTTTAAGAGTCTTGAAATGGTTTTTTGGTTCCAAAGTCCTACCATACTGCGATGCTCGATTTTAAATGAATAAAACTCATTTTTTAAAAATTTTATTATTGTTTAAGAAAACAAAAATCCGGCTGCCATAACCAGAATTTTTTTTTTTAAGTGTATGAAAATTGAAGCCCGAAGACAGTCAACAATTACCAAAATTTTCAGAATTTGTTTTCATTTCTAGTATCAACCGATTTATTTATTTATCTATAACTTACAGTGGGAGACCACTGCATTTAGAAAGCCAAATTACAACATAATTTTATAGATAAGTTTATTATGTCGAAAAAACACCCTCGATAACCTCTGTTTATTTCATCTACTGCTGAAATTCTCAACAGCCCATTTTTTAATTTCATTTTATAATTCAATCTTTAAATTAATCTCTGCTTCAAATTAGTGCTCAGATGTTATATATTAATCCGATAGCGAGTTGATAAGTGTCGGAAGATGCAAGTTGGGATTAGAAAAAGAAGAGGTGCTGAGTTAGTAGGTAATCATCCTTAAAAAATGCTAAAAAAAGATATTTTTATGAAACAGAAATTATTATATTTAAAAAAAATTGAATACACAAAAAGTTATAGAATATACAATTTTACATACATTACATTAGTTTGCAAACATAAAGTATAATTTTATAAAAATTTATTTTTGCAAAAACCATACCTGCAGATATATAACATTTAGTCCAAAATACCTATTTATTATTTTAAACATATTAATGTCGATATTTCATGAATTTCATCCTTTTTTATATTACTGTGAGATGTATTAAAATAAAAAATAAATATTTTAAATATTGTAATTAAATGACATGCGCATAAAGGCAATGAAAATAAGAAGTAGGGCAATGAGCTAATAAGTCCCGTGTTGAGTGCGCATAATCAAAAAAAAAGATAAGAGGGGATTTTAATGAGAGCGACGGTCCTGAAAGAATTATAACTCTCGCGGGCTCTTCTCTCTTGGATACCTTTGACCGGTCAAGTTCGCATCACAGACGATAATATTGAGAGGGTTCTAAGTCTACCTGGACGATCTTCTCGGCGCCAAAGAAGTCAAGGCCACTGAGGACCTGCTAAAAGTTTATTGTTTCTCTTACGTCTGTGGATATTTTGAAAAGGTGACAAGAGCATTTTCTATTATCTGTTTAACGATACGCATCTTGCGTTTAATCTGACATATATATCAATTGATATAATATATTTTGCTTTTGAGTGACACGTGATCAGAGAATAATTACTGATGATAAATTTATTATAGAATGTTAGGTATTTTGTATTTGCTGAAATTGAGATTCCTTGTTTGATAATTTAATGCCAATAATTGCCTTACATCTAAAATTGAAATTCCTTGTAAAAAAAAAAAAAATTTTTGAATTCTTAACCACGTGTTAACTAATAAAGAAAATATGTATAAAGCGTGTGAATGAGTGATAGTTTGTGAAATATAAATATTATTATTGAGTGTGAATAACAAATTTCTGCTAATTGAAACGCGAGCTGTGATATAAAAAAAAAAAAAAAAAAATTTTTATTTTCGTAAAAATATTAATTGTTTCATTAATAATTATCATTGTAATAAAATCAATAATCTAGCTAGATAAATAAAAAGACAAAGAAAATATCAACAACATATAAACTTGATTGTCTTATTTTTATTTCTATGTTTTAATCAATAAAATTAACCTTTATTTTTTTTATTTTCAATTTTTAAATATATTATCCTATTTAATAAACTCATTACATTTGGCGCCCAACGTGGGGCCAAATTTTAATTATTTTTGTATATTTTGTATGACCCACAACCGGAGGAGCACAATGAGCAACCAGCGGAGGTCATTACCTGATTTATGGCAAGATGCACCTGAAAACTGCCCCAACTTTGAAATTTTGCGGTTGAATCAGCGGGTTGAATTTTTGGAAAATCAAATCCAGGAGCTCAGCCAGCAGATGACAGAGATTCTTCGAGAGAGGCGTCAGGATCGGGATGGAGAATGGAATAAGGTATTAGCTAAAGAAATAAGTATTCCTTCATTTTCGGGGGATATTATGGAAAATGCGGGTGAATTTTTACGCGAATTACAGCAATATATTGATTTAAAAAGAATACCTGATGTCTTTCAGCCTCGGATTATTGCAAATGCGTTGAAAGGGCGAGCGAAGATATGGTTCAACGCGTTTAGATTTCAGTTAGAAAGTTTTGACGAATTTAGCGATAGATTTCGTGATGAATTTTTGTCTGAAGAAATACAAGAGCGAGCTAAAGATATGTGGAAATCGTATAAGTATCAAAGCGGATCATTGCTTGAATTTTATTATGATCGATTAGGGGAGGCCGCGCAATTTGAGCCACCGTTATCAAATTATAGAGTCAACAAAACAATAGTTTCTCAGTTTCCACAAGAAATTCAATTAAATTTGGCAGGCTTAAATTTAACACAAACAGATAGCTTAATAAAAGCATTAGCTAGAATTGATGAAACTCGTCAAAATAATTCTTTAGGTAATAATAGATCTGGGTGGCGGTCGGATAATAAGATGCGCGATGAAGGCCGTAGTGAACGAAAATGGGGTGGTAATTTGGAAAATAATAGCCGGGAAGAACGTGAAAAAGGTTTTAATCGTGAAGTTAACAATAAATTTAACAGGAATAGTAATAATAATGGATCACGTTTTGATAATAATAATCGCAATAATGGTTCGAACTCTAATTTATCGTGGCGAAATAAATCTGACGTTCGGCCTAATGCTAATATATCTTGCATAAATAGCGATAGCGTAATGATAACAGAGGTTAATTGCGAACCTGAAGCAATAGGGGGTCAGGAAAGAAATGATTTGGGAAACGAGTAAGCGCACCGGTGGTACGAGGTCCTAGCCGAGTATGCGCTGCTGATATTGAAATTCAGGATCTCGCTTATGATGTTTCGGGGGATAATGATAAAAGCGGTAAAGATAAAGCTTCAAAGATCATAAAAAGTCCGCGAATTATTGCAAAAATTTTTGGTAATGAATATGAATGCTTGTTCGATACGGGTAGCAATGTTACATGTTTATCGCAATTTATTTTTGATAAAGCTAAAAGTAGCATTGAAGTGCGAACTTTGCCTGTTACGAACGTAGTTATCACGGGTGCTTTTGCAAAAAAGTCATGTCGTATAAAAAATCAAATATTTGCTAAACTTTGTGTTGGTAATCTCAAACTTGACTCGGTGTTTTTGGTCGTTCCTAATTTAGCTTATGACGTTATATTGGGTATTGATTGGATGGTCCTTAATAAAGCAAGCATTGATGCTCATAAACGGGAAATAAGGATACTTAATACCGTTATTTCCGAACCAAATGTCAGCTTTTCGTTGGATAGTCCTAAAAAACTTGAAGTTCAGGTGCAACCAGAAATATTGAGTATTGACATAGATCGCGAATCTGAGTTTGATGAAATTGAGGACGAAGGTAATTTTGAAGTTGAAGCCGCGAAAAGTGTTGAACATTTACCATCGGAGCAAAGGGATTCGCTATTAAATTTAATCTATGAATTTCGTGATGTTTTTTCTAACGAACCCGGTTGCATGAAAAATTACGAATATCAAATTCAACTCACGCGTGATGACCCCATGATAAGGCAGTCTTATTCGATACCAGTTGCATATCGGGGTCAAGTTTTCAAAGAACTTAACCGATTATTAAAAAACGGAATAATTGAGCCTGCTAGAAGCCCTTATTGTAATCCGATTAGGTGTGTTGAGAAGAAAGACAACTCGATTCGTTTATGTCTTGACTCGAGAATTTTGAATAAGTACATAGAATCAGATCATGAAGGTCCACCAAAGATTGACGATATTATTCAGGGTCACCGCGGCTCTAAAGTATTTTCAAGTACCGATCTTACGCAAGGTTATTATCAAATTCCCCTCAGTAAGAAAAGTCGGAAATATACAGCGTTTTTAATAGAAGGGAGAGCATTTCAGTTTTGTCGCGTTCCGTTTGGATTAAAAACGGCAGGAAGTGCCTTTATTCGCGCTCTTTATTCTATCTTTGATGCTGATGATCTGGAGTACATGATATTGTATGTCGATGATGTTTTAATAAAATCACGGAATTTTAATGACCACCTTAAGCATTTGCGACGATTGTGGACAAAACTTCGGCTTGCGGAATTAACTTTAAAATTAAGCAAAACCTTATTTTGCCGTTCAAGTGTTCCTTTTTTAGGTTATATATTAAGTGCTGACGGTGTAAGTCCAGATCCTGAGCGTGTTCGCGCAATTCAACAAATTACCGTTCCTCGCAATAGAAAGGAATTGCAAGCTTTCGTGGGTGTTTGTACCTATTATAGACGTTTCTATGTACAATATTCCGAGTATATTGAGCCGTTTCGTGAGCTTTTGAGTAGTAAAACCCAATTTAACTGGACCGACAATCATTTACATGCGTTTCAGTGTCTTAAAGATAAATTATCACAGCATGTTCTGTTAAATCATTACTTCCATGATCGTTCTTTTTGTCTGAGAACAGATGCTAGTAAAAAAGGAGTTAGTGCGATTTTATTTCAAAACGATGATAACGGTAATGAATTTATAATAGCGGTAATTAGTAGATGTTTGTCAGCTTGTGAAAAAAATTATACATCCACGGAAATAGAATTATTGGCAATAATTTGTGGGATTCTTAAATTACGAACGTATTTAATAGGATCTAAGTTTAAAATCATTTCGGATCACCAAGCTTTAACTTTTTTCTTAAAAACTCCATTTTACACGTCCCGTTTAGCTCGTTGGTCTATGATATTAACAATGTACTCATATGAAATTGAGTATTGTCGAGGTAGGGACAATTTGCTCGCCGATTATTTTAGCCGCGTAGAAATTAATGATAAATCGGATCAAATATGCAGCATTAGTTACGTTGATACTTGGTTTCCAGAACTAAGGGGTTTAGCACAAAAACAAAAAGACGATCAAAGTTTATCTAAATTAATAGAAAATATACCGAGTCAAAAAGACGGGCGATATAGGCTACATGATGGGCTCTTATTTTACCAGCCAAGTCTTAGAATGGGTTGGAGGTTAATGATACCTGATTGTTTAAAATTTAAATTAATAAATGAAATTCATGAAAGGATTGGTCATTTAGGCATAGGCAAAACAATTCGTGAGATTCAGAATACGTTTTGGTGGTTTGGTATGAGAGCTGATATTAAAAAAATAGTGGCGTGTTGTGATTTATGCCAAAGGGTGAAATCGTTAAATTATGGTATGGGCGGAAAATTTCTCCCCGTAATTGCAGAGAAACCGAATGATTTGGTAGCGGTGGATTATTTTGGTCCAATCCCGACAACAAGGGGTGGAGTTGAGTATATATTTGTGGTTTTAGATGTTTTTTCCAGGTACGTTAAATTATATCCACTTAAGAGGGCCACAGCTAAAGCATCAATTACCAAATTGGTTAAATATTTTAATGAGGTCGCGAAACCTAAGCGGTTATTATGCGATAACGGAACCCAGTATAAATCTAAAGAGTGGGCAAGATTTTTAAAGTCGGAAGGGGTCCAATTAACCTTTGTGTCGATTAGGCATCCTCAAGGGAATCCATCGGAAAGAATTATGAAAGAATTAGGTAGATTTTTCCGCAGTTACTGCAGTGACAAGCACACGGCATGGGCATTACATCTTGATCAAATAAATTTATGGTTAAATTACGCACATCATAGTACGACAGGGTATACGCCTTATGAACTTCATTTTGGGAAAAAACCATATGATGCAATCCGCAGTAAAATCAATTTTCCGCCGGAATGTAGTGAAGCCCATGAAGTTATAATAAAAGTTGCAAATGAAAGAACGCGTGAGGCTTACGAGCGAAGGGTAGCTAAACAAAAAAATTACAGTAAAATTTCAATAAATATAGGTGATTTGGTACTTCTGCGAGTTCCACATCAATCTAGCGCCTTAGATCGTAAAATATCTAAATTTTTTCATCTGTATTATGGACCATACCGTATCGCTCGGGCTTTTAATTCTAATGCATTCGAGTTAGTTGACATGAACGATTCACGTCAAATTATTGGTCATTATAATAGATCAGATTTTCGAAAATACAGGTCATTCTCACCCGAACCTCCTGGCTCACTCGAAAGTCTAGCTATCACAGTGTGGGGTAGTGTTCAGAAGTCTAATGTATAAGTTAATGACTTGGTAATGCCTTAAATTTATAAAATGGTCAAGCCATAATAAAAAAGTAAGTTCCTTTTGTAAAATGTAAATTGGAACCGTTTTTATGTTTGTATGTAGTAATTAGCAGATGTAAATAAAAATGTATGATGAATGTTTGATATGGTAATTGTGTGATCAAGTTAGATTGTTAAATATGTATTTTATAATGAATTTGAGAAATCTTCTTTTTTCTTAATGATGTCTCACTTGCAAAAAAAGAACGGGGGATATTGAGATGTATTAAAATAAAAAATAAATATTTTAAATATTGTAATTAAATGACATGCGCATAAAGGCAATGAAAATAAGAAGTAGGGCAATGAGCTAATAAGTCCCGTGTTGAGTGCGCATAATCAAAAAAAAAGATAAGAGGGGATTTTAATGAGAGCGACGGTCCTGAAAGAATTATAACTCTCGCGGGCTCTTCTCTCTTGGATACCTTTGACCGGTCAAGTTCGCATCACAGACGATAATATTGAGAGGGTTCTAAGTCTACCTGGACGATCTTCTCGGCGCCAAAGAAGTCAAGGCCACTGAGGACCTGCTAAAAGTTTATTGTTTCTCTTACGTCTGTGGATATTTTGAAAAGGTGACAAGAGCATTTTCTATTATCTGTTTAACGATACGCATCTTGCGTTTAATCTGACATATATATCAATTGATATAATATATTTTGCTTTTGAGTGACACGTGATCAGAGAATAATTACTGATGATAAATTTATTATAGAATGTTAGGTATTTTGTATTTGCTGAAATTGAGATTCCTTGTTTGATAATTTAATGCCAATAATTGCCTTACATCTAAAATTGAAATTCCTTGTAAAAAAAAAAAAAATTTTTGAATTCTTAACCACGTGTTAACTAATAAAGAAAATATGTATAAAGCGTGTGAATGAGTGATAGTTTGTGAAATATAAATATTATTATTGAGTGTGAATAACAAATTTCTGCTAATTGAAACGCGAGCTGTGATATAAAAAAAAAAAAAAAAAAATTTTTATTTTCGTAAAAATATTAATTGTTTCATTAATAATTATCATTGTAATAAAATCAATAATCTAGCTAGATAAATAAAAAGACAAAGAAAATATCAACAACATATAAACTTGATTGTCTTATTTTTATTTCTATGTTTTAATCAATAAAATTAACCTTTATTTTTTTTATTTTCAATTTTTAAATATATTATCCTATTTAATAAACTCATTACAACTGTTATAATCACATTTAATAGTCAAAATATGAGAATCATTACGATTCTTTTTAATGGCACTAATTAGCTCTATAAACTCATTATTTATATTTCCGCAATAACTAAGGCTACAGTAATAAAGCTTGGGTGATTTTAGAACTAGATCGGCCAAAATTTGATTTGTAATATCTGAAGCTGTAAGCATTAAAATTTCTAAGTTTGGTAATGTTTCGAATTTCTTAACGCTTTTTTCATCAAAGTTCATATGATAACAGTCTATTTTGTTTAATTTTTTACATTTACTGAATTCTATCAAGTATTTACAACATCCCATGTTGTTTAAGAATATTAACAAACAATCAAGATTTTGTAAATTTCCTAAAAAACCTTTACTTTCAGACGTTAAATTATAAGAATTAATTTCTAGCCAAAGATTTTTTAAATTATTACATTTAGAAATAGCATGGACATGTTCGTCAGTAAATTCTTCGATATTGCCACTAAAAGTTGTTAAATTCTTAAACAAATGAAGAGAGGAAATAAAATTTTCTTCATCCAAATAAACAGATTCTATTTCTTCTATTTTATCAACCGAAAGATTATTTACTAAATCTTCAGAAATAACTTCTAACATGAGTTTTCGCAATTGCTTTTGCTTTTTAAGAAAAGCATGTAGCTTATCAGGTTCATAATAATCACAAGCTTCTTGTATCAAAAATTCTTGTATGCTTCTGATATTACCAACATCTAATGCCTCAATTATTATTTCTTGATCAAAATTAGTAAAAATTATTTTTAAATTTTTCAAACGAAATATAAAATTATACAAAATTTCTTTTGAATAAATTTCACAGATATCTAACTTTAATTCTTCAATTTTGCTAGGGTTTAAACTCAATAAGCAATCGCCATTAATATCCAAACTTTTGAAATAAACGTTTTTCAAATTTTTATTACTTTGAAAGAATGTTTTAAGAATACAATCAAAGGCTTTTACATATCGAAGCTCTAAATTTGTAAGATTTTTTAAAAATGCTGCAGATTTTTTAATTATTTTCACATAGTCTACCTTCTTATTGTAACCATTATATATATAAAGCTCATTTAGGTAATTACTACATCTGTATAAGACATTCAATAAAAAATTAGTGTCTTGTATTTGATTTCTTTGAAAATATTTTTCTTCAAATTCATCATCTATATATAAACTTTTTACAAGATTCCAGGTTTGTTTACTAACAGCGTACCATCTCTTACATACAGCCTCAACATCTATTTTTTCCTGGAACGATAAGTATTGGAAAATATGCATCAAGCAATCGTCATTAAGACAACTGACATCAACTAATGAACTTTCATTATCATCATTTAGTTTTAGTTGTTTAAATGAATCTCTTAAGCCTATATAAAAATATAACTTATTTAATGTTAGCTAATATGATGAATTGATTTTTAAATGAAATTTGTTAATTGCACCTTTGTCACTCATTGTTATTTGAAGTTTTTCTTCTCAATTATAAAATTTAATGATTGAATGATTGATACTAATTTCTGCAAAAAAAATATTATAATTATTAACATGATTGTAAATTTTTTTGCTATTTTATAATTTAATTCTTCAATATTTTTAGGAATATTTTAAAATTTATATTAAGTGATAAAACATTTATTGTATTTACATTTAGGGTTGTTTGCTTCTTAATTTTATCGCGATAGAAAACATAAAAAAAATTGTTAAGAAAATTGTCATTTTAGTTTAGGAGATAATAGTTGAACTTGAAACTTTCAAGTACTGAATCATGGCATTTACTCTTTCCCTGGCTATGATAATATCATAACATTATTGACCTAGGCTCTAGCTTATTGCCGTCTGAATAAGATATGAAAGGAATTGAAAAAGAAAATGTGCAAATCGGATGAACTTTCCGTTTTCTAGTATTTTGTGGTTTTTTGCATACCGACGTAATGTTATTTATATGGAGTTTGTATGACAGAAAACTATAGAATATTAGAAAACGGAAAACAAGAATTACGCCCCAGTATCATGTAGAAAATTTTTTAATTTATTAAATGACTTATTTAATTACAATAAAATAAAGTTTTTTAAAACTCATGCAGTTGGTTATTTATTTTATTTGGAAGGTTATATACTTTAATTTTAACATGAAATTATTTATAAAAGCATGCGGAACAAACTTGTCACAAGTGCTCTAACCTCAAAATACTTGGATCGCAGTACAAAAAAAAGAGAAACTGAATTTATTCTTTATTACCATTATTAAAAAACTTTTTACAAAAAACAATATTTTCTCGAAATTATGCTTATATTTTATTTTCGGAAAATTAAAAATTAATATTGAATATCTTTACAAAATTTAAAAATTCATCAAATCAGAAATAAAAACAAATTGAAAGGAGTCCAAACTCCAAAGTACTAGTAGAGAAAATAATAAATGAAGAAATAATAAGTATAATTAATCTTACCTGATGAATAAATTATTAATAATGATGTTCAAGTTAGTAAGAATTTGTTGATAAAACAAAAAAACAATTAAAATTAATTATAAAAAAATTAATGCAACGACAAAGTAAAATAATATCAAATGCAACTTTGCATATATATACTAGTACTTTGCAAGTGTTGACAGTAATATGTTTTATTGTGATCCTAAGAGTTCTGACTTATCGACGGATGGATACTTTTATTAAATTGCGATTTTTCTAAATTCAAAAATATTCTCAAATAAAGTTTTATGAATTTTATTGTTTGTAATAAAAATTATTTTATGATATTAATTACCTATAACTTTAAAAAAAGTATTTTATTAATGAAAAATGTCTTCAAATAGGAACTACATCTTTAATAAATACTCCATCAGTTAATAACTTCCCATTAATGATTTCTTCCATAAGAATAAAACTCGTTTTTGGTCATTCAACTGGTGATTAGTAAGTAATTGATTAAATAATAAAAAATAACAAAAATTTTGTTGTCTTAATTTTTTCAATAATTTTTTATTTTATATAAAAATAATTACAAAAATTAAAATGTACACATTCATTTTATTTCATTTTTGCAATCTCAATTTTTTTTTCATCGATTTTGCTAGGAAAAAATAGAGACTAATTTTTGAAAAACGTCTCATATACTTATTTTTTTCAAGAATGATTTTCAATTTTTAAAGATATTAAGGCTGATAAATTAGTCAAACTTTTTTTTTATCTATGTTGAAGAATTATATTGTAAAGTTAAAATTTGACAGTCAGAATTTTGGCTTTTAATATCATTGTGATATTACTGACTATATCAATAAATTTAAGAGCAATATTTTTGCATGTTATAATTTACAACCTTTCATTTGCTGACTTCGGAATTAAATCAACTAAAGTTTTATTTATAATATTTAAGTGACTTATTTCAATACTCTCTAAATTTAGAAAATTTTCTAAACCATCAATTATTTCAAAAATATGATAAAATTTTTAATATAGAATTTTTAATTTTTTATATTTACTAAGTTATAGCTCTTGGCGGAAAAAAATTATTTTTAATTCTGTATTTAAAAAGTTTACTATACCAAATGTGTAGATTACAATTCTTCTGCACTATGTTGAAGAATTTGAACCAGTTAACAATAAAATTATCAAAATTTTCACAATTTGTTTTCATTTCAAGTGTCAACCAATTTATTTATCTTTAACTTACAGAGGGAGACCACTGCATTTAGAAAGACAAATTACAATTGAACGTTATGTAGACGAGCTTATTATTTTGAAAAAGACCTCTGATACCCTCTGATTATTCCAATGGGCCTCCAGAATTTATAAATACAAGGCTCCATACATTAGATAGTTATTCCCGGGCTGTCTTCAAAATAACCCTGCCTCCTTGTTAATCAATGACAAAATTTCTGATGGTTTTAATTCTATTCCAATAAAAATCTATTTTCGAGCCCCGTAAATCAAAAGTTCTTATCCTGAACTCTCTCTCACTGTGATAGTCAATTAACCAAATGCCCATTTTTGCCTAAAGCGACTAATTTTTGAATAACGGTCAAAGTTATATTTTTCGATAAAAACGGGCTTTATAAACCCGAAAATTTTTGTATAAGTTTTAAATTTTCAAGAATTCTTATATAGTAAAAATAAGTAAAGAATTTTTTTTTTAATTTAGACCTTTCAGAAAATTTTAGAGACTTATGAATTTTAGCAGCAAATTAAAAATTGATGGTTTTGGATCAAAAATTCGATTTATTTAATTTATTGACTATAACGACGAAAAAATTAATGATAAAAAATAACGAGTTACGGGGCTCAAAAAAAGATCGATAAAAGCGAGAACAAACGAAAAGGGTGACAGCATTATTTGGATTATAGCCCATTTCCTATTCTATAACAAGGAGCTCTAATGTATTAATTGCACAGGAGGCCCATGAGAATAAACGGAGGGTATCGGGAATACTTTTTCAACATATTCAGGCTGAACATATTAAACTCATCCTTAATTATAGGTTGTAATTTTGCATTCTAAATGTGATGATAATAATTATACGTTTTTATAATAATACGTTTTTTTTTAATTTTTTTTTAAACAAATTAAAGGCGATACATTCTCTAAATAATTTTCGTTAATATTAGTTTCAGAATCGTATTCGATTTTCAAAACACAAGAATTTTCGTTCAAATTGTTTTTCATAATGCTAATTAAATTAATTAATTTTTCATCAATATTTTTACTTCTATAAATTTGAATATAATTAAGTTTTGGAGCCTTATTTATTATAAAATATAAAATTTCATTTGTAATGTTAGTTTCATAAATTTTTATAGTTTCTAAATTTTCAAACACTTCAATATTGTGAAAACAATAATCATAAAAATTTATGCAAGAATATTTTAATTCTTTTAATTTTTTGCATTTACTTAAACTTAACAAACTTTTACAGGATCCTTTATGAAATACATCTCGAAATACATAAATATCAAATATTTCAATATTTTGTAAATTGCTAAAATAATTTTCACCTGTCACTGATAATTGATAATTTTCAACGCGTATTTCTAAATGTCTCAAATTTACACATTCTGATATATATTTAGCATCTTGATCATTAAATTCAATAATTCTACAAGAAAAGATTTTTAAATTTGTAAAAGTATAAAGAAATTTAGCTAAATCATCATTTAGATGACACCTTATTTCCTCTATATTATCAATTGCCAGAACATCTATCACAACTTTGTCAAAATCAACTAATTGAATGTTTCGTAACTGTTTTTGTCGACTTAACAATTTAACAAGTTTGTCATTTTTTGGAAGAGCGCACTGAGAAAAATCAATATCGGTTAAATCTTTTGTACCAGAAATTACTAAAGAGTCTAAAATCATATTAACATCGCAATTATTAATTTTAATTTTTTTCAAATTTTTTAAACAAGAAACAAATTTAAAAAAATATTCTTCTGACTCCATCCCCATAGGAAAACAAAAACTGAAATCTTCGATCATGTCAGGATTTATTGCTAAAAAGCAACTTGCATCTATTTCCCAGCCACTTAATCTAAGTTTTTTTAAATTTTTATTATTTTCAAATAATAACTTTAAAACAGAACCAGGAATTTTGGGTATTTGTAACTCTAGGTCAGTAATATTTTTAAAGAATTCAACAGACATTTTCATTATTTTTAAATAATCTGCTTCGCGCCCGTCTATTTCTAAATGCAGTTTACTTAAGAAATACCTACACCTGTACATAATATTTAACAAAAAATCAGTATTTTGTTTTTTAGTTCCATGAAAATATTCCTTTTTAAAAACATCATCAACTTTCAAACTTGTTACTTTGTTCCAAGAGAGTTTGCTTACTCTATTCCATTTTCGACATGTAAATTCTAATGTTAATTTATCTTTTACTGTTAAATGTTCAAAAATAAGTATTAAACAATCGTCGTTCAGATTGTTAATATTTATTTTATCAATAATATTCTCTTGTTTCAATCCCAGTAAACCTGAAAAATTTCAGTAACTTGGTCAATATTCATAATATTATTAATAAAAATTTTCTTAAAATTTTACCTGGGCAACTCATTGTATTTTAGATTTCAGTGATCAAATTTTTCCTTTTTTAAAGTATACGGATGAAGAAGCTATAAAATAATTTTAGTTTATAAATAATAGCTATATAAATTTAAAATAATGAAAAAATTAATAAATCATGGAAAAAAGAAAAAAAGATGGTCAATATATATAAACACCACTTTTTTCCCCACAATTTATAATAAAAAATGGTCTTTAATAATAACAACTTTAAAATTAAATTAAATTCTATTAAATTATTTGAAAAATACGCTAAAAAACACTACTTTATACAGAGCAAACCCAAAATTTGATGAATTTTCGCCCCTTTTTGCAACATCTTCTACAACTTTTGGCTAAAAAAAGATAGTCGAACCTATATAAGGCCTAAATTATTCAAGGCTCCGAATAATTGTAGATAACAGTGTTTTGATATCTTGAATTTTTCAAAAATCATTTGAATTTATAACATTTTGCAGCTTTTTTGACATTAATTAAACACAAATTTTCATGTTGATTTAAATAGGTTGCCTACAGATTTCATTTTTTTTTACAATTCAGTTAGCCAGTGGAAGTATCACATTTTTGTAATTTATTATTTTCTTGAACCGTGGATTTATATATTAGTTGAAATATTAAACGTAAAGAATTTTAGACATGAAAACTTGTAATTAATGTAAAAAAATCGACCGACTATTAAAAATTAAGATTAATATACGAAATGAATTTATGGAGTTTTAGTGCCCCATCAGAATAACAAAAATATTTATATGAAAATATTTAAAGATAGGAACATAACCGTTAAACCGTTAATTACAATTTTTGAGAACTTTAAGGATGAGTCATGAATTGAGTTATGATCATTAAGTTATGATCCTGAATAGAAAATTTAAGTAAACATACCGAAGCTATTTTTTTTTTTTTTTTTTTTTTAATAATTTGCAGTTTAAAATAAAAAATATTAAAATATGTGTTTAATATGTAATATTATTGCAAAAAAAATTATTTTAATTTTATAAATTATAAAAAAACAATAGGTAGCGGCCAAGTAAACACATTTTTTAAAATCAGCACCCCTGACTTCACAGAAACTAAGGATTTTAATATCGGCAAAATTTTTATTTTCGTGGATCTTATACCTACATCTGCATGTATTAAATTAGGAATAAGTATTTTGGACAATTTTATTAAAATTACTCATCATTAAACATTTTTCGGTTATTTATGCCAATTTTTTAATTTTCATTAAATTTTCTTCTTCGTTTTAAATGTTTCTAATTTAATAATTTTTTTTTCAAGTGCTTGGAGTAGTAAAATCAGGGGCGTCGTTTTGGCCCTATTTTCTTAAATGCTTATTTTTCCGTAATTTAATTACCTAGCAGTAAAAAAAAAATTAAATAATATAAACAGATTAATTTTTTATTTATGTATAAACATAAAAAGTTTTATAATAACTCTTGTAGTTTTTTGCAATAAAATTCAAATGATATTAAAATTCCGATAATCTTATTCTGGTTAAAAATTATAGAGGTTGCAAAATGGGGCAAATTTCGGGACCAGTCTTTAAGCTCGAATTAAAGTTTATAATTATGGACTTAGGGTACTAATTAAAATTAACTAACCATAATCTCTATCACTATAAACAAATCCTTATAAATGTGTTTTATATGGTTTAGTTTGGTAACCAAAAATTTAGATCCTCTTCTCACTCATATTATTGAAAATATATTAATTTTTAAAATCAAAATACGCGATTTTATGAAAATATGTACCTAGCTCTAATTTGAAGTTTATTTTATGGAGTTAGAGGAAACAAAAATTGTATACACAGCTTGAATTGAAAACATAAACAATATCGACATATCCTCCGTTTTATAAATTTTAATTGTTATAAAATAGTTGCTAAAGATATAGATATTTTAAATAGTTTTTAATTATAAAATGCTTTTTAATGTTATATTTTGGACACAATTGGATATTTAACAACGGCAATTTTTTTTTAAAATGCAAGGAAGGGTCGAACTCAATACGAAAAACTCCTAGCGCATAACCTACAAATTCCAATATAAAGTATTTTCGTATTTAGCGACCCAAAAAACAAAACTTTTTTAAAAACATTGTGCATTTTAATGCTCAGCAAAAATCTTTAAAAAATGCTTACCTATATTATTTTACAGTTGTAACCTCGGTTGTAACCATTTTAATCTTGTTTAAACCATCAAACAAAAATTTATTATCTTTATTATTTACAAACATATCCAACGGACATGATTTTTTTATGTTTCGTAACCTAACCCGTGCTTGTAAGATAAAACAGAATTTCCTACATTATCAGCATATGAAATTTCCACCAATTTCAAATCTCAAAAAAAACACATGTTTGTTAATAGTCGAGTTATCAATATATATTCGTTGTTAATATCAAATCAGATAACTTTTGTAATAAGACTGACAAAAAAATTCTATAACTTCCCACTTTATTTTTTTTTTATTTTTCTCTTGGAAAAAACGCATTAAATTTTTTTTTTTATCTGTATTAGTTCACAGTGATACTTAATAGTCAAGACAATAAAATCATTGCGAATTTCTTTTATGGTACACTATGTAGCTAAACAAATAAACTCATTATTTATAATATTACGACAATATCGGAAACCATTAAAAGTAAGTTTATTATGTTTGCGATACTATATAGAAGCAAAAATTTCATTTGTAAATATTCGAAATACAAAGAATAAATATAAAATCCACAAAAATTTTTGGGAAGGAGTCGAAAAATTTCGGAAGGGGCCAGAACCTAATAATATAAAAATTGATGGTTTAAATTTCTTAAGTATTAATCAAAACTTAATTGTTTCTTTTTTTAAATTGTTTAAAGCAAAATAATTGTTATTCAAAAACTAAAAAATTTATAAATTAAGGTAAAACTAAAAAGTTTATAAATAAAGGTAAAAAATGTTGCTATTTTTTCATAAAATTTTTTATTTCTGGGGGAGCCATGACTCCTTGGTACTTGACTCTAGATACGTGCCACTCTCGGCTTATGTGACCCTTGGGCCCGTGAACTTTCGCGCTCGGCAAAAATAAAACTTTATTTTTACAACAAGTTTAGTAAGATATTTTATATACAAAGGTCAAAAAAGGCATGTTATGCGGGTCAGAAAATAGTATATTTTTTTGCCTTAGATGCATAAAAACATTTATATTTACACGCCGGAGAATCAGTAATATTATTCATAATACCTAAGAATCTTTTTATTGCAGGATAGGAATAACAATAAAAATAAGAAAAAAAAATTTACGAGGCCGTGTTTACTGCCATGATTTTCTGTTAGTTTAAACCCTATTATAGCATTTTAAAAGTATCATGAATGAAGATCATGATTGTATACCAAAAAATAGTAAAAATTTCAAAAAATAGCTGGAAAATTTAGATTGCCAGGGAGAAGATCCCTGGAGAAAAATGCTTGTTGAATTATAAAGGGCTTAAACTTACGGAAAATCGTGATAGGCGTGAGCTGGTCCATAAATTTTTTTTTTATTTTTAGCAGAAATGTTCATATCTATTCTCTACAGTAAATTTTTTAATTTTATTTCATAATTCAATCTTTAAATTAATCTCTGCTTTAAATTAGAGCCCAGATGTTATACCTATATTAAGGGGCCACAGAACCAAAAAAATTTTAAAATCAGTTTTTTTGATTTTTAACAAAATTTATTGATTAAATTTAAAAAAAAAGAGTCTCATGCCCTCCGCAATAAAAAAACACATCAAATCAGTCTAAAAAAAATTTTTAATTTTATCATCCCTTCGAGAATTTTTGGAAATTCGGAAATTTTGGATTTTTTTCGAATTTCCAAAAATTCTCAAAGGGAAGGTAATATTCAAAATTTTTTTAGACTGATTTGATGTGTTTTTTTATTGCGGAGGGCATGAGACTCTTTTTTTTTAAATTTAATTAATAAATTTTGTTAAAAATCAAAAAAACTGATTTTAAAATTTTTTTGGTTCTGTGTCCCCTTAATCTGGCAGCAAGTAGATAGGTTTAATTTTAAATCTGGTAATCGTTCATAAACAATACCAAAAAAACCTTGATGAAACAGATATTATTATTATTTATTGAACTTTGAAAAAAAATAGAATACATAAAAAGTTTGAGGACATACAATACAAATTGCAAATATAAAATGTACTTATTATTTTATAAAAATTTATTTTTTGCAAAAACTAAACTTGCAGATGTAAAAAATTGATTTCATAATTTTATTATTCTAAACGTATTAATGGTGATATTTTATTTATTTCATCTTTTTTTATATTAGTTCTAGAATCGCACTTGATAGTCAAAATATGAGAATCATTTCGATTTTTTTTTATGGCGCTAATTAGCTCTATAATTTCATTATTTATTTTTCTGCAATCGTTAAGACTGCAAAAATAAAGCTTTGGCGATTTTATTACTAACTTGGCCAAAATTTCATTCGTAATATTTGAATTTATAAGCAAAAAAATTTCTAAATTCGGTAATGATTCAAATTTCTTAACGCTATTTTCATCAAAATTCATCTGATAACATTCTAATCTGTTTAATTTCTTACATTTACTTAATCCTATCAAATATTTACAACTTTTTTCTCCCCTTAAAAATATTAATACAGATTCGAGATTTTGTAAATTACTCAAATAGTCATCACTTTTTGATGTTACAACCTCACGGCCAACATATAATTCGAGTTCTTTTAAATTTTTGCATCCAGAAATAACACGAACATATTCATCAGTGAATATATCTTCTAAATCGCAACTAAATTTTTTCAAGTTTTTAAATAAATGAAGATTTTTAAGAAATTCATCATCTAATAAACGTAAGGCACTTATTTCTTCAATACAATCAACTGAAAGATTATCAATCAAATCATCTTCAATTATCTCCAACTTAAGTTTCTTCAATTTTTTTTGCTTCTTAATAAAATTATTAAGTTTATCAGGTTTTACATAATAACAAGCGCTTTGAATTAAAAATTCTTCAATGCTTTCAACATTTCCAGCATCTAATGCGTCTATTATTATTTTATAATCAGAATTTGTATAAATTGTTTTTAAATTTTTTAATTGACTAATAAAATTAAACAAACTTTTTTTTGAACGAATATCACAAATATTTAAATGTAATTCTTCGATCAAATTTAAATTCAGGCTAAAGAAACAAGAACCTTGAATATCCAAAGATCTAAAATAAATAGTTTTCAAATTTTTATTATTTTCAAAGAATGGTTTAAGAATTTTATCTTTAGCGTTAACGTCACTTAAATAAAATTTAGTAATATTTTTCAGAAATTTAGTAGATTCTTCAATGACTTTTAAATAGTCAACCTCGCCTATACCTAAATTTCCATCAAAATGTATTTCATTTAAGTAATCGCGACTTCTGGATAAAATATTCATTACAAAATTAGTGTTTTGTTCTTTAGATCCTTGAAAATATTTTTTAGCAAAATCATCATACATAAACAAGCTTTTCACTTGATTCCAGGTTTGCTTGCTGACTGAGTTCCATCTCTTACAAACGAACTCTATATCAATTTTTTCTTTTAAAGATAAGTATTGAAAAATGTGCATCAAGCAGTCGTTGTTGAGACAATGTATATTAATTTCATTCAGTAAACTTTGATTATCATCATTTAGCTGTTTTACTGAGTCTTTTAAATCTATAAAAATGTTAATTTTTACTTTTGTTAAATCATTAATATTAATTTATAAATTAAAATCAGTAACCATACCTTTGGAACTCATCGTTATTGAAAGATTTCTTATATTCTGTTCCTAGAACGACCAATATATTGATTTCTGTGTGAGAAATATTTTAAAGACGTTAGTATAACTTATAATTGCATAATTGGTTATTTAATGCTTTAATAATTTTAAGAATATTTTAATATAAATATTTAGCTATGAATTTAATTTATTGATCTTTCAATTCAAAACAAAAATTTTAAGGCCAATTGCAAGAAAAAAAGCTCCACTTTTCGAGAAATTTGCTTTAAAGTTTTCGTCAGTTTTTACGGCTTTTATTCTTCAAGAAAAAAAACTAAAGACAGGATCGTTTTTACAGACTAATATTAATAAAGCATTCATTAAATATTACTGCAATTCCCCAATTCTAAAAAATCAGTTCTTAGCATCATTTAGAGCTTAAAAACATTAAAAACAAAAATTAGCTAAGTATTTTGAAAATTTATTCATTATACTTTAGTTAATAGTCTAGAAGCCGTACATGTTTACATGTTAGATTCATGCTCTTTTCTCTAAGTTTTGTGCAAGGCTACTTATAAAATAATAGGCAAGTTTTTTGATAGGCTGATTTAAATTATTAATTTAAATATTAATTTAAATCTAAAATACATTATAATTTTAGGTCCCGACCCCGAAACAGCAGCCCTAATACCGAAAGACTGTATTTTTCGGTCAATTTTGAAGGTTATATATTTTGACATATTTATGAAATATATTTTGACATACTTCATGAGTCATTCTGGATACCGTGTCATGGCCTTGCCAGGTCAGGTCTCCCGATTGGGCTGATTTTTTCACCACATTTTTATGTATACAAAATATATTTCCTGTGAAATTTTCAACCCTCTAGGCGCTCAGGAACCCGAGTTATACCCAAAAGAAGCTTTTTAGATTTTTCCGATTTTTTCAAAAAAAAAAAATTTTTTTTTTTTTTTTTAATTTTTAAAATCGACTAGATGATTAAAAAAAATAGTACGCAGACATAAAAAAATGTAAAATTTCCCGCTGAATCCGAAATTGAGGTCAGTTTTTTGAAATTTTGCCCCTGGGCGGCTCAAACTGCTTTTTTCGGCTTAGAGCGGGAGATTTTGAATTGCCCAAATTCAACAACTTTTATCAGGCTCAAACCTGGATAGAATTGGTCTAAATACTATATACTTTGATGTGGTAAATGTCGCTGGGTGGTTATATGCCCTTTGAAAAGCGCCACAAGCATAATAATGGCTTTTTTAAATCAAATTTTAACGTTAAAATCACATTTTTTAAGCGCCTTATAGTATTTTTTAATTATATTTGTACTCAAATGACTTTTTTATGCTTTCTATACATAAACTTGATATTTGTCAAAGATTTTCAGTCCATTAATTCACGCGTCTCCAATAAAATGCGTATCTATGCGTAAAATATAAAATAGGGTTTTTTGGCAATTTTCAATGAAACGCTTAAACCTCACAAATTAACCAAAACACTTCTGGTTGGTCTCATTTTTTTGGTGTAAGTATCCCCTTTTGTATAGAAAGCATAAAAAAGTCATTTAAGTACAAATATAATTAAAAAATACTATAAGGCGCTTAAAAAATGTGACATTAACGTTAAAATTTGATTTAAAAAAGCCATTATTATGCTTGTGGCGCTTTTTAAAGAACATATAACCACCCAGCGACATTTACCACATCAAAGTATATAGTATTTAGACCAATTCTATCCAGGTTTGAGCCTGATAAAAGTTGTTGAATTTGGGCAGTTCAAAATCTCCCGCTCTAAGCCGAAAAAAGCAGTTTGAGCCGCCCAGGGGCAAAATTTCAAAAAACTGACCTCAAATTCGGATTCAGCGGGAAATTTTACATTTTTTTATGTTTGGGTACTATTTTTTTTAATCATCTAGTCGATTTTAAAAATTAAAAAAAAAAAAAAAAATTTTTTTTTTTGAAAAAATCGGAAAAATCTAAAAAGTTTCTTTTGGGTATAACTCGGGTTCCTAAGCGCCTAGAGGGCTGAAAATTTCACAGGAAACATATTTTGTATACATAAAAAAGTAATGAAAAAATCAGCCCGATCGGGAGACCTGACCTGGCAAGACCATGACACGGTATCCAGAATGACTCTCATATGAAACATTTATAACTGTCCTTAAAATATAGGTATATAAAATGATAGGCAATAAGTAATAATAAGTTTTCGAGGTTGAATAAGAATATTTAGGTCCTGGCCTCAAAAATATATTAACCATCATTTGAAATGCTTCTTATGAAATATGTCAAAATAATCTTCAAAATTTATCAAAATATACGGTTTTTCGGTATCGGGGCTATTTTTTCGAGGTTAAAGCCTAAAATTTAGAATCCGTGGACAGTGACCCAAAAGCTTAGCTTACTTATTTTTATGTGAATTAAATAAATATCTTATGTAATATATAGAAAAAACGCAAAAACAGGCCGATAGATACAAGTAAATGGTAATCGGAGAATGTTTTTGAGACCTAAATATTCTTATTCAATGACCTCAAAAACATATTAATACCTATCATATTAAGTACAATTAGAAATGTCTCTTTGTGAAATGCGTCAAAAAAACCTTCAAAATTGACTTCAAAATACAATTTTTCGGTATTAATCAGAGATTAATAGTTTTCTCGAGGTTGGTACCTCAAAATTTGAAAGCAGCGTATCGAAAAACTTACCTACTATGAGTAGCCTTGCACAAAAGCATTAGAAAAAAAAAATGTTCCTCTATGAGGAACCTGCCTCCTGCCATTTCAAAATCTCTGTACCTATCTACTTAAAACCTTAAGAAAGTCAAATCCGTTTTTTTAAATCACAGACTTTCACCTTTCCTTTATAGTAAATTTAAATTTCAATAAAAATTATAATAATAATTAAACATGGCGTAAAGCATTATTTGAATGGGTCTTAAAAAAGTTATTTATTTTGCCAAAAATGAGGTATATATAGTCGAATTTGGTATAATAAATATTTCTAACACGAGTTTTAGAATATTTTTCTCTACATGACAGCCTCTCAAATTTTTTAAATAAGCAAGAACAGAATTTTCACCCTTTATTTCACCCATGACCATCAGTTAACAAACATTCTTTTTAATGAAACATTAAAAAATTATTTAAATACTTATTGTTTAATACTACTCCTACTACTACTACTAATTTTGTTTAATTTAATTAAAACAGTATAAATTAAGAATCTGAGTTTTCTAACAGTAATAAATTGTGTATACCGCACTATATTATTTCACGGACTAATATTAATAAAGCATTTATTAAACATTAATTTTTTATAATACATTCGCAAATGTTCTAATTAAAAATACACTATTTTTTGAGTAACTATTATTTCATAATTAGCTTGTACTTACCAAGCAAAATGAGAAGATTATTTAGATCGAATTCAGAGGCTACTCAACGAGACACGTGTAAACAATGAGTATTTCGTGTAATGATGCCATTATTATTTATTACAGAATTCTGATTTATCGACTAAGAAATTTTAAATTTAAATACACCAAGATTCTTTTTATAATGAAACAAAATTTCAGCATTGGTTTTTGATTAATAAAAAAAACGCTGGCAAATATTTGGCATTATGGTTCCTCATTATCAATAACTAAATGTAATGGTCTATTTTACCTAACAAAGTATAGTTTACTTATAAATTATTATTTTAAAAATAAAAAAATTTTTTTGTATTTTTAAAAATAAAATTTTCAAAAATTAATTATCAGATTCGAGGTTCTCGAGTAAAAACGATATTTCTAGATAGAACATTCATATAAAAAAATGACGTATACTACGTCCAAAAAGAAAAAAAATAATGGTGTATATTTTTTAAAATAATGCGTTTTTTTTACTTTTTAATACAATAAATATTGAAAAAAAAACTTCAAAAAAATTACGTATCAGATGCAAAAATTGACTATGAAAGATGTTATTAAAATTAATTCTTTTATAGAAAAAAAATTAGGTAGTACATCCAACAAGAAAAAAAAATTGGTGTTTTTTGTAATTTTTGTTAGAAAAAATTTTGAAATAAAAAATTTCGAAAAATTAATTATCAGATTCAAAATATCGAGTGAAAACGATAATTCTAGGTATTTATACTTTCATAGAAATAAATTAAGTACTACGTCGAAAAAAAAAATTGTATTTTTTAAAGGCAAAAATTTTTGAAAAATTAATTATCAGATTCGAGATATATCAAGTAAAGTAATATTTCTAGATATTCGTACTTTCGTGGGAAAAAATAATGTACTACGTCCACAAAAAAAAAATTGGTATTTTTTGCATTTTTTGGTGGGGAAAATTTTGAGAAAAAAAAATTAATTATTAGATTCGAGATATCAAGTGAAAAAGATAATTCTAGACAACTATTAGTACTTTCATAGAAGTAAATTAGGTACTGCTTTCAAAAAGAAACGTTGAATAATTATATTTATATTTGGTGACATATTTAAAAATTTTTATAAAAATGTAGAAAATTGGGACTTCTTTATTCGTACAAAATGATCCAAAAAAAAAAGATAATGTACTAATTTACGTAAATAAAGGCTAATTTTACATTCTTATCAATTGATAACTCGTATAAATTGGTACATAAAATAAAGTCAAAGAGTATTTTTTTCATATTAAAAGAATTTTTAAAGATAAAAAAAAATAATATATTTAGGATATTAAAAATAGGGTGAATTAGTCTGATTTTTTATTATATATTTATTGAAATATTATGATAATACTTATAAAAATTATTACATGATTAAAAAAAAATCTTATGCACAGTCTAATAAATGTATAAAAATATAAATTTTTTTTTAAACTTATTTTTCTTGTTAAGAAAAAATGTATATCAAAATGTAATAAATTTTCTTATCCTTTTAAACATATTAAAGAAGATATTTCATGTAAATCAACTTTTTTTATATTAGTTTCAGAGTCATAATTGATAGTCAAGACATTAGAATCGTTTCGTTTTTGCTTTATGGTACTAACTAAACTAATAAACTCATTATTTATATTACGACAATATCGGAGAGTAATATAATTAAGTTTTGGTGATTTTGATACTACATCAGCCAAAATTTTATTTGTAATATTTGAATAAAAAAGAGAAAAAGTTTCTAAATTTGGTAATGTTTCGAATTCCTTAACGCTTTTTTTATCAAAATTCATATGATAACAGTCTATTTTGTTTAATTTTTTACATTTACTGAATTCTATCAAATATTTGCAACATCCAGGTACATTTAAAAATATTATCAAATATTCAAGATTTTGCAAATTTCTTAGAAAACCTTTACTTTCAGATGTTAATTCATAAGAATCAATCTCTATCCAAAGTCTTTTTAAATTATTGCATTTAGAAATAGCAAGGATATGTTCGTCAGTAAATTCTTCGATATTACCATTCAAATTTGTTAAATTCTTAAACAAATGAAGGGAGTTTATAAAAAATTCTCTATCCAAACAAACAGACTCTATTTCTTCTATTTTATCAATAGAAAGTTTATTTATTAAATCCTCGTCAATTATCTCCAATTTAATTTTTCGCAATTGCTTTTGCTTCTTAAGAAAAGAATTAAGTTTATCAGATTCGTAATAATCACAAGCATCTTCTATCAAAAATTCTTGTATGCTTCTGATATTACCAACATCTAATGCCTCGATTATTATTTCATGGTCATCGTTTGTATTAATTAACTTCAAATTTTTTAAATGGCAAACGAAATTGAACAAAATTTCTCTTGAATGAATTTGACAATAGTCTAGTGTTAATTCTTCAATCAAATTAGAATTCAAGCTAAACAAGCAGCTGCCTGTAATATCCAATGATTTAAAATAAAGGCTTTTCAAGTTTTTATTATTTCCAAAGAATAACTTAAGAATATTATCATCGGCATTTACATCCCTAAGATCTAAATTTGTAAGATTTTTCAAAAATTCAGCAGATTTTTGAATTATTTTCACATAGTCTACCTTCTTATTGTAAGCATTATATATATAAAGCTCATTTAAGTAATCACTACATCTGTATAAGACATTCATTAAAAAATTAGTGTCTTGTATTTTATTTTCTTGAAAATATTTTTCTTCAAAATCATCATCTATAGACAGACATTTTACATGATTCCAGGTTTGTTTGCTAACAGCGTGCCACCACTTGCATACATTCTCAACATCTATTTTTTCTTTGAATGATAAGTATTGGAAAATATGCATCAAGCAATCGTCATTAAGACAATTGACATCAACTAATGAACTATCATTATCATCATTTAGTTTTAGTTGATTAAATGAATCTTTTAAGCCTATAAAAATATTATTTATTTAATGTTAGCTGATATAATGAATTGATTTTTAAATGAAAATCGTTAATTGTACCTTTGTAGCTCATTGTTATTTGAAGTTTTTCTTCTGAATTATAAAATTTAATGATTGAATGATTGATTGGAAAAGAATAAGTAATTAAGAAGAATAACTAATTAAAGTAATTTAAAGTAATTTAACTAAATAAGTAATTAAAAAGAATAACTAATTTCTGGAAAAGAATATTATAATTATTAACATGATTGTAAATTTTTTTGCTATTTTATAATTTAATTCTTCAATATTTTTAGGAATATTTTAAAATTTATATTAAGTGATAAAACATTTATTGTATTTACATTTAGGGTTGTTTGCTTCTTAATTTTATCGCGATAGAAAAAATATTTTAAAAAAATTGTTAAGAAAATTGTCGTTTTAGTTTAGGAGATAATAGTTGAACTTGAAACTTTCAAGTACTGAATCATGGCATTTACTCTTTCCCTGGCTATGATAATATCATAACATTATTGACCTAGGCTCTAGCTTATTGCCGTCTGAATAAGATATGAAAGGAATTGAAAAAGAAAATGTGCAAATCGGATGAACTTTCCGTTTTCTAGTATTTTGTGGTTTTTTGCATACCGACGTAATGTTATTTATATGGAGTTTGTATGACAGAAAACTATAGAATATTAGAAAACGGAAAACAAGAATTACGCCCCAGTATCATGTAGAAAATTTTTTAATTTATTAAATGACTTATTTAATTACAATAAAATAAAGTTTTTTAAAACTCATGCAGTTGGTTATTTATTTTATTTGGAAGGTTATATACTTTAATTTTAACATGAAATTATTTATAAAAGCATGCGGAACAAACTTGTCACAAGTGCTCTAACCTCAAAATACTTGGATCGCAGTACAAAAAAAAGAGAAACTGAATTTATTCTTTATTACCATTATTAAAAAACTTTTTACAAAAAACAATATTTTCTCGAAATTATGCTTATATTTTATTTTCGGAAAATTAAAAATTAATATTGAATATCTTTACAAAATTTAAAAATTCATCAAATCAGAAATAAAAACAAATTGAAAGGAGTCCAAACTCCAAAGTACTAGTAGAGAAAATAATAAATGAAGAAATAATAAGTATAATTAATCTTACCTGATGAATAAATTATTAATAATGATGTTCAAGTTAGTAAGAATTTGTTGATAAAACAAAAAAACAATTAAAATTAATTATAAAAAAATTAATGCAATAACGACAAAGTAAAATAATATCAAATGCAACTTTGCATACTAGTACTTTGCATGTGTGACAGTAATATATGTTTTATTGTGATCCTAAGAGTTCTGACTTATCGACGGATGGATACTTTTATTAAATTGCGATTTTTCTAAATTCAAAAATATTCTCAAATAAAGTTTTTATGAATTTTATTGTTTGTAATAAAAATTATTTTATGATATTAATTACCTATAACTTTAAAAAAAGTATTTTATTAATGAAAAATGTCTTTTCAAGTTGGAACTACTATAAATACTCCATCAGTTAATAACTTCCCATTAATGACTTCTTCCATATAAGAATAAAACGCGCTTTTGGTAATTCAACTGGTGATTAGTAAGTAATTGATTAAATAATAAAAAATAACAAAAATTTTGTTGTCTTAATTTTTTCAATAATTTTTTATTTTATATAAAAATAATTACAAAAATTAAAATGTACACATTCATTTGATTTCATTTTTGCAATCTCAATTTTTTTTTCATTGATTTTGCTAGGAAAAAAAAGAGACTAATTTTTGAAAAACCTCTCATATACTTATTTTTTTTGAGAATGATTTTCAATTTTTAAAGATATCAAGGCTGATAAATTAGCCAAACTTTTTTTTTATCTATGTTGAAGAATTATATTGTAAAGTTAAAATTTGACCATCAGAATTTTGGCTTTTAATATCACTGTGATATTACTGACTAAATCAATAAATTTAAGATCAATATTTTTGCATGTTATAATTTACAAACTTTCATTTAGTGACTTCGGAATTACATCAACTAAAGTTTTATTCATAATATTTAAGTGACTTATTTCAATACTCTCGGAAAAAAATTTATTTTTAATTTTGTATTTAAAAAGTTTACTATATCAAATGTGTAGATTACAATTCTTCTGCACTACGTTGAAGAATTTGAACCAGTTAACAATAAAATTACCAAAATTTTCACAATTTGTTTTCATTTCAAGTGTCAATCAATTTATTTATCTTTAACTTACAGAGGGAGACCACTGCATTTAGAAAGATAAGTTACAATTGAACGTTATGTAGATGAGTTTATTATTTTGAAAAAAAACCTCTGATACCCTCTGATTATTCCAATGGGCCTCCAGAATTTAGAAATACAAGGCTCCGTGTCATAAAGTAGGAATTCCCGGACTGTCTTAAAAATAACCCTGCCTCCTTGCTAATCAATGACGAAATTTCTAATGGTTTTAATAAAAAACTATTTTCGAGCCCCGTAAACCAAAATTTTTTATCCTGAGCTCTCTCACTGTGATAGTCAATTAACCAAATGCCCATTTTTGACCTCAAGCGACTAATTTTTGAATTACTGTCAAAGTTAAATTTTTAGATAAAAACGGGCTTTATAAACCTCAAGATTTTTGTATAAGTTTTATAAGTTTTTAAGAATTCTTACAGTAAAAATGAGTAAAGAATTTTTTTAAATTTAGACCTTTTAGAAACTTTTAGAGACTTATAAATTTTAGCAACAAATTAAAAATTGATGGTTTTGGATAAAAAATTCGATTTATTTAATTTATTGACTATAACGACGAAAAAATTAATGATAAAAAATAACGAATTACGGGGCTCAAAAAAAGATCGATAAAAGCGAGAACAAACAAAAAGGGCAACAGCATTATTTGGATTATAGCCCATTTCCTATTCTATAACAAGGAGCTCTAATGTATTAATTGCACAGGAGGCCCATGAGAATAAACGGAGGGTATCGGGAATACTTTTTCAACATATTAAACTCATCCTTAACTACAGGTTGTAATTTTGCATTCCAAATGTGATTATATTTCGTTTTTAATACGTTTTTTTTTTTAAACAAATTAAAGGCGATACATTCTCTAAATAATTTTCGTTAATATTAGTGTCAGAATCGTATTCGATTGTCAGAACACAAGAATTTTTGTTCAAATTATTTTTCATAATGCTAATTAAATTAATTAGTTTCTCATCAATATTTTTACTTCCATAAATTTGAATATAATTAAGTTTTGGAGCCTTATTTATTATAAAATACAATATTTTATTTGTAATGTTAGTTTCATAAATTTTTATAGTTTCTAAATTTTCAAACACTTCAATATTGTGAAAACAATAATCATAAAAATTTATGCAAAAATAATTTAATTCTTTTAATTTTTTGCATTTACTTAAACTTAACAAACTTTTACAGGATCCTTCATGTATTACAGAAATATCAAATATTTCAATATTTTTTAAATTGCTAAAATAATTTTCACCTGTTACTGATAATTGATAATATCCAACTTCTATATCTAAATGTCTCAAATTTACACATTCTGATATATATTTAGCATCTTGATCATTAAATTTAAAAATACTACAAGAAAAGATTTTTAAATTTGTAAAAGTATAAAGAAATTTAGGTAAATCATCATTTTGGTAACAGCTTATTTCCTCTATATTATCAATTGCCAGAACATCTATCACATCTTTGTCAAAATCAACTAATTGAATGTTTCGTAATTGTTTTTGTCGACTTAACAATTTAACAAGTTTGTCATTTTCTAGATTAGCGCACTGAGAAAAATCAATATCGGTTAAATCTTTTGTACCAGCAGTTACTAAAGAGTCTAAAATCATATTAACATCGCAATCAATAATTTTAATTTTTTTCAAATTTATTAAACAAGAAACAAATTTAAACAAATAATCTTCTGATTCAACCCTCATAGGAAACCAAAAACTGAAATCTTCGATCATGACAGGATTTATTGCTAAAAAACAACTTGCATCTATTTCCCAGCCACTTAATCTAAGTTTTTTTAAATTTTTATTATTTTCAAATAATAACTTTAAATGAGTATCAGGAATTTTGGGTATTTGTAACTCTAGGTCAGTAATATTTTTAAAGAATTCAACAGACGTTTTCATTATTTTTAAATAATCTGCTTCTCGCCCTTCTATTTCTAAATGCAGTTTACTTAAGTAATACCTACACCTGTACATTATATTTAACAAAAAATCAGTATTTTGTTTTTTAGTTCCATGAAAATATTCCTTTTTAAAAACATCATCAACTTTCAAACTTGTTACTTTGTTCCAAGAGAGTTTACTTACTCTATTCCATTTTCGACATGTAAATTCTAATGTTAATTTATCTTTTATTGTTAAATTTTCAAAAATAAGTATTAAACAATCGTCGTTCAGATTGTTAATATTTATTTTATCAATAATATTCTCTTGTTTCAATCCCAATAAACCTGAAAAATTTCAGTAACTTGGTCAATATTCATAATTTTATTAATGTAAATGCTCTTTAAATTTTACCTGGGCAACTCATTGTATTTTAGTCTTCAGTGATCAAATTTTTCCTTTTTTAAAGTATACGGTTGAAGAAGCTGTAAAATAATTTTAATTTATAAATAATAGCTATATAAATTTAAAATAATGAAAACATGGAAAAAAGAAAAATACCCTGCCAACTAGCTGGCACTGAGGTTCCTCAAACAATGGGCTGTAATCTTAATTTACAAAAAATATTATTGATTACAACCATGCAATTATACATACATTATTCGTTTTTAGTAGCTGGTAAAGTAGATTATTATGATCATTTTGTTATTAAAGTGAAAATTCTAGCGTCCATGGATTGGTCGCGCCGGCGTTAATGGATTTTAAATCATTTTTGCATAATTAAAAAGAGAGAAATATAAAAAAAGCTAATTTTATTTTTTTTTATAAAAGAAATGGTTGGTAACGATGCGAAAATTACAAATATTCGCTCAATTATTACACAGTAAAAAATAATGCACACTATATTACTACCGTGTAGTAATTTTACTACAGTTTAGTAATATTACTGCAGAAATAGTAATTTTACTACAATTTGTAGTAATATTACTACTAGTAGTAATTTTACTATTTCGTAGTAATATTACTACAAGTGTAGTAAAATTACTACAATTTGTAGTAAAAAAAATTTATTTTTTTTCCAGCCAGATACGAATAAATATAGCTTTAGGAGGTCATTTAAATTTGTAATACACAATATTAATTCTTATTTTTCGTTTTTAATATTATAAGCAAACTCTACCTGCATCTATATTCAGCAATAATCATGAAATAATAACTAAAAAGAGGAGGCCGGAACATTTGGATTGCCAAATTACAATCTATACTTCTGAACCACTTTAACCCATTACCGCCCAGGCAGCCAAAACGTGCCACCTTATTGCTACCCCTATTTACCTCAATTTTCCATCCCTAGATGAAATTTCATGATGTTTTGATTTCATATTGGAAATTAGAAACCTTAAAAAACTCTCGATACTGATTAAAAAAAAAGAAAAGATTATTATTTTACGAATAATAAAGACTTACATCAAGTGGCACGTTTTGACCGCCTGGGCGGTAATGGGTTAATATGTTGAAAAAACACCAAAGATACCCTCCGTTTATTCCAATGCGCCTTCTGGGATTAAAAACGCAGGGCTCAATGTTATAAAATTGGGTTTTTTCGATAACTTCCATACAACACTGTAAACTTGCAAATTAACTAAAATACTTCCGATTCGTCTCATTTTTTCCGTATGAGTACCATCTTTTAATTCCCGTCAGCCGCAATGTTCTTTCCACCTATTCTCTCATCGCTATAGTCAATAAACCAAATGCCCATTTTCGGACCCAAATGACCAATTTTTAAACATGCTGCAAAAATTGTAATTTTCAATTAAAATAGGTATTTTAGGTCACAAAAATTTTTTATTAGCTTTAAGTTTTCAAAAATACTTTACTCGGTTCTTTTTTAGCAGATATGATAATTTAAAGACAGAGTCTCAATTTTAAGTTTTTTAAAAAAATCATATTTCATCACTAACTTTGTGGAATCATATTTCGGAAACTTTGAAAGCCAAAAGAACGAGTAAGAAAATTTTGGAAACTTGGAACTTGTACAAAATTTTTCAGACCTACAAGACCTATTTTCATTGAAAATCACAGTTTTGGCAGCAATTTAAAAATTGGTCATTTGGGTCCGAAAATGGGCATTTGGTTTATTGACTATAGCGATGAGAGAATAGGTGGAAAGAACATTGCGGCTGACGGGAATTAAAAGATGGTACTCATACGGGAAAAATGATATGAATCGGAAGTATTTTAGTTAATTTGCAAGGTTACAGTGTTTTATGGAAGTTATCGAAAAAACCCAATTTTATAACATTGAGCCCTGCGTTTTTAATCCTAGAAGGCGCATTGGAATAAACGGAGGGTATCTTTGGTATTTTTTCAACATATTAAAGTGATTCAGAAGTATAGATTGTAATTTGGCAATCCAAATGCTCCGGCCTCCTCTTTTTAGTTATTATTTCATGATTATTGCTGAATATAGATGCAGGTAGAGTATGCTTATAATATTAAAAACGAAAAATAAGAGTTAATATTGTGTATTACAAATTTAAATGACCTCCTAAAGCTATATTTAGTCGTATCTGGCTGGAAAAAAAATAAATTTTTTTTACTACAAATTGTAGTAATTTTACTATTTCTGTAGTAATATTACTAAACTGTAGTAAAATTACTACACGGTAGTAATATTGTGTGCATTATTGGTTCCTCATAGAGGAACCTTTGTGATAGATGAAATTTTGATTTTTGATTTTTTGGCATATAAGCACGTTTTGGGACCTCAGGAAGCTAAAAAACCGGTTTTTAAAAAAAGTCTGTATGTGTGTGTGTGTGTGTGTGTGTGTGTGTGTGTATGTATGTAACCGGTGAAATTTCACAACCATTATGAAATTAAGACCTAATTTTTTTTTCAAAAATTTTTTTATCAAAAAATCTCAAACTACTTTTTTTTTTTTTTTATTTGGATGTAATACCTCATTTATTTCCACGAAAGTACCTATATTTGAAAGTACGATTTTTACTCGATATCTCGAATCTGATAACTAATTTTTTGAAAATTTTTTTCTCAAAATTTTTTTCACAAAAAAAATACAAAAAACACTAATTTTTTTTTTCTTTTTGGACGTAGTACCTAATTTATTTCTTTGAGATTACTAGTTTTAGAACTATGGTTTATAGCATTTTTTTTGGACCTGATACCTAATTTTTTCAAAATTTTTTTCTCAAAATTTTTGTTGCCAAAAAATACAAAAAATGCCAAAATTTTTTTTATTTTAGGACGTAATACTTAGTTTTTTTCTATGAAAGTACTAATATTTGAAAATTTTGCAATCGGTGGTATTTAACAACCATTATGGAATTAAGATCTAATTTTTTTTTCAAAAATTTTTTTATCAAAAAATCTCAAACTACTTTTTTTTTTTTTTAATTTGGATGTAATACCTCATTTATTTCCACGAAAGTACCTATATTTGAAAGTACGATTTTTACTCGATATCTCGAATCTGATAACTAATTTTTTGAAAATTTTTTTCCCATAATTTTTTTCACCAAAAGATACAAAAAAAACTTAATTTTTTTTTATTTTTGGATGTAGTACCTAATTGATTTCTATGAGAGTGCTAATTTTAGAAATATCGTTTATAGTAATTTTTTGGACCTGAAACTTAATTTTTTCAAAATTTTTTTCTCAAAATTAAAAAAACAAAAAAATTAAAAAATCTGTAATATTTTTTTTTTTTTTTAGTGTAATACTTCCTTTAATTCCATGAAAGTACTAATATTTGAAAATGTTGCAATCGGTGGTATTTAACCACCATTATGGAATTAAGATCTAATTTTTTTTCAAAAATTTTTTCATCAAAAAATCTCAAACTACTTTTTTTTTTTTTTTAATTTGGATGTAATACCTCATTTATTTCCATGAAAGTACTTATATTTGAAAGTACGGTTTTTACTCGATATCTCAAATCTGATAATTAATTTTTTGAAAATTTTTTTCCCAAAATTTTTTTCACAAAAAAATACAAAGAATACCAAATTTTTTTTTGTTCGGACGTAGTACCTAATTAATTTCTATGAGAGTACTAGTTTTAGAAAGCTTATTTATAGTAATTTTTTGGATCTGATAACGAATTTTTAAAAAAAAAAAATTAAAAAATCTGTAATATTGTTTTTTTTTTTAAGTGTAATACCTAGTTTATTGAAATTTTTTTCTAAAAATTTGTTAAATAAAAAACATTAAATCACAGAAACATTTTTTTTCTTTTAAAATACGGTATTTAACTTTTTTTTATGAAATACTGATATCTCAAATTATCATTTTTATTAGATAAAATAGACCATTATAAATATTTTGCTATTGTTAATGAGGAACCATAGTGCCAATCACTTGGCAGCGTTTTTTTTACTGTGTATAAAAAGATATAGGAGTTTTTACCAGAATTTATAATAATTTCTTATAATTTATTTTCTCAGTGTACTCCTTGCATTTGACCAACCTTCCGCAACAATGATAATAATAATAATAATAATATTTTGTAATAAAAAAAATAGCCACATTAATTGCTTTAAGATTTTAAGATTATTTATATTATTTCTATTAATCACAAAATAATAAATTATTTAATTCTATAAATTGTTTGATTCTTTAAAAAATGCCAATATAACTTTTAAATCTTAATTTTAAAATGGAAACATAACCATTTAATATTTTTAGGCTGTTTATTATTGTTTATAATTTCATTAAGCTGCATACATAAATAAACATAGCAACGAACAAAATAATCCGAGGAAGTCAAAAAGAGGCAAGGTTTCCATCATTTTGGTTCCTCAAAGAGGAACCATTGTGTTAGGTCAAAATTTGATTTTCTATTTTTTGGCATATAAGCACGTTTTAGGACCCCAGGAAGCTAAAAAATCTGTTTTAAAAAAAAGTCTGTATGTGTGTGTGTGTGTGTGTGTGTGTGTGTGTGTGTGTGTGTCTGTGTGTGTGTGTACGTATGTATGTAATCGGTGATATTTCACAAATATTATGGAATTAAGACCTAATTTTTTTTTCAAAAATTTTTTCACCAAAAAATCTCGAGGTACTTTTTTTTTTTTTGATTTGGATGTAATACCTCATTTATTTCCATGAAAGTACTTATATTTGAAACTATGGTTTTTACATGATATCTCGAATCGGATACTTAATTTTCTGAAAATTTTTTTTCTAAAATTTTTTTCACAAAAAAATACAAAAAATACAAATTTTTTTTTTCTTTTTGGACGTAGTACCTAATTTATTTCCATGGAAGTAGTAGTTTTAAGAACCTTGTTTATTGTTATTTTTTGGATCTGATACTTAATTTTTTCAAAATTTTTTTTGTCAAAATTAAAAAAAAATAAAAATAAAAAAAACTGCAATATTTTTTTTTTTTTTTTTTGGTGTAATACCTCATTTAATTCTATGAAAGTACAATTATCTGAAAATATTGTAACTAGTGATATTTCAAAACCATTATCGAATTAAGACCTAATTTTTTTTCCAAACATTTTTTTATCAAAAAATCTCAAACCCATCCCCCCCTTTTTTTTTTATTTTGGATGTAATACCTCATTTCTTTCCATGAAAGTACTTATACTTGAAAGTATGGTTTTTACTTGATATTTCCAATCAGATACTTAATTTTTTGAAAATTTTTTTCCTAAAATTTTATTCACAAAAAAATACAAAAAATACGAAACTTTTTTTTCTTTTTGGACGTAGTACCTAATTTATTTCCATGGAAGTACTAGTTTTAAGAACCTCGTTTACAGTAATTTTTTGGAATTGATAC
This sequence comes from Anagrus nilaparvatae, assembly GCA_022575985.1. Taxonomy (NCBI): domain Eukaryota; kingdom Metazoa; phylum Arthropoda; class Insecta; order Hymenoptera; family Mymaridae; genus Anagrus; species Anagrus nilaparvatae. The sequence goes on along the minus strand of JAKSXM010000181.1, from coordinate 87,714 downwards.
TTAATTTTTTCAAAATTTTTATTATCTAAATTAAAAAAAAAGAAAAATACAAAAATTGCAATAAATTAGGTACTACGTCCAAAAAGAAAAAAAAGTTTCGTATTTTTTGTATTTTTTTGTGAATAAAATTTTAGGAAAAAAATTTTCAAAAAATTAAGTATCAGATTGGAGATATCAAGTAAAAACCATACTTTCAAGTATAAGTACTTTCATGGAAATAAATGAGGTATTACATCCAAAATAAAAAAAAAAGGGGGGGGTTGAGATTTTTTGATAAAAAAATGTTTGGAAAAAAAATTAGGTCTTAATTCGATAATGGTTTTGAAATATCACTAGTTACAATATTTTCAGATAATTGTACTTTCATAGAATTAAATGAGGTATTACACCAAAAAAAAAAAAAAAAAATTGCAGTTTTTTTTATTTTTTTTAATTTTGACAAAAAAAATTTTGAAAAAATTAAGTATCAGATCCAAAAAATTACAATAAACAAGGTTCTTAAAAGTAGTACTTCCATGAAAATAAATTAGGTACTTAGTCCAAAAAGAAAAAAAAAATTTGTATTTTTTGTATTTTTTTGTGAAAAAAATTTAAAAAAAAAAATTTTCAGAAAATTAAGTATCCGATTCGAGATATCATGTAAAAACCATACTTTCAAATATAAGTACTTTCATGGAAATAAATGAGGTATTACATCCAAATCAAAAAAAAAAAAAAGTACCTCGAGATTTTTTGGTGAAAAAATTTTTGAAAAAAAAATTAGGTCTTAATTCCATAATATTTGTGAAATATCACCGATTACATACATACGTACACACACACACACACACACACACACACACACACATACAGACTTTTTTTAAAAACAGGTTTTTTAGCTTCCTGGGGTCCCAAAACGTGCTTATATGCCAAAAAATAGAAAATCAAATTTTGACCTAACACAATGGTTCCTCTTTGAGGAACCAAAAATAAACATCTTTTTTTCTTTTTTCCATAATTTATAATAAAAAATGGTCTTCAAAAATAACAACTTTAAAATTAAATTCTATTAAATTATTTGAAAATTACGCTAAAAAACACTACTTCATACAGAGCTATTCAAAAATTTGATGAATTTTCGCCTCTTTTTGCAACATCTTCTACAAACAACTTTGGACTAAAAAAAGATAGTCGAACCTATATAAAAGGCCTAAATTATTCAAGGCTCTGAATAATTGTAGATAACAGTGTTTTGATATCTTGAATTTTTCAAAAATCATTTGAATTTGTAACATTTTGCAGCTTTTTTGACATTAATTAAACACAAATTTTCATGTTGATTCATACTTAAATAGGTTGCCTACAGCTTTCATTTTTTTTACAATTCAATTAGCCAGTGGAAGTATCTCATTTTTGTAATTTATTATTTTTTTGAACCGTGGATTTATATATTGGTTGAAATACTAAACGTAAACGTATGAAAACTTGTAATTAATTTAAAAAAATCGGCTGACTATTAAAAATTAAGATTAATATGAATTTATGGAGTTTTAGTGCCCCAGAATAACAAAAATCTTTATATAAAAAAATTTAAAGATAGGAAAATAACCGTTAAAAATACCGTTAATTACAATTTTTGAGAACTTTAAGGATGAGTCATGAATTGAGTTATGATCATTAAGTTATGATCCTGAATAGAAAATTTGAGTAAACATACCGACGCTATTTTTTTTTTTTTAATATTTTGCTGTTTAAAATAAGAAATATTTAAATATGTGTTTAATATGTAATATTATTGAAAAAAAATTATTTTAATTTTATAAATTATAAAAAAACAATAGCAGCCAAGTAAACACATTTTTTAAAATCAACACCCCTGACTTTACAGAAACTAAGGATTTTAATATCGGCAAAATTTTTATTTTCGTGGATTTTATACCTACTTCTGCATGTATTAAATTAGGAATAAATATTTTGGACAATTTTATTAAAATTACTCATCATTATAAACATTTTTCGATTATTTTTATATTTAACATGCCAATTTTTTAATTTTCATTAAATTTTCTTCTTCGTAGTACATTGCCCTTTTAAAAGTTTCTAATTTAATAATTTTTTTTTTCAAGTGCTTGGAGCAGTAAAATCAGGGGCGCCGTTTTGGCCCTATTTTCTTAAATGCTTATTTTTCCGTAATTTAATTACCTAGCAGTAAAAAAAAAATTAAATAATATAAACAGATTAATTTTTTATTTATGTATAAACATAAAAAGTTTTATAATAACTCTTGTAGTTTTTTGCAATAAAATTCAAATGATATTAAAATTCCGATAATCTTATTCTGGTTAAAAATTATAGAGGTTGCAAAAGGGGGCAAATTTCGGAACCAGTCTTTAAGCTCGAATTAAAGTTTATAATTATGGACTTAGGGTACTAATTAAAATTAACTAACCATAATCTCTATCACAATAAACAAATCCTTATAAATGTGTTTTATATGGTTTAGTTTGGTAACCAACAAAATTTAGATCCTCTTCTTACTCATATTATTGAAAACATATTAATTTTTAAAATCAAAATACACGATTTTATGAAAATTGCTAATTTGAAGTTTTTTTTATGGAGTTAGAGGAAACAAAAATTGTAGACACAGCTTGAATTGAAAACATAAACAATATTGACCTATCCTTCGTTTTATAAATTTGAATTGTTATAAAATAGTTGCTAAAATAGATATTTTAAATAGTTTTTAATTATAAAATGCTTTTTAATGTTATATTTTGGACACAATTGAACATTTAACAACGGCAATTTTTTTTTAAATGCAAGGAAGGGTCGAACTCAATACGAAAAACTCCTAGCGCATAACCTACAAATTCCAATATAGAGCATTTTCGTATTTAGCGTCCCAAAAAACAAAACTTTTTTAAAAACATTGTGCATTTTAATGCTCAGCAAAAATCTTTAAAAAATGCTTACCTATATTATTTTACAGTTGTAACCTCGGTTGTAACCATTTTAATCTTGTTTAAACCATCAAACAAAAATTTATTATCTTTATTATTTACAAACATATCCAACGGACATGATTTTTTTATGTTTCGTAACCTAACCCGTGCTTGTAAGATAAAACAGAATTTCCTACATTATCAGCATATGAAATTTCCACCAATTTCAAATCTCAAAAAATACACATGTTTGTTAATAGTCGAGTTATCAATATATATTCGTTGTTAATATCAAATCAGATAACTTTTGTAATAAGACTGACAAAAAAATTCTATAACTTCCCACTTTATTTTTTTTTATTTTTCACTTGGGAAAAAACGCAATAAATTTTTTTTTTATCTGTATTAGTTCACAGTGATACTTAATAGTCAAGACAATAAAATCATTGCGAATTTCTTTTATGGTACACTATAGGGCTAAAAAAATAAACTCATTATTTATATTACGACAATATTGGAAACCATTAAAAGTAAGTTTATTATGTTTCCGATACTATATAGAAGCAAAAATTTCATTTGTAAATATTCGAAATACAAAGAATAAATATAAAATCCAGAAAAATTTTTGGGAAGGGGTCGAAAAATTTCGGAAGGGGCCAGAACTTAATAATATAAAAATTGATGGTTTAAATTTCTTAAGTATTAATCAAAACTTAATTGTTTCTTTTTTTAAATTGTTTATAAGCAAAATAATTGTTATTCAAAAACTAAAAAATTTATAAATCAAGGTAAAACTAAAAAGTTTATAAATAAAGGTAAAAAATGTTGCTATTTTTTCATAAAATTTTTTATTTCTGGGGGAGCCATGACTCCTTGGTACTTGACTCTAGATACGCGCCACTCTCGGCTTATGTGACCCTTGGGCCCGTGAACTTTCGCACTCGGCAAAAATAAAACTTTATTTTTACAACAAGTTTAGTAAGATATTTTATATATAAAGGTCAAAAAAGACATCTTGTGCGGGTCAGAAAATAGTATATTTTTTTGCCTTAGATGCATAAAAACATTTATATTTACACGCCGGAGAATCAGTAATATTATTCGTAATACCTAAGAATCTTTTTATTGCAGGATAGGTATAACAATAAAAAATAAGAAAAAAAAATTTACGAGGCCGTGTTTACTGCCATTATTTTCTGTTAGTTTAAACCCTATTATAGCATTTTAAAAGTATTATGAATGAAGATCATGATTGTATACCAAAAAATAGTAAAAATTTCAAAAAATAGCTGGAAAATTTAGATTGCCAGGGAGAAGATCCCTGGAGAAAAATGCTTGTTGAATTATAAAGGGCTTAAACTTACGGAAAATCGTGGTAGGCGTGAGCTGGTCCATAAATTTTTTTTTTTATTTTTAGCAGAAATGTTCATATCTATTCTCTACAGTAAATTTTTTAATTTTATTTCATAATTCAATCTTTAAATTAATCTCTGCTTTAAATTAGAGCCCAGATGTTATATCTATAATAATCCAGCAGCAAGTAGATAGGTTTAATTTTAAATCCGGTAATCGTTCTTAAAAAATACCAAAAAAACCTTGATGAAACAGAAATTATTATTCTTTATTAAACTTTGAAAAAAAATATAATACATAAAAAGTTTGAGGACATACAATACAAATTGAAAACATAAAATGTACTTATTATTTTATAAAAATTTATTTTTTGCAAAAACTAAACTTGCAGATGTAAAAAATTGATTCCATAATTTTATTATTCTAAACGTATTAATGGTGATATTTTATTTATTTCATCTTTTTTTATATTAGTTCTAGAATCGCACTTGATAGTCAAAATATGAGAATCATTTCGATTTTTTTTTATGGCGCTAATTAGCTCTATAATTTCATTATTTATTTTTCTGCAATCGTTAAGACTGCAAAAATAAAGCTTTGGCGATTTTATTACTATCTCGGCCAAAATTTCATTCGTAATATTTGAATTTATAAGCAAAAAAATTTCTAAATTCGGTAATGATTCAAATTTCTTAACGCTATTTTCATCAAAATTCATCTGATAACATTCTAATCTGTTTAATTTCTTACATTTACTTAATCCTATCAAATATTTACAACTTTTTTCTCCCCTTAAAAATATTATTACAGATTCGAGATTTTGTAAATTGCTCAAATAGTCATCACTTTTTGATGTTACAACCTCACGGCCAACATATAACTCGAGTTCTTTTAAATTTTTGCATTCAGAAATAACACGAACATATTCATCAGTGAATATATCTTCTAAATCGCAACTAAATTTTTTCAAGTTTTTAAATAAATGAAGATTTTTTAGAAATTCATCATCTAATAAACGTAAGGCACTTATTTCTTCAATACAATCAACTGAAAGATTATCAATCAAATCATCTTCAATTATCTCTAACCCGACGAATTTTCGATAGATCTCTTTAGATCTCCAGAGATCTCCGGAGATCTAAAAAGATCTCTAGAGATAAAAAGTGATCTCCGGAGATCTCTAGAGATCTAAATAGATCGAAAAATTGGGGAAATCTCTTTAGATCTCCGCAGATCACTTTTGATCTCTAGAGATCTCTTTAGATCTCCGGAGATCTCTGGAGATTAAAATAGATCTAAATAGATCTTCAGAGATCTGTGGAATGAAAAAAAAAAATTATAAAAATTTATAAATGTCATTCAAAATCATTAAATGAAGGTATTAAAGGATAATGTGATATTTTTATGCGTTCTGAATAATTTTAAGGAAATAGGACCTGGTAAATGAATAAAAAATGTTAATGAAGCTATTAATGGATAAATTTGATTTTTTTATGGGTTTTAAATAACTTCAAGGAAATAGGACCTGGTTAATGAATGAAAAATGTCAAACTATACTTAAATATTTACAATTTTATTAACAACTTATTATTTAACATGCCTTACTTTCAAATTTGAACTCTTTTTTTCTTGTTAATAAATAATTGCACCTAACGTTTATAGCATTTTATTAAAGATATTTTAAGGACTTGAAATTTTAAATTTAATTTTAATTATCAAAGCAATATAATCATTACAATACCCATTTTTTTTTGATTTTATCACATATCATATTTTATTTACTAAAAAAATTAATCATTTTATAATTTCATAACTAATTTATTACCTATTTGACATGTAGTTAATTTTATGATTTCATGTCCAAAACCCTGGTATTATAGGTTTTCTCTATTAAAGCTCTATTTAAAATTAAAATATTGACGGTATCTGGCAAATATCTGTTTATTCTTCAAGAATTATGTTCGTTTTTGCTATTTAAAAAGTTATTACGCAAAAAAATACTAAATTTTTTATTTTTATTCATTAGTAAAGTCACGAATTACTTTAAAGTGTTAAAATTCCATCTGTTTTACAAAAAGTTCTTACTGCTGTTAATTCTTCAGACTTCAAATATTTGTTTACATTATTTTCATCAAGATTTCGATTATTTTATGATTTTTACTCATCTTTATAGTTATTTAACAATACCTTACATTTTATACAATCATATTGAATCTGAAGTTTTAATTTGCTTGCAATTTCTTGCCCGATATTCGAGTTACCATTTACCATGTTAGCCAAAAGTCCACTCCTATTTTCAAATGTGAAAAAGAGGACCCCTAAGTTTCACAAAATTTATCCATTAATATCTTCATTTTTAACATTTTTTATTCATTTACCAGGTCCTATTTCCTTTAAATTATTCAAAACGCATAAAAAAAATCAAATTATCCTTTAATACCTTCATTTAATGATTTTAAATGACATTTATAAATGTTTATAATTTTTTTTTTCATTCCACAGATCTCTGAAGATCTATTTAGATCTATTTTAATCTCCAGAGATCTCCGGAGATCTAAAGAGATCTCTAGATATCAAAAGTGATCTGCGGAGATCTAAAGAGATCTCCCCAATTTTTCGATCTATTTAGATCTCTAGAGATCTCCGGAGATCACTTTTTATCTCTAGAGATCTTTTTAGATCTCCGGAGATCTCTGGAGATCTAAAGAGATCTATCGAAAATTCGTCGGGAACTTAAGTTTCTTCAATTTTTTTTGTTTCTTAATAAAATTATTAAGTTTATCAGGTTTTACATAATAACAAGCGCTTTGAATTAAAAATTCTTCAATGCTTTCAACATTGCCAGCATCTAATGCGTCTATTATTATTTTATAATCAGAATTTGTATAAATTGTTTTTAAATTTTTTAATTGACTAATAAAATTAGCGTTAACATCACTTAAATAAAATTTAGTAATATTTTTCAGAAATTTAGTAGATTCTTCAATGACTTTTAAATAGTCAACCTCGCCTATACCTAAATTTCCATCAAAATGTATTTCATTTAAGTAATCGCGACTTCTGAATAAAATATTCATTACAAAATTAGTGTTTTGTTCTTTAGATCCTTGAAAATATTTTTTAGCAAAATCATCATACATAAACAAGCTTTTCACTTGATTCCAGGTTTGCTTGCTGACTGAGTTCCATCTCTTACAAACGAACTCTATATCAATTTTTTCTTTTAAAGATAAGTATTGAAAAATGTGCATCAAGCAGTCGTTGTTGAGACAATGTATATTAATTTCATTCAGTAAACTTTGATTATCATCATTTAGCTGTTTTACTGAGTCTTTTAAATCTATAAAAATGTTAATTTTTACTTTTGTTAAATCATTAATATTAATTTATAAATTAAAATCGGTAACCATACCTTTGGAACTCATCTTTATTGAAAGATTTCTTATATTCAGTTCCTAGAACGACCAATATATTGATTTCTGTGTGAGAAATATTTTAAAGACGTTAGTATATATAACTTATAATTGCATAATTGGTTATTTAATGCTTTAATAATTTTAAGAATATTTTAATATAAATATTTAGCTATGAATTTAATTTATTGATTATCATTCAATTCAAAACAAAAATTTTTAGGCCAATTGCAAGAAAAAAAGCTCTACTTTTTAAGAAATTTGCTGTAAAGTTTTCGTCAGTTTTTGCCGGTTGTCATCAAGATTTTGTCAAAAAATTAAAGACAGGTTCGTATTCAGCAGAAAAATTAAGTATCCGATTTGAGATACCATGTGAAAACCATACTTTCAAATACAAGTACTTTCATGGAAATAAATGAGGTATTACATCCAAATTAAAAAAAAAAAAAGGAGTTTGAGATTTTTTGATAAAAAAATGTTTGGAAAAAAAAATTAGGTCTTAATTCGATAATGGTTTTGAAATATCACTAGTTACAATATTTTCAGATAATTGTACTTTCATAGAATTAAATGAGGTATTACACCAAAAAAAAAAAAAAATATTGCAGTTCTTTTTATTTTTCTTTTTTTTTAATTTTGACAAAAAAAAATTTGAAAAAATTAAACGTATCAGATTCAAAAAATTACAATAAACAAGGTTCTTAAAACTAGTACTTCCATGGAAATAAATTAGGTACTACGTCCAAAAAGAAAAAAAAAATTGATATTTTTTGTATTTTTTTGTGAAAAAAATTTTAGAAAAAAAATTTTCAGAAAATTAAGTATCCGATTCGAGATATCGAGTAAAAACCATACTTTCAAATATAAGTACTTTCGTGGAAATAAATGAGGTATTACATCCAAATTAAAAAAAAAAAAAAGTACCTCGAGCTTTTTTGGTGAAAAAAATTTTGAAAAAAAAATTAGGTCTTAATGTCGTGTTGGCTGTGAAATATCACCGGTTACAGTGCGACATACATACATACATACATACATACATACACACACACACACAGACTTTTTTTTAAAACCGGTTTTTTAAAAATTTTTTAAAAAAAATTTGGTATTTTTTGCATTTTTTGGTAGGAAAAATTTTGAGAGTATTTTTTTCATGTAAAAAGAATTTTTAAACATAAAAAAAAATAATATTTTAGGATATTAAAAACAGGGTGAATTAGTCTGATTTTTTATTATATATTTATTGAAATATTATGATAATACTTATAAAAATTATTACATGATTAAAAAAAAATCTTATGCACAGTCTAATAAATGTATAAAAATATAAATTTTTTTTTAAACTTATTTTTCTTTTTAAGAAAATGTATATCAATATGTAATAAATTTTCTTATCCTTTTAAACATATTAAAGAAGATATTTTATGTAAATCATTTTTTTTTATATTAGTTTCAGAGTCATACTTGATAGTCAAGACATTGGAATCGTTGCGTTTTTGCTTTATGGTACTAACTAAACTTATAAACTCATTATTTATATTACGACAATTTCGGAGACTAATATAATTAAGTTTTGGTGATTTTGATACTATTTCAGCTAAAATTTCATTCTTAATATTTGAAGCTGTAAGCATTAAAATTTCTAAGTTTGGTAATGTTTCGAATTTCTTAACGCTTTTTTCATCGAAGTTCATATGATAACAGTCTATTTTGTTTAATTTTTTACATTTACTGAATTCTATCAAATATTTGCAACATCCAGGTACATTTAAAAATATTAACAAATATTCAAGATTTTTCAAATTTCCTAGAAAACCTTTACTTTCAGATGTTAAATCATAAGAATCAATCTCTAACCAAAGACTTTTTAAATTATTGCATTTAGAAATAGCAAGTACATGTTCGTCAGTAAATTCTTCGATATTACCATTCAAATTTGTTAAATTCTTAAACAAATGAAGGGAGTTTATAAAAAATTCTCTATCCAAACAAACAGACTCTATTTCTTCTATTTTATCAACAGAAAGTTTATTTATTAAATCCTCGTCAATTATCTCCAATTTAATTTTTCGCAACTGCTTTTGCTTCTTAAGAAAATCATTAAGTAAATTAGTATCAACGTAATAACAAGCACTTTGTATCAAAAATTCTTCTATGCTTCTGATGTTTCCAATATCTAATGCTTGTATTATTATTTCATGGTCATCGTTTGTATTAATTAACTTTAAATTTTTTAAATGGCAAACGAAATTGAACAAATTTTCTTTTGAACGAAATGCACAAATGTCTAGTGTTAATTCTTCAATCAAATTAGAATTCAAGCTAAACAAACAGCTGCCTGTAATATCCAATGATTTAAAATAAAGGCTTTTCAAGTTTTTATTATTTCCAAAGAATATTATCATCGGCATTTACATCCCTAAGATCTAAATTTGTAAGATTTTTCAAAAATTCAGCAGATTTTTGAATTATTTTCACGTAGTCTACCTTCTTATTGTAACCATTATATATATAAAGCTCATTTAAGTAACCACTACATCTGTATAAGACATTCAATAAAAAATTAGTGTCTTGTATTTTATTTTCTTGAAAATATTTTTCTTCAAAATCATCATCTATAGACAGACATTTTACATGATTCCAGGTTTGTTTGATTACAGCGTTCCACCTCTTGCATACATTCTCAACATCTATTTTTTCTTTGAATGATAAGTATTGGAAAATATGCATCAAGCAATCGTCATTAAGACAATTGACATCAACTAATGAACTTTCATTATCATCATTTAGTTTTAGTTGTTTAAATGAATCTTTTAAATCTATAAAAATTTTATTTATTTATTAATGTTGGCTATTGAGTCCGGTCCTTCCCCATATCAAAAGAAAATTGGGGCTGTGAAACCGTCCAATTTTTATAACTTTAGGTCCGACTTGAATTGAAAACATAAACAAAACCTATCCTTCTTTTTAAAAAAAGGATTTGCTTAAATAGTTGTTAAAATAGTTATTTTAAATAGTTATTTTAACAGTAAAATGGTTTTTAATAATAATTATTATATTTTATGCAAAATTATCCTGAAAATTATTATTTATTTTTATTTCAAGCCGGACCTAAAGTTATAAAAATCACCGTTTCACAGCTACAATTTTCTGTTAGACTGGCGAAGGGTCGGATTCAATAAAATTAATATATATGGCTCGTTTTCATTTTTTTTGAAAAAATAGCTTTCAAAAAATAAAAATAAAAAATTCCTTTTTTAAAGTCCAAACAAGACTTTTTAGACTTTTTTCACCAATATTTATTCAGTGTTGCATAAAAATCACCATAACGAACCTTTTACATCAATTTATTACGTTTTCTCATATAATTATAAGGTAAAAACAGGTTAAAACCATTAAAAACCAAAATCGTTACATACGGCCTTAATGTATGAATTTTTCTAGGTTTTATGTATTTTAGAGAACAATATCATATATTTTTAAAGAATTCTTACTAAAAAAACGAGTTTTGGAGGTAAATTTTAAAAATATTTAATAATTTTAACAAAAATGAGGAACGGTAAAGGCAGGAACGGTAAAGGCTTTTTTATAGAAAAATCAAAATAATTCGTAGACAAATGAACAAAAAAACTTTTCCGTTTGGAAAGTAAAGTATTTTTATGATTGAAACTTGCTAAGTTTTTTATATTTTAATTACAACGCTTCTTAATCGGAGATCCATGGGGGTACGGTAAAGGCTTTTGTTTTTGTCCCTTCGTGATTTCTGAACTTAAACTGATTTTGTTTTCCTATTTAAGGACCTCTTAAAGTGCTCTCGATGTGAGAATTTATTTTTTATGTATTTAAGTTGTCATTTATGCGATTAAAAGGTTTTAAAAATGTTTTTATGAAGAGAAATCAAATTTAATATAAATAAAATACGTTTTACGTACACATTTTGTAAAATCGTGTGACACACCTTCTCACCCTTGTAATAATTAGTAAAACTAAGTTTAAATTTTTTCTATATGGAAAAAGTTTAACCTTATAGTATAGCAATTAATCCCCAAATAAAAATTTTTGATAATTAATTGATAGGTGTGAATGACAGACACTCAAAGTATAGGAATCTCCTTTGTGACATGGAACGGTAAAGGCTTTTTTGCTATATTTTTATGTTTTATAGTAGTTAAAACATTAAAATATGTTGATTTTTATGGTGTACCATCAAAAACTTATCGAAATTAAAAATTTTAAAAAAAAATTATTTTAAATTAATGCATCTGGTAGTCAGAAACGTGCTGTACGTCACTTTTGCAAAAAAAACGATAATGAGCCATATACTAGGTATATTGATTTATAAAAAAACTTTCTTAATCATACCTTTATAACTCATTGTTATTCGAATTTTTTCTTCTCGATTATAAGATTTAACGAGTCAATAACCAATAATAATTTCTGCAAAAAAATATTTATTTTTAAAAAATGTATACTATTTACATTTTAATTTGATACTTTGTTTTTGTTAACATGGAACATGTTCATTGGATGGGGTATTTGAAAAATCCCAGCTAGGCCGGGGGGGGGCTAAAAAATTGTCGTTTTTAAGGGGAGTGAAATATTAATGTTTTTATAGGGCGGGGGGGTGATATAGACTCGATTTAGTGCGCCAAAGGATAAATATATAGTGACAGTTGTTAAAAAAATTGGCTATAAGTATTGGTACTATTAAAAGCAATAGGTACTTTATTATCAGTCTTATATGTGAACATGTTTCATGCTCATTGGTTGTGTCATTATACAAACTGGTTACAAATTTTAATTTTATAGTAAAAAATTAACAATAAAGTGAAATAGATACATATTGGCGATACTTTTTCAAGACAGTCATCTCGTTATGTCCAAAAATTAAGGCAACTTAAAGCGGTGACCGGGTCGAAATTCAGAAAAATCGAAATAAAAGTAGTCAGGTAAATTTATTTTAATGTTTTTATCTTAAAAGTTGTTATTTATTAAAATCAAGAAAAAAAGAACATCCAAATTGATATGTTTATTTCATGACAAGTTTTGGATTTACCAATTTTTTGGTATGAATTTTTATCAAAAAAGGCTCATTCGTTTTAGAATAACCCTTTAAATTGCAAAATCTAAAACTACTCAATGAAATCCCCTGTCGTTTAGTACACATAATATATCAAAAGATCTTGCGTTAACTTTTTTCTTTTGGACGTGTAGGTTCAGAGATATCAGTAGTCGAAGTTGACGCTGTTTAAAAACTACAAACCCATAAAACTTTTTAACCCTCCGCCTGCCCTCTATATTTTTACCTCCTCGGCCTGTCCTCTAGGTCGATATCGACCACGTCATTTTTTAACACCTTTAAAAACAATTTTTGGCCAAAACTTTTTTTTTAGGTTTTAGATAAATATCCCAACTAAAGATAAATAAATTCTTAAATAAATAAATAAATAAAGATTAAAAAAGGTTTTTGGCTAAAATGTCCGCTCAGTTTTGCGGAAAAAATTCCGGAGCAGCGGAAAACGAGGATTTTTTCGATTTTTGGTTAAAAATTCATAACTCCGGCCCTAATGGGTATTAAGGAAAAATATTCTAGGGTTTTAAGCTTCAGATATGTACCTTCAAAAAAAACCTACCCAGATTTGGCTCCGCTGAAAAAACCATAATTATTTCGCAACCTGAAAATGGGCCTTTTTTCGAGTAAAAAAATTTAAAAAAATTTAAGGTTTTTTGGGATTAAAACCCACTTAGGGGCATTAAATGTTCAAAAAAGTTATTTAAAAATATACTTCACCCTTTGCATAAGTAAAGAAAAAAAAATTTTCAAAAAAAATTAAGTTTTTTGGTCGAAATACAATTAAATTTTGGAAAAGTAAAAAAATGGATTTTTTTAGTGAAAACGGGTCAAAAACACGTATTTTTTTATGTTACATTCATTTGTACACGAAAAAAGTATAATATATGAAGAAATTACTTCATTTGGAGCAAAAATAACAAAAATTTTTACTTACAAGAAATAGCAAAAAAAATCCCTCCGCCTGTCCTCTAGGTCGATATCGTACACGGTCCAACTTTGCACCCACGGTACGGCTAAACGGCTTAACCAAAACTAACGCGGCTTGGCGTGTATTCATAATATGTGCCCAAATTTTTTTAGGAGGGGTAACCAACCATCGCCCATTGTGCATGTCTGAATTACAGCTATGTCGTAAAAAGTCGATGGACGATATCGACCTAGAGGACAGGCGGAGGGTTAAACAACAAACGTATTAACATAATTACTCCAGTCAAATCGCGGTTTAGGGTTTATTTTCACTGGCCAACATTTGCGTATATTCGAGGTCTTTTCCGGGAGATATTTTCGGAACACCCTTAAATTTACAAAAACTACCCCCAAAAAGGAGTTTTTTGATATACATATTATATTAACAAACTGAGTTTCTAGATTTAGCCAAGAATTGGTCTAAGAGGGTTTCTTGAGTCATTGATCAAGAATTTTAAGTAATTTTTTAAAAGCAATCAATATTTCACCCTTAAATTAGTAAATATTATTTATTCATTAAAAGTTACCCCAAATTCTTGATCAGCGACCCAAAAAAATCTTAAGGACCTAATTTGGTCGCTGAAAGTGCGAAAATAGCAAAAACACCACCTTTTAGAGGTAATTTTTGCTAATTTAAGGGTGAAATTTTAATTATTAATTAAAAATTACTTTAAATTCTTGATCAGTGACACAAAGAACCCTCTTAGACCAATCCTTGGCTGAATCTAGAAATTCAGTTTGCTAATATATAAAAAAAAAACCCTTTCTGGGGGTAGTTTATGCAAATTTAAGGTTGTTCCGGAAATATCTGCCGGAAAAGACCCCGATTTTCGCGATCAGCGACCCAAAAAACATATATAGTAGAGAAAATCTCATGTTGGCCAGTGAAAATACACCCCCCCCCCCCGCGATAGCTTGTATACAACCTTGTTTACAGATCTGTAAAGGACTTTTGATGGGTACAGGTTAATAATGTAATATAATGTAAAATTTGCTGAAAAAAGGTTAAACTGAACGAGGTAATTTTATTTGCTAGTTTCAGACTTATTTTTTTTACTCAGTATACTTAGTATATTAATAACCCTGTTGATAACTATATTGTTCTCAGTTGACTAACGACTTTCATAATATTTAATGCGTTATAAGCTAATTTATTACATAATTAATTGTACTTACTAATTTGTTGTAATCATCAATTAGAAATTGTCCAAAAATAAGATTGAGACCAAGGCATTGAGACACATAACATGTGCAAAACTTCTAAAAATGTCAATAATATAGTTTCTAACTCAGATATTTATATAAAGAGTTCTGGTTTACCGATCACTAAGAAAAATGAGATTTTTTTTGCGAGCGAATTTTAAATTTTGATAAGTATAAATAATTGTCAAAAATTCAAAATAATATTTTATTGCAAAATATAAAATAAATAAAATACTAATTTAATTTCGTTCTTTAGTAAAATTAATACAATCTAATAAAAAAATTAATATTTACAATTATAATTAACAAATATTTAATAAAATTAAATAAAATTTTAATGCAATACTAATATACTCATACTTTTATTCAACTGAAGAAAACCCGATATAATTAAAAGCCTATCTATACAAAATCGAAGATAGTGCATTTTTTCAGTCGTAAGGTAGTATAAAGGGGGTCAGTATACATCACATAAAACCACATAAATATAGAAATCGTTTTCTATTAAAAATTATTTGATAAAAAGGCTTTTTTAGCCTGAAAAATTTTTTATAAGCTTCTCTTTTCTGAAAATTTTTACTCACTTTTTTCCATGATAATTCAAAGTCTGAGCTTTAAAACTTGGAGCTTTTAGAAAACTTTTGAAACCTTTTACACCCATTTTTATCAAATATTTTAGTTTTCAAAGCAATTTAAAAATTTGCAATTTTTTTATAAAAATTGGTATTTAACTTTATTAACTACACTGTAAAAAGTAACTTCCTTAGATTAACAAAAAAAATAGTATATTTTCGAAAAATTAGTAAATTTTCGAAAAAATTTGTAAATATTTGAAAAAAATGGTAAATTTACTAAATTTAGTTACATTAACTAAAAATTCGAGAATTATTGATTTTTTTTTGTGAATTTACGAAAAAAGTTGTAAATTCACAATTATTTTTCGTAAATTTACAACTATTTTTTGTAAATTTTCGAAAAAAAATTGTAAATTATCAATTTTTTTTGCGAAGTCACAAAAGAAATCAAGAATACTCGAATTTTTTGTTAATATACTAAATTTAATAGTAAATTTACGATTTTTTTCAAATATTTACAAATTTTTTCAAAAATTTACAAATTTTTCAAAAATGTTCTAATTTTTTTGTTAATATTAGGAAGTTACTTTTTACAGTGTATATAACTGTAAGAGAATTAATGGTACATAGAAAATTGGGGTTTATGTGGCTTAAAAACTTATGCTTACACAGAAAAAATGAGACAAAATGAGATAAGTTCATAATTCATAATCTTTTTTGAAAATTTACAACTATTTTTAACTAATTTCCGAAAAAATGGAGAATTTACAAGTTTTTTCGAGAGTTTTTTTGTAAATTTACGAAATAAATAAAAAACAAAGGTACGGAAATATTTTGAAGGCAGCCTAAAAACTCCCATCTTATATAATATGGGGCCCTGGGTTTTTAGGCCTAGAAGGGTCCACTGGAATAAACATAGGGTGGTTGGTATATAATTATGTTCTTTAAAATAATAAACTGACTTTTATACCTATTTAATTTCATTAAGATTTTAAATGTACTGGATTCCCTTGTTAAATTACTTATTATTTTAAAAAACTATGATAAAAAAAATTATTCATAGGTAATATATTGAGATCTCATATATTTAACTCTTCACATATTTAATTTAATTATTTATTATAGAAAATAATAATTTTAAAATTATACATTTTTTAATTTTTGAATAAAAAACTTCGCATTCATTTTATTTTATGAAATTATACTGTTTAAAAGATTATGCGAAAAAAATTCAAACTTGTACATGGGTAAATTTAAATGCAGTGAGTGTATAATGCATGGTCGGGTCTTCGAAGAATTTTTCTCTGAAAGTACAAAAAAAAAAGTATGTCACCAGCCTAATTTTTAGCCTCCTAGAGCAAAATCTCGATTTTTGTCAGACATTTTTTGTTTTTTCAACTCTTATAAAAAAGTACGAAAAATGAGGGATAATTTTTCTTATTTTTTCTTTTAAAAACTCACATTAACATGAAAATTTTTTTTGAGTTTCGTTTGCGCAAGAAATCGCTAAGATACGCTGTTTTTTTTCAAAAGTCAATTTATTAAATGCCTATTAGGGAAAAATCTATTCTAAATAGGCTTAAATTTTTTCTTGGACTTCATATTTTTTGTCCAAAACACAAAAACGTCTGCCAAAAATCGAGATTTTGCTCTAAGAGGCTAAAAATTGGGCTGGTGAACTATTTTTGGTAGTACTATTAAGGGAAAAATACTTCAAAGAATCATGCATTGTACACTCACTTCATTTAAATTTATCCATTTACATATCAATAAAAAATTATTTATTTTTCATGCAGTATGAGATTTTTTTTGAATTAAAATAAAGGAGTACCTAAAATAAGAATCCATTTAATAAAAATAAATTATAAAGCATTAATTAAAAGTAAAAGAAAAGATTTACTAAATGTTAAATACATTAATTTATACATTATAAAAATATAATATTTATTATTAAAAATTAATATCTAATAATTAACTGTAAGATATTACTTATCTTAAAAATAAAATTTTGACATTTGATTTTGATATTTTTTTCTAATTTAAAATAAGTTTAATTTTCAGATCTATAATCAGTCTTAAAAAATTATATATGTTACATTAAGGAAAAGGTTTATTTTTTAAACATATTAATGGTGGTAATTCATGCAAATCATTTTGTTTAATATTAGTAATATAATCATGTTCAATAGTTAAAATATGAGAATCATTTCTTTTAACTTTTATAGCGCTAGCCAAATTGATAAATTCGTTATTGATATTTTGACAATTCCTAACTCTACAATAATTGAGTTTTGGAGATTTCATTACTATTTCACTTAAAATTTTATTTGTAATATTTGAACCATAGATATCAATAATTTCTAAACTTGAAAATAATTCAATATTTTTTGTACAATTTTCTATGAATTGCATACGATTATATTCTAACTTCTTCAATTTTTTACATTTACTTAATCCTAACAAATTTTTACAACATCCTTCTTCCATTATATTTAATTTTAAAGTTTCAAGACTTTCAAAAATACTAAATTGATTTTCCTCTTGATTTCTTAAATCATAATAACTTATTTCCAAATTAAGTTCTTTTATACTTTTACATTTTGAAATAGATCTAAGAATATTGACAGTAAATTCATCTAGAGTACAAACAAATGTTTTTAAATTTTTAAACAAATGTAAAGATGAAAGTATTTCCTTATTTTCTAAGGTGGTTCCAATTTCTTCTATATTATCCAATGGTAATTGTCTTATTAACTTTTTTGTAAATTCATCTAAATGAATCTTACGCAACTGTTTTTGCTTGGTAATAATAGAATTAAGAGTACCTGGATCTACAAAATAACAAGCTTCATTTACTGAAAGTTCACGTAAACTTTTAACGTTAGCACGTTCTAATGCATATATTGCTTCATAATAAACATCCAAATCAAGTACGTTTAAATTTTTTAAATCACCGAAAAAATCACATAGACTTTGTACATTTTCAATTTCACAAGAGTCAATGACTAAAATTTCAATTTGGTTTCCATTTAGACTTAACAAACTAGAACCATTCATTTCTAAGTTTCTTAAAGAAATACTTTTTAAGCTTTTATTCTTTTCAAAAAATAATTGAAGAAAATTTTCAGTGTCAAATAAATGTTTTATCCCTAATTCAGTAATATTATTAACACAATCAACAGTTTTTTTTAAAGCATGTAAATAATCTACCTCGCCGATAGTACCATCAACATAAAGTATACTTAAATATTTACTGCACCTTTTTAAAAGTTTAATAAAAAAATTGGTATTTTCTGTTTTTGACCCTTGCATATTTTCTTGTACAAAAAATTCATCAACTTTCAAACTTGTAACGTTGTTCCAAATCAGATTACTTAATGCGTTCCATCGTCTACAAACCCCTTCAATTTCAACTTTTTCTTTATTTGTTAGATATTGAAAAATGTGTATCAAGCAATCGTCATTCAAACATTTATTAATGTTATCATTTTCAGTAACCAATGACTGATTGCTTGATTCGTTAAAATCTGAAAAAAAAATATCTTACTTTATTTCTTTGTTGCGTAAAATAAAATGAATTTTTATAAAATACGGTATTATTCTTACCTTTACCACTCATTGTGCCTAAGTCCAGTAGTCCAGCAAATTTTTTCATTTAGAAGTAGTTTTAATCAAAATTTCAATCCTTTGTTTCTGTAAAAAATTTTGATAGTATTAATAACTTGAATAGAAAAAAAAATTTATAAGTAATACTGAGCAATACTTTGTCATTATGAAATTATTTAACGCATCAATTGTTGAACACTATTATTGTCAATAAGAGATTCTTTTTAAAAATAACACAGAATAGTCTTATCAATTCAACCCCTAAATACCTGGATCGTAAAGATATTTTGTGACTAGAATTTACTGTTGTATAAGCAACTTATTTTACTCTAACAGTAAAATGTATACATAAAGTATTATATAAATTTCTAGGCCTTTGTTGTAGTTTTGAAAAAATTAGTAAAATTTTTCAGTTTTAATTCAATGGCATTGTCCAAGTATTCATATCAATTTAGTATAAACAGCGACCTTTTTATTTGTAATCTTAAAAATTTAATTTATTTGAAAAAATGCATGCCTAAAGTTCTTAATATTATTATTGTAGTATGTCCATACAAAATAAAAAGAGAAACTGAATTTATTCTTTATTACTTTACAAAAAACAATATTTTCTCAAAATTATGCCTATATTTTATTTTTGGAAAATTAAAAATTAATATTGAATATCTTTACAAAATTTAAAAATTCAACAATCAGAAATAAAAAGAAATTGAAAGGAGTCCAAACTCCAAAGCATGAGTAGAGAAAATAAATGAAGAAATAATAAGTATTATTAATCTTACCTGATGAATAAATTAATAATAATGATGTTTAAATTAGTAAGAATTTTTTTTTTTTTTTAATATTTTAAAACAATTAAAATCTATAAAAAATTTAATGCAACGACAAAAGTATAATGAATGAAATCAAATTCAACGGTTCAACGGTTCAACCTACAAATCACTTGTTGCTTTCCACGTGTTCACACTATGTTTTATCTATTGAGAGTATATATTTTATTATAGAATTCTGACTTATCAACGAATGATTACTTTTATTTAATTTGCGGTTTTTTTTTTAAATTCAAAATAAAATTATTCTCAAATAAAACTTTTATCATTTTTGTTATTTGTAATAAAAAATTATTTTATGATTATGATAAATTATCTATAATATTAAGAAAGAAATTACATACAACTTTAAAAAGAGTATTTGATCTTCTATAAGAATAAAACGTGATTTTGGTCATTCAAATGGCGACTAGTAAATAATAATTGATTAAATAATAAGATATAACAAAAATTTTGTTACTCAATTATTTATTCAATAATTTTTTATTTTATAAAAATAATTACAAAAAATAAAATGTACTAACAAATTTTATTTTATCTTTGAATTTTCTCAAGTACAATTTTTTTTTCGTTGAATTCGCTAAGAAAAAAATAGACTAATTTTTGAAAAAACTCTCTAATACTTATTTTTTTAGAGAATCATTTATAATTTTCAGAGATATCAAGGGTGATAAATTAGTCAAACTTTTTTTATAAATTTTAGTTAAAGAATTATATTGCAAAGTTAAAATTTGACTATTGTTAAAATTTATCAATATTTTTACATGTTATAATTTTACAAGAATTCAATTTTGGTGACTTCAAAATTACATACGTTAACATTTTTTACTTAAGATTTAAGTGACTCATTATTCAATACTTTCTAAATTTGGAAAATTTTTAAAATTATCAGTGATTTCAAAATTACGATAGATATAAAAATCCAAGCGATGATAAACAGAATTTTTAATTTTTTACATTTACGAAATTATTAAAGCTCTTGGTAAAAAAAAATATTTAATTTTGGGTTGAAAAAGATAACAAATGTTCAGATTACAATTCTTCGGCACTATATGCATTTCGGGTCGTATTATTTCGCATTTGGCCTTATAAATTTTTCTGAAGGATTTTTTTTTTAAATGAATAAAGTATCAATTAAATTTTAAAGATATTCATACGGGAAGCGATTTATGGGAACCAAATGCGTTCTGTGGTCACAATTTTTTTTTAACAGCTTTAACGATTCTTTCTTCATTCTGGTTTTGGTTACAGATCTTTTTTCTTGGTATAAATTACTTTTTTCCTCGTTTAAATAACATAAAAACTTCAAAAACAGAGGCGGATCTAGAAAATTTTTTTGCGGGGTCATTTGAATCAAATTACAAAAAATTTTCTAAAAAAGGTCCTTAAAATTTTTTTTGGGGGGTCAAAATGGTACTTCGCGTTAATTATGTAACGCTCTCATTGTACTTCCAAATTCAGGGCTTCTATACAGAAAGCTTAATTTGAATATTTCAAGGATTTTAAGAGTCCATTTTCAGATTTTTCAAGAATATTTTCTTCAGTAAAATAGAAAAATTTTAAAAAAACAAATATGAAAACAATAGTTTTTGAAACGGATTTAAACTATTTTATGCCTAGGCCACGACATCAGGCTCCCGAATACCAAAAAATAATGTTTTTTAGATTTTATTTAATTTCTCCGACCCCTAAACAGATAATACTCTGCTCATAGGCTGAAAAGCTTAACATTCCACCAATTTTTTAAAATTTTAATATAATTTTGAATTTTTTAGATATCGGTTTTTAGAACATAAAAAAATATACCATCCTTAAATTATTTTTTATAGTCCTAGTTGGGTTAAAAACCATATATTTTTTAATTTTTCAGAAAATCTTATGGAGGGGGAACCGTTTTCTAGTACCCAAAATTCAAAATCTTTTACCGCGGTTTACTGGCGCTTATATAACTGCCATAAAATTTTTTATATTAAAAAGATTGTTTTTGGACCGAAAATGAAAAAGTATAGTTATTAAAAAATTTTAATAATAATTAAATTAAAATTAAAAATTAATAATAATAATTAAAATTTTCTATTAATAGCTATCATTCTGCAGTCCTAATCGTTCTATTGGATCTACTCGGAACCTACACATTTCGAACTTGCACATCTATTTTCTTGCACATTTTATTACACGAAAAAAATATTACACATTAAATAAAATACCAAAATAAATCTTACACAAGTGTAGGAAAATTAATAATTAAATATTTTATATATTTTTATAATTTTTATATTGTTTTACAATTAAAATATATAAAATATTTAATTATTAATTTTCCTACACTTGTGTAAGATTTATTTTGGTAATTTATTTAATGTGTAATATTTTTTTCGTGTAATAAAATGTGCAAGAAAATAGATGTGCAAGTTCGAAATGTGTAGGTTCCGAGTAGACCCGTTCTATTCCGAGTTCTATTCTGTTACCGCCATTTATCCGCGTCTTTTGCATTTAAAAAGCAAAAATATACGTCAAGCGCGTATAAACGGGCAACGTCAGTATCAGAATAGCAAGATTGACTGTAGAATGATGGTTAACTAACTATAATAACTAACTTTTGAAAATAATAACTAACTTTTGAATTTTTTCAAAACTTTCATAGCACTTAAAAAATTGCGGATAAACGGCAGTAAAAGATATTCGGGTATTAAATATGTGGTTCCCCCCTCCAAGAGATTTTCTAAAAAATTAAAAAATATTGTTTTTTACTCTCTCAGGACTATAAAAAAAAAAATTAAGGATGGTATATTTTTTTTATACTCAAAAAATTCAAATTTTATTTCGGGGTTTTAAGCAGGCCATATAAAGGCCACAAAAAAATTTTTTCTTGAAAAGTGAAGAAATGTTAAGTTTTTCAGTCTATGAGAAGACTATCATCAGTTTACGGGTCGGAGAAAATAAATATAATCTATAAAAATCCCCAAAAAAGTGTTTTTTGGGTTTTCGGCCGCCTGTCCTGGCCTAGAGGTCTAATTCCAATGAGAGACGGTGAGTTTTTTGATAACTTTTCAAATGCTACCACTTAGTTTAGGTTTCATTTTAGGGGCTAAATCACTGTACTTATCCGGAAGTAGCCTTTTTAAACGAAGAATTCCAAAAATTTTTCAATATTTTTTCTAACTTCAAGAATATTTCGAGAAATTAATTAAAGGGCTTATTTTAAATTCTATACAATTTCCAGTATATTCAGGATTTCAAGGATTTGCAGACATCCTGACATATTGTAATGAAAATTTCCCTTGTTTTATATGCTTCATAACATACAATTTATACAAACTGGATATAAAAATAGAGCTATATCCATGCATATTTTTGAATACTTTCCAGGTCATTCTTTCAGAACCGATTCAAATAACACCTACAGAAAATAATAAGATAAGATAAAATTAAAATACTCCGAATCAGATTTGTTCATTAAAGAAATATTATTTAAAAGACAAATTTTTTTTTTTTAATAAACTATTTTATTAAACTTTCTGAAAGTGTACACATATATAAATATTTAAATAAATATTTTATAAGAATAATAAAAAAATAAATGCTTTTAACAATTGTTGATATATTTAATATTATTAAAACAAATATCTAGGTACTTATTTAAAAAAGGCCAATTTTCATATTAAATATTTTTACAAAACAAAAATTAAGAATATTTTTAATGTTATTTAATAAAATTAAATAAAAAATATCAGTAACTCAGTATCGGATTTAGGCTTGTGGAAGCCTGTAGGCAGCTAAAGCTAAAAAAATTTTGTGCGGGTCCTTCGCAATGGCTTAATTTGTGTGGGCCTCTAAACAGCCTACATAGCAAATCCGACTCTACAGTAACTTTTCAAAGATATCAATGGCGATATATTTTTTAAATTATCTTTATCAATATCAGTATAATAACATTCCAAATTTAAAATATTTTTATCACCTCGATTATTTTTTATCGTACTAGCTAAATTAATAAAACCATTATCAATATTTTCACAAGTTTTTAATTTACAATAATTAAGTTTTGGAGATTTTAAAATTAATTCACCCAAAATTTTATTTGTAATATTAGAACCATAAATATCAAAAATTTCTAAATTAGGAAATATTTCAAAATTTTCTGTGTTATCTTCATCAAAGTCCATACGATGATAATGTAATTTCTTTAGTTGTTTGCATTTGCTCATAGCTACTAAACTGCAACCACTACCTTCTTCTATTATATCAAATGTTAATGATTCGATACTTTGCAAATTAGTTAAATACTGTTCACCTTCTGGCGTTAAACTGTAGTAACCACATTGAACACTTAGTTCCTTCAAATTTATACATTCTGAAATACGTTGAGCATAATGATCAAGAAAATCGTCCAGCACGCAATGAAATATTTTCAAATTCTTAAAGCGATAAAGAGAATCTGAAAAATCATCTGTTAAATATTCACATTGAATTTCTTCAAGATGACTGAGTGATGAAATAGTGTCAACTAAATCAATTTCAATTTCATTCAAATGAATCATACGCAAACTTTTTTGCCTTAAAAATAATTCACTAACTTTAAGTATATCAATTGGCATACCATTTATTAATGAAATTTCAGATATATTTTCTACGTTACCAAAATTCAAAGCATCAATTACTGAATTTATATCAAAATAATATATTTTTAATACTTTGATATTTTTTAAATTAGAAAAAAAATCAAACATATTTTCACTTGAATCAACTTTACAATTTTTTAATATAAATACTTCTATTAAATCTGGATTCAAGCTTAAAAAACTATTACCATTTGTGTACACGTTTCCGAATGAAATACTTTTAATGTTTTTATTATTTTCAAACAAAAGTTTTAAAGTTTCATAAGGAACAACTAAATGTTTTAAATCTAATTCAATGATGTTTTCAAAATATTCAACAGTTTCTTTAATAGTTTTTGAGTAGTCTATCTCACCAATTGTACCATCCAAGTTTAATTTATTTAAACAATTACTACTTCTTTGTAAAATTTTAATTAGAATAGCAGTATTATTCTTTTCACTTGCATTTAAACATTTTTTTTGAAAATTTTCATCTACTTTTAAACTGGTTACATTATTCCATGATAGTTTGCTGACAACATTCCATCTTTTGCAAACACGTTCCAAATTTAATTTATCCTTGAATGATAAATATTTGAAAACGTGGATTAGACAATCATCGTTTAATAAATTAATGCTGGCCTCAACCATAACCTGTTCTTCATTATTTTGTTCCTTTGATTTAATTGAATCTGAAAAATATTTTTACTTAAAGTTACTGATCTGTCATTAGGTTCAGCTGTACTGATAAAGCAAAGCTCTAATTGTCATTTCAAATATGTTTTCATTTAATAAATTTTGCACTTTATAATTTTTTATATATATATTTTTTCCCCAGACTTTAGATATAAGAACTAATAAAAATAAGGTGTTTAATTTTTATATAGTTTATTTTAAAAGGAAACTTATTGGCAAGTAGTCTAAAAGAACTTGGTAGATTTTCAGAAAACTAAAAATATACTGCTAGTGACGGTAAGGAGATAACCGTGGGGATAATTTCCCCCCAATTTATGGTATCAGAAAGATTTATGGAGTATTTAGAATAATATCAACTTAGTTAGGGATATGAATAATTTTGATTTAAAGATTTAGAATAATTCGGTTTTAGGGACTTAGAATAATTTTGATTCAGGGACTAAGAATAATACGGGTTTAGGGGATCAAAATAGTTTGGGCTTAGAATCTTAACATCTAATAAGGTCATAATTACAAATTATAAATTTAGAAAATTATATTGTAACGTTGGGTAACAACTATGTTTTATACCTAGCCCTCAGCTGGAAGTAAACACGTTCCATGCATTTAGGTTGTGTTTACACAAACCGATAAGTTTTTTTTTTCTTTACGTTTCAAGTCATAAACAATCGGTTGACGAGATAAAAAAATTCCACTAGCTACAAGCGGAATTTTTTTTTAATTTCAATCTGGCGTAAGTTAGATTAAAAAAAACATAAATCCTTTATTTTTCATATTTTTGTAAGGATAAAATTCTTTGGAATCTTAATACCTTATGATTTTAAATTTTAATAAAAATAATATTTTTTTTTACCGTAGGTTTATGCTAACCATCTATAATATAATTGATAAAGTTTATATTTATATTTATAAATTTTATTTTTTATATTTCTAAAAATATAATTAATAAAGTTCTTTTCATATTTCAAGCTTTTTAAGTAGGTAAAATTTTTTGAACTCTTTCAAATCTTAAAGTTCTAGAAAAAGCAGAAAATTTTGCCATCGGAAAATATTTTTTAGCCTCATAGGTCATAGGATTTCAGTTACTCTCTCATCTGAATTTTTTCAATACGTGGGTGATGCAAAATTAAGAGTAAATATGGACTTATTATTCACCCCAATGAAAAACCCTTTTTAAGCATTTGTTAAAATTTTCCAATTTCAGATTTTTTGCATGATATATTGACTAGTCTGCAAATTAAATGGTTAATTTCCAAAAACGCAAAGTCTAATGGCACGAAAAAATCTTCCACGAGATTAGGGTTATGTCATATAAAAAATAAATTAATTTTAACCGAAACTAATTAAATTACGAGATAATTTATATTTTTTTTTCTGCACTTTGCATTTTTTAAATTTTATACATTTTTATATAATTTTTGATAAAATATTGAAGATTAGAGGCACGAACTTTCGTAAAGGCACGAAAAACAATTGTTTTTTTCGTGTCATTAGATCTAGCCTTCCAAAAATTACCTTCAGATTGCCTATTGTATGCAACTAAACCATATTCAGTAAAAAACCGATATCATATTCGTATTCAGTGACCCAAAAAACATGAGTGACACTTGAAAAATTTGAAAAAAAAAACCCAAAAACTAACCTAAAGTTGCCTATTGTGGGCAGCTAAACCATATTCGGTAAAACCGACATCATACTCGTATTCAGCGACCCAAAAAACATAAGTAACATTTTCGAATATAGAAAAAACCCCAAAAATTAACCTAAAGTTGTCTATTGTGGGCAACTGGAAAATATTTAGTAAAAACCGATATCATATTCGTATTTAGCGATACAAAAATAATAAATACCCGTTGTGAAATTCCATCGACCAATTAAAAATAAAATTTAGCTACGAAATTGGTCTGCAAGTCTGGTCTATTAATGATAATCATAAAATCGGTTGCCGTTCTGGGTCAAAACGCACCAAAAAATTTTTTTGATTATAAGAATTTTTTGTTTAGGTTTCATTAACCAACTTTTATTTATTTTTTGGGAAGATGGAAAGAAATGTTTGGAATGATTTTTAAGTTGTACCTATAACGAAAAAAAAGCGCTGAAAAATGTCAGTTTTTTTCTAATTTTTTTTGTTTTTAATCTGACTCCGGATTTGAAATCTACGACCTCAAAAACATAAGACCAGGTATTCAAAGATAAAAATTTTTTTGCTAAAAATTATGCAGTTGAAATAATTAAAAAATATCCGTCTATCTTGACATTAATGGTTTAAGAGTACTGCATGGCAGCCATATTTATGAAAAAAAAAATATTAATTGAAATTATTAACTTAAATATTAATTTAAATTATTAAACTTGGTGGGGGCCTTTCTAATTTTAACATTTGGTGGGGGCCTGTAGGCACTGGCCTAATGTGCCTATAGGATAGTTCGGCCCTGGTTAATTATTAAATGGTCTGCTTGACTATTTAAACTAAATATATTCTATTTGTTTCAAATAACGCATTCTATTTGAGACAAATAGAAAATCTTCTTGACAGAAATTTAAAAAATACCAAAGGTACCCT
Organism: Anagrus nilaparvatae; assembly: GCA_022575985.1. Lineage (NCBI taxonomy): Eukaryota > Metazoa > Arthropoda > Insecta > Hymenoptera > Mymaridae > Anagrus > Anagrus nilaparvatae. Next base: position 59,913 of record JAKSXM010000181.1, on the reverse strand, counting down.
TATCTTTTTTTTATTATTCTAGTAAGAATACTAAGAATAGCAAGGTATAGATAAGGGATTCTTATTTTTTTTTTTTTATATGTGCCATTTTGTCCTTAAAAAAAACATGAATTCTTTATTTTTCATGTAAGGATAAAATTTTTTAGAATCTTATAACTTATTGTTTTAAGATTTAATAAAAATAATATAATTTTTTTTTAACTGCAAGTTTATACTAACAATCTGTAAAAAAGATAATTGATAAAGTTCTTTTCATATTTCAAGCTATGTAACTGGGTAAAATTTTTTTAACTCTTTCAAAGCTTAAAGTTCTGGAAAAAGCAGAAAATTTTACCATCAGAAAATATTTTTTAGCCTCATAGGTTATATTCTCATCTGAAATTTTTCAATACGTGGGTGATACAAAATTAATAGTAAATATGGGCTTACTCTTCACCCCATTGAAAAATACTTTTTAAGTATTTGTAAAAATTTCCCAGTTTCAGAATGTATGCATTTTTTCCATTTATGATATATTGACAGGTCTGCAAAATTCTATTTTTTTCAACTAACTTTTCATTTACTGTAGTAAGTGAAATGACACGTAGTGCATTTTATCATAAGAACAGCAGTTAAGATTTGTTTAATTTTAAGTTTATTTTTACCTTCGCTGCTCATTGTAAGTTATTATTTACAGTTGTTCCTTTCTGATGATTATTTATTTAATTTCTGCAAAATAATTTTTAGTTAATTATAATTTCATACAAATAAAGTTTTTAAAAATTAAAAAACACAAATAATTTTTAAGTTTGAAAACAGTATGAATATAAGCGATTCTATAAGCTAGCCACAAGCGGAATTTTTTTTCAGTGTAGAGCTCTCAAAAGAAATGTCGTATCGAAAATTTTTTTTCGCCAAAAAATATGAAGTTAAAGAAAAAATATAAGATTAAATTTTAATTATTTCTATTAGAAGTTAGAAGATTTTTCATTAAATAGGCATTTGAGAAAGCAATTTTTGAAAATAAAGAGCCTATTTCAGCGATTTCTTGCGCATTTTTTATAAAAAACATTTTTTGACTCCGGAATTGGATAGCCAGGGAAATTTCCTATCCGGATTCAGCAAGAAAAAATTTTTCATGTTAATGAGAGTTTTGAATAGAAAATATAAGAAAAATTATCCTTAATTTTTCTTATTTTTTTTATAAGAATCTAAAACACAAAAATATCTGCCAAAAATCGAGATTTCCCTCTAGGAGGCTAAAAATTGGGCTGATGACCTATTTTTGGCAGCACTTTTAGGGAAAAATACTTTGGAACAGTTTTAAATACCCGACCATGCATTTCACAATCACTTAATATAAATTTACCCATATTATATTATAACCCTGTTAATTTATGTATATTATTTTCAAACTTAATAAAGTAAAAATTGGCTCATAGATGCTGCATAGATGATAGATCACCAGGGTGAAGGAATTTTTTTCTGCAATTAGTAAATTTCAATCCATTCTTGATACAAACAGAAAAAATTCTGCATAATTCAGAATGTTAAAAAATAGCTAATAGGATTTTAACTTAAAAGTTGAGTAGTAGTATAGTCGATCATGAAGCTAAAAAGTTGATGTTGCACTATATGCAGGGCAAAAAACTAAAGTCGAACCTGGATAATTAAACTTTGGTATAGGTAATTTCATAAAAAGTAATTTTTTAGATTTAATTCAAAGACATGACCATATATTATGTTTTAAGTCGGTGACCGGTGTATACAATAAAGCTTTAAATGCTCATATACCATATTCATCAATTGATGTTGAAAAAAGGCCGGCAGTTTTAAGGTTAGGTTAAAGGTTATTGCAAAATAAAATAAAATAATAATTCTATTATTTTAATTGAATTTAAATTAATTTAATTTACCAAGTTAAAAAGTTATTAATACAAAAAAATGTAATAAAGTAATAAAAATTTTTGTATATTCTTACCTTCTTATAAATATTATAACTCCAATTTACGATATTTATGGAGTTCTTTCCAAACAACTTTTGTATTGTAACTTTTTCATTAAAAAACTATTTTGATTAATTAATATATTAAAAAAATTTTTAATTCAAGTAATTAATAACAAAACAATTAACAAACTATCCAAAACTGTATTTTATACCATTTTAAATCAATAATACTTTATTTTCTATATCAGCTGTTTGAGTATATAAAAAGCTACTGCTAGTGAAACGAATGAAATATTTTGCCGAGTTCACATTAACATCAATATGCGTTTATTCCATCGTTTATTCTTAAGGCTCTATACACAAGTATGTATATAAGTTTGCATACTTACAGGATAGATAATAGTGATAACCAAAGCTCGATTTTAAAATTCGTCCGATAAAATTCTTGTAATTACTGATTTATAACTTGAAATTATTTTAATAAAGGCAAAAATGGTTTTAATTTAGCAAAATAAAAATGTTTCATAGTTATAAATGTTAACATTGTTTAAAAAATTTGGCGCGCGGAAGAAGAACTCTAAACGCTAAAAATGGGTAAAAACTAAAAATACACTGTAAAAAGTAACTTTCTTAGATTTACAAAAAAAATAGAATTTTTTCGAAAAATTAGTGAATTTTCAAAAAATTTTGTAAATATTCGATAACAATCGTAAATTTACTAAATTTAGTATATTATCGAAAAATTCGAGAATTCTCGATTTGTTTTTGTGATTTTACGAAAAATTTCACAAATATTATTCGTAAATTTACAACTATTTTTTGAAAATTTTCGAAAAAAAATTGTAAATTATCAATTTTTCTTGCGAATTCATAAAAAAAAAATCGAGAATTCTCAAATTTTTTCATAATATACTAAAAGTAAATATCAGAAATATACGATTTTCTTCGAATATTTACAAATTTTTTTGAAAATTTACTAATTTTTCGAAAATGTTCTAATTTTTTTGTTAATATAAGAAAGTTACTTTTTACAGTGTACTTTAAAATGGGCCACAGCAGAAAAAATAAACATTTTTAATAAGAAATACCAACATTTCTGTAATTTATGCACTCAAAAACATAATGCCCAGTGGTTATGATAACTTTATTGTGTTCTGGGAACTCGAAATATTAAAAAAATGGTTAAAAATGACATCAATTGGGCCACTGTGAAAAACGAAACCATTTTCCGGAAAAAGGACCGAAAAATTCGTAATCAGCACACTGAAAAACTTAAGTATCAAAGGTCTCTTCCTTTAGAATATACAGGCTTTATGCGTGGCCACTGAACAGATTTTCGGAATTTCAAGAAAATAAACACAATTTACTTGTTACTTGATTTTATTCACCTGAAGATGAATTTTAAATTTTGCTAGTCTTTCTATTAACATAAAAGCTATAATTTAATAGAATTTCCTTAAAAAAGCTAAGAAAGCCTAAAAATGTTTATGAAAAAATTATTTGTTGCATTTCAAAGTACTTAATACAGTACAATCTAAAGTATTACCTTTTCATCCTTTCTAAAAAAATATAAAAAACTTTCTTTTAAGATTAACTTTGAAAATCGATCATTTTGGAGTAGTTTAAATTTAATATTTTGTAAAAAAGCAACTAAATTAAAAAAAACGTTGCCAAATAATTGGCTCTATGGTTCCTCATTAGCAAAAACAAAATGTTCTTAATGGTCTATTTTACCTAACAAAGTATAATGACATAAGAAAAACTAAAAATGATCTTTTCCTTGATACTGTTAGCGTATGGAAAAAATTAGGTTTTTTATTATAAAAAAAAGAAGATTTTTATACACTAGCACATAATCTTCTTTTATGATAATTATGTCTGCTAGACAGTTTTTGGTGTAGCTGGTGTATCTTGAAGACATAATTACACAAGCTATAGAAATAAAGAAAAAATTTTAGCTATGTTTAAATTGAGGAATAAAAATGATACCTAGTAAAAAGATTAATTTTAGATATTAGTACTATCATAGAAATAAATTTAGTATACTACGTCCTAAGCGAAAAAAATTAATGGTGTTTTTTTAATTTTTTTATGTAAAAAATTTTTTAAAAAAATTTTGAAAAATTAGGTATCGGATTGGGAATAATGAGTAAAAACGATAATTCTAGATATTAGTACTTTTATAGGAAGAAATTAAGTACTACCTCCTAAAATAAAAAAAATTTTGGCGTTTTTTGTATTTTTTGGCGACAAAAATTTTGAGAAAAAAATTTTGAAAAAATTAAGTATCAGGTCCAAAAAATTACTATAATAGATATTTCAAACTAGTACTCCCATAGAAATAAATTAAGTACTGCGTCCAAAAAGAAAAAAAAAAATTGGTATTTTTTGTATTTTTTGGTTAAAAAAATTTTCAAAAAATAAATTATAAGATTCAAGATATTGAGTAAAAACGATACTTCTAGATATCAGTACTTTCATGGAAATAAATGAGGTATTACATCCAAATTAAAAAAAAAAAAAGTACCTCGAGATTTTTTGGTGAGAAACATTTTGAAAAAAAAATTGGGTTTTATTGTCACCCTGGCTGTGAAATATCACCGGTTACAGTGCAACATACATAAATACATACATACACACACACACACATACACACATACAGACTTTTTTTAAAACCCGGTTATTTAGCTTCCTGAGGTCTCAAAACGTATTTATATGCCAAAAAATCAGAAAAAAAATTTTGACCGATCAAAATGGTTTCTCTATGAGGAACCAATATCCATTTGACCTACATACCGTTAAATTTAATTTACTTGTTTCGTATACATTAAATCTTTCGAAATTATTTTTGTTAAAATTTTCAAATTTTTCCAAAAATATCGGAAAATACCTTGTTGATTAAAAAATATATTTTTTATAAATATTTTCGTATTTTAGGAATAAAAAATTTGATATAAAAAACTGACGTTTTCTATTAAAAATAACACTTCCTTTAAAATACCCTGCCAACTAGCCAACTAGCTGGCACTAAGGTTCCTCACACAATGAGCTTAATACTTCAATATTCCACAGATATCACCGATTATAAGCATGCAATCATACATTCATTTCTATTAACTTTTAAGTTTTTTTTAAATTAATTTTATAGAAAATATTTTGGACCATAACCTCCTTTGCTAGTATTAGACCTGTGTGGAAAGCTGCTGATCATCTAAGCACCTGGAAAAATGAAATTAAAGGTTTTCTGCCTACAATTTGCCGCCAGTTAACCACATGCTCTCATCATGCCGAAGTAATTTATAAACTGGTAAAATACACAAATAATAGCAATTAAAAATATTAACAATGCTTGCACTTTTAGCTTGTTTTTGAAATAAGCTTTGATAATATTTTCTTGTATTCGTCATTTTTACAAAATAATTTACTTTTGAATTTTTTAATTAAAATTTAGAAAATTTTTTTAAATTCCACGATTATAATGCCAATGATGAATTTTTTTGTTTGTTTGCTACAGGCTCAATTTAAAACCACCAATTGCTGCGGTACTTCTTCTGGATTAGTAAAAAATAAATCTACATATTTTTGCAACTAAGATCTTTTTTATTTTTGTAAATAAAATGTACAAAGATTAAAATATTTAAAATAAATTTTTTGTCAGTAAAAAATTGTTTTTATTTTAAATAACTTGTCCTCATTTTTTGCTTAAAATTTGAAATTTGAATTAAGAGTTAAGAAAAGCTAAGTTTAAACGTTTTATTTATTTATACGGCCTATATTTTATGCATGAAACATATTGGCCGATATATGGGAAAATGCATTCCCCATATATGGCTCGTACAATCTAAAATTACGCGGGAAATTCCAAAATTTTTTCAATATTTTTTCTAAATTCAAGAATATTTCAAAAAATTTAAGGGCTTATTTTAAATTCCAGACAATTTTAATGAAATTACCCTTGTTTTATATGCTTCATAACAAACAATTTATACAAACTCAATATAAAATTACTGCTGTATCCATGCATATTATCAGGGAAAATGTTTATAGGGAGGGGCTACCACAGAATATGAAAATCAAGGGGGGATCAAATTTGTCCGATGTAAAGGGGGGGGGGTTTAATTTTTCTGATTTAAGGGGGGGGGGGGTAAAATGAGACTTAGAATAATTTCAACTTAGGGACTTTAAAAAATATGGGCTTTGGTGGGACTTAGAATAATATCGATTTAGGGACTTAGAATAATTCAGGTTTAGGGACTTGGAATAAGTTTGAAAAAGGGAACTAATTCGGGTTTAGGGACTTGGAATAATTTTGACTTAGGTACCTAGAATAATACGCATTTAGGGAATCAAAATAGTTTGGGTTTAGAATCTTAACATCTAGTAAAGCGATTAAATTAGAAAATTAGAAAATTGTGTGGTAACTTTGCGTAACATTTGCATTATATCTAGACCTCAGCTGGAAGTAAATACGTTCCATGCATTTAGGTTGTGTTTACACAAACCGGTTATAATGAGTTTTTTTTAATACCTTCCAGGTCATTTTTTCAGAACCGCTCCAAATAACCCCTACAGAAAATAATAAGAGGAATGAAAATTAAAATAATCCTAACTCAATTCCTAATCAGATTTGTGCGTTTTAAAAATATTATTTCCAGAATAAAATTTTTTTTATTATCAACTATTTTATTAAACTTTCTGAAATTTGTGTACACATATATAAATATTGAAATAAATATTTTATAAGAATAATACAAAAATAAATGCTTTTAACAAATGTTGATATTTTATTAAAACAAATATCTAGGTACTTATTTAAAAAAGACCAATTTTCGTATTAAATATTTTTACAAAACAAAAATTAAGAATATTTTTAACATCAGTTAAAAAAATTACAAAAAATATATCAGTAACTCTGTGTCGGATTTAAGCTTGTGGAGGCCTGCAGTAGGCACCCAATGTTAAAAAAATTTTTGTGGGGGTCCTTCGTAATGGATTCATTTGTGGGGGGGCCTGTAGTCGGTGCCTACAGTGCCTACATGACCCATCCGGCTGTGTCAGTAATTTTTAAAGATATCAATGGCGATATATTTTTTAAATTATCTTTATCAATATTAGTATAATAACATTCCAAATTTAAAATATTTTCATCAACACGATTAATTTTTATAGAACTAGCTAAATTAATAAAATCATTATCAATATTTTCACAAGTTTTTAATTTACAATAATTAAGTTTTGGAGATTTTAAAATTAATTCACCCAAAATTTTATTTGTAATATTAGAACCATAAATATCAAAAATTTCTAAATTAGGAAATATTTCAAAATTTGCTGTGTTATCTTCATCAAAGTCCATACGATGATAATATAATTTCTTTAGTTGTTTGCATTTGCTCATAGCTACTAAACTACAACCACTACCTTCTTCTATTATATCAAATGTTAATGATTCGATACTTTGTAAATTAGTTAAGTACTGTTCACCTACTGGCGTTAAACTGTAGTAACCACATCGAACACTTAGTTCCTTCAAATTTATACATTTTGAAATACGCCGAGCATATTGATCAATAAAATCGTCCAGCACGCAATGAAATATTTTCAAATTCTGAAAGCGATAAAGAGAATCTGAGAAATCATCTGTTAAATATTCACAATGAATTTCTTCAAGATGACTGAGTGATAAAATAGTGTCAACTAAATCGATTTCAATTTCGTCCAAATGAATCATACGCAAACTTTTTTGCCTTGCAAGCAATTCTCTAACTTTCAACGTATCAATTGGTATAGCATTTATTAATGAAATTTCAGATATATTTTCTACATTACCAAAATTCAAAGCATTAATTACTGAGTTAATATCAAAATAATATATTTTTAATACTTTGATATTTCTTAAATTAGAAAAAAAATGAGATGTATTTTCACTTGAATCCACTTTACAATTTTTTAATATAAATACTTCTATTAAATCTGGATTCAAGCTTAAAAAACTATTACCATTTGTGTTCACGTTTACGAATGATATACTTTTAATGTTTTTATTATTTTTAAACAAAAAATTTAATGTTTCATAAGGAACAACTAAATTTTTTAAATCTAATTCAATGATGTTTTCAAAATATTCAACAGTTTCTTTAATAGTTTTTGAGTAGTCTATCTCCCCAATTGTACCATCCAAGTTTAATTTATTTAAACAATTACTACTTCTTTGTAAAATTTTAATTAGAATAGCAGTATTATTCTTTTCACTTGCATTTAAATATTGTTTTTGAAAATTTTCATCTACTTTTAAACTGGTTACATTATTCCATGATAGTTTGCTGACAACATTCCATCTTTTACTAACACGTTCCAAATTTAATTTATCCTTGAATGATAAATATTTGAAAACGTGGATTAGACAATCATCGTTTAATAAATTAATGCTAGCCTCAACCATAACCTGTTCTTCATTATTTTGTTCCTTTGATTTAATTGAATCTGAAAAATATTTTTACTTTAAGTTACTGACCTATCATTAGGTTCTGCTGTACTGATAAAACAAAGCTCTAATTGTCATTTCAAATATGATTTCATTTAATTATGCACTTTATAATTGTTTATATTCATTTTTATTTATGCTACAGTAAAAGAAAATGGAATCTTTAAAACAAAAGTTAAGAAATAAAAATGAATTTTAGGAAAGTACATATTTTTGCCCGAGTTTAGATATAAGAACTATTAAAAATAAAGTCTTTAATTTTTATAGCTTATTTTAAAAGGAAACTTATTGGCAACCAGTCTAAAAGAACTTGGATGATTATAACTCCAATTGGTTGAATATTCAACTAAAGCAGCTCTACCGTGTGACAAAAATGCTCAAAATTTTTTTAACTTTTCTTAAGAGTAAAATAATTTTTAAATGATCACGAAAACTTTCAATCTTGCTAAAGTTGCACTGAAAAAAAAGATCTATTTGTCTCAAATAGAAATCTATGTAAACTAAATATATTCTATTTGTTTCAAATAACGCATTTGAGACAAATTGAAAATCTTCTTGACAGAAATTTAAGAAATACCAAAGGTACCCTCATATTTTTTCTATTATTCTAGTAAGAATAGCATGGTATAGATAAGGGATTCCTATTTTTTTTTAAATGTGCAATTTTGTCCTTAAAAAAACATAAACTCCTTATTTTTCATATTCTTGTAAGGATATAATTTTTTTAAAATCTTATAACTTATTGTTTTAAGATTTAATAAAAATAATATAATTTTTTTTTAAATGCAAGTTTATAATTAAAGAAATTTTTCAATACCTGGGTGTAAAATTAAGAGTAAATATGGGTTTATTATTCACCCCAATGAAAAACCCTTTTTAAGCATTTGTTAAAATTTTCCAATTTCAGATTTTATGCATGATATATTGACTAGTCTGCAAAATTCTATTTTTTTAAACTATTTCATTTACTGTAAGTGAAATGACACATAGTGCATATTATCATTAGAACAGCAGTTCAGATTTGTTTAATTTAAAGTTAATTTTACCTTCGCTGCTCATTGTAAGTTATTATTTACAGTTGTTCCTTTCTGATGATTATTTATTTAATTTCTGCAAAATAATTTTTAGTTAATTATAATTTCATACAAATAAAGTTTTTAAAAATTAAAGAAAACAAGAAAAATAATTTTTAAGTTTGAAAACAGTATGAATATAAGCGAATTCTATAGATATGAAATTAAATATTACAATATAATTCAGCTTTAATTTATGAAAAAATTAAAATTGTTTTCGAAAAAGATACTCTTTTAATCAAATGAAAATCTTATGCCTTAGCATCAGCTTTAAAAAATGCTATTTTTTTATCTAGAGCTCTCATGAAGAAATGTCCTATAGAGAAATTTTTTTCGCAAAAAAATGTGAAGTTAAGGTGGTAGATACAACTGGAACTTTTTCAAAATCGATTTTTTGTTTATTTGGGTTCGAAAACATCTTAAGAATATGGGGAAAAAAATTTATAATGACATCTTGAATAATAAGGAAGTTATAGAAGATTAAGCGAGACACCGTTATAGAAGTTATACGTTACACCGAAACTTTAAACGCGTTTTTCTCGAAACAACGTTTTTCGAATTGGCGTACACGATAACTCAAAAAATAATTAGGATATCTTCCTAATTTTTGGGCTACATTTTTAAAATATAATTATCTTCTAGATTGATGGAATGATTTTTCCAAAAAATGTCCCAATTTTTTTTTTCTTCAAAAAAATATGTGAAAAAAATTGCAGTTTTTGAAAAAAATTAAATAATTTTTACAATTTTCCATTTTCCGAAATTTTAATCCATCAATCTAGAAGAAAAATCTTTCACAAACATAAAAAATTTTGTTTGAAATATTTCAAAACAGGTTGGAGGCTGCAATCGTGTATACGCCATGAAAAGTGAGGCTTAATTGAGCACCTGTACTTGGCGCCATTTTGGAAAAATAAAAAAAAATGTGTAGCAACTCATAATCTAATAAAGTGCTAATTTCGAAAAAATTATCTCAATTATTTCTACTTGAAAACTTATCCACAAAAAGTCATGTTTTTTTTATCTCCAATTTTATCTACCACCTTAAAGAAAAAATTTAAGCCTATATAATAAGTTAGAAGATTTTTCATTAATAGTGTTATGTTCGGTATTTTGGCTAGTTTATTTTATAGTTACTTTGCAAAAGAGCGCGTTATTGTTCAATTCGCGATTAGTGTGAAAACTACAACTCCAATGTACGGGAATAACTTTAGGTATCTTATAAATGAAGAGACTTCGTATTTTTATGTTAAAATGTAATTGACCATTTATTGACTTTTTAAGATGAATGTAAGTTCTTTGAAAGCCGGATACGAAGTGCCGCGTAGTCGATGCGTTTTTGGAATGCTGTGTGTTGAGATCCATCCCTTCTCCTAGATAGGTCCTATTGTTTTATAATCTCTTCTAATTTGTGGAGGCTTGCAGCTGCATCGAGAAGCCGACAAACAACTTGTGACGTAATTGTTTTAGATTTTCCTGAACAAGTCATCCTCATTTACATTTTTATGTTATTTACCGTTTTAAATTCTTCTTACATTTTTGTGACTTTTATATTATGTCATTATAATATTCTCAAGTAACATTTAGTTATTTAGATATTTTTATATAACTTAATATTAAATATATTTTAGCGAAAAATTAAAGGGCATATAAGCAAAGAGCTTTATAATATTTTAAAATGCAAAATTACCTATGTTTTAATAAAAAGTTAAATTACCGCCCTGTTGTCGGTTTTAACAGTTTTACCCAAAAGTTACTAAATTGCAAATACTAATACATACTCATACAATATATGCGCTATAGCTAGCATATATACATTACAATAGGCATTTGAGAAATCAAATTTTGAAAAGAAACAGCATATTTTAGTGATTTCTTGCGCATGCGCTACTCAAAAACATTTTTTGACCTCGGAATCGGATAGCCAAGGGATCCAGAAGGAAAAAATTTTTCATGTTAATGAGAGTTTTTAATAGAAAAAATAATAAAACTTATTCTTAATTTTTCTTATTTTTTTTATAAGAATCCAAAACACAAAAATATCTGCCAAAAATCGAGATTTCGCTCTAGGTAGTCTAAAAATTGGGCTGGTGACCTATTTTTGGCAGCACTTTTAGGGAAAAATACTTTGGTACAGTTTCAAATACCCTACCATGGCCGTATTTGAAAACGAATTTAGTAAATTACTAGATTTATATTTATGTTGGTACTAAAGGGGGGCGGAATAATTTTTCGTATTTATAAACGATTTTGGGCTTCTGATCAAACTTGGGTGTTCTCTTTTTATATTTTTATCATGATTTTCAGTTAAGTTATTTTGTTTTTTAATTATTTTCAGATTATTTTATGTTTAATGTTAAGAAAAAAAGATTAAGGTATTAAAAAGAATAAATAAAGAATAAATAAACAATTAATCGTTTATTTTATTATTAAATAATTGTAAAATGGAAAATCACATAAAAATAAATTCCGAGGCAAGTTTCCTTGCAAGTGGAGTTACAAATATTCTGTCTCCTTGTTGAATGGGTGATGAAACCGGAGCACTAGCAACCGATGGTTGAGGTGAAGAAGGCTTGGGAGCTGCTGGAGGTGGTGGTGTATAGCTGAAGCAGTAGGTGCTGGAGTACTTGAATCTTTAAAATCTTTAAACGCTGCTACACTCCCTTCATCAGACACTATTATGCATACTAATTTGCCAATTGATACATTCTTAGTCCCTGAAGGAACAATAATTAATTTTTAATTAATTAACAATAATTAACAAAAATTAATTTTTGCTAAGTAACCTTATTCTGGAGTTTCAAAACCCATGGTTTCAATTTCTGCTAATAAGTCTCCTTCATTTAATTTGTCAGCTAATTTTTAAATAAGTATTAAGTATGAAGTGTAATAATTTAACAACAAAATAATTTAACTGAAAATCATGATAAAAACATAAAAAGAGAATTTCTAAGTTTAATCAGAAGCCCAAAATCGTTTATAAATACGAAAAATTATTCCGCCCCCCTTTAGTACCAACATAAATATAAATCTAGTAATTTACTAAATTCGTTTTCAAATACGGCCCATGCACTTCACAATCGCTTCATATAAATTTAACCATATTATAACCCTGTTAAGGATGATGAGTACTTTGGTGGGGATAATAGACATAAGAAACTATTACTCTCTCCTTCTATCATATTACTATAGAAGCGAGAACCTTGCGCGCGCACAGCTATACGATAGAATTGTTAAATAAATAAAATTTTCGTTATAAAAAAACCACCCTAGTCTAAAATAAATTGAATAATTATATTCTACGATATGTTTTTTATATGTTATAATTTTTTTATCAAAAACTGTACTCAAAAAATACTTTAATTTTTTATTGTAAAATGTCGTCTCATAAGAATCACGTGTATAAGATGCTCGGAGAAGCAAAATTATTTTTAATTATTTAATAATGAAGGAGTCACCCTAGGATCTTCTAATTTTAAATATGTATTTTTTAATATGCTTTCTTGTTATATACCAACTTTTATTAAAATCTGTACTCAAACAAAAAAGGTGAGCAGCATCCTTAATTTGAAATTGGCTCATATAGATCACCAGGGTGAAGGAATTTTTTCTGCAATTAGTAAATTTCAATCAATTCTTGACACAAACAAAAAAAATTCTGCATAATTCAGATGTTAAAAAATAGCTAATAGGATTTTAACTTAGAAAGCTAAGTAGTAGTGTAATCGAAAATGAAGCTAAAAAGTTGATGTTGCACTAGTTCAAAATACATGCAGGCCAAAAAACAAAAGTCGAATCTGGATAATTTAACTTTGGTATAGGTAATTTCATAAAAAGTAATTTTTTAGATTTAATTCAAAGACATGACCATATATTATGTTTTAAGTCGGTGAGCGGTGTATACAATAAAGCTTTAAATGCTCATACACCATATTCATCAATTGATGTTGAAAAAAGGCCGGCAGTTTTAAGGTTAGGTTAAAGGTTATTGCAAAATGAAAGTAATAATTCTATTATTTTAATTAAATTTAAAATAATTTAAATTAAAGTTAAAAAATTATTAATATAAAAAAATTTAATAAATTAGTAAACATTTTTGTAATTCTTACCTTCTTAAATATTATAACTCCAATTTACGATATTTATCGAGTTCTTTCCAAACAACTTTTAAATTGTAACTTTTTCATTAAAAAACTATTTTGATTAATTAATATATTCAAAAAATTTTTAATTCAAGTAATTAATAACATAAAACAATTAACAAAGTATTCAAAACTGTATTTTATATCATTTTATAAATAAATAATACTTTATTTTCTATATCAGCTGTTTGAGTATATAAAAAGCTACTGCTAGTGAAACGAATTAAATATTTTGCCGAGTTCACATTAACATCAATATGCGTTTACAAGTATGTATATAAGTTTGCATATTTACAGGATAGACAATAGTGTAATATAACAATAGTGATAACCAAAGCTAGATTTTTAAATTCGTCCGATAAAATTCTTGTAATTACTGATTTATAACTTGAAATTATTTTAATAAAGGCAAAAATGATTTTCATTTAGCAAGATAAAAATGTTTCTATAGTTATAAATGTTAATATTATTTAAAATTTTTGGGGCGCGCGCAATCACGCAGAAGAACTCGAAACGCTAAAAAATGGGTAAAAATACCCTAAAATGGGCTACAGAAGAAAAACCTAAACATTTAAACCTTAACATTTTTTAGTAAGAAATACCAATTTTTCTGTAACTTACGCACCCAAAAACATAATGTTCAGTGGTTAGGATAACTTTATTGTGTTCTGGGAACTCGAAATATTAAAAAAATGGCTAAAAATGACCTAAATTGGGCCACTAAAAAAAACGAAACCATTTTCCGGAAAAAGTACCAAAAAATTCCTAATCAGCACACTTAAGAATCAAAGTTCTCTTTCTTTAGAATGTACACAGGTTTTATGGGCGGCCACTGGACTAGACGGATTTTTGGAAATTCAAGAAATTTAACACATTTACTTGTTAGTAGAATTTTTCGGCTTAAAGATGAATTTTAAATTTTGTTAGTCTTTCTATTAACATAAAAGCTATAATTTAATAGATCATAAAATTTAACGGAGACTCTGGTATTACAGTTGCAGAATTTTCATAAAAAAGCTACGAAAACCTAAAAATGTTTATGAAAAAATTATTTGTTGCATTAGAAAGTACTTAATACAGTACAATCTAAAGTAATACCTTTTGAAAATATAAAAAACTTTCTTTTAAGATGAACTTTGAAAATCGATCACTTTGGACTAGTTTAAATTCAATATTTTGTAAAAAAGCAACTAAATTAAAAAATATCCATTTGACCTACATACCTTTAAACTTAATTTACTTGTTTTGTAAATATCGATGTAAATACATTAAATCTTTCAAATATATTTTTTTTTAAATTTTCAAATTTTTTCAAAAATATCGAAAAATACCATGTTGATTAAATAATATATTTTTTATAAATATTTTCGTAAGGAATAAAAAATTTGATATAAAAAACTGACACATTTTCTATTAAAAATAAAACTCCCTTTAAAAAAATTTAAATAAATAAAAAAATTTATCTAAGTATAATAAATATTTTTATTTAAAATCAAATTTTTCTTTTCATAAAGTTAAAAAATAAAATAAATAAAATCAAATTTTTTTTTATACCAATCTGTATACACTAAATTCTTGATAACTCAAATCTATTGTGATTTCCTGAAAGATGAGAGAGAAAAAAAAATCTGGATTTTACATTTTACTGGTTTATTGAAAATCAAACTGTATCGAATGTACTACAAAATATTATGTTTATATATAACACATAAAATAAACCCTAGAGTGTGAGTGATCAATGTTGATTGACAATTTTTGATGTTCTATATTTTTTTTTTTTTAGTTTTTTTTATCATCAACACACTTTATATTTTTTTAATATAAGCTCAATATAATTAATGAAGAATTAAAAGTGCATTGTTTTTTTTTAAAAATGATTGATTTCAAAAATTATTAATTAAACAATATTATTATATAAAATTTTATTGTCTTTTTTAATTAGTACTTAAAAATAAAATAAATAAAAAACTTGAAAATCGTAGAAATTCTGTAAGAAAGCAAATAACAATAGAAACTTAAAAAAAAGTAAAATAAATTGGTTAATTAAAAAAACTTATTGTTTTTGCATCAGTTCATTGAATTCATTGAATTTTTCTTGTTTACTTCACATTTTTGTGTAAATTGAATTATTGATTAAAAAAAAATAAAAAAATTTTTTTTAGTTTAAATAAAATCTATTTTTTATTGATTAAATACATCATTTAATTACAAAAAAATGTATTCACTATTCATAACGTATTGAGTCTAATTATAAAATGATGAAGTAGTGTATAAAAATATTGACTTTTATTATATCAGATAAAATAATTATTTGATTTTTATTATTAAAAATGAATATGTATGATACTTGAAAATGATAAATTTATTTAATATATGGTATATACAAAAAACGTACTTTATGCACTAACAATCAATGAAGTTAAAAGTGGATTAATTTTCATGTTTCAATACTTAATAATACTTCATGAATTTTATTTATGTATATGATGTAATTCATGTAAATTTTAATTAAATTTTTGAAGAGTATTTTGAGAGATTTTTTTTTGCTTGAAAATATATTTAGTAATTCAAGCAATACCAAAAAAAATCTGGTTGGGTAGCTTATTTTTTGTTTTATTTTAATGGCCCCTCATCAGTTAGCACAATTAGTGTAGAAATAATACTTACTAGGTTGTACGGTTACCCAATTTTTTGGGTCAGGTAGAAAAAAAATTTATCTTAATACCTGGCAGTTTTACACCGCGACCAAAATTAGTAATCGGTTTGTTAAAAAAATTTTTACCCAGGGAAATCGTGTTTTTTAAGAAAGATAGCCAAAATTTCAAATTGCTATACTAAAAAGTCTTTTAATTTTTATCAAAATGCTGAACGAGATTTTTGCATTTTTTATGAAAAATACTTTTCAGAATAATAATTCTTTTAAATAAATAGAAATAGTTTCAAATAGTAATTTTTAAAAATATTAAAAAAATTTACACAAAATACTCCATATAGTTTTATAAAAATATTGACCTATATATAAATTTTTTTTTTGTTTTTAATTATTTTAAATTTTTTAATTTGTATGTAGTGTTTTAATTAAGTTTTCAATTCATTATTTTCATTCATAATTAAATTTATTCAGATAAAATATGAAATAAAAGCAAAAAACAATAATTTATCAAAAAATAATTAAATAATCAATATCAATATCTATAATTAAAAATTATTAAATTTACAAGTAAAAT
This sequence comes from Anagrus nilaparvatae, assembly GCA_022575985.1. Taxonomy (NCBI): domain Eukaryota; kingdom Metazoa; phylum Arthropoda; class Insecta; order Hymenoptera; family Mymaridae; genus Anagrus; species Anagrus nilaparvatae. The sequence goes on along the minus strand of JAKSXM010000181.1, from coordinate 43,060 downwards.
AAAAGTTATAATATTTTTTAACCAATTTTATTTTCAAGATGTAAGGAAAGTACATGATTTTTTCTGTGAATATGAAAAATTTCTGTATTTTTTTAAAAAAGCTTGATTTAGAGTAGTCGAATTACAGTCGTTTGAGATTTGCTCAAAATACCCAAAAAAATAGTTTTACTCGTAGCAAATGTTATTTCGCAAAAATAAAGACTGAAAAAAATGTTTTTTGTAGTACAAATTTTTTGAATTTTTTGAAATTCTGAAAGGTAATGTTTTCGAAAATAGCCAAAATTTACTATTGCATTCAATTAATTTTTTATTTTTCGCTACTCTTTATTGGTACAATTTGCAAAATATTGCTTGACATTTTTTATTACATTTCTTTTAATCCAATATCACATTTAAAGAAATTAATTTATTAAGTATTAATTTAAAAAAGCTCAGTATAAACTCTTTAGAAAAAGCTTTAAAAAGAAAAAATCACTTTACCAGTACTTTATGCTAAGACTGATCCTTTTTCTAAAATTTGTAAAATGCCCTCCTCAGAGAACAAAACTCAATGCTCAGTCTTACATGTTTCCAGTTATTTTTTGATTGAAATTTCCATAGTTTCGATATTTTATCTTGAATACCTTGAAGCTCAAACCATCCCAAATGTAATGCACTTCTCTTGCAATAAAAATGTATTTTTAGATTAATAAAGTTAATTATAGTTTTCAATATATATTTTTCTTTGTTTACTACTATTTCACTTCATACACTATTCAACAGTTTATTTTGAGAACTTATGCTTTGATACAGTCAAAATATTTTATAAAATTTCTTACTTTTTTATTACATAATTTTATTCAAAAAAAAATTTTTTTAAAACATATTTTATTTAATTACCAAATTTAAATTAAAAATTACAACTGTGAAATATACAATAATTAAAAAAATGCATAAAACGAACTTGAAATTTATAGCAATTAGTTTAAGTATATCTACAATTGGTAAGAAAATAAATATTTTTCTCATTTTATTTAACTTAATCTTTAAATAAACAAATAAAATTTATTTAAATCTTGAACCTTTTAAAAATTTTCTTTCTTTTGTTTTTATTATCTTAAGTAAAAAACAAAGTTTATTTAAATGCTCTTTTATAAAAGATTAAAGTAAATAAAATTTCTTAAATTTTTTGAATTATTTACTTGCAAAAAAATATATCAAAATAAAAATCTGTTTTTTCTATAAATTTATTTAAATATTTATTATTTATTAAAATTAATATTTTTACGTCAAAAGGCTTATGAAATAAAATTGAGGAATAAGAAAATATTTCTTTTGAATCTTAATACTTTTAAATTGTTATAATAAGACTTTTTTAGAAAAAAAAAAACGAAATATAAAAAATTATGCAGAAAATCTCTAAAGTACATAAAGCAAAAAAAAAGTTAAAAAAACTTTGTTTAAAGCTTATTCTCTTTATTCAGGATTAAAGTACTTTAATACTTTTTTATAGTATTTGCAGTTTTTGTGGGTACAGTAAGAACAGATGATGATGATGACGAAGATGAAGATATTAATATTTTGTGTGATTGTGATAATCGTTGTAATATGACGATAGAAAATGATGTTAGTGAAGAATTGAAAAATAATAAAATTGATAGTAAACATGATAGTGATGATAAAGATGATGAGAAAGATGATAAAAGCGACGAAGAAGAATTGAAAAATAATAAAATTGATAGTAAACATGATAGCGATGATAAAAATGATGAGAAAGATGATAAAAACGACGATGATGATGACGATGACGATGATAGTAAAGAAGATTTGATTATTGAAGATGAAGATAAAGATGGGAATGCTACAATATGTGCAAGAAATCGAGATTATATTGATAAAACATTTCCAAGTTTGTGTCATATGTTTTGTTTCAATACATGTACACGATTTAGTAAAGTACAGGTCTATGAAAATGATCAAATTGTTAATTATGTATCTGCTTTTAGAGAAAGTAAGATAATTTTATTTTAAATTTCATTATATATTAATCTAGACTTGGACTATAAATTTTTAATCCATAATGAAAGGTTTTAAAAGTATTAAAAGAAAATATTAAAATATAACTTTTTGCCTCTAATTTGTGCCTTAGTTTTTAAATGTTAATTGTAAATAATTTCATAAAGTCTATTTTTACAGTTTTTGAATATGCTTTTTGATGAGTCAAAGCCATAATTAAATAACCATGATCTTGAAAAATGCACGAGTCTATTTTGATGTATTTAATTATTTTAAAGACGCTCTGCCACTAACTATGTGTAATCGTGAAGCACGTTTCAAAACTGAATATTTCAAAAATAAATTTATGCATATTAATTTTTTAATTCAAGAATTAATGCTTTTCGGAATTTAAAATCAGAAAATGAAAAAAAAAACAAAATTAAAAATATTTTTATTTCTTTAAACAAATAATGTAGAGTTTTGGGTCAGAAATGCCTGAGACTAAATGAATTGGCAATTGGGATCGAAATTCTGCTTGGCTCATTTTAGAAAGCATTCAATTTTAAGGGGTGGTATTGTGGAAAATTTTTTGCTTAACACTTTCACACAATAATTTCAAAAATGATTTTTTTTTTAATTTTGAAGTGCTCAAGTAGGTATTTTGGACCACTGAATCCAAATCTAATATCAAAAATTATATTTAAGCGATGGGAGATCCTTATTTTCCCCTTTTCTACTCTTAAAACAAGCAATTTAATAAACAAAACTTATTTTATTTTTTTGGTATCAAGTTTGTTTTCTACTGGGACACTGAATCCATTTTAATGTAAAAAATTATTTTTTTGTATAAAAAACACCCTCATTTTCACCCATTGTGGCAACAAATATTATAGCTGAGTAAAATGTATTAGAGAGAGTATATAAAAAATCAAAGAAATCTCAAGCTGATATTATTGGTATGTAAGAAAAATACATTGAGTTTCTTACTGCTGATCTCGCTACATGTATTCGAGTGAAATGCCATTTATGTACTATTGTTGGAGATAAGAATGAGGGTGTTATATCTCTTTAAATGTAATTTTTGACCTCATATTCAAATTCAGTGCCCCAAAATACCTATTAGGATCCGTCAAAATTAAAAAAAAAATTGATTTGAGTTTTAGGAGTTAATGGAGTTTAAATTATCAGCGTTTTCAACCCCAACTTCTTCAATATATAGTAATTGTTTTGTATGTAAACAATGTTTATAAGATTTTCCTGAAGAGATTCCATTAGGTTTCATCTTTTCAATCATAAATACGTTTAAATTGCATATTAATTACCTACAGATTATTGAAAAGCCTGAAATTAACTTATTATCCATTGAGGGTTATAACTATTGATTGTAACCGAGATTATAGCGTTGGTTTTTCGCTAGAGTTTTTATGCCTAAAAATAAGATTTTGAATTATTAATGGTAAAATTTCGTAATTTCAGCCATTCGGAAAATTCCTACAGCAAATTTTATCAAACAAATATATCGATAAAAAATTCGGACCTTTTAGAATAATCAAAACGTTTATAAAATCATGGTCCTAGTCTAGAGTACAATAAATAAATAAAAAATAATAAATTTTTTTTTTAATTTCAGATTTCTACAAATTACATGATGGTGAATGCTAGCATCTAAAAAATTACAAGATTCAAAAAAGTAAAATAATTAAGCCAAGAATATTTATTTATACATTTTGTAACGTTGCTACAAATGCTAAAAATACATTATTATTTTCACGAAAGTTTTCTAATATTGTCTATACGAAAATAAATTCTAATCTTTTACACGAAGTTTAAGTATCTTTAGCGACCAAGTATATCAAGAAACTATATGCAAAAAAATGAATGTATAAAATGGTCAATTGAGAAGATTTCGGAGCTATATTCCTGGTATCATCAAAAATGGTAGCCGAAGATAATATTTTCAGCAGCTTGTTTTTTGATGGCATAGGTAACCCTGAAACTCCTTGTGTGTCTAAAAATGTGTGTGCGCCGCGATCGGTGAATTGTTATTTATAACGACGATGTAATTTAAATTTAGAAACAGTGAAATTTTGATCAAAGACAGTGAAATTAATTTATTTATAATTCAAAAGACAGTGATACTGATTAATTTTAGGTTGAAAAATGTATTCAATAAAAATTATTATTTTGTGTTAAATGTATAAATATGTGCTTCATTTTCCCTTGTGTTTAAATAATATAAAATCTCCATCTCATTTTTTCTATAATATTCTTCGACCCCGATTTTTAAGTAGCTGGGTCAAAAACTAAGGATGACGGACAAATTCTGACTTCAAATTATTTTTAGAATATCAAGAAACTTAGTCAAAATACTTTTATTTTTAACTTTTGGACAAAGTAAAATGCTTGCCTTTTTGGTTGGTTTAAAGGTTGTCTGGAGTAGCTGGGGCAAAGACTAAGGGTGATGGATAAATTCTTCAGATTCAATTTTAGGACCTCAAAAAACGTAGTTTACATACTTTTATATTTAAATTTTGGATAAAATATTTGCATTTTGGGTGGGGGTAGCTGGGGAAAAATCTGAGGGTGTAGGATGAATTTTGACATCAGATTTGTTTTTAGGACATCGAAAAACTTGCCTGCAGGTAGTTTTAGTTCCAGGATCAGAACTTTTTTTGTGTGGCTGTGTAATTTATACATGACTATAACAATTAATTAAGACAAAATGTAACCTTTTTATTTCTTCATACCATCAAATTCTACTCCAGTTATTTTCATTACATTGTACATGTGCGGGTTTCGAGGTATTTATGCTCTTTCAACTTGCTTGAATTCTGCTGATTTTACATCCACAGAAATGCTAGGGTTGGAATCACCAAATGATACGTTTTCCGCACCAAAGCGATTCTACTCGTGACACACGTTTTTAGGTTAAAAATATTTGTATTTACATGCTGGAGGATGAATATTTTTTACCGCGTCTAAGAATGTTTTTTTATTTGTTGCTGATAAAGAATTTATCATTTTTTTATAACGCTACACCTGTAAAAAGGTCCGATTTCTAAAAAACTTTCGGTTCCAACCCTAGCATTTCTGAGGATATAAAATCAACAGAATTCAAGCAAGTTGCAAGAGCATAAACACCTAAAAGGTTATATTTTGTCTTAATTAATTGTTATATCCATGTATAAAATATTTTTATTTTATTAATTTTAATTTCTTTATTTGAAATTGATAAATATTGGCGCACGGGGTCTTTAGTCCCCTCTGCTTCTATTTTTCATTGTATAAAGAAGGGGGGCCGAAATCTCCGTGAGCAATTCATATTTTATTCAGTTTTTAATATAATTATTATATTATATTATATTATTATTATATTACTAATAATGAAAAAATAAAAACAGGCAACAATAAATAATGTGAATTTTTCATCATAGGTAAGTTTTTCCGCTCTGCTCTGTTCCAAATTCCAATTTATTAAACTTCCCCTTTAAGTCCAAAAAGAAAAAAAATTTTTGTCAATTTGTTAATTTTTTAGTACAAAAAAATATAAGAAAAAAATTTTTTAAACTTAATTATCGGATCCCAAAAATAAAGCAAGAACGGTATTTTGAAAATAAGTACTTCCATAGAAAAAACTTTGGTACTATTTCGAAAAAGAAAAAAAAATTGAGCTTTTATTTTTTAAATTTTGATGCAAAAAATGTTGACTAAATATTTTTTAAAAATTAAGTACTAGCTCTAAGAAATATTTATTAAAGTAATACTCGTAATATTCTTTACCATGTCAAAGAATATTCTATTTTATATTTTTTATCTTTAAAAATAGTACGTTAATAAATACAAATTAATTAAAAAATGACTATAAATTACTCAACTATATATTATAACTTAATGAAATAGAGTCAATTAAGGTATTATAAAAGGCGCATAAATTTTACAAAGTATATCTTCATTACTTAAAATAGTAATGTTTCAAATAGCGCAGGTTCACTATAATCTATTATATAATAATATGTGATAATATGTAATAGAGATAGAGAGAAGATTTAAGATGTTTAAATACTTGAAATCTTATAGAATTTCATGAATTTGATACTCTTCAACTTCAAGATTTAATATTACATGAAAACTTTCTTGGGTTATATGGGTAAAAATACAAATAAGTTACAACAATTCTTGAAAATAATCACTTTTTATTTAGATTTACATTGATATTTTATTTAGATTAAAAATGTATTTTTATAAAAATTTAAGTTTTGTGGAGTTGTGCATTTACAATATTGGAACCATAACGTAATTATATTTATGACTATATCAGGAGTGCATCAGACTTTGTTGGTTACTTTAACTTTAAATAAATCAAAATATTTTTAACTTTTCGTACTAAATAATATTATTTCGCAAGTACAAAAATTCAAATTTTAAATAAACCTGGAAATCTGAAATTAGCGAAAATAATTAAATTTTTAAAAAACTTATTGTAAAAATGAATAAAAAATAAAATAATATTATTTAACAAACAATAATTATTTAAAAATTTAATTAATTTCTCTAATTTTAGATTTTCAGGTTTATTTAAATTTTAATTAACGCGCCATTGCAAATTCATTTTACAAATTCATTTTACAAATTCAAGGAATATATATTGAAGTTGCAAAATTTACTTGCGTGCGTTAGCAGACTAACTAACGACTAGTGAACATTTTACATAAAAAAATTTAGACTAGCAAATTATTGTACCGCTAAAGGTAATAGGGTTTAGCAGCCTTAACATTTTGTGTACATTTGTATTGAATGTAATATTTGCATTCAAAATATTTTTATTGCACCTGATTGCTTCTTTAATATCCTTATCGTACAATACTAAATAATAACTTTCAATATTAAAAAATTCAAGTTTATTTGCTTTTTTTAGAAAATTACAAATCCCATTACGTGTAAATTTGGCAATGTCGTGAAATTCTACATTTTTTAAATTTATCAATGCTGGTAAAACAGCATTAGTTATTTTAAATCATTTTTTCAGATACAATTTTTCAAGTTTTGGAAGAGAGCATATTGTCAATATTCCTTTATCAGATAATTGTCTGCAATAATATAATTTTACACTTTTCAATTTATCACATTTTATTAATTCTTCGCATAACTCGTCAAATATTAAATGATCACCACAAATTTCAATTTCTTGCAAATTAACAAAATTATGTATGCAAGGTAATAATTCTTGGTAGCTATTACCATTAAAAAAATAAAAAATTTTCAATTATACCTAATGGTAAACTCATGAATTCTGCTTGATTTAAATTCAGATTATATAATTTAATTGTTTTTAAATTTATAAGTCCAGCAAAATAAGTTGATAAATCGGTTTTGTAGGACAAGGAGTCTAATTTTTTGATTGCTTTAAGTGATAAATGAATTATTTGATTTTCATCAAAACAGATATGTTTTAAGATAATTTCAAATATTGAAACGTTTGATTCGATGGAACAAAATTTCAAATTTTTCAATTTACTGAATGTTTCCTCTATGTAAACCTCAGTTATATTATTAAATTTCAAATCAATTGATTCTACTGATTTAAATGACAGGCTAAATAAACAATTACCTGTTATATTGTTGAAATTATGAATTTTTAGAGTATTTAAATTTTTATTTTTCTTAAATACAGTCTTTAAAGTATGATGAACATCTTCGAGAGTATCTAAATATTTACCAGAGTCAATTAAATTAAATTTTTCAATGTCTTCACAAAATTCTCCGAAATATTCCAACACATCACTTGTAACATAACCGATATTTAAGTCATTAGCATTCAATTCAACTTCTCTTAGAAAAAATCCACCTCTGGATAATATATTAGAATATGCTCTGCAAATGTCGTATTTCAAATACGGTTTTTTACTTAATTTATCACGTAAAAAACAGGAATTGAAATAATTAAATTTATTCCAACTTGTTTTAGAAATAATTTCCCATCTTGTACAAACTCTTTCGATTTGAATTCTTTCAAGAATGGAAAGATGTTGAAAAATTTCACGAAGAGAGTCATCGTCCAATTTATTTATCTCACCTGAAAATTAATTCATTTTTTTTTTTAATTTAGAAAATTTTATGGGTTATTATTTCTCAACTGCATGTAAAGTGTAAGGGTGGGTCGGCAAATTAACCCCAAATCAGTTTCGTTCAAAAATATAACTAAAAATGGTAATTTTCCCAAATTTTTAGCCCTTTAGATCCGATCCTCTCTTTTTGACAATTGTATAAACTTTTTTCATTTTTGGTCAAGTTAAATTTTTAAGTAAGCATGTTTTTCTTATTTTTTATCGTAAACGCTTATTTTTTGATAAAAAAACATTTTCTTCTATGGCCCCATAGGAAATTTCCCGTAGAATCCGATTCTGGGGTCAAATTTTTTTAAACTGCGCGTGCGCGAGAAAATTTAAATTTACGCTTTATATGACCTTTAATTTACGCTTTATATTTGGGCTTTAATATCTCTGTAGCAGAAAATTCACAAAATTCAAAAAATATGTCCCGAAAAAACCCTGGGAGCAAAGTTCTTACTATGAAATTCATTTATAAAATCAATATGAAATTCGTGCTCACCATATTAATATGGGCCCTATATGACCCCTATATGGGTTCCATACTTTTTTCATATCCATATCATATTAATATGGAATCCATATCATGTTAATATGAAATAAAAATATGATCATTTTTTATCTCCATATTAATATGACTGGCATAATATGGATTCCATATATGAAAAAATATGGAATATGCATATGAAAAAAACATCCATAACTGTCATTTGCCCAACTCTGGACATAACCTAAAAAATTTTTTTAACAAGTTTTCTGATTAATAAAAAATGTTGGTCTTATTAATTTTTATTAGAGTACGTCCCTAATAAAATTAATAACTCCAAGACTTTTTATTAATTATAAAGCTCGTCATAAGATGCTGTTTGTTTCATTTTACTACCAACGATTCCATCCTCTTAAAAACCACCCATATTTACCTTTTAAGGATATTTTTTAAGGGAATAAAAGTTACCGTCGATAAATACTCAAAGCAATTCATTCTATTTAGCCCCGAATACCCCTATTTTTATGCTCACAGAAGCGTTTTAGCTTAAAACAAATTTAAAATATAGAATTAGGAGTAAACTTTATCTATTAGGACCGATTTGGAGTTAAAACAAACATTATTTGAAATTTTTGGGAAAAACTACCCCTACTTGCAATATACGGGTTGAAATTCAATTAAATTTTCCATATACCTAAAAAATGTAAGTTTTTGGATAAAAAAGTAAATTAAAATGTTTTTTTGTATTATTTTTTTATTTTTATATAGTTGATTTTTCCTTCATTTTTATTTTAGCCCCTTTTTCACCCTTATTACCCCAATTTTTGGGGCATTTAAAGGGTTGTAAGTAAAATCTGACTTCAGATTCGGTAAGAGCATGAAATTTTACCGTAGGCATAAGTTTATACAGCTGTCAAAAAGTGAGGATCGGATCTAAAGGGCTAAAAATTTGGGAAATTTACCATTTTTAGTTATATTTTTGAACGAAACTGGTTTGGGGTTAATTTGCCGACCCACCCGTATACTTTACATACAGTTGAGAAATAATAACCCTTATAAGAGAAAAAATAAGCTATGAGAAATTATCTTTACCATTTATTAATGAGCTCATGTTACTTTCAGCTTCGTAGTCGTAAATTCTTTTGGTTAAATTATTTTCACCTATTTGTTCATTCATAATTTGCTTATGAAAATTATATTTTTTAAAAATAAGTATCAAAATGAATTTGAGTAATTAGTGAACAAGCATTGAACGCTTTGAGATACAACTTAAAAATGACTGTTTCATTATAAAATTTAAAAAGAAATGAACAAAAATATATTTCTATCTATTCAATTATTACTATTAAAATATAATTAAAAAAAAAATATTTTAAAGACACGTAGACATAATTTACCATCTTTGGCGCAGACAGAATGATTAAATCTTGCGTCTATTATTAAGATTTAATGTTCTTTATATATCAGTTGATAAATCTACAGAATTTAAATTTTAAATAAAAAAGAGGATTACTTAAATAGAGGATTATAAAAATGAAAAAAATTTTTTCAGATTTTATCGATGCAACAATTATCTATTCAAATTATTATTAGGCTAGATAATAAAATATTTACAAAATTTTTACAAAATATTTATAGTCGGGTCCAATTCGTAATTCAAAAATAAAAAGCACGACGATGATTGAATACAGATTTTACCTATGGGAATCTCTTAAGACGATACTAAAGAACAAAGGCTGCAACTAATAATTTTGGGGAATTGAAAATTGGGTGAAAACACACCCAATTCCCCCCCCCCCCTTAAGCCCTAAAATTTAAATTGATCTTTTTTTGTGATTTGAATGACTCCTGGCAGGTATTTTTGGTCGTTGAATCTGAAAATGAAGTCCGAAATTGTTTTTAAGGGTTGTACACCCTTATTTTAACCCTTTTCTACCCTTAAAATAAGCAATTTTTTATAAAACGTTTTTATTTTATTTTTAAGGCCCATAGTAAGTATTTTTGGTCGCTGATTCTGAAAATGAAGTCCAAAATTGTTTTAAGGCGTGTATACCCTTACTTTAACCCTTTTCTACCCTTAAAATAAGCAATTTTTTATAAAACGTTTTTATTTTATTTTTAAGGCCCATAGTAAGTATTTTTGGTCGCTGATTCTGAAAATGAAGTCCAAAATTGTTTTTAAGGGGTGTACACCCTTATTTTAACCCTTTTCTACCCTTAAAATAAGCAATTTTTTATAAAACGTTTTTTTTTATTTTTACGGCCCCTAGTAGGTATTTTTGGTCGCTGATTCTGAAAATGAAGTCCAAAATTGTTTTTAAGAGGTTTACACCCTTATTTTAACCCTTTTCTACCCTTAAAATAAGCAATTTTTTATAAAACGTTTTTGTTTTATTTTTAAGGCGCCTAGTAGGTATTTTTGGTCGCTGATTCTGAAAATGAAGTCCAAAATTGTTTTTGAGGGGTGTAAACCCTTATTTTAACCCTTTTCTACCCTTAAAATAAGCAATTGGATTTCATTTTCAGATTCAGTGACCAAAAATACCTACTAGGGGTCATTCAAATTACAAAAAAAGATTAATTTAAATTTTAGGGCTTAAGGGGGGGGGAATTGGGGTGTTTTCACCCAATTTTCAATTCCCAAAAATTATTCGTTTTACCCTTTGTTTTTTAGTATCGTCTTAAGAGATTTCCATAGGTAAAATCTGTATTCAATCATCGTCGTGGTTTTTAGAGGTTTGGCCTTTTTTTACTCCTCAGCTCCGACTATTACAAAATACACGGCCAGGCTGCTTTGCTTGAAAATTCAAGCAGTTGCTTGAATTGCTTGAAATTTCAAGCATTTGCTTGAATTTTCAAGCAGTTTGCTTGAATATTCAAGCATTTGCTTGAAAATTCAAGCAAATGCTTGAAAATTCAAGCAGAAAATAAAATTCAAGCAAAGCAGCCTCGCCGTGTAGGGTAAATGAGTCAAAAAACGAGAAAGCTTTCAGACTTTACCTACTTTGAAGAATTTTTGACACGAAAAGCCTAGAATTCAAGTAAAATCATTTTCAAATTTAAAAAATAACCAAAATTTAAAAAAATTCGGAACATTTTAATCTGCAACAGCATTTTTACCCATATACAAATTTTGTATTCAATACAGAATCACATTTACAAAATTATATACAAGAAAAATTTTGTCATAAACTTACACAAATCTGAAAAAAAAGTATGTATTGTAAAAAAGTTAAGAAAAATATATTCAAAAGATGAAAAAAAAAACATGTTTTTTTTATATTAAGAAAGAAAAAAAGATTCCTTCTTTTTATTCATACACGTAAGAATCACAAAAGAGACTTGCTAAAAGATGAAAATAAGGTGAGGAAACATAATAAATTTTCCTTGTTGAAATAAAATAGTTTTCTTCATCTTATTCTACATTACTTCCTCTCTCTATATTACGATAGTAGAATTTAAACATTCCAATTAACCTATTTTGCAATTCAACATAATAATAATATAAAGCACATCTTAAATGTATATCATTTTAAAACTCATACATATAAAGTTAAATGGAGACAAATTATTATAATACTTAATAAAAAAAAATAAGTTTTTTATATAAGTATTCATAAAGAAAATTATTATTGTCACTGAATATTTATAATGTGCAATTTAATCATGATAAACTTTTTAATCATTTTTGTTTAAAATAGTATGTAAGAGTTATAATATCTGTTATTTATTCAACAAAAAAAATATTAATATTTAGAGATAAAGTTTCAATTTAATGAGTCTGATAAATTGAAAATATTTAATTTAAGAATCAGATTAGACTTATTTTTCAATTTTGCAGATCATGAATATATCCCTAGCAGATAAAGTATATTCCAATTTTTATTTCCTAAGAATATAAAGTTCTTCTAGAGCTAAAATATGACAAGATTTGAATTTCTTGGGAATTCTAAAAAAAATTTTAAAGTTAACCCATTAGTGTTTAATCGACCATTCTTGTACAGAAGAATTTTAATTTTAAAAAATAAATAGCTTGTGCTAAAACTGTAATCTATAGGATCATTTGGGTCGCTCTTTACATTTCTACAGTAAATTTTGATCTACAACCCCCAGAAAATTTGGTATCAACCTCTAATGTTAAGTTAATTCTGAAATGTTTAACCATCTATTAATGGTTTATTTGGCTTTAATAAGTTAATAATTCTTTTGAGGTATAGGTATTTTCGTAAAAATAAAAATTCATTTTATTCCGTATGGGAAGTCATGGCTTGTCAAATCAAGTTCTACTATAAAGGATTAAGGTCATTTTAACACACTTTCTTGTTTTTCTAAAACATTAAGCCCCTTCAATGTTTAGTCTTCTAGAAGCAAATGTGTTTAGATTAGACGTTTTTTTTACGTTTTTTTGGCATTATATTAATTTTTTGCAGCAATTATTTTGTAATATATTAACAAAACTATTATGAAAGTATTAAAAATATAAAAAAAATGTTTAAAAAAATACAAAATTAATGCTCTGGAGGTAGTGATCACCTCTTCGCTCCCTCCCCCCTCCCGTTTGATCTTACTCTGAGATTCAAGTAATTTAAGCAGAATTCAAGTAAAAAAACCTGATGGTGTTCTTTTATGATTAAAAATTATAGGTTAAAAAAGGATCTATAAAAATTATTCTGCAAAAATTTCAATCAAAGTTTGGCAAAAATAGATTCTGCGAAAAATTTTATAAAGATATAAAATTTTTGTTTTTTTCAAAAAGTTTTTGTAAAAGTATCGAAGTTTTAAAACTCTAATAGATTTGCGCAACATAGGCCAAAATTTTTTATCCTGTCATCCGGAGGCAAAATTTTTTCATAATCAGACATTATTTTCAATACCCTTTTAACTGATTTTGTTTAACTGATTTATGAAATAGCATATCTTGAGATTACTAAAAAATTGCTAAGCAATATGAATAATACCCAAAACGTAATTTAGGTCTAGTTTGGACGAATTTTTAGAGAAATGATGCATTTTGAATAGAAAATTTCAAAAATAAAGTATTTAGCTCGATCTAACGATCCAACCTGGTTTTACTGATTTTACTAGAAATTGCTTAAAAGTTTGCAATTTTTTAAGGTTCTAAATTATATGTTTACAAATCTGTCCGGGTTCAAAAAAAAAAAAATTGAAACTGAAAATAAAAAAAAACATGGTTCTTATAGTTTTAAAAGATAAATTCAAAGACAGATTTATATTTTAACTTTCAATACAATTCTCTGAGAAATTTGCATATATCTTTTTCAAGGATTAAAAAAAAAAACTTGTTCAATTATTTTCGCATATATAAGCACTTTTCTTACTGATATATTTCTCTACATTTTTCAGTAAATTTTCAAGAGGTACTACATAAAGTTTAGAACATTTTGAAAATTTTCTTATATATCCGCATTTCAAAACATAAAATATATTTGATAAAATGTATTTATGCATCTTGACTTAGAATTAGATAAAATTTTTATAAGTTCATGTAAACCGTAAATTTAATTTAATTCGTATAAAAACTTACGAATATTATATACTCGTTGAATTACAAAATTTAAGATTTATTTTTATTTGCTGCTTAAATATTAAATAAATTTTAATGAATAATCACAGAAATTTTGTTTCTTTTATTTAAAATTCTTAATTTAAAAAATTTTGTAATAACACCATTTCTTATCTCATAGCTTTAAAATGAGAGAAGTTTTATAATCAATTTAAATTGAAAAAATGGCTTATAAGGAGAGTTAATTACGTTTTGAACCTCAAATTACACCATGCTGAAAAAACATGCTCACATGTTATAAACTTTTTATTTAAGAATATTATATGGGTAAAATATAACAAATTTTTTGATTAATTGATTCTTTAGTCCATCATGAAAAAAATTATTATTTTTTTAGTCTTCAAAAATGGTACTAGCATCTACCTTTATGAGCCAATTCAACATCAACTGCAATGTAAAAATAAAATTTTTATTTTTTTATTTTTAATTTTATCATCTGTTAATGAAATTCATACCTCCGCATGTTTTATCACATTCTAATTTTCCAGAGTTGCCATAAGTTTTGCGATTAGTTCCACAAACTGGAGCATATACCTCTATTGTCTTAATTGTTAAAAAAAAATATTATTTTAAAGTTATACAGTTTTAAAAAGAGAATTTAATACCAAAAAAATAAATACTTACTACGCAATTACTTATACATTGCCAATAACTAGCTCCTGGAAGAATAAAAAAAAATTATTTTAATACCTATATAAAAATTAATTAACATTATTTTTTTTTTAATTAAAAATCATTAAAATTACTTTTACTTTCGGCTGATACAAATATCACTACTAAAAATAGGATGAAATATAAGAATTTCATTATTATTAAAATACAAATTGTTTTAAATAAAGACAATTTTCTGCTATCTTGAAGTAACTTTAAGAACTAAATTAATATTTTTAAAAATCTGCATTTTATATTATTATAAAACAAGGAAAAAAATTCTTTTACTTTTATTGATAAGTAATGAATAATTATGAAGGATAAATTTTATTGTACGTATAAGCTAAAGTAATTAAAACTTTGTTTTGAAAAGATAAAATTTTAAAATAAATTTTAACAATAACAAAGAATTGTCTACTAAGATTTCATCCATAAATGTCCACATAAAAAAATCTTTGGTATTTTTTGTATTATTTTGCGACGAAAATTTTGGGAAAATAATTTTCAAAAAATTAATTAACAGATTCGAGATATCGAGTAAAAACAATACTTCTAAATAGTAGTACTTTCATGGAAATAAATGAGGTATTACATCCAAATTAAAAAAAAAAAAGTAGTTTGAGATTTTTTGATGAAAAAATTAGGTCTGAATTCCATAATGGTTGTGAAATATCACCGGTTGTAATATTTTCAGATATTAGTACTTTCATAGAATTAAATGAGGTATTACACCCAAAAAAAAAATATATTAGGTCTTAATTTCATAATAGTTGTGAAATATGACTGGTTCAAAAATCAAAATTTGACCCATCACAATGATTCCTCCATGAGGAACCAAAAATTTATAAAATAGCAATTAGGATTCTGGAAGAAAAGAAATTCTAGTAGAAATGAGAAAAAAGATTTATAAAAAGTAAATATGCACCTATATAGTTAAAATCAATGTTGCGTAGAAAACGAAAATAATATGCATAAATAGTAAATACTCATTCCCACGCGATTTTCGCCTATAAATCTCAATACTTAGTAGCAAACAGCAAACAACATTCGGAAGACTAAATTACACCCAATGGTTATGGATTAGTTTTTTACTATGTTGAAAAAACATACTAGATTCCCTATGTTCATGCTAATAGACCCTTTGAACCTAGAAACGTAGGGCTCTATGTTATAAAATAGGAGTTTTTAGGCTATCTTCAAAATATAGCTGCAACCTAATTCCTAAACCTATCAAATTCTAGTTGGTTTGATTTTTGTTGTCTAAGTATCACATTTTAAACCATCTTAACCGCAATTTTTAATTTATAATTCTGTTACCGTTGTTATCAATTAACTAAAAGAGCATTTTTAGTCCGAAATGACCGATTTTTAAATTGCTGTTAAAATGATAATTTTCGATAAAAATAGGTATAAGCTCAAAGTTTTGAAAAATTTTTAAGCAGTCTCTTTTCCATTTAATCGGTAACTATGAAAAATTAAATTCATAATCGAAATTTTAGGTTTTTAAAAAAAAATCTAATTTTGCTGTGTTTGCAAACCCATATATTCAAAGAAAATGAAGGAAATGAGACGAGTAAAAATTAACATGTTAAGCTATATAGAATATTATTAAAGAATTAAATAATTAAATTTTTATTTGCTGTGATTTTAAAATTAAAAAATTTTTTTGAATGTGTAGAGACATCTTTTGTTTCTAAGCACAGCTTGTAAAAAATAGTACTTTTTTACCATCATGAATAATTTTATGTATTTCTGCACTATCGACTGAAGCTTTTAGTCCTGATAATATTTGATTTCTGATTTCATGAACCTTCATCTAGATGTCTCTGTAAGTATAATTTTTGAAATATTTTTTTTTAAATTAAATATATTATCCAAATACATTTTGAAAATTTAGAATTTTATTTTAGAAGAACCATATTTTTAATCCTGATTTACACCAAAGATCCCATTTTACTTTGTAATAAATTTTTCAATTTCGAATTAAAGTTTTTAGTTATTAAGTTTCAATAATTAAAATTTATACTTATAAAAGTTCAAATAAATTTTGAAAATTTTTTAGAAAATCCTAACTTATGTTAACAGTTTACTTGTTACATAATATTTTTTAAGATAAGATTTACATTAATAATAACAATAAGATTATTCATATCTGAACAAATTTAATGTATATGAATAATGGACATAAAAAAAATTTTATATGTATAAATCGATATTTAGTTAACGAGCCTTTAGTTACTTACGATCTTATATCTGTCAATAAATCACTTTACCCGTATTTTTGCTATTATCGTAAATCTGTTATATTCTGCTTGGAAGTCTTAAAATTCACAGGATTTTATGTGCTTTTAGTTTATGACTCTTTTTTTTAACCGATATTTTCATACTGAATAATAAATTTTTTATCAGCTTTTATTTGAATATTTATGTTTAAGTTAAATTTTTCTATCAAAATTCATTTATTTTAAAAAATAAAGTTTAAAAATCAGTCGCTAATATTTTTAAAAAATTCTCACATATTCATTTGAAAATAAAATTAAACGTTGATGTAAAATTTCAAAATCAATTATTTTCATGCAAAAAAAAAATGAAGAAGCCTTTAGGTTATGAAAAAGAAGTATTTATTTGTCAGAAACTCAAAAAAAAAAATTACAGCTTTCATTATCTTTCTTTTATAAATTTGAAACGCCTTAGGCGTTTATGTTATTTAACGCCTTTCATTTTGTTTAATTATAATTTTTACAAAAATATATGAAAATATTAAATATTCTTTTGTAATAATTTGCTCAATATATTCTAAAAAAAATATTATTTCTTCATCTGCAGAGATAAAAAATTAGAAATAATTTTTATTTTTAATATCTTTTGTATTAAAATTGCATTATTAATCATTTTTCTGTTTGTGTATTAAAATTTTTAAACTTCCTATCAAATTGCTTGACAAGACAGACATTTGCTTTAAGCTATTTTATATTAAATGTTGTAACTTTTTTTCTTTATTCTTTTTCTTTTAAAAAAAAAGCAGGTGATTTGTTGTGTGTTTATGATAAGTAAACTTAAAATTCTTTTTTGTTATATTGGTTTATGATTTATAAAAGAGAAATTAATTAAAAAATTCTATAAATTTTATAAAATTAATTTTTTTTAAAATAAAAATAGTTTTAATGAAATATATAAATATGTCAGGAAAATTATAATATATTATACAATTAATTCGTTAAACTTTTACCCCAGGATAGGTAGATCTGAGTTTGAATTATTTTCCCACTATTTTCTAAGCTTTTAAGTAAATTTTACTTAAAATCCTGAAGAAAGAAATAAAATTTGATGTCATTTTATAATTACAAACAAAATTTTTAAAATATTGTACATTACTTGTAACTTTACCCACTAGTTACAGAACACACTATCTTTTTATCCAACACACAAACCCAACCCTCCCCAAAAAAATCAAAAGTTATTAAAATTTTTATTAATTTGTTAAAAAAATATTTATGACACATAAAAAATTCATTTTGAAGAAACTGCACATGAAAAAAAAAATGAAAGTTATATATGTATAATACAATATTTATAAATAAAAAAAAAAAGTATGACATTATAGTGGCAAAGATTTATGATGCTATAAAATATCATTTGTATTTTTGCATCGTATGTACACCTATATATTTTTTTTCTTGATTAATGTACTGTCACATGCTTCATATATACAATAAATGCTAATGTCTTGTCATAGTAACATAAATTTTTTTTTAAATAATAAATATATATAATTTTATTAAAAAATTTTTTATGTCATATTAATTTAATTTTTAATTTAAAATATATTTTTTAAAAAATGAGCTTGCAAGCTCTGAATTATAATTTTTATTACAGATTATTTTTCATATATATATAATATAAATGAAAGTCACTTGTAAACATCCACAGTCGATTAATCAAAAGTCATAATAGTATAAAATGTAATATAATAATAATAATAATCGATGAAAGCTTATATTACCGTAAAATAAACTCACCCCGTCAGGAATAATATACATCTAGTTTACCCTATGTGTGATCATTCATCATCTAAATCCATATTTGATGTAATGTACATGTTTTATGTAACAATAGTAATTGAATTTTTTACTTTAAAAATGAGTAAGAATTTTTTTTATCAAATAAATCTTACATGCATTGAATATACGAAACCAATTATACGTATAAACATTTCACCATCTACTTTAGGGTGATTTTAAAAAAGGTAGAAAGAGATAGAGATTGTAAAAAGAAATAAAGAAAATGGTATAAAAAAAAAAATAAAGAAAGAAAATCTATGGGGGCTGAAAGTAGCAGAGATTTATGATCAGTGTATATCGAGTGAACGTTATAATAACATGCCCTTTTGTAAGTCTCATGATAGTTTATGATAGCTATAGATCACAATTATATGTAATAGCATTCATTTTATGTTTTGGTGCATAGTATCACGTCTAAATAATGCAAGACATACAAGCAGAAATAAAAAAATTTACTGCCTATCTAAATAATATAAATTTAATTTATTATGTTGAAAACTTTTTTTTTTTATAAATATACCGTGTTTGAGCCAGTTTTTGAACGAATTGGATTTTGATAAATTTATTAAAAAATTTACACATAAATTATGGTTTAATTAAAAAAGTAGCATGCGTCATTTATCTGAAATTGTATTTTATTATAAAACTATAAACCCTAATGAACTCATTTCTACTTTACCGTAGTTCATTTTTCTCAATCAATTTTTTCCAAGGGACAATTTTTCCAATCATGTATTTTTTAAACAATTGGGTTTCCAAAAATTTTGAACTGACTGAATCATAAATCCCATTCAAGAAATTTTTGGCGTAGACAAACTAATGTATTGTTTTTTTCATTTTTCTCAAAATATAACTAACCCAGGAAGAAATTTGCAAATTGATTATAATGACTCAAGAACAGTAGCTAAATTTGAAACTCAAATGATAATAGCGTTTAAAAAATTCATTTGTACCGCAACTAGCAATATATATTTTGAATAAACACAAGTCGGCAAGGCAAAAAGATGAAGAATAGCAGCCAAAGCTTTACGATAAAACCTTTTTGTGTTCTCAATATGATTCAGAATGAGAAGCAATGCCTGGATAAGCATTGCCTCCGAAGAGTTTCATAATAAACTATTGATAGTAGGCAAAATAATTTTAAACTATATTTTATTAAAAAAATATAGAGCAATATGTAAAAAATGGAATTCTGACCGAAAATTGGCCCCTATACGGTATGCATATATTTTTTATAACAATGATAGTTTGTTACGACCTTTAATATACTGAATTATTATAATATATGATAATTTCATGAAATATATTATATTTCATTAAAAATCACTTTAATATGATATTGACTTGGATATTTTATGTATTATAATATACAGCATATTATCATATCAACAGATAAACAATAGGATATTACTTTATAGACAAGTATAAGCTCTTTTGATTCTCATGTATTGTTATATGTTACAAACTATAATATTATATATATACAAGAGATTATTTTGTATTGTATGTTATTACTATTTACATTATATAGAAATTTAAACATGTATATTATAATATATCCTGTTTATTGGAATATTATTAGTTATAACATATATACGATTGTCTATAAATGTAAAATACAATCAATAGGATCATTTCTAGTGTATTATTTGTTTGCTTAATTTAGATTTTCGTTGTCTATTGTTTTAACTATTGTAATTATATGTTATACTGATGATATATTAAGTTTAGGGAAAGTTTTATGTTTTGATAGATTACAGTTAACAATATTTACCATTGTTTTATTATATGCAATGTTCTAATAATAGTATACATTTATTTTCTGTTTCGGTCAATTTTATTTATGGAAGACTAATGTCACCAAATTTTTAACTAAGACAATAATTTTTTTAAAATTCTTAATTTATGCAACTACTGACACCAAATTTATTCTGTGAATTTATTTTTTATCTATGCATAATTCACCTAGGTGTAGAATTCAGATTTGGATTAAGATCGCATCTGTGTTCTTCATATTCAGTCTCGTGTACAAAATTATATTTCACAAAACTTCTGTCACCAAATTTATTTTATAATATTTCTGTTACCTTATTTTAAAGTTTTATGCGCACCATTGCCAAAACTTTTTTAAAATTTTATATTTTTACGACTACTTTCATCAAATTTTTATTTCTTATTGCTTATTTTTATCCCTTATTGCGCAGGCGTGACTCCAGCGTAGTGAAGGCGTCAGCTATTTCGTATTGTATGGCCCTATCTACAGTAACCGTAAAACCGAGGCACACTGCAAAAGCAAGAACAACGCAATGCGCAGAAAAAGATTTTGTGTATTCCGAGTTGCGCAGGAGACAAAATTGGTTTCTTTTGCGGCTATTGTAGATGGGGCCTATGCACTGAAAAATGTAAGGTACATTCTTCAATAAACCGTTTTAGGCGTGCGTAGTTGCGCAGTAAGTAATACACAGTTGCATAGGGCCTAGTCTACATAACCGCAACGCACGGCGCTGCCCAATGCTATTGAGCCCCATCTACAGAAGCCGTAAAACCCAGGCACACCGCAAGCATAAGCGCAACGCAATGCGCAGAAGAAGATTTTGTGTATTCCGAGTTGCGCTGGAGACAAAATTGGTTTCTGCGCATTGCGTTGCGCTTACGCTTGCGGTTGCGACCCCTTTTTACGGCTATTGTAGATGGGGCCTAAGGCCTTGCGTAGCTGCGCAAAATGTACTACGCAACTCCACACGCGTAAAACGGTTGATTGTAGAATGTGCCTAAGCTAAAGATCGTTGCGCCATCTCGTAAATAGACACTTTGTACCCCCTAGTTGATTCTCCTGTAAAATAACGTTCCGTTCTTAAAATTTTAATTCTTGTAACTACTGTCACCAAATTTTTTATTCATAAAAATTGTTTTCCTTCATCAAGTTTTTTTGAAAGAGGATGTACAAGCAGTAGGTTATTACTTCTGATACCAAGCTTGAATAATTGGCGAGAATGCCTTGCTTGTAATACATTTACTGTAACACAAATTAATTTAATTCTTTTATCTAGTTTTTAACATATCACTGATACCAAAACTTCTCAAGGCTTGCAATACATACACTCACTATCACTTGTCACTCAAATTAATTTAAAGACATAGGCAAAACTAGAACCAGAGGGCACCGAACGCAGTTGGTTTGAAAAACACGTATTTTAAATGGAAAGAAACCAACCAAAACCAATGATCTGCAATTATATGGAAAGATATGGTCGTTGTCACTAACGCAACCTTGTTGTACACTTACCCATTCTTTTACCTAATCTTTAGTAAACTGCTGTCACCAAATATGTATTTTATGCAAATTTTTATGAAATTTGTAATTTATGCCGCCATAGTTAGAAAATTCGGTTATTCTTGCAACCACATTCACCATTTCGTTATTATATGCAAGCAAATATTGTTGTGAAATTTTAAATTTTTGCAATGACTGATACTACATTTTAATTTTTTCAACTACTGGAACCAAATTCGCACGCTTAAGCGGGGGGTATTTTACGGGATTTGAGGATTTGTGGATTTGCAAATCCCACTTGGATTTGAAGGGATTTGATGGGATTTGATGGGATTTGATGGGATTTGAATGGGATTTGAATGAATTTGAATGGATTTGAATGGTTTTTAATTCATTTGAATGCATTTGGGATTTGCAAATCCACTCAAATCCAAGGAAAAACCTTAAAATTGTAATTACGCATTATATGATAGTAAGCGTCCAACGCAATATGTTTTTTACACTACATAAATGAAGATTACATTCTTTGTATGTGTTTTATGTTTTTGATCATGAGTACGGGCATTGCAAAGCCCCAAAGTTGTGTTTTCCGACCATAATAGTCAAAAAACTGACCATGCTAGGGCTTTTGTGCGATAATTAATCTGAGCATGAACATAAAATAACAGTTCAAAATACCATTGTTGATATTTTTTTGGTAGCTGATTACGAAAATTAGAGTTACAAAATCCTCAGGTTATGCGGAATGCCCATAATGGGCAGAAGCTGCCCATTTTAGGGCCTTGTTGCGAAAATCTAAGCAAAATCTTTAAATAACCTTCTAATAACCTTTCTAAATACTGTCTTGTATACTTTTTGACTGCTGATTACGAAAATCAGGGTCCCGTAATCCTAAGGTTGAATTGTATGCCCATAATGGGCAAAAGCTAATAAACTAATTATAAAAAAATTTGAATAAACGCTCAAAGTACGGTCTTACATGTTTTTTGGGTCGCTAATTTCGAAAATCGGGGTACTGATATCCTATCGCTATGTAATATGCTCATAATGGGCAAAAGTTCCCCCTTTTTAGGGCTTTTGCGCGATAGTCTAAGTGTAAACTTTGAATAATCGTTCAAAACGGTTCAAATTATTAACATATGTTTTTTGGGTTGCTTATGTGGGTGTCGAAGTCCTAAGTTTGTTATCTGCTCATACTGGGATAAAACCTACCCATGTTAGGGCTAGGACTTATTCGCGACAATCTAAATACAAACCTTAAATGACTCTTAAAACTTACATTATATATGTTTTTTGGGTTGCTGATTACAAAAATCAGGATCTTAAAATTCTACAGTACTGTTATCTGCCTTAACCCCTTTACGTGCAGTCCCGAGTAAAGTCGGGGCAATAACATGGAATTATTATACTTAAGGTACGTAGGGGGGGTTAAGAGGGCAATAACTAATCCCTCGAGGGGTACATAGCAGTGGACTGCGAAAGAGTTCCGCGCCAGTTCAGTGGCAGTTTTATAAAAACTGTAATGCGCGAGTTCGTTAAAGTTTTAGACAGTTCCGCGGCAGTTCGGCCAGAGTTTTAAGCGACGCGCGGAAAAGTAGGGGACGCGCCGTTTTTAGGGTTTATAGGGTATGCGGTGCTAGTTTTGGACTTGGATTATTATTATTATTATTATTATTATTATTATTATTATTTATTAAATAATTAATTTTATTTATTCAAATAATTTATTTATTTATTTTAACTAATTTTATTTGTCAAAAATAGGAGCAAACGTAGATTTCTCGATATACTTATAGAATTATAAGATTTTTATTTTGCAAAAACATTTTTAATTAATTAACAATTATTCTACAACCCACGTCATAAACTAATTTGTAAATTAATTTAAAAAAAAATTAAAAAATAGGTTCTTTCTTTTTAAAACAGGTTTTAAGATTCTTATTTTATTTAGGGTACTTTTTTGATCCAATTAATAAGTATTTATTTATTTATTTATTTAATGTTAGTTAGTGCAGGCATTACCGATGCACGATTACAATATTATGCAAATTTAAATAAAAATGTGAAGCAGTAAAATTTGAAAATTTATAATAATAATAAATGTTTAAGTATTATCAAATTAAATATTATAACTTAATACATCTGAGAGCTAAATTATTAGATTTTTTTAACCATTATGTTTTGAAAATCAAATCCTTGGGATCAAAAATTTGTGCACACATGAAGCAAATTTTATAATCTAATTTTTTTAGGCCTGTAAAATATTAATTATTTATCGTTGTTTTAGTCTCTAATTGACCTGTATCTACTTAATAAAGTTCTGGTTTATTTAAACAACAGTAATATTTATAAATATAATTCTTTAAATTTTTTATCAATGATAAAGGATTCCGAGGTACTCGGTGTTTCTGCTGAAAAAATCTCTGAAAAAATAAACTAAATAATCAAGGGTCTATCATCAAAAAAAGACACTTCAGAAATAGTATTTAATAAAAAAAATCACACGTCAGGCCTTACACTAGCGTAGCCTAAGGAAATAGGCTATAATAAGAAACGACACGTCAAGCTCTACACTAGTGTAACCTAAGCAAGTTGGCTATAATAATTAGCGACTCGTCAAGCCTTACACTAGCGTAACCTAAGGAAGTAGGCTATAATAAGAAACGACACGTCAAGCCTTACAGTAGCGTAACCTAAGGAAGTAGGCTATAATAAAATAATGACACGTCAAGCCTTACAGTAGCGTAACCTAAGGAAGTAGGTTATAATAAAATAACGACACGTCAAGCCTTACAGTAGCGTAACTTAAGGAAGTAGGCTATAATAAGAAACGACACGTCAAGCCGTACAGTAGCGTAACCTAAGGAAGTAGGCTATAATAATATAACGACACGTCAAGCCTTAAAGTAGCGTAACCTAAGGAAGTATAGTCTATATTAAAAAAACAACACGTCAAGCCTTACACTAGCGTAACCTAAGGAAGTAGGCTATAATAATAAACGACACGTCAAGCCTTACAGTAGCGTGACCTAAGGAAGTAGGCTATAATAAGAAACGACACGTCAAGCCTTACAGTAGCGTAACCTAAGGAAGTAGGCTATAATAAAAAACACACGTCAAGCCTTACACCAACACAACGTAAATTTTGGAGACAAAACTTTTCAAATAATTTAGTATCAGGTCAGTTTTTTTCTCGGTTTTTTTCGAGTTTTTTTTATGACAAAAACGTTAATAATTAATAAAAAATTTTTCAAATCATTAATTATCAGATCCAATAAATCTATTAAAACCGAGTTTTCTAAAATTATTACTTTCATTGAAAAGTATTTGGTATTACGTCCAAAAATAATAAAAATTTAGTGGTTTTTTTTTTTTTAATTTTTGAAAGCATTAGATTGAGACAAAAATTTCGCACACACACGCAAGAGTTACACCAACATAACCTCATGCAATGGTATAGTCAGGGTGGCCACGGAACTGAAGTTTTAAAATTCCCTGACTTTCCAGACCATTTTTCTTAAATTTTCCAGTACTTTTTTAGTGTTTCAACTAAATTATACAAACCAAATTCCCTGAATTTCCAGAGTTTCCTACAAACAAATTTTAGTAAATTTCAGACATTTTCTTTTTCAAAATTTAATATTAAATTTAAATACCCAACTATATCTGCACTCTAGTTGTTAAATTTACTATATTTTCTGTATTATATATTTTTCTTATTAAATTGATTTAAAAAGGAAGGGACAAAAGTATTTTTGAAAATAAATAAAAATGATCATTTTTTAATATTATACGTCTAAACATCATTTTCTATCTGCTGGCTAGTATTTAAAAAAATTTTAAAGCATGTTAAAAAATTAGAAAACTATAAAGTAAAAATTCCCATGTTATTTAAATGGGAAACTTTAAGTGCTCGGTGGTACGAGTAAAATCCTTGAAGATGGGGGGTTTTATGACCAAAATATCCAAATGTGGGGAGAGCAAAAAAATCTCGAAAACAAAAAATTAAAACACGCTCTACTGAACACGAATACGACATTCGTTTTTACCTAAATTGTTCTTATTCCCTACAATAGAAGATGAATGCGTAGCAATTACCTAAAGATATTTAATGTGGGCAACTGGTGCATTTTAAGTAAAAACAAACATCATATTCGTGTTTAGTGACCCAAAAAATATAAGTAACCGATAATAATTCAAATAAACCCGAAATTACAACTAGAGCTGAAAGATTGATTTATTTTTTTATTTCATCAGACTTACACTTCACTCAAAGGTTATTTTTTATCAGAGAAAATTATATTTAAGGTGGCTCCCGGTGTTAGGTCCGTAGATTTTAGGGTGTGATCAGAGGGGGGTATAATTAATTAATTAAATTATATTAATTATTTTATGGATATGCGAATATTTAGAAGTTATTATTAATAATAATGCATTTTCTTATATAATGAGTGTGGTATGAACAAAATTTTTTATTTACAAAACATTTTATTGAAAGGAGCCCACGACTAAAATTATGTGTTTATAATTTGATCGGCAACTATTGTATTTTTTTCTTGGAAAAGTTTCTACTTTTGTCAAATAACACGTGTGTACAATTTTATCTAAAAAGATTCGTTATTGAATGAGTACGAAGTAAAACAATATCAACTCCAATAAGAACGCGTATTTAACCTTAAAAATTTTGAGTTGCTTATTTCTTTCTTAATTAACCAGGAACCTGGGTATTGTTTGGGATCAATGGATTTGTTTTTTAATTATCTTCATCTCCATTAAATTTTAGTGTCGGTTTTTTATTATAGTCTTTTTCTTTAGGTTATGTTAGTGTAAGGCTTAACGTGTCGTTATTTTATTATAGCCTACTTCCTTAGGTTACGTTACTGTAAGGCTTGACGTGTTGTTTTTTATTATAGCCTACTTTCTTAGGTTACGCTACTGTATGGCTTGACGTGTCATTATTTTATTATAGCCTACTTCCTTAGGTTACGCTACTGTAAGGCTTGACGTGTCGTTATTTTATTATAGCCTTCTTCCTTAGGTTACGTTACTGTAAGGCTTGACGTGTTGTTTTTTATTATAGCCTACTTTCTTAGGTTACGCTACTGTAAGGCTTGACGTGTCGTTATTTTATTATAACCTACTTCCTTAGGTTACGCTACTGTAAGGCTTGACGTGTCATTATTTTATTATAGCCTACTTCCTTAGGTTACGCTACTGTAAGGCTTAACGTGTCGTTTCTTATTATAGCCTACTTCCTTAGGTTACGCTAGTGTAAGGCTTGACGAGTCGCTAATTATTATAGCCAACTTGCTTAGGTTACACTAGTGTAAAGCTTGACGTGTCGTTTCTTATTATAGACTATTTCCTTAGGCTACGCTAGTGTAAGGCCTGACGTGTGATTTTTTTTATTAAATACTATTTCTGAAGTGTCTTTTTTTGATGATAGACCCTTGATTATTTAGTTAATTTTTTCGGAGATTTTTTCAGCAGAAACACCGAGTACCTCGGAATCATTTATCATTGATAAAAAATTAAAAGAATTATATTTATAAATATTACTGTTGTTTAAATAAACCAGAACTTTATTAAGTAGATACAGGTCAATTAGAGACTAAAACAACGATAAATAATTAATATTTTACAGGCCTAAAAAAATTAGATTATAAAATTTGCTTCATGTGTGCACAAATTTTTGATCCCAAGGATTTGATTTTCAAAACATAATGGTTAAAAAAATCTAATAATTTAGCTCTCAGATGTATTAAGTTATAATATTTAATTTGATTATACTTAAGCATTTATGATTATTATAAATTTTCAAATTTTACTGCTTCACATTTTTATTTAAAATTGTATAATATTGTAATCGTGCATTGGTAATGCCTGCACTAACTTCCATTAAATAAATCAATAAATAAATACTTATTAATTGGATCAAAAAAGTACCCTAAATAAAATAAGAATCTTAAAACCTGTTTTAAAAAGAAAGAACCTATTTTTTAATTTTTTTTTAAATTAATTTACAAATTAGTTTATGACGTGGGTTGTAGAATAATTGTTAATTAATTAAAAATGTTTTTGCAAAATAAAAATCTTATAATTCTATAAGTATATCGAGAAATCTACGTTTGCTCCTATTTTTGACAAATAAAATTAGTTAAAATAAATAAATATCTGTAAGAAAAAATGCTATATATGTGAGACCCAGATCGTTACTGAGAACGAGGCGATGCGAGGTTTGGGTAAGATTGATCGTGCGCGAGAACAAGAGAAATTACTGCTTGTAATCATACGCCTTTTTAAATTAAATTATTTGATAAGAACATTGAGTACAAGTGTAAGAACTTTTACATAAACGCCTATAAAACGGATTTTAAATCAGATTTGAAAGTATTTTTAGAAGTATGAAAGAATTTTAATGTTTTTTATAGTTTTTTATGGATTTGTGTGGATTTGAATGGATTTGAATGGATTTGAATGGATTTGAATGGATTTGATGGATTTGCAAATCCATCAAATCCATCAAATCCCGTAAAATACCCTCGCGCTTAAGCTATTTATGTTTTTTAATTTTTTTTTAGCTAGATTAATTTTATAACTGAAATATTTTTCGTTTTATTTCATATCTTAAAGCTTTTATTAAAATATTAAATAAAAAATTTGAAATTTTAGTAAAAAAATATCGACTTTCTGTATATGTACATGCAATTATACTTTCTTATTTGTAATATATAGCCATGCATAAATCACTGAATAATTAATCCCACAATGTCACCAGATTTTTAAATTAGCTTTGATAGATTAAAATTAATAGCCTAGATAAATTAACCTTACAAAATTAATACCTAAATATAAATCAAAATAATAACGTGTAATTACTAAATTTTTACACAAACGCTTGAGTTGTTAAAATAAAATTATCCAACTTTTTAATTAAAATTCCAAGTTTAAAATATGTCTTGAAAAAAATGTATTTTACTTAATTTAAAAAATTATTTTAATTTAAAATTCAAGGCTTAATCGTTTTGACGACAATTTTTATAGAATATATGAATTATATATGTCATAGATAATAATACTACTGTCACCAAAGTTTAAAATATGTTTAAAAAAAAAAAATAAAATTTTTCTACATTTGTATTTTGCAAACATGGTAAAGAATTTTATATAATTTTGAAAAATAGATCTAATCTGTCATCGTTTACCAAAAAGGTTAAATCTTACACTTCTGTCACCAAATAATTTTTCATCATTCATTCCCTCATCTTTCACATTAATTTACATTATTAATTTAAATAAACTTAGATATTAATTTTTATATTCTATGCATTAAACTATAAAAACTAAGCTACATAAAATAAAATTAGTAGAAAAACAAATAATTCATTTTTATTTATGTAACAAAATTTCTGTATTTTATTTTCTCACCGTATTGGAAATACAAAAGTTTAACAATAAATAATATTTTATTTTTAATTTTAAAAAGATTTATCGAATTTCAATAAATAATAATTTTCAACATTTAAAAAAAATTAAAATATAATCAAAAAGAATTTATATTTTCTCAATAAAACGTATTAAAAACATAATTTAAAATTTTTTTCAACGAAAAAAAATAAATGTAATTACAATAAATTAAAAAATAATAGATATTTATTTATATAATAAGAATATTTCATTTACTAATACCAATAATAAATGTATATATATGTAAAGTAGCATATTAGGTATTAGTATAGATGAAAGAGGCCGATATTAATTTGCATTAGTTTAATAGGCGCGCGGATTATACACCGCAAGGGAAAATAAGGTCACGCCAGGAGAAGTGAATAATGAAGGTGGTTTATCTTCGTGGAGTAACTAGCGGTGTTCGTGTAATGGGGACATTCATCAACGTGATCTTGCATCGCCTTTCCGTTCGCGTTTAAGGGCCTCTTGACGATTTCTCTCTCTATATTTATTTTGAAATATGTTACTGTACTCATCATATCATATATTATAAGATTTCTTTTTATTTAATTAATTGAATCCTACTATATTTTTTACATCCATAAATTTTAAAATATATTTTATTTACTTACTTTACCTACTTTTGAAAAAGTATAATATTTTATGGGATTGACACTATATTTTCCTTGCGAATTTTCTGTTATATTTTTTTAAGGATACTTTTTCAAATTAGGCTAAAGAATTTATTGATATCTAGAATTAGCCTGGGATGTCTTTTTTTTTTAAATATATTTTTTCAAATAAGTGTAAAGAATTTATTGATATCTTGGATTAGCCTGGGATTCCTAAGATTTTTTTATACATTAGACATCTCAAATTTACATTACACCTTTTGTTGCTTTTTTTCTATCCCTGCCGGATCCGTAAGGCAATAATTAAATTCTGCATAATGAATATTATCAAAATGCTAAAACTTAAAAATTATTTTTTTTATTGAAAATATTGGCTTGCAGACCCGGCAGGGATAGAAAAAAAGCAACAAAAGGTGTAATGTAAATTTGAGATGTCTAATGTATAAAAAAATCTTAGGAATCCCAGGCTAATCCAAGATATCAATAAATTCTTTACACTTATTTGAAAAAATATATTTAAAAAAAAAAGACATCCCAGGCTAATTCTAGATATCAATAAATTCTTTAGCCTAATTTGAAAAAGTATCCTTAAAAAAATATAACAGAAAATTCGCAAGGAAAATATAGTGTCAATCCCATAAAATATTATACTTTTTCAAAAGTAGGTAAAGTAAGTAAAGATATCATAACAGTCGCAAGGTTTAAAAAAAAACAATGAGAAGCAACTAATAAAACTATAAAAAAAAAAATAAAAAACGCTGCCAAATTATGGCCACTACGATTCCTCAAGCAATGACAAATATTCAATATCAGTTGATCATTTTTACCATGTGTCATATCTGAGAAATAAGGTGACACAATCTTATTACTTATGTAAAAAAATAAGAAAAATTAAAAATTTTTTTAATCAAGTATCAGATCCGAGAAATCAAGTAAAAACGATAAGTTCCTAGAATTAATACTTTCAGAGAAAAAGTTAAATACAACATCCGATTTCGTATTTTTTGGTGGCAAAAATTTTGGAAAAAAAAATATTTCCAATTGAAAGTAGTAACAAAATTTTTTTTACATTTATTTTTTATTTATAAATAAACTTTTTTTTACAATTTAATAGAAAATTATGCGCCCATTTTATATTAATAAAAACATTATCTTTGTAGCTTAGCACTAGACTAAATTTCTATAATAATATGTTAATTAATATAATTATATAAGTATCAGATAAATGTATATACTTGTATAATGTATATATATATGTGTGTGTATCACGTCTTGATGTGTTTTATAATATATTCTACAATAAGCAGCTGTGATTTTTTTTTAATTTTATGACAGTATGGGCCTCTTTTTAAATATCTATTTTTATTCATGTTCTCCTAATACATTTGTATATACAAAATTTTAAATATTTTAAGCAATTCAGGTACCGATATATTTTTATACTAACTCTTGCGTTATTATTACCTAATAACATAATCGAATAAAAATCCCCATTCATTATAATTTAAATATATTATATGTAATGATATATTTTTATTCAAAATTATAAGGATACCTCTTCTTTACTTATAACTACTGGATCAAAAAACTGAAATGAAAACTTCGATATAAATCGCAAAAATTCGATTAATCGCAAAAATTCGATAAAAAAACGTAAGTCAAACCAAAATTCGATATCTCAGCCTTCTACGATCGTGAGTTATATGTAAAAATATGTCCCTCTCACTTAGAAGCAATGAATTTAGAGTGAGAGAAAAAAAAGAGATATATATAAGCAAAGCTAGCTTTTGCTTGCGATGGAGGGTCGCGTGACCGCCCCCCCTCAATCCCATAAACCAAAGCTAACGCTTTGGCTTGATACATTTTTGAAGATTGAGATGTATTATAACGTTAGATACTTGTATTTGATAAATTTATTGCATTTAATGTATCAAACGTGAGAAATTGTTTTATATATACCCTATTTCTATTACATGAGCGTATAAACTATCAATCTGTTTTTCTTATAAATATGCGCTTATATATATGCTTATGATTTATTCATATATATGAAGCGAATAATTTAATATTTATATACATTAATTCGCTCCTTGAATGCAAAAAAAATTCTTAAAATATATATATATATATAATTTATTATTTATATATAATACAATGTAAGTATAACTACATAATGTTTAAATATATATATATGATTTATAACATGTTATTTTTTGTTTAGTAAATGTGCATGTATTTAATGTATAATATTCATTTGTAATTATTTTTATATATAATATTTTTTTTCATAAAATTATATTCTAACATATATTTTATAGAATTACTAGGTAAGCGTGATACTTTGTTTTTTATTTTATTTTGTATTTTCATGTCACCACTTTTTTTATATATATAGAATTGTTATATATATGTATAGTTCAAAACTAATAATTTTAGCTACTAACTATAATATAAAGAAAAATAAAATGTATGGTATTAATTTATTTTTTTTTATGTAGTACATATTTTTAATGACACATTGTAAACTTATAAATTTTATGTTATGCATGAATATGTAATTTTTTTTTATATATGCACTTATTTTTTAGTATTTATATCAAGTTATATGTTATTTATGAACAATATATATATATATATATGAGTGTATATAAATTAAAATTATTTGGAAATTATATGTTATGTTAGAGTTTCTGAACCGAAACCGTAATGCTTGTCAAGTAAAATTAACGTAAAATTAAAAAAATATTGCAATTTTGAGATTGTTAGTCTTGTGGATACCAAGAAATTGTCTTATTAGTATGAGGTTGAAGGTTTAAAGAAAATATTTTTTATAAAAGTTGTAGTTTTAGAAAAAGACTGTAGTTAAAGCCCCTATTATACCAACCAAAAACACGGTCTTACTTTTTCAAGAAGTAATATGGTTGCCAGAACACTCCCAACGATTTGGTCCATTGTGGGCACACTTATTTAAATGCATAAAATATTAAATTCCCTTAAAATTTTAGGTTCCTTGGTACAAATCTGTTCAAATTAGACCTGAATTACATTTTTTTACCATTTTTCATTTTCCTATACAATTTTTTGGTAACCTATTAGTACAAATCCAATTAGCAGAGTATATTGGAAATAGTTTTTGGAAAAAGTCTGTAGCAGAATTTCTTTCGAAATTTTCTGTTGAATTTAAATTTGATATTATAATTATTCAAATTTCACCTATGGAAGACTGTATTTCTTATTTTGGCTCAAATCGAACATTTTGATATTTTTAATGATTTCATCAATTTTGGAAGCTCAATTCTCAGCTTATAAAAATTAGGGTATATTTCAAAACTGAAAATTGAGATTTTATTTTTAATTTTAATTATAATTTTCTTCTTATTTTAAACTGTCTTAATGCATTATTTAATACTTTAAAGTAAGTTTATAAATATAAATTGAAATAAAAAAGAGCAAGAATTATCACCCCACACATAACAAGATCTGACATCACATTACACCCATATGACGAAAATATGTGTTTACTCTCACATATATCCATAAAGTATTAAAAAAAATAAAACACGCGAAAATTCACTCTTACTAAACATGTTAAAAAAAAATGCAAAAATTAAAATAAAGTAAGTATAAATATAATATAAGCAAGCATAAGTATTATATTATATAGGCAGCTTGAGAGACGTATTATTACCGCCCTTTTGTGTGTGTGTTGTGTGTAGTTTAATACAAGCACCTCTGTAATTATGATTTTATTTTTATGGACATAAATTATACAGGCTACCCAAAGTGCCTATGTCATTATATGGCATTTTAATTCAAGGCCTGTAGACATAATGGGTATATAACCCCCTGAAGCATGGAAGTCGTCATCTTTTTTTTTTTTCTTTTTTATTTTAATATGTATAAATAATGTTTTTTTAAGGCGGGAAATATATATATATATTTGTGTGCAAATATATAATAAGAAGATGAAGGTAAAAAAATAAGAAAGATAATGAAAATAGACAGTGAAATTTATACTTTCAGCACTAAAAAATTTATATATACACACCTAAATATGCTAAGTTATAGTCTCTTACTTTTTTTTTGGTTGGGTGTATATTAAAACCTTTTTTTTTTTTTGTAATTTTAGATGAGGAAGTTGTGGTTATATATGAGTAACTGGAAAATAAATTATTCTAGTTGTAAAAAAAGCTTGTTAATAATTATACGTTCTTTTAATATTTTATACTTATATGATTATGAAAGTCGTAATATATCAATTATAATAAAATACATATTACAATAAATATTTTAAATTACTTGCTTTTTTTGACACTTGCGCTATGTTAAATTTATTATTGCAAAAATCTAATAAACAGTTTCTTTTAACATATAAAATTCAATTAATATACTTTTTTAAAGATTTATATTTATCTGTTTTATACTCTCTGAAAAAAATTATTGTCAACTTCATATGCGCTGAAATTTCAACCGAGGTCAATTGATGCAACAATATCTTTTTATTATAAAAAATTTTGTTTGGTATGTTTCAACAAGTTGGAGGCTGCAATCGTGTACGCCATGAAAAGTGAGGCCTAACTTTGAGCACCTGTACTCGGTGCTATTTAGAAAAAATTTACAAAAAAAAAAAGGCCAATTTTGAAAAAATTATCTCAATTATTTCTACCCGAAATCCTGTCCACAAAAAGTGATGTTTATTTAATCTCCAATTGTATCTACCACCTAAATAGTTATTAGAATTATCAACATAAATAAACTTATACAAAGTTGTACATTCTTTTTAATATATTCGTAAATTATAATACACTTGTAAAAATATGTAAAATTATTAGGTACATAATTATATTTTATTGGTTTTAGCTTGATAAGGTCGACATATTGATCGACGAAACGTCGCAAATAGTAGATAAATAAATTTTTATTTAAAAATTTGATTTGCATAATTTTTTCCATTTGGTCAATCAATTCCTACTTAATTATAAATTGTTTTTTTACTTAACTTTTTCTCATTAAATATCACGGGTTATATAAGATTCTAATATCATTTCACTTTCGAGAGAAAAATTTTTATTTCAAAAAGAATAATAAATATTTTCAAAAATGAAGCAAAAAATTAATAAAATGGCGACAAAAAAACCTATGGGAATTCTCTTTTTCTGTACTGAAATGCTATAATTTATTAGCGTCTCTAAATATTATAATTTTAATTAGAAGTATAATTAGTCTGATTTGTGATTTTTTTGAAGTTAGGTTATAAAAATTATTTCAAGCTCAATTATTTTTACAATTTTCCATAAATTTTGATTTGACTATCATGCAGAAAAATTAGAATATTTGAAAGTTTCAAGTCTAAATATAACAATTTTACTTACTTTCTTGCACGTCACTTTGTCTATCCGCAGGCGCAATGTTGTTGATTATTTTATAAAAATAACGTAAAGTTAAAAAGTGTATTATTGATTTTCAATATTTTACTATCAAATATTTAAAAAAATATATTTTCCCTATTTGTCCCAAAATATTCTATTTGATAATTAAAAAAAATGGTTTATTTAAAATGGGTTGTTGAAAGTCTAGGAACTTTTTTTAAAAAGCGTCCTATTGATTATTTTAAATTTGATATTCTGTACCTTAAAGGATTGAGACCCATTCAGGGCATCCATGACAATATATTAAGAAAACTCGCAAAAAAAATTTAGCTTCAAATAAATTTATCCAATTCAATCGTAAAAATAAAAAAATACAAATAAATTAAAAAAAAATTAAATAAAAATAAATAATATGAAATAAATAGAGTATAAATTAAAATTATAAAATAAAATGATGTAAGAAATACAAATTATAGCAAATAACACATAATTATAATAAATATGTACATGCACGTAAATCCAAGATATATTATATCTGTTGACGAATAAGATTGTAGATCAACACGTTACAAGAGAGATCAGAGAGTAAAATAGTATTACCTCGTATTTTACTCATTACTTGTTAGGTATAAACGCTTACAGCAGTGAAAACCAAAGAGCTGTCAGTTTGCTGCCGCCGCTGTCAGTCTTCTGTCTAGTTGCTGTCTGTCTGTCATTCATTCATTCACCCACCCATTTTCTCTCTTTCGTTCATTCAACCATATATATTGTCCTATATATAAATACATAAATTACATGCACATAATATATATAAAATCATATGCTACTGTTTGTCCTTCTCTGTATTATCTTGTAATGTATTGAAGTATCAGTCACTTTTATCTCGTTTCATTTGATATCATTTTTGATATTAATATATTTTAAACAATATGACATTTATTTTTTTTTTAATATCATTGAAATTTAATTTTGTAATAAAGATTTTTTATGGATTCAATTTTCTTTTGATTTATATAATAAATTTTTTATTTATGTTTATGACACATATAATTTTTATATTTTTTTTTATATATATCTGATAATAATTAATGTTATTTATAATTCGTAATTTTTATTTTTGAATTAATTATTTGCATGAATATGTAATTATATAAATTGAAAAGAGGGTTGAATAAAATTTTGTTTGTTGTATGTATAAAATTTTCAATTTTTTCAAAGTTAGGAAAAGAAAATGTAGCTATAAATATTGTTACCCTTCTTATTACTTAAAGATCGTAAATCTATTTGATTTATTAAACGTGAGCCAATTTTAATAAAATTAAAAAAATAAAATTTTGAAAAACTTTTATTAGACTTTATTAAAACTTTAGGATATATTTTCAATAAGTTAATTTTTTTCTTTGTTTTTTGTTAATTTTAAATAAATTAGTTTTTAAGTATTTATTGTTTTTTAGATACTTAATCAGACGTTTCTTCAAATTTTATAAGAATATCAATGTATTAATTATATTAATTAATTTAAACGAATTTTCTGGAGTATATGATTAAATATTGCTGTTTTACCCGGTTTTACCATCCTATTAAATTGCTAATCTGGTTTCATACTCTGAAAGTTAATTAGAATTTACATATTTTCTTAAGCAAATCAATAATTAAATTAGATCGTTGTACTTTATGAAATCTGCAAATGTATATATGGTAAAATTTTCTCGCAAGTGAAATTACTCTGTGAGTCTATATAAGGAACTATTTTTAAACATACGGAAATATAAAAATAAAACAATCTTTAACATATTGAAAATATTTACTTCTAGACACATTATAGTTTTTTTTCTGTTCTATTCATATTCATTGATTTTGTCCTAGTTTTGTTTAAAATTGATTCATCTATCTATAAATTAACTGCGAACTTTACATCCTCGTTGATATCGGCTTTTCTGACTGTGAAAAAATGGGATATAATTTAATTTTTCTTTTCATATGAAAAGCATTGATCATTTTTAAGATTTTCGCTAATTTCAATGAAAAAATTTAACATCAAATCCAGTAGCTATACAATATTTTTATACATGAAATAATAATTTTATTTTTGTTTACATTTGCTTAATCTTTACTTCTAATTGATTATTTTAAAATAATAATTGAAAAAATCAGTATATTCAAAATAAAACTAATAATTAAAAGTCAAATTTTATAAAAAAATAATAAAACAAAGTTTAAAAAGAAAAAAAAAATAAAAAAATAAAATAAAAGATATGTAGAATAGAAAAAAGAAAAATCTTTTTTTGGCTATACACGTAACCAAGATATATGAGAGCTTTTCTCGAAAAAGTGTTAAGGAATTATGCTTCAGAGACTAAATGAGATGTGTCTACAGTAAAGCATAGATCACTTGGACACCATCCATTCCCCTGACATGTCAAGAAAGAAAATAAGTCGTTTCTCTTTTTCTTTTATTTTTTTTTTTTAGTGAAAAAGTATACACATATATAAGTAAACTAGATGATTGAAATATAGTCTTAAAGTATGTTTGTATTAGTATTGAAAACAAATGACTATGATTATTTAATTTTTCTTCGACTTAGTTTTCAGAATACATTATAATAAATTAGTTTTTAGAATGTTTAATATAATCTAGGTGGTCTTTTAAGAAAATTTGAAAATTTTTCTATTTAATTACCAACCCACGTGTAATAATTCTATCAAAACACTTAAAAATTATCAGTAAATTTTCTTTTTTTTTAAATTTATTATACTAAACATTAAATTTTCTTTACTTAAAGGTAGCTTTATACTAAACAAACACCCACAGCTGGTAAATAAATTGACCCATTACTCAAAACGTACAGTCATCTGCTTTCCTGCTTTTCTTATATTTCATTTTTCTTTTTTCTTATGTATATATTTATGTGAACATATCTCATACTATATAAACTTTTTTTTTTCAGAAGTTCCTTCCGAGTTTTTCATTTTTTTTTTTTGTAAATATATATTTTACTAGATGTTAAAACCAGGAAAAAGATTACGTGAATTTTCTTAGTACACAGAAACTTGATGAATATATGACTATATACACTAGAAAATTTTGATATTTTTTTTTTCTGAAGCTTTTACAAATGTTTTTTTTTATTACACTTTTTAAATGGATCATTTATCATTTTTTTTAGTTATGAAAATTTTTTAAGATTTAGGTTAGCTCTGATTTTTATACATGAAAAAATAGCTTATAAATAATTTTTTTTTTATATTTAATTAGGTCATGTAAAATCTGTTGAATATTTACTAAGCTTTTTTTTTTTGAAGGTTGTTTTTGACGTTTTAAAAATTAATATTAAAAAATAGTAAATTATTTTATAACAAAAATTTTAACTAGATGTGTCAATTATGTTAAAAAAAAATTCAATTTATTTTCTTAATGATGTTATAGAATTTTATAAAATATTTAAAATATGAAAATTAAATAATTGATTTTTTTTTATTTTAGTTTCAAGTTTAACTTGTTTCATGAGAATCAAGATTTGGGTTCAAGTTTTTTTCATAAATTTCTCAGATTACAAATATGAGTTTTCTGATAACAGTTATACTTTGTTCATGAAGATCATGAATCAGAAAATTGTAAAATTTCATGTGAAAATTACTAGTTGATTAATTATATGTTTAAGTTGTTTGAGTTTTAAATTGCTTATTTTAATTTATTAATGACTCAATTTTCTGAAATTTCTAAAGTATCAAGGAACCGATTAAAAACTGAAAGACAAATCTTGTTTATATAAATTTTGTTCATAATGAAAAACATATATTGGGCTAAAAATTTCACCTAGTTGATTTTTTAGGCTATTCTGTACATTTCTGGAATTCGTTTTTCACAACTCCTATAGGTCAAGACGAGGGGCTGACAACGCGATTTAAAAAATTAGCGATTTAAAAAGCGATTTAAATACTTTAAATACTTTAAATCGCTGTTAAATTATTGTTTTAAAATTAGATTTTTGGCATAAAAACTGTTTCTAGGGGTTTGTGGGATCACAAAAATTGAAATTTTAACCGGATTTAACCCCAGGTTTATCCCTGCCCATATTTATGACCAAAAAATTGGCCAATTTTTGAGAAAATTTACCAAATATTTTAAATCGCTTTTAAATTATTGCTTTACATTTAGTTTCTCGGCATATAAACTGTACCTAGGGGTTAGCGGGGGTACAAATATTAAAATTTTCATCGAATTTAACCTTAATATCATCCCCACCCTTATTTTAGACCTAAATATTGGCCAAATTTTTAGAAAATTTGCCGAATATCTTATTTTTTTTACATATTCGCACTTTTAGCATCCAGGGTATGCCTATATAGGATTTTTGGGTCACTGATCAAGAATTTGGACTTCTTTTTCATAAATAATTAATATTTCACCCTTAAAATAGCTAAAACTACCCCCGAAAAGGGGGTGTTTTATCTATTTTCGTACTTTTAGCATCCAGGGTATGCCTATATAGGTTTTTTGGGTTGCTGATCAAGAATTTGGACTTCTTTTTTATAAATAATCAATATTTCACCCTTTAAATAGCTAAACCTACCCCTAAAAGGGGTGTTTTTACTATTTTCGCACTTTGAACGTCCAGAGTACGTTGTTATACGTTTTTTGGGCATTTAATCAAGAATTTCGAATTTTTTTCATAAATAATTAATATTTCACCCTTAAAATAGCTAAAACTACCCCCGAAAGGGGTGTTTTTGTTATTTTCGCAACCTTAGCGTCCAGTATGCCCATATAGGTTTTTTGGGTCGCAATTCAAGAATTTCGACTACTTTTTCATAAATAGTTACTATTTCACCCTTAAAATAGCTAAAACTACCCCTAAAAGTTTAGATTCCAATTTTTGCCCCAGAATGGACAAAAAACTGTCCAATTTTCGAGAAAATATGCCGAATCTCTTGGATTATAGAAGAAATTACATTCTAAATATATTTTGGGGTATGCAGAATCCAACTGCTAACTAAATTTTTAAATTCAAATTTTTGACCAAGAAATAGGACCATAATTGGCCAGTTTTTGAAAAAATTCGCATTATATCATATAGATTATAAGCGGTTATTTCCAATGTATCTTATGGGGTTTCAGCGTAGGCAGAATCCGAACCTGCTAACTAAATTTTGAAAATCCGATCTTTGGCCATAAATTGGACAAACGATTGACCAAGTTATAAAAAAAATTGCCGAATCACTTGGGTGATAGAAGGAATAGTATTTGACCTCCCCTCCTTTTAAAGTCTAAATTTGCAGTATACCCTTTCCCTATAAACATGTTCCATGAAAACTAATTTCTATTTGTATGATGATTTTAAATATGAAGAATGCGAAACTGGTGCTCCAGTCAAATCACGGGATTGTGGTTGATATTTTCCCTACTAATGAAGTTTGTTTCTCTATAAGTTTTTTGGGTCGCTGATTACGAATTTTGGGGTCCCGGAGCCGGTCTAAGGGTAGATCACTCTTATATTTTAACAAGATTTGTAACAAGATTTATTAATAATAATTTAAGCAAGCTATAATAGATTTTTTGTTAGGTGAATCACAAATTTGAGGGTCCCAAGTGTGTAAAGTTGATAAAACATCCCTAAATTTGCAAATCAATATTACTTGGAAGCCTCAAATTTGTGATTAGCCAGCCAAAAAACCTATTTTAACCTGCTTAAATTTTTATGAATAACTCTGTTAAAAATATTGTTAAAATACCACTTAAAAGGGTGAATTTGCAAATTTAAGTGTGTTCCACCCTTAGGTCGGCTCTCAGACCTCTAAATTCGTGATCAGTAACCCAAAAAAAGTTATATGGGAAAAAACCTCATTAGTGGAGATAATATCACCCCCCCCCCCCCCGTGATTTGACTGGAGTATGGTGACTAAATTATTAAATCAAAAATTTAGGCTCAGAATTTAAACAAAAAATTGGTATTTTTTCAAAAAAATTCTTGAAGTTTGGAGTATACTCAGTGCAAAACTTGCACCAGAATCGCAAAATTCAAAATGTTTGCTTTTCAATAATACAGTGACCAGATTCAGAAAAATATATATATATATTTTGAGGGTAATAAATAATAATAGGGTCAAGGATGGTGTGGACCTATTCAATTTTTAATATTTATTTAATTGCTGGAACTTTTGCTACTCATTTAATTATTTTCGTTTTCATTTTTATTTGCTATGAATATTTATTTTTTAATCCAAAAAAAATATAATATATATTACTTATTTCAACAAAAAATATTCTTTTGTTTTTATTTTCTTTTTAAATAATTTCCTGAAAGTTATTCATTATTTGAAACAAATTCAAACCGCAAGCTTAAAAGACTCGAATTCCAAATACTCTAAGACACCATAAGATGCATCGATAGTAGCTACTTGTATAATCTTGAAGAATCAGCAAATTTTTTCAAATACTAGCCAACTTTTCTATAAATATCTAAGGAAAAAATTGGAAAATTAAAATTTTTATAGCAGATTCCGATTCTGCATATTCGAAATCTGCATAAGATATAGAAAATAATTTGTTTTTCAATCTAGAAGATATGACAGATTTCCCGAAAATCAGCCATTTTGGTCCAATATCTTGGTCCAAAATTTGAATTTAAAAATGTAGTTAGCAGTTGGATTCTGCATACCCTGTCCATTTCTGGACCAAAAATTAGAATCTAAACTTTTCGGGGTAGATTTAGCTAATTTAAGGGTGAAGTATTAATAATTTATAAATAAAAATCAAAACTCTTGATTAGCGAACCAAAAAACCTATATGGGCATATCCTGGACGCTTAAATTGCGAAAATAACAAAAAACACCCATTTTAGGGATAGTTTTAACAATTTCAAAGGTGAAATAGTAAAGATTTATAAGAAAGAAGTCGAAATTATTGATAAGCGACCCAAGAAACGTATATGAACGTACTCTGAACATTTAAAGTACAAAGTTAGCAAGAACATCCCTTTTAGGGGTAGTTTTAGCTATTTTAAGGGTGAAATAGTAACTATTTATGAAAAAGTAGTCTAAATTCATGAATTGCGACCCAAAAAACCTATATGGGCATACTGGACGCTAAGGTTGCGAAAATAACAAAAACACCCCTTTCGGGGGTAGTTTTAGCTATTTTAAGGGTGAAATATTAATTATTTATGAAAAAAATTCGAAATTTTTGATTAAATGCCCAAAAAACGTATAACGACGTACTCTGGACGTTCAAAGTGTGAAAATAGTAAAAACACCCCTTTTAGGGGTAGTTTTAGCTATTTTAAGGGTGAAATATTGATTATTTATAAAAAAGAAGTCCAAATTCTTGATCAGCGACCCAAAAAACCTATATAGGCATACCCTGGATGCTAAAAGTGCGAAAATAGTAAAAACACCCCTTTTAGGGGTAGTTTTAGCTATTTTAAGGGTGAAATATTGATTATTTATAAAAAAGAAGTCCAAATTCTTGA